>CP129454.1:51035000-52235000 GCA_030445155.1 Quercus variabilis
TTTTCAGAAACAAACTATCTAATTCTATCCACTTTATTTATTTATTTATTTATTTATTTTTAAGGATGAAAGCATACGTGACCGTGAGTTATATATATATATATATATATGTGGGCTATTTTTTCCTTTTCTTTTTGTGATTTGGGAACTTTTGTGTGCTTATTTTAATGCCCTTGAATATTATCGCTATTTTGTTTTTCGGTTTCTTGTATTTTTGGCATGACCTTTCAAAGGGTTGTGAATATTAAACCAATGGAGGAAATAAATTATTTTATTTCACCAATCCATGACCTTTTCCAAATTGCACACCTATAGTTAAACAAGAAAATTTCAAATTCTAATCAATCAATTGAATTACAGACTTATAATTATGCATGACCTTTTCCTAAACCAAAAGACATTAAAATATACCAAAAATTTCACTATCTCCCAACCTACCTTCGATGTTTGGCCATAGGGTCTTTTTAAAATAGAATTTAAAATATTAGGGTGTATTACTTGGAATTTTCTTATAACTCTTACATGATTAATTAAAAATTTTAAGGCTATATATTATGGTTTCATAGTATAATTCCAAAGATTGTACAAGAGTAAGCAAGGTTAAAGATAAAATGACTATGAAACTACTTAATGTGATGATAATGGTGTCAATCATTGTTCAAGTTGTGGTGCTGACCAACAACTCTTCCTTTTCTAGTCTTTCTCCCTATCATCCCCCCTCCCCCTTTCTGCTTCCCCCTTCACTTTGGTCTAAATCGTCACAGAATGATGCGAAAAATAAGAAGAAATGTTCCCAAGTTAAAAATTTGACCCTTTATTAGAGTTGGCAAGAAAAATACGAAAACTATGTAGTAGGAAGTGCAAAAAAAACTTAGAGGAGCTGATCTCAGCATGTCCTTTGGTTTTCATAATTGTTATAATAAATGCCTCGATGAAGAAATGCATAGAATATCTGAAAATAATATTCTAGAAAAATTGATGAAAGTTAAATGAAAATTCTATTAATTTCGTAAGGTACATTATCTTTCATAATTTTGACATAATTTATGATGGATTTTAGTTTTCGTTAGTTTTAGTTCTTTCAGCATAATTTTGATTTAGGGTTGCATTGAGTTTATTCCTTTCCTAAGTATGACTAATGAATATTAGTGAGGTTGATCTTTGAATCAAATGGGGATGGATGTCATACACCAATACGTTTTTGTACTATAACTTTGAACCTAATCTAGTAAGGATTACTCAGATTCTTGCACATATAGTTTGGGTTGATTCTTTGACTTTAACCAAGTGTGGACTACTCTCAACCCTAACCTTATAAGTTTGTGGTGTGTTCCTTAGTCATTGAGTTAGGGATAGAGTCACAACATGGAGATAAGGGGGAAGTGGGATGGTTTTGTTGCTGGCTACTTGCGGCATTTCCACTGTTATACTTAGCCATTGAGGGTTTTTTTTTTTTTTTGGTCTTTAACAATGCTTGATTCTATTGCTATGTAAGGACAAAATTATTTAATTTGTTTAAAAAATTTTAAAGGTTCAAGTTGTTTGTTTTGGGAAAAAATTGTGAATTAGACTTGATTTGTTTTAGCTTTGCTATTGGTAATTTTTTTTGTTAGATTAGTTTTTTTGGGTTGTATATTTTGTTTTTACTTTTAGATCTATAAATTTTTTTTATGGCCTTTTGGGTTGAATGCAAGTGGTGGGCTTAGATGCGGACTAGTAAGAATTTACTACCTCAATAATAATTTTTTAAAACATTATAAAAAAAAGTTTGTGACTTTAGCATTATTCTTAAAATGATCAATGATATTGTCAAGGGTGGCAAAGTGTAATTTTAGTGAACAAAATTGATAAAATTACTCTCTCTCTCTCTCTCTCTTTCTCTCTCTCTCTCTCTCTCTCTCTCTCTCTCTCTCTCTCTCTCTCTCTCTCTCTCTCTCTCTCTCTCTCTCTCTCTCTCTCTCTCTCTCTCTATATATATATATATATATATATATATATTGAGTGTTCAAAATGTGTACAAAACACTATTGAACGTTTAGACCCCTAATTAACAAATTACCAATTCAAGATTAATATCAAGTAATGTATATGCAGAAAAGCTTATAACAGAATTAATAAACAATCTAAACCAAATAAAATCACATCTACAACAGAAATTAAATGACAAAAATAAAGGAAAGAGAGATGCAAACACAAAGACAACACAGCTATGTGTTAACAAAGAGGAAACCGAAGTCTTTGGCGTAAAACCTCTCCGCCGCCCTCCAAGCAATCAATAATCTACTAGAAAATGAAGTTGAGATACATGAACAGTAGAAGATCATCCAAGCCTAATCTACCCAGTATACCTAAGCCCTCCAAGCTTTTTGCTCTAAAGAGGTTACGTTGAACTTTTGTCTTTTTTAACTTACCAGCTTCCGTTATAGCCCATAATATCAACTAATATCAATTGGTCACTTCCTAACTGCTTTCCAAAGCACCAAAAAGCCTTCTCACAGATATAAGTATGGTAAGAAAAAGATTTAGCCAAAGAACCTCTCAAGGATGTAATAATGGAAAGGGTGAGAGCTGAGGAATTTGAAGAATCACTGTGTAAAGATTATGGATGAATCAATCTTATTTTTCTCTAAGATTTCTCTCTCAAAATTCTTTCTGGAAACTCTCTTGAGGGTCAGTTTTTCTAAAACAGAGCTGGCTCGCGATTTGACCTCGTGACTTGACTGAGTTACGAGTTCAAGCTACAAGCTAACTGAATAGTCAGTTTGGAATTTTTGTTCTATAGTACTACAGCTGGCATGACGATTCAGCTTCTCTGCATGCTTCACTTGTATGCTTCTTCTAGCGGTTTGCCAGTCACAAGCCACTCGTGAGATCTCGTCACGAGTCCCTGCTTCGCTAAACAGTCTTGAGCATTTCTTCACACTCTCTTACATACTACTCTTACATGATTCCCACTTAAATACATGATTTCTAAGTATTGAATTACAAGCAAATTAGCACGGAATAAAACCAACAAGATGGTTGATTAAATTCAACCTTACATATATATATATACACACACACACATACACTAATATTTAATATTAAAAAAAATCAACTAACTCATTTAATTTAGTTTTTAGTAGCAATTACATAAGAAAATGCATCAATAGTCAATTATTCTCTTAAGCATTTCCAATCCATCTATGAAAATGCATGGAGGGTCTACTAAAAAAATGATTTATTTCTTGAGGTACAATTTAATGCAATTCATATGGTCACTCCTTTTCCTCCTCCTCCTCCTCGTCATCATTATGACCCTTCTCACTTACACATCCACCATCATGGTGTAGTATGATCTACAAACACCTCCATAAACTCTCCCATATAGATCACCTTCAAGGACATAACCAACGTTTGCTTTTATCGCCCAATCTCCTTCTTCCCAATCTCCCTCCGTTATCCTTGTATTGCCATATCCTTTCACAATCGAACGAAAAAACAAAAACATGATAGATGTGTGTGCTTGCAAAGGTGATTCCTTCAATGCCACACCATGAATGACAAACAAATCATAGTGATTAAAGATAAATCATTCTATACTAAAAGTGTGACTCATTAAATTCCACAATATATCATCACAAGATTATCAGCATCTAAATTTGTTTGTCATTCAAACTACGTCTACCTAATGAAATAATCGCATCAACCAAACTCCCTCTTGCTATGTTGCTATAAGAACTCTATATTTTGTGTCCATAGTAGATAGAGCTATGCATGGATGCTTTTTACTACTCCAGAAATTTTCCCTTTACTAGAAAAAAGAAGAAGCATATCCTACCATGGATTTATTTATACTTGTCTAGATCACTACCCCAATCTGCATCACTATAGCCAACAAAGTGTAGTTTCTACCCAGGTAAAAGAGTGAGTAATTCACCATTCCATAGAGGTATTAGAGAATTCTCTTCACTGCTTTTGCTTTAACAAGTCTAGAATTTGATTGGAATATATTGAATAAGCCAACTACATAACATATATTTGGCCTAGTTCACATCATGGTGTACACCACACCACCCACAATACTAGAATATGGAACTCGAACCATCTCTTGTCTTTCTTCATAGGCTTTAGAACACATTTCTAAGCTTAAGGCCTCACTTTTGTAAATAGAAGTATCGATGTGGGTTTATAATTATGCATTTTAAAGCGTTTAAGAATTTTCCTAATGTTAACCTGTTAAGCCAAACCAAGAATTCTGTTTGAATAATCTCTAAAGATTTTAACTTAAGAATATATTATTCTTCACTGATGCCCTTCATTTCAAAAGTAGAGGAAAATCACCCTTTAGTTATACTAATCACTTCTTTGTCATTTCCTATATCAACAAAATATGGTCTACATACAAAGATAATTTATAAAACTCTTTTTGAAGGACTGTTTCACGTACCCGCAATGGTCTTCTTCAATCATCATGAATCCATTCAAGAATTTGGGTCGGTGGAATCTTAGGTTTTATTGCCTAGAGGATTGTTTTAAACTAATTAAAGATAATTTAAACTTACAATTTTTTTTTTTTTTTTATTGGCCTCAAAAGCAACTAGTTCATCCATATTTATTTCCTTGTTTACTTTTCCCCTAAGAAATGTTGTTTGAACATCCATTTGGAATAATTCTAAATCCAAATATGCGACAATGTAAGAATTAGACAAATCTAGGCAAACCTTACTCCATGGGAGAACATTTTCTTGTAAACAATACCTTCCTTTCGGGTATTGCATTTCGCAAAAAGGCATGCTGTATACATTTCCTATGATCCATCCACCTTAGTCTTGGTTTACTAAATTTGGATTGCTAAACTTGGATTAAAAATATGTGTTTCAACTAGTCATTCTTCGCCTAATCATGCAAATTACATAATTCGTGTTTTTTTTTTTTTTCTAATGAAAATGTTATTAATGTGATTATGGTACTTCTTGTGGATGACATGCATACTACTGTCGGCGCATATATTTTCGTATGTGACTTGTGGTGGTGGATCTATTGTTGATGGCGGTGGGATGTATTGTTGATGACATATTGCTATTGTTAGTGCATATATAATTTTATATATATGATTGAATATTAATGGTGATAGGGATGTACTTTTGATGTGGTTATTAGTGGAGAATGTATTTTTTGAAGTTCTCCTTCACAAGAGAATTATAACGTTCTTGGTGGAGTAAGGATTTATTATTGATGTATTTTTTGTGTTAGCATAATTTTATTTTGACGTTAATAAAATTATTATTATTATTATTTGTTGTGGTGATTGTTGTTGATTTTGTTAAATGAATACATTTTTTAGTTGGTTCTTTGTTGTTACGCATTGTTTATACAATTTGCATTGCCATAAATTTTTTATATTTATTCATTTTAATCTCAAATATTGTAGGCCAATGTTGGAGAAGGAGATCATAATGTGAAACGTAGAATATGACCCTAAAAATAAAATTGATTCTCAGATGGAAGACATTAATACAAATGATGATTGATCTTCCACTATTTATATTTTCAAGCTTGGTGAAGAATAATAAAGCTCTCATGCGTTATTGAACCACTGACACTATTTATAGACCTTTAGTTTTTCATTGTTTAATTATGGATAATTGCTTATTATTTAAAAGGATAAACTTTTATGTGGTTCATGTTAATTTATATGTTAATCATTTTATATCTAGGGGTATTGATATTTCTCAAATAAAGTAAAAATGACGTAATATTTTTTATGGCGTACATTTTTGTCAGACATGATATTACTATATTAGTCACAGGTGTTTATGATAGAAATGTTTTGGGAGAAATTGGGCTTTTACTCTTATTTTTAAATATATTTAGTAAATTGTCATTATTTTGAAACTATTAAGTATTGTATCCCTGTTTTAAAACTCAATTTTTAACAAATTAAGTTTCTCATAGAACTTAATTTTTGAAAAATTGAGTTTCCCATAGAACTCGATTTTATGATTATCGAGTTCTACGTAAGTTTTTGTCACTCTGGATGAGCACCCGCCTAATAATTAAAATTTACTTATAACTAAATTTTTTAAAATCGAGTTTCAAAATAAGGACACAATGTATAATAGTTTCAAAACAGGAATATTATGCTAAATATTTTTAAAAAAATAAGGGCAAACCATTTTCCCCAATGTTTTGTCACAAATAAAGTATTAGACGGCCTTTTATTTATTTATTTATTTATTTATTTATGGAGATGTTTTGGTGCAAATAACATTAGCAAATGAAAGATTTTCAACGATGACCAGGGTTTGTCGTAAAGGTAAATGGTCGTTTTGAAAATGTATTTAACAAAAAATCTAAGTACTTATGATGACTTTTAGTCATCGTAAAAGTATATTAATGACAGAAGGGGTGTCTCTAAAATTATTCAAAAACAAAAAAGACTAACACCGAGTAGCACTGAAAGCAAATTTATATATAGTATTCTTTATTTGATTAATTATTATGTGCCCATTGAAACTATATGGGCCATGCTTTGATGGTTTCTTGATGGTTTATTAAGATATATAACTTCTGCAAACTTCCTTGGACCAAAATATGGGAAACAAGTCGGCACCGACTGAGCCATGATTTGCGCTCCCAAGTTAATTAAGGAAGTGGTCCGATTATCCAAGGTCAAGCATATCTGCTTTGACTCCGAATTTGTCCAACTTTCTAGCTTTGGAGTCTTGATAACTTGCCAAATCAAACCTCTTTTCATCTAAAAAAAAGTACCATTGAAAGTAGCAATTTTGGTTGATTAGCAATGCAAATAATAATAATAATAATTATTATTATTATTTGTCTATATCCTGCCGAACTTTGATATTATCAATAACAATCTATATAAATTCAAAGTAGATTGACTTCTTATGAACCTCATAATATTATGTCTCCTTACTTTTAAGGTCTTTGCAAAAATATATAGTTTCATATGTGTTTGTTTGTTTAGACCCCTTAAAATAGATTGTTTAACCAAATGAATTAGTCAAGTGTTTACTTAGGTTAATTATGAGATCTACGTTAAACAGCAATAAATCATATCATACACAATAGAAAAGAAAATAACACATAGATATGATCACTTAGACAAATCAATGAAATGAACCGTTTCAAGGTAAAATTTTGGGGAGGATTTGACCTAACTATCTTCGAAGTAAACAAATTCACTAATAGAGAATTGAAGTTTTTACAATAAGATTTAACCCTAAATCTATTGCTATCTCTAGTAGTAATTTACTGATAAGACCATGTGCAAACTCCGAATCCACGATTTTTCTCTCTTGGATTTGCAGCACACAGCAAGCTCCCGTGCTTATAACTTTGAGATCCCACTCAAAGGTTTAGCAACACAAACTCTCAATTTTGTGACTTCAAAACCACCATTGAAGGTTTAAATCATCAACTATGTATGATCTTATTGCAACAACTTCAAATCTACTGATTCTAATGGTATGAGAATGATTTCCAGTAGTGATTTTGAAAGAGAAAGACACAATACCCTTTAGATCTCACAAGAGCACCTCCAAAGTCTTCTTAAAACACGCCTTAGGGTTTCTAATAGGTTAAGAACGTATTGACCCCTTGTGATTATTAATTAATTGATTAATTAGCCAAGTTTATTAATTAATCAAATTAACATGCAAAGTGCGTGGTAGCACAAACAAATCACGAATTAAACTAAGTGCAGTGAAAATTAAATCAACATGGTGATTTGTTTATGAATGAGGACAACCAACATGGCAAAAACCCCACCGGGTGATTTTAAGGTTACCACTTCCAAGAATCCACTATTATCAAAACAAGCGGTTACAAGTAAAGAAATCTTAGTACCTTATACCAATTTACAGTTGAACCCTTACCCTAATACCCAATTGGACTTGTTCTATAGTGACAATCTCTCCTTGTAATGCATAGCTCCCAGTACGTGACTAACCAATTGCACGGATCCCAATACGCGACTTCAATTACCAACTAGAAAAGGTTGTTGGCCGCAAAGTTCTTCAGTTCATCACACGATGAAGATCCAGAAAATGCTTGGTCACAAAACCCTACGGTGTATAAACACAGCAACTTCTTCACAAAAACGATGAATAAGGACAAATTCTGTCTCCAGTCATAATTTACTTGAACAAACTTTACTCAACACATGTGCAACTTGTGTCACCTTTGATGACCCTTAAAATAATCTTTTTATATGTCTAGGATTGTGAGGAAAGAAAGTCCAAACACATAATTACAGATTGAATGAAAAATAAAATAGAAAATTTGAATTTCATAAACCTCAACAGATAGCCATTTGTCAAGCAACTGTCGAGCCATAGGGCTAGAATAGCTCTTCAAGCTTGATAGATACTAACTGTCGAGTTTTAATGAAATTGCACTTTTTAGCTTGAATCTTGGATAGACTTACATGGTTTTAACACTTGATCTTAAAACAAAATTTCTTAAAGTATTAAACATATCCTAGAGCTACTCAAATACAAGTAAAGTGCATTTTGTTAAAGGATTAGCCAATTATATAAAATAGTGACATATGTTCCTAACAAGTGAATCACATATGTCCTAACAGTTTCCTTTAAATATTATATGAAATAGATCTGAAAAGCCTTAATCATTTAGTGGGCTTAATGAGTAGTGGACCAAAATTAAAATTTGTAGAATTCACATCTTGATCGGTCAAACCATAGTCTTGATTGGTTGAACTTGGCATGTTTCAAATTCTTCTTTTTGTAGCTTGTATTTTCTTGTATTTTGACTTGTAACACCTTGTGCAATGTCTAATAAATTCTATAGACTCTAAAATCTATATCTAACCAAGTTTGTGTTTACGGTTTGCCAATTGTTTTAAACTTTTAGAACCTAACAATATTCAAATACTTACTTAATAATTGGCTATGGCTACCATAATCATAAATGTCATACTTAGACCCAAAATAAATAAATAAATAAATAAAGAGAGAAAATCATATTCAATTAAATTTTTCTATGTATTACATGAGTTACCAACTAATATTAACAAGATTCACTTTAAGAACCTTGTAACTTAATTGATTAGCATCTTATGATATTTCTAGTGAAGAGTCTAGATAAATCCAAGATTCAAATCTCACTCTATCATTTCTTGGAGCAATCTAATAAAGATATGGGAAATAAAGGATTTTACATGATATAAACAATTAAATATAATGCAACATCATGTATACCTTTAGATTCCTCAAAATTTAAAATTTTAAGCAACATATGATTCCTATCCTAATAACTTTTTTTTTTTTTTTATCAATTATTTGATTTAATACGAATTTCGAAAAAAAATTATAACATTTAAACATAGATAAGCACATTATAGTTAAATTAAAAAAAAAAAAAAGAAAAAAAAAAGAATTTAATGCGTAGCCTCATCAACCCGAAATAATCATTCTTTCAAATGTTTTCCATAAAGTCGTGGCCTTTATCAAACTCACAACAGTTTTTTTTTTTTTTTTTTTTTAAATTCACGGCACTTTGGTCTTTAACAATAATTGAAACTCAATTATATGAGAGTTTCTTGTTGGTTGATCCATAGGTTCATGAGGCCTTGCTATTGCTACATAGTTTCAAAAGTTGAAAAACACTCTGTTAAACAGTCGGGTAACAGGGGTTCTTTCAAGCTAGCATCCCTATCTATTCAAAGCACTGAATGTAAATTAAAGTTGAAGGAGAACCTTGCAGGCTTGCAAGATATGCTCTAAGCTTTTAAATATCTTATGTATTAGCTTCATATTCAAAGGTAATTTTCATGGTTTTAGCCAAAGTCATCTATGGCCAAGATTTCTTTAATTGAGAACTAGTCGGTTGAAGATGTTAATGAGTTTTATATCTAAGTTTTATTAGAAGAGCAATGTTTTGGCTAGTTGGTTGCCACATCGCTAAGACTATTCATGTAATAGATTTTTATTTTTTATTTTCATTCCATAAAGTCTTGCTATATATATAAATCCCTCAAACTATTGGGCAATAGCAAGTTTAACTTTTCAAACTATTTGAATTTCTGGTATGATATGTAACAAACCCGTATCAACGCCTAAATTTCTGCATGTAAAGAACTTGTACATATTGGTTACATGCATTCATTTAATCTGGTCGTAACTCACGCGGCGGCAAGACCTTGTATATTGTCCCCCTTGAGTCTTGACATTGAAAATTACGTGTCAACGACGTAAGTTATAAAATACAAATAAAGAAAGAATCAAAAATCCTAATACAAGAAGACTTATACAAGACAAGATATGGTTCCGAATCTGTGGCATCGGTTCAAAGATAAAGTCATGACTACTATTATTTGTTTAGATAAAAAAATGATTTTGCTAAAAAAAATGTGTAACTTTCTATTTTATTTAATGAACACATAATTATAAATTTATACCAACTTTATTTTACATTCATTTATTTTTCTTTTCAACCAAACAAATAAGTCCACCTCTCTACTTTTTCATCCTTGCAGCCAAATATAAATGCGAAAAAACTAAATTTATTTTATTAAATTTGTTAAAAAAATATCGCGAATACAAGATTTCTTCTTCGATAAACCTCAAGGCAAAGCAGTCTAGTTTATTTGCTCCAAATTTTAAGATGGCTGGCTAGCACAGGTAGTTGGCCCACTATAACGCGTTATCCTATAAATTTACGGTATATAAGAAGAAAAACTAGCTATGCTTTCGACAAGTCAATGTCGACAAAGACCTTGACCTTAAACTCACACGCCTTTTACTTTTCTAGAAGGCCAAAGAAATTCCTTCATTAAAGGTATAGATATTTCTCACCTTATGTTGCATTATAAATACCTATCACAACCTAATTCTTCATCTCACACATTTTACATATTCCTCAAACTTCATTAAGAAAATGGTTGCTCTTAGTTTACAAAAGGGTCTGCTAACTCTCGTTATAGTTGGAATCCTAGCAGCAAATGTGAAGGGTGCTTGTAATTGTGCTGCAAACGAATGTTGCAGCAAATATGACTTTTGTGGCACTACTGCTGAACACTGTGGCGAGGGGTGCAAATCAGGACCTTGTACCACAACTACTAATGATGTTTCAGTCCCTGATATTGTGACAGAAGCCTTTTTCAATGGGATACTTAACCAGGCCCAAGGAGATTGTCCTGGAAAGAGCTTTTACACAAGAGCAGCATTTCTTAATGCTCTTAATTCTTATAATCAGTTTGCCAAGTCTGGTTCTAGTGATGATGGTAAACGTGAGATTGCAGCTTTCTTTGCCCATGTCACACATGAGACTGGAAGTAAGTTCTTGATCCCCTCTCTAACTTTGTTATTATACAATTATTTAGAAACTTATATAATACTAATAAGCAATTATGGTTGTCGCCTATTCCATAGATAATATTTCCTCCTATTAATTTATTTTGTTACAGACTATAAATGATATATTCTATCAGAAAAATAAGACTATAAATGTTATATATATGTTGTTTAATTAATGCGATTTATCAAATTACAATTTAGTTTAATAAGCCTCAACAGAGAATAATTAAAAAGGCAACATTAGTTTTCCGAAGTTTGAAAATGAAAATAAGATGAAGATACAAAATTTTTTTTTTTTTTGAGCTTTACTTTATATTATGTAGAACCATATTTTTACCATAATTAATAAACATTTTAAGCAAAATAAGGCAATAAAAATAAATTATCTTAAACTAACAATAGCTTTATAACAAATATTTATATAGTTTTCATAATAGAATGGTATGTACGTATCACTATACATATAAAATCATAGACATGCATATTTGTGCGTAGTAGTCATGTATTTAAGTTACAATTATATAATAATAGTGCGATTAGATGACTTTTATTGATTTTTTTTATTTTCTGAAGTTAATATAAATAATTTTACCAAAAAGAAATTAAAGTAAATAAAAATGAGGAAATTTATAAGTTTGACCTAAAAATATACTATTTTTTTTTTATTAAAATTGGAATCACATTTTATTTTAATGAGAAACTGTCATATCACCCATCAACTAAATAAAATGTAGAGATTAAAACCCACTATCACTTGCTATTTTGACTTACCTTCAATATTTTTTAAATTAGAATATTATTTTATTTTAATGAAAAACTGTCACATCACCCAACAATTAAATAAAATGTGGTAGTGAGTTTTAATCTCCACATTTTATTGTGTATTTAAAATAAAATGACACCTCCAATTAAAAAAATACAAGGTAAACCAAATCCAAAAAAGAAAACCAATTTTTTTACGTTTTTGGACTTTCCAAATTAAGGCAAACATATTATTTGGAAGGACTTATACCTGAGAGTTGAGGCAAAATGTTGTTGTTTGGACAGGTTTATGCTCTATAGAAGAAAAAGATGTTCCAAGCACGGAAAACTATTGTGACACAACCAGGACTGACTATCCATGCAATCCTAGCAAACGATACTATGGTCGTGGACCACTTCAACTAACCTGGAATTACAATTATGGAGCAGCTGGAAATGCAAATCAGTTTGATGGGCTAGGCTCTCCTGAAACTGTTGCCAATGATGCGAATATCTCGTTTAAGACTGCCTTATGGTATTGGATGACCAATGTTCACCAATCTGTAAGCCAAGGTTTTGGAGCAACAATTCGAGCTATTAATGGTCCTGTTGAATGTGATGGTAAAGAACCTGGTAAAGTTCAGTCTCGAATCCAGTATTACCAACAGTACTGTACTCAATTTGGTGTTGCACCAGGTGATAAGCTTTCTTGCTAGGATATTTTTGCTAACACTTTTTATTTTTCACCATGTTACAATTTTTTCTTTAATTGTAACTGAATATTAGATCTTATGTATTAAATAAATGAGAATAATAAAGAGTTAGTTGGGTGCCAACTCTCTTAGATAATAAAATTTTTTGTTCTCACATGAGAACTTTGAATCAATCTTGCCCAGTCCAGGAGAAGAAGTGTAAGGGATGAAAGAAAATTATTTTTTCCATTATGTAGTCGTTGGACCCTTCAATGGAATTCTTACATAAAAGGGTATCTCAATTTTCTTGCACTACACATTCTTGCACTTTTTATATATATAAATCATGGACAAAGTTTGAAATTTGTAACCTTTTAAAATCATGAAAGAATTCTCTACTTTCTCAATTCTTTTTTTGAGAGAGTTGAAATTTATAGCATTCACTTTAAATGATTATTGCTCTTTATTATCAAACCAAAGCATTAATTGGTTTATGATGTAAGTGGAGATTGATCTCAGATCTCAAATCTCGTACATTAACATTGGTTTCATGTGAGTGTAGGTGACCATGATGTAACAAAGGCTAGCCACTCAAAAATGAGTGGATTTTTTTTTTTTTTAAATTGTATCGTCAATAATTCATTAGGTGGAATTGTAGTGAACTTGATATTGATGATGAAGGCTATAGCAGTATGATATTGATGATTAAGTTTGTGCTATTATCAATCCATTAACCACTATAATTCAGATAAGTGTGTACAGTATAATAACTAATGGCCACTCTAATTTTAAAAAGTGTGTCTTGTATTCCGTCCTTTCACTATTTTGATATTATTAACAGTTAACCAATAACTCAACTATTCCATCAGAAAAGAAAATAAATAAATAAATTGGTAAACCACCATACCACTTGAAGTTGAACTAGTAAACCACCATAGTTTGATAACTATGTACCCACATACAAAATATACTATTTCCATTTTGAAGGCTAAACTAAGAAAATAAATTAGTGAAAATACTTTTTGGTGGTCTCTATATTTTAGAATCATAGTCAATTTGATTCCTACATTTTATTAACGGTTTAGTTTTTACCATTAACACACTAACAAAAAAATGTCTACGTGGGAAAATGATAAATAAAAAATCCATATCAACAAATTTAAAAATAAAAAAGTCCACATCAGAAAAAAAATAATAATCAAAAGGTGAACTAAAATTCTTTTTCTCACTTTCTTACACTTTCTTGGCAATCAAACACAACCCACTAACACAAAAATCAAATCTTAGCAATCACACCCATGAGAGACTATCACTCCAAAAATCAAAATTAATCCCACGGTGAACCCAACAGCCACAACACTACCCTCACAAATCAACCAAAATACCCAAAATCCGGCTAGTGGAAAAAGAAATAAAGATAAGATGAGATGGGTTGAGTGGGGTTTGTGTTTAGGCCGGATTGGACCCATTTGGGTCAGCTACCATCTAAAACTAAAAACCACATAAGCCCACTCCACTAAAAATGCCCAAGCCCACGCATTAAAAACTGCAGCTAGCTTAACCTTTAAACCCTGCTCCAACTCAAGATCCCTTTTAGTTCAGTCATGCCCATCAGCTCACATAATCCCAAAGACCAACCCGTGGTGTCTGTGTGAAAATTAGAGCCAGCCCACTGAATTTGAACCCAATAGCAGCCCAATCTCAATTTCTTTGGCCCAATAACCACTTCAACTCCAGCCCACTCACATTCAAACAAGAACCCACTCAACCTTAAACCATTCAAGGCCAATCTGTGGACCAACCAAAGTTTTTTCAAAATTCCTTCTTGATCCAAAGTTTCCAAAAATTATACAATGCCCTTTGGGCCACAAAAATGCATTTTCAATCTCATTTTGTGCCAAAATAAAATGTTTTTCCTTAAAAATTAGTAAAATTGTCACATGTCATTATATTCAAACTTCCTAGGAATTTACCATTTTCTTGTTATGTCATTGTGTCTTTTGTATGAGATAAAATTGTTTGGGAGAGAGAGAATTGCAAAATTGCATTTGTTAAACTATACTTTCAAGTGAGGTTAGCTTTACTTAACTCATTAATGCAATCTATGTCTCTTAGAAAATGTCATACAATCACATGTTTATGTTTGTTTTATCTTACTTTATAAAATAAATTGTTTACATTTCATCATAGGATAGATACATGCCATCCTAGGATATATAAATTATACATGTCATGCATCCACATGTCATCTTAGGATGGATTATACATGTCATGCACTAACATATTATCCTAGACTAGATTACATGTCATTTTATCATAGATTAAATGTCATCCTAGGATTAGCTTGATCATTATTTCATTTCACATATACAAACATATCATTCTTTTTAAAATCAAATGTCAAATAGCTTTAATTTGTTCTTTAAATGGTGATGTTTAAGATTAAATTAGAAACAAGGTACTAATCTTAAACGATGTTTAAGATTAAGTTGTTCTAGATAGGCGTTGTGGGGTGTCTAATATCTTTTCAACACGTAATTGAGCTTTCAAATCCATGCCTTTTGATTCTAGACATTACCAAAAAAAAAAAAAAATCTTATTTAGCTTATAAGCCATTAGGAGTTTCTTAGTTAAATTAGGAGATAAAATCAATTATATTTAGGAAACCATTCCAATGGTTAATAACGACTCCTAAAACTAAAACATGTATTATTGGGTTAAAATCAAACCCAAAAGAACGAGTATGTCAATGGTGGGTCGGATTCATTTGTGTGAGAGAGAGAGAGAGTATGTAGAACACCAACATAGATCATATACACAAAGAAATTAATATCATTTTGTGTTTCACTTTCATCTTATAAATTTCTCACAGAAAGAAAAAGACATATAAACAAAATTCAATCCTAAGGTTTGTGGTGGTATTTATATATATCTCAAGTTATTTATTTATAATATATATATATATAGCAAAATGCAACATAAAGTAAATTTTTTTTGGATGAACTAAAATTAGCAGCATTTGACCAAATCAATACATAAGTTAAATAAGAAGACTTGAAAATGCATGTGGGGTTTGAAGCAAAAATTAAGATCATAGTGGAGTTGGATCTTGAACTTCAAGAACCAAGTCTAAGTCATCCTTATTAGACTAGGTTAAAGTTAGGTTACAAAATTGGAATGTTATTAGGTATATGTCCATGTTTAAAGAGCAGTCTCACAAGTGTTCATAAGCCATACCTAGGAAAGAAATTAATCATAATTGAATCCTACCATAATGCCAAAACAACTAACATTACATAGAAAGAAATCAACAATATGGAACCCCAACCCAAATCATGCCCAAGACAACTAATGGTAATTAACCCAAAATAACATGCATCAAAAGATATGTTAACACTGTAAAGGATAACAGTAGTAAAAGGAAAACCTTACCTTACAAAATAAACTGCTTTACTACTTTTGTATTACGGACTGAGCATATTTTTTAGTAGAATATTTTCAGGCCTTTTCAACAATTATTCCGCAATGCATAAATCATAGCAAACTTTTAAATTAGGGGTTGTGAAGGTTGAATTACTTATTTTAAGTTCCTTATTGCACTTGTTCCTACATCCTTTTTTATTTGACGTGCAAGCATTAATATAGGGTCGTCATTTACATTACGAGGTTGGATCTTATGAACTTGAAACTTGCTATATTTCATATCAATGGGGGGTTGATAAGGACAAAGACTAGAAAAGGAAGGATTGTTGGCTAGCACTACAGCCTGAACAATGATTAACACTATCATCATCACATTAAGTAAATTCCTAACCATTTTTCCCATAACCACCACACTAACTCTTTTGGAATTCGTTTATTACTCAGAATTGTGGTGTGCGAAACCGGCCATAATATATAGAATCTAAAGCTTTAATTATGGAACTATAGTTTTAAGAAAATTCTATGTTATAGATAATTCAATTGGACAAAATTGCTTTTTGCCCCTTTCAAAAAAAAAAATCCAGCATTTTTCCCTCTTTCTCAAACTAATTAGGGAAATGCCCCTCTTTTGAAAATTGAGTTTCTAAAAATTGATTTAGGCCCTATAGCGGCGTTTTTAAGGACTCTATAGTGACATTTTAAGAACTTATAGTGACGTTTTGTAACTTGATTTTTATAAAGTTGAGTTATAGGTAAAAAAATGAAAAAAAATTGCATATAACTCGACTTTATGAAAATCGAGTTACAAAACGTCACTATAGGTCCTTAAAGCGTCACTATAGGGTCCTTAAAAATGCCGCTCTAGGGCCTAAATCAATTTTCAAAAACTCGATTTTCAAAAGAGGGGCATTTCCCTAATTAGTTTGAGAAAGATAGCAAAATGCTGGATTTTTTCTTTGAAAGGGGCAAAAAGCAATTTTCTCCTAATTGAATTTTAAAATTTGATTTATTTTTTAAAAAGACCCTATAGTCAAGCCTCAAAGACGTTTGTTTGGGAGATAGTGAAATTTGTAGTACATTTTAGCCTATATGGGTTTAGCAAATGTCATTTACAATTATAATTTTATTATAACTATTTCAATTCGAGGAATTATTTAATAATAAGTGTGGTTATTTAATAATAAGAATTAGGTAAAAATGCAAAACTGACCTTCTAACTTTCACATTTTTTCATTTAAGTATTTTAACTTTCAGTTTTGTCATTTCAGTCTTTTAACTTTCAATTGTTGTCAATACAGGATTCCGTTAGAACCCAATTATGTCCTGCCGTTAACAATGCTAAAACGACACCGCTATGCTCTTTTTTTCTTTTCTTCTTTTTTTTTTTCTTTTTTTTTTTTTAATTCGGAATTAAAAGAAAATCTAAAAAAAAAATTAAGGCTTGTCGTTCCCCTTCCCCTAAAATCAAAACAAAATGGATATCTGAACTGGTAAGATTCTTATGCAACTTATACCAATTGTTCTTTTCTTTTTTCTTTCATTTCTATGCATGAATAAATCTTCACACTTCTCTTGGTAATACCTATATTTTTCTTTTTCTTTTTCTTTTTTTCCTTCAGGAAATGGAAGATCCTGCCTTTATCCATCAATACAAGATCAACTCTTTCGGATACTCACTTGATGATCTTGATTTTCATTCTTTTTCTAGTGAGAGCTACCCATCCAACCCAAATCTTAATCCCAAAAGCACATACAACTTTCATGCTTTAGTCATAGAAAATCCTCAGACTAACCTTGGGAGATCGGCAAAACAGCTCAAGAAAATAGCTGGAATTCTTGCCCACTGACCATATTCCTTCAAAGTTTGCTTCTTCATCTTCCTCACATTTGATTTCATTCGAGAACTCAAACTCACCCCTAGCCATTTCACAGCAATTTTATGGTCTAGACTGCACCATGAAACCAAAGAGTGAGGCTGCTTCTGATAGCAATACGAATTTCCAAGCTATGATTTCTGAGAGTTCCTTTGTGATGCAAAATTTTTCATCAAAACATGGATAGGTCCCCAACAGGTCCCCAAGGAGGTAGCTACAATGACTAGAACTCCTTTACATGCACAAGATCATGTAATAGTGGAGAGAAAGCACTATTACATGCACAAGATTTGTTTCCCCAAATTCTCTAAGTTAGGGATTTGGGTGTGGAACGATTCCTCTGTTTTGATTTCAGGGGAAGGGGAACGATCCTTGATGTTTTTTCTTTTTTTTCTTTTTTTTCTTTCTTTCTTTTTTCTTTTAATTTAGAATTTAAAAAAAAAAAAAAAAAAATTGGTGTCGTTTCAGTAGTGTTAACACAAGACATAACCGGGTTCTAATAGAATCCTGCAATGAAAAAAATTGAAAGTTAGAGGACTGAAATGACAAAACTGAAAGTTAGAGAACTGAAATGAAAAAAATGTGAAAGTTAGAGGGTCAGTTTTGCATTTTTGCCTAAAAATTATTTAAAGTTTTCCACCATTTAAGAATTTTTAAGCACCCTAAAAGAGAAATATGGACTACCTAGGAATGGAAGGATTAAGGAATGCGAGTCCTACGCGTGTGTCTCTCTCTCTCTATATATATATATATATATATATTCATTTGAGTGGTTTTGGGGTATTTTAGAGGTTTCATGGTTTTTTTAATTTTAAGTTATTCTCATGAGTAAAATAAAATTTATTAGTTTGGGCAAATTTTTCAATTTATAAATTATTTATTATATCCCCACCAAAAATTTTATTAGTAAAATATAAAACTATATTGTGACGAAACACAATAGTTGTCACAATATGTGTTTCAATGAAGGCAACATAAGTCTCTCATAATAATGGCCTATTGTGACAAGTTAGTGTCACAACAGATATAGTTTTTTGTCACAATAACTCATGAAATGTAAATTTAAAAAAAAAAAAAAAAATTGTAACTGAATTAAAGTCCCATGAGCCATGATCTCCAACTCTTTCTCAGTCAGTACCCAATTACCACTTATCACTCTCTCATTTGTGTTTTCATTTTTTTTTTCTTTACTTCTTGTTTGTATTAGTGTTAGTCAAATTGGTTCACTTCTCAATTTTTTTACAAATTTGATAATAAAGTTTGCTCCTATCAGTGGGACCCTAGGTATGACTTTTCTTTCTTTTTTTTTGTTTTTTTTGTTTTTTTTTGTTTTTTTTGTTTTGTTTTGTCATTAAATTAATAAATATATTATATAATAAATCAAAGATGGAGTTGGGATATAACTACAATACTACATATCTTATGCTAAGATTCAATGATTGAGATCCCGTGCAATACCTAGGGTATTGCACGGTGTGCAATAGCACGAATTCCAACCTTCCATTTAATCTAACGATTCATTATTTTGACACCTCACCAAATATTAAAAAGACCCTTTTACCCTTAAAAATTTTGGGGTCTCGCCGTTTCTTTTGTGCTAATGCGTCTAAGACTCTGAGTTCATATTTGATAAAATCAAATTTCTCTCTCTCCTACGCAGCTCCTCTGCATTTGCTTTCTGCTCTCCCTCAACACATCGTCACCGCTGCCAGCATCACCTAACTCAGACCCATCAGCCAAAACAAAGAAAAAACTGCATCTTACCATCTAAAATTTCTTAACCCCCAAACACTCACACTCGCACTCACACTCTCCCTCTTTCTCTATCTCAACTCTCAAGGATTGAAGCTCTCTCTAAAGCGATGTCGCCAGTGGCCATATTGGTGGTTCCAACAGTTCTTGGCCATTGTATCATTGGAAAATCCCCAAAATCTCATTTGGTATAGTCACCGTAGGTCCATCTTTGATTCCTAGGTTGTTTCCGACATCAAACGACTCAAGGAGGTGAGTTCTCTCTTTTGTATACACTGGATCAAAATAAAAAATTTATTTTTTGGGTAAGAGGAGAGTTAGGTCCAAGGTCAAGATAGTTGGGGTTTGATTTTAGTTCTACTAGTAATATATTTTTCACCATGGAATCATTATTTAGTTTATGTTTTGAGGAATATTTTTGGGTAGTTTTTTTCCTACAACTTGAATATTGTACATTTTCAAATGGATATGTGAAATATGGTCTAGCAAAATTATAGAAATGGATGGACAGTGATACAGGAGATATAGCTAAAATCCCTATTTTACTTAGTTAGATGTTACATTGGTTGAATTTTATGCTTTTAGGTCTTAGATGTGTTTAAGCTATAGTGTTTTAGGTATGATACACTTAAACAATTTCTTATGAAATTTTAGCTTGAAACTATCCTTTATCAATTGAATCATCACCTCTCATGATCATATATTGGTTTGTTGTAATTCTTATAGATGATAAGCACAATGTTGGTACAAAAAATTTCAACTTTTATAATAGTAGATATTTACTGTAAAATAAATAAATAAATAAATAAGAAAAGAAAGAAAGAAAGAAAGAAAGAGAGATATTTTGTACATTTATTAATTATAGGAGTATTCTTTAATTCATTGCATAGTGTGGCGAGAGAATTCTCTCAAAACATGGATGCTAATGCAGATTTGAATCCTAGAGTTGATATGGAATTCGATACATTAGAAAATGCATGGGACTTTTGGGTGAAATATGGAAGGCAAATGGGCTTTGATGTTAGAAAACGTTACATAAATAAAAGTAAGAATGATGGTAAGGTAACATCGAGGGGATTTGTATGTGCAAAGTAGGGCATTCGAGGTAAAGAAAAAGAAGATATGATTCTCACTCATAACCGAGATGATACAATGACTAATTGTCCTGTAAGGTTATATGTTTCATTAGTGCAAGAAACTAGAAAGTTTAAAGTGTTTGATTTTGTTGGAGAACATAATCACACTCTTCATCTATCAGAAACAATTTATATGATGAGATCTCAAAGAAAAATTTCAAAAGCTTATGCGAGATTGATTGAGTTAGCATCCTCTTCTGAAATCAAGCCAAAAGCAGCACATGAGTTAATGAGTAGAGAGGCTAGTGGGAGAACTAATATTGGATTCACTAAGCTTGATCAAAAAAATTACCTTAGAACAAGACGGCAAAAAATCTTGATATATGGCCAAGCTGCATGTTTATTAGGGTACTTTTGGGAACAATTGACTAAAAATCTATCCTTTCAATATGGAGTACAATTAGATAACATAGAGCAGATAACTAACATTTTTTAGGCTAATACTAGAATGGTTATTGATTATGCTAATTTTGGTAATGTGGTGACATTTGACACTACATATGGTACTAATAAAGAGCTAAAACCATTAGGGGTGTTTACTGATTTCAATCACCATGGAGAGTTAGTGGTTTTTAATGCTGCTCTTTTATATGATGAGACGACAGAATCATTTAAGTGGCTATTTGAAAGCTTACATTTGGGAATTTGATGAAAGATGGTTTTTCTTTTCTTCAAGTTTTTAAAACTTGTATGTTTGGTTTTAATAATGAAATTGAATTTGAAAAAACATGGGAGGACATGATTGACACATATGCTATACATGATCGTAGTTGGTTGGATAGTATCTACAGTTTGAATGGAAAATGGGAAAAGTGTTACATGAAGAATGAATTTATATTGGGAGTAGAAAATACCCAACTTAGTGAAAGTTTGAATGGAGATTTGAAAGATTACTTGAAATCCAGTTTGGATGTAGTAGAATTTTTTAAATATTTTGATTGGGTGATTGAGCAAAAACGAGAAAGAGAATTACAACTAGGAAAAAAAATCCCCAGTTGGGCTTGAAAAATTCTCCATTGTTGAAGCAAGCAATACAAGTGTACACACCTGTAATATTTCGAATGCTTCATGATCAATATGACCTCGCATCAACAGCAATGATAAAAAATCTCCAAGAGGACTTGTTAGTGCATATATACACTATTGAGCTTTTGCATAAGCCTGGTGAGTTCATAGTCTCTTATGACACTGCAGATAAGACATTTTCATGTAATTGTAGAAAGTTTGAAATAGTTGAGATTTTATGTTGCCATGTTGTGAAAGTCTTTGGTCCCTTGATATAAAGACAATTCCTGATATGTACATTTTGAAAAGTGGATGTATCTTGGACAATAGGAGAACAAGTGTGAAAGAAAATGTCAACTTGAGTGTTACACATCGGTATAGAAGATTATGTCCCAAGTTGATACGATTAGCTTCTTAAGCAGCAGATAATAAATGGGCATTTGCTTTAATAGAGAATATGATAGAGAAATATGAAAAAAAAAAAAAAAAAAAAAAAAAAAAAGTTTGAAGACAATGCAGCAAAAAATGTGGCTGGTCATCAATTGCCCCATCAAATGCCATTGTGTAGTGGTACAAAAAATCTTGATCCTAACCAACATTTGGAAAATTTGGTTGAAAGAGCTAAAGGTCTTAAGAAAAAAGAAGGTCGCAAGAGTGGAAAATGAAAGAAAAGTTGGGTTGAGAAGCAAACCAAAAAAAATGGTAGAGTTGAATTAAATGATGAGGTTAGCTAACAGTTTTCTAAAGTAAATTTTATTTATTTATTTTTTTTCTCCTACTATGTTTCCCTTGTTTGTAAACTTTTATATTATTATGGCTAATAATATATATATATATATATATTTTCTCATATAGGAACTTAGTTTTGCTCCTAACATGCAATACAATAATTATGACTCACATGGAGAACATTATTTGCGTCAAGTAAGATTTTTTTTTTTTTTTTTTAATTATTCGTAGTGGAAAAACATATAGATAATTTGTGAAGTTGGAGGTTGTACTACACTTGCTTTTTTATTTGTGAATTTATTAATAAAGTTTTCTTTTTTGTGATATAGCAGACTTATCATGTCACTTTTTCCACGTCAATGATGACATCTAAATTGGGACCAATCCATAGTTACCAAACTAGTTTCACGTCATTTTTCAGGGTAAACATACTTGTTTACATGTTTTACATTTATAAGTAATTATATGATTTCTTAAACTCTCTCTTATAATCATTATGATTACATAGGCACCATTAACTCCATTATTGTCTCAAGTATCAAATCTTACAGATGTTATTCAGGTAAAATGCAAACATTTTCATACTTGAAATTTGGAAAAAACTTACCTGTTTATATGTTTTATGTTTTATAGTCATAAGTAGCTAGATTATTTCTTACACTTATACTCTTATAATCATTGTGATTACATAGGCAAAATTTGTTAGTACCACCTTAACTCCATCGTCATCTCAAGTATCAAATCATGTGAATATTGGTCAAGTAAAAAATAAATGTTTATGTACATGTTTATCGAATAAACTTATTTTTTTTTTTATATATATACACAGGGAAATGAAGTTATGTTCAATTATAGACCAACTCCATTTGTTGAAAATACAAATGCTTGCCTGTAAACACAACAGTTTTCTGGTATGTAAAAAACTAATAAATGGTAAGTTCAATTATAGTGAAATTTCTCATGTTTGTTTAATTTTAAAATGTGACCTGATTTTTTTGACATATTTTCAGGCTAATATTGATTTTGTAGTATGACGGATAACATTTTTTAGACAGTTTGTTTGGTAGAATATTACATAGTGAACATGGTAGCATATTGCACAGTAGACAGAATTTTTGGACAACTTTGCCTTGGACAATTTCTTGGACAGCATATCTAACTATTTAGACAACTGATTGCACATGTAGCAAATTTTTTGGATATTTTTTGTAACTAAAGAAGTTACTCAAACATGTTTAATATGTTAGATTGTACAAGTGCATGTTTGAGTAACTTCTAGTTAAACATTAATTATATATACAAGTGATTAATATTTTTAAATGCAATGTCATGTACCAGATCTTTTTCATTTTTTTAAATGCAAGTGATTAGTATTTTTAAATGCAATGTCATGTACCAAATCTTGTTCATTTTTTAAAAGCAAGTGATTAATATTTTTGTGTTTCATCACATATACGTGCTTGATTCTAGAAGCTCCTTAAAGAGAACTTGTTTAGGAGACGGATAGTCAATTTATTTTACATGCTCTTACTCAGTGGAATGTAGCATCTCTTCATGCCCTAACTTTTGTTCCCTAAATTTGTTAGTTCATGGTAGAAAGAATGAGCAATTTCATTTACTTTGTAATTCAAAATTCTACATTTTTGGTCCAACTTTACTTTGAAATACCTCATTAACTTTTATAGGTTTTCAAGGTTAGTACATATAACTAAAAGTGAATTTAAGAATAACTGTTAATGAGGGTAATCAATTTACGGAAAGTAGTCAGGTTAGCATTAGTAGCTGCTTGGAAAGATCATTTTCAATTAAATTTTATGGTTATTATTATTATTTTCTTATATGCACTTTATGCAATTTTTGAACCAACCTTGCTAATGAAAAGAGTGAAATTATGTTTGTAAATTATTGTAACAATTATCCTTGTGAACCTCGCATTCATAGGTCTAGCTATCTGTTACATGTATGATGTATGAGTTTAGAGTGGTTATGTTTTCCTATGGTGTATATTCTACTAAGTTTGCATGACATCCAAGTGGAGTTGTGACTCTACCTGGTTGAATGACTAATAGGTCAATGATGGGGTTACTAGTGGGGTCATGGATTTTTCGTAGTCTTAGGGCAGAAAAAGATGCATGTATTAGGTAAAATTGATATTGGATAGAAACTTCTACTGATATTGGTTCTATTTTCTTGTGGTGTATATTGGACAAAAAGCTAATAATTCCTTTTCAAGGATAAGCTAATAATTATGGTCTTTATACCATCTAGTAATAATAAGAAGAAAAGACCATTTATGCTTAGGAGTAGGGCCACCAGATTCACTTGTCACTTCTTGTAAACAACAAAATTTCATTGAAATTTTTATCCACAACCAAATGAACAAAACCCAAAATAAAAAGGCTTTATAGCCTAGCTAAATTAGCTTCATAATATAAATAATGTGATTTTAGTGTTTCAAGAAAGCCAAAATAGTCACATCTCAGTTATGATCCCAACAAAAATAGATGAGTCATGTTCTTCTACCTTCAAGGGATCGACCGTAATTCTCCCGAAACACAAATGATCAACCTTAGTTCTCCTATACACTATAGGATCAACAGTAGCTCTCCTACCTTCAAGGGATCGACCTTAGTTCTCCTGAAATTCATAGGATTGACCTTAGTTCTCTTGAAACCCATAGGATCGACATTAGTTCTCCTATACACTGTAGGATCGATAGTAGCTCTCCTACATTCAAGTGATCGACCTTAGTTCTTTCGAAACTCATAGGATTGACCTTATTTCTCCTATATACTGTAAGATCGACAGTAGCTCTCCTACCTCCAAGGGATCAACCTTAGTTCTCCTGAAACTTATAGGATCGACCTTAGTTCTCCTATATACTATAGGATCGACAGTAGCTCTCCTACCTTCAAGGGATCGACCTTAGTTCTCCTATACACTTTAGGAAGCTCTCCTACCTTTAAAGGATTGATCATAGTTCTTCCGAAACCCATAGGATTGATTTTAGTTCTCCTATACACTGTAGGATCGATAGTAGCTCTCTTATATTTCCAAACCAAAAAGGTGATGATTGCACAAAAAAGCAAGCCTAACATTGAACTATTCATCTCAGAACTTGTCCAAGCATTGCAACATGGCCCAAACTAGGGACATTTGCTAAGTATGTCAAATTTCTTTCAATCAATAACTCTGTTACTAATTGAAAATATTTATTTTGCAGGAACTAGGGTAAAGGGCCCATACACATTGGCATGAATATTGCCTTCCACAAATCCATTGGACCTTTTGGAAGCACGACCGAAATCCCCATCTTGTCTTGACCTTAGGTAAGCATGTCTTGTACACATATTTTATTCAATAAAAAAAAAAAAAAAAAAAAAAAAGGGCTGCATGCATGAACTACGTTTGGACTTGATCCTCCTATCAAGAGGTACATAGGTAATCTCTCCTGAGATTTGGTCCACATTTTGATTCTCTACATGTCAGTCCACATTTTGATCTGCATTCATTATACATTCACCATCATTAAATACTGATTGCATAGCTTGGTGTCTTTTTCATACATTGAGATTTGCTTTTCAAGCTCTGTTAATAAGGGGGACACTCCATTTTGCAACCTCCATTTAACCTCACATGGAGGGTAAAAGGGTAATTTCACCTTGAAAATAATATCTTAATTGTGGCCATTAGATCCTTAATTTCATGTCATTAAAATGATCTTAATATTTTAACGATCAAATCGACTAATCATAAGCCCTAATTGGACCATCGGATTGAAAGTTATTATCAAATTAAGCTTTAATGGTCGAGTTGTGCTATCACAAATTAAGTCCAACTATATGTGATTATGAACGATTGATTCCAATTGGTTATAATTATAATCAATTTAAGATTAATGACATGCCATAATTTGATTGGGAAGGACTACATTTTATGGTAAGTTTGTATGCACTTAATTAATTAGATAATCAAATATTAATTATTCAATGAGTAATTTCTGCAATTATCTTTTTAATTAGGGTAAAATTGGAACTAATTAAGTATGAAATGGGAGTGATTGGAGCCTATTAATGTCAATTGGAAACTAATTTGGGACTTGTTAATGTTTATTGTGCTGAAATTATTTTCTAACAAATGACCTTTGCTTACCATTTCATGATATCTCTTAGAATATTTTGAATCTATGAATGAGGTTAATATTTACAGAAACTGGACATCCGAGGCTTCAATTTGAGCACAAGAATGAGACAATTCCAATCATAATTGAGTAAGACATGATTTTTTGAATTTGGCTTTGTAGGTTGTTATAGTAGCTACAGAAAAACCGAATTTTACTTACTCTCCACTCTCACCAATCTCTATATTTAATGCACCAGATTTGCCCAAAATCTGAAATAAGGTCTAAGTTCATGATTCTTTTTTATTCTTTGTCAACCCTCATTGAATGACCTTCCATTCGTATTTTTTCTACTACTACTATATAAACCCCCCCCCCCCCATCTCCTCCATTCCTAGACACCAAAACCCCCTCTCTTCTCCTCTCTTGAGTTTTAGTGAAGTAGAATAATTTTGTCATATCTTGTTCTTCTTGAGACTCAAGGTATTGAGTGAAACTCACTCTCCTTCTCCTAGTTTTTCTTTTCTCCTCCACCCTTAGGACTTCCACCATGAACCTCCTCCTCTACCGTGTGGATCTTGTATGCAAGTATAATCTCTATCCTTAACTCATTTTTTATGTTGCTATAATGTTAATTTATGATTAAAGCATGATAGTGTTTATTTAAATTCCTTGAATAGGTTTGAATGTTCTTAAATGTTCTTATGTGTTCTTCACATCTTCTTGGTTGTTCATCACATATTCATGCATAACACTAGTTTTGATCTTAAATCCACATCAAAAACATGAAAAATATGTTTGTTTAATAATTCTTTCAAATCATTGAATCTAGGATATCACTATTCACACACATTCACTAGAATTTATTTTTCAATTCAAATTAACAAATTAAATGCTTAATAAATTTAATTAGGAATTATCACATGCACACACATTGAATTCAACATGCAAATTGATTGATAACCTATTGGATGATGTGATACGAATGTTGGCCACCATAGTCTAGAAGACCGATTTCTCTAGGTAAGGTGAATGCCTAACACCTTCCCACCTTGTAACATAACCTCCAAGCTTAAATTGGTGGTTGATAGACCAATGCTTATCAATGTAATTTTCAATTTATAGATTGTAACTAGAAAACAAAGTCATGTACTTTATCTTAGATTATATTTATAACCAAAGTCATGTAATTTCCTATGATCAATGTAAATTCAATTTCAAATTAATAAAATGAGGAATTTTTCAATTTTGGTTTTCTTATTTATTCCAATAATTAAATAAGTGCTGATTCCATTGTAAAACCCTTAATCTAAAAGGGAAAATATAATCAGTCAAACCTCCATTTTGAGAGGCAAAAACACGACTCCACCCATTCACGTGGGTTTGGCCCAACATTAAAAAAAATGGACCGGGAGCGAGGTTTCTCACAGTTCATTACCTAATATTTGAGCTGAACTTATAAAGTATGACTAGTAACAATTCAAGACAGCAAAAAAATTCCTCACAAGTTTATCTGTCAAAAGCCATAGATTGTATGTATAAAATGAACTACAACAGGCCAAACATATTATCCTACCAAAATTATACATTGTTGCATAGTGCATGGTCAATCCAAATTTAGGAAAATAACATGCACTTGAGAAAAATTAGGATAAAAAAAGAAAAATGTCGTAAGGAATTTTAGAATAGCTCATGACCAAGCTATAGACTTTCCAATTTATGTCAAAGAAAAAAAAAACTCCTAAAATTGCTCAAGAGGTAACAACAAGAAGAAGCAAGGAAATAACAAAAATCAAAGCAAAGGGGAAAAAACATCAAGAAGATTAATACACTCACCCACTGCAACTTTTTTACACTAATACATGCAAAGCCCATCCAACCACTATTCATTGGTTTCAAATCCAAACACAAGCCATAACCATTACACCAAGGACACACACAAGCTCACCATCAAATAGAAATTCAATCACAACATATTTAGCCATACCTAAAGCACAGTAATGAGCTATTATGGTTTTCAGTTGACTTGTGGAAGTAATGCAAGTTATTAAAAAAAACATGTAGCTGAAGTGACTACAAATTAAATCGAAAAAGACTAAGATTAAAGTACCAGTTTCATTATAGAAATTATAAATAACAAACTTCATGGCTAATGATTTGCATCTATAGCAGTTTTTGGGGATAATTTTGTATAATTAAGAATTTGATTATCTATGCTATCCATTTAGTTTCTTCTATATCTAAGGAGTGACACTCGATATGAATCATTCAACACAATAAAAGCATGCATTTTTAGCAACACATCTACAAGAAGTCTTTAAAGTTAATTTTATGTAATTAACTCCAAATGAAGATATATGCTGCCAAAATTTTTCTGTGAAAGTCTTTCAGTGTATTAAACATTCATGCTTTGGTTAAATAGCTCATAAAGGTTCAAACTTTCATCTTGAGGAACCTAGTAACAAGCCCAATGACTACAAATTACAAGGATTCAAGCATTTTTAAACAATTGACAAAAATGCAAGCAATATAAGACTTGATTTCAATTCCTAAGCTAAAAATCACAAAAAAAGAGGAAGAGAAAATATAATTAAATTGAGCCCTAATAAATCAATCAACAAAATCGTGATACCATTATTTAATTTCTTTCCTTTCCTAGCAACCAAATAGAGTTTATTAAAAAAATAGAGATAAAAGAAAATCCTACCTAGTGGTGGTCTCTCTCTGAAACAAGCCCAAATCGGCAAGGCTAGCTCATCATAACCACCACCTCCGCTAGTGGCTTCTTCTATCCTTCAACCAAATTCTCTCTCTCTCTCTCTCTCTCTCTCTCCATAGATCAAACCTAAAAAAACATCAACTTCTCTCTTACCCGATTCTCTCCAAACCCTAACCCTTGCTCTCTCTCTCTCTCTGATTTGGGTCTAAAAATGGTGCAAGTGTTTAGGGGCCGGGATCTCATATGGTGAGTTACTGTTTTTGCTTATAAGTCTAAGTTGGGTATGTGAGAAGCGATGATGACGGGGTTAAGGGAGAGGCAGAGAGCAAGTGTGGAGGTTGAGAGAGTGGTGGAGACGCAGTCAAGGTTGAAAGAGTGGAGCATTAGGGAGAGTGATGGAGAGAGCTCAATTAAAGTGAGAGAGAGGAGAGAGAGTTTTAGTGAAATTAAAATTTGGGAAGCTGATATGAAAACAATAGTGAGCACACAAATTGCCAGCCTGGATTGGTGAGGTGTCAAAATAATGAGTCATTGGATTAAATGGAAGGCTAAGATTTGTGTTATTGCACATCGTGAAATACCCTAGGTATTGCATGAGATCTCAATCCAGATTCAGTACCCCTTAAATGCTTATGTTTTTTTTGGTAAATAATGCTTATGGTATTACAAATATGTGCTTCATTTCAACCTAAGCCTAGACAAGTCACTAGATCTTTCTACTTATGGGTTCGTTTAGGATTCGCTTAATTGTGTCCATTTGGCAAAGATTATATTTGCCAACTTATTTTACTATTCAACTTATTTTTGCTACTATTCATGTATCCCACTGCACTTTTTGGTACTATTCATGGGTCTCACTATATTATTTCAGCTAACTTTTACCTTTATCTATAGTACTTTCAGCAAAAAGTTTTAAATTTTAGTAAAATTTCACTGATTCTGAAAAAAACAATTACTTATATATTTGACAAATGCACCAATAAAAAAAAAATGTTATTTGACAGGGTTTCTTAGCCCAAAAAAAAAAAAAAAAAGTTTGATAGGGTTCTTTAAAATGTGTTTGTACTCATTATTGTGTGGAAAATTCAAGGAACTCCAAAATTTGATAACTATTTATAAAAAAATGCACAAATTTTTTACTAAAGGTTCTGCTTTTGTACTATTTAAAATCCTTAATGTTAATGTTGGGGAAAAAAATTCCTAAATCCCCTCAATGACTATGTGTGAATTAAAATTAATGACTACCAAGCAATAGTAATATTAAGGGGGAAAAAAATCCAACAAGCACCACATAAACACATCTACAAAAGAACACCAAATCTTACGTGAAAAACTCTCTATTGTATAGGGAAAATCCATGGGGCAACTCCAAAAAATATCCACTGAAATAGAAATTACAACTCTCAAATTTGTGCTAACCTTGAGTCCACAATAAAATTGGATATACAACAAATAAATCTCAATGAGTAAATACAATCTCACCACAAAGGCAAAATTTTCCTTTAAATATTCCAACTCTTCATGGTTGTAGTACTCAAAAATTCCAAAAGAACTCCACCAATTTATCTTTTTTGTATGTGAAGCTTGAGAAAAGAAAAATATCACATTTATTTTTTCACTCTCACACTCTTACTATGTATAGTATCTCTCTATTTCTTCATTCAGACTGCACCTTAAATAGCTGAATATCTCTCTGTGTTTCTTGCTCACTCTATGGAACTCACACAATACTTCAGATCTCTCTCTCAGTGTGTTTTCTTCTTAGTTCTCACACTTTGGCCAAATGGCCTTTGTTTGCTTCAGCCAAAAACCAGCGTGTCCCACATGCCTCAAGTCATGTCTCATTTAATGAATGCTGACTTTTCTACAAGCCTACAAGACAAGCTCATTATGAGCTCTGATAAGGTGTGGGCTGGACCCATGGTGCTATGATGCACCCAACAGTAAATATATAGTTTGACTATTAGCGGGAAAAGCATTTCAATCGATTTTGTAGGGGCTATTAAGGTACGTAATTGGATACATCTTTTTATATTGATTCCCCTAATTAATTCACACCTACATGAGGATCTAAAATAGTGACATACTAAATATTGCAGGGGATCATTAGCTCAAAATTTATACATTAAGAGCTTAGCATTGACATCTGCAACATTTTTCAGCCATAGCTAAATTTCATTCTTGCCGTTACTGTCATCTTGACTATCTTAATCTAGTATGACCATGTTTCTCTCAAAATTAATTTTATTAAAGGAAACATTTACATGGTGCTAGAACTTTGTTACTACACATGTATTAATTCTATAAAAGAAGTCATTTTTATGGTGCTACAAATTTGTTCCTAGATGTGTAAAATATAATCGAAAGTCACAAATAAATTAATTAACTAGAGCATTGTACAGTAACTAGTATATAATTTTATTTTAATTTGTTTGAAATCCATTTATGCGTTGGGGTTGGGATACTTAGTAGTTATTATAAGACCTCTTATGATGCTTGGCATTGGCTTACTTACCTTGTAATTTTTTTTTTAATAATGGGTATGTTTGAATTGAAAATCTTGTGGTCCAAAAATTCCAAACTTCATCGTTCATTTTCACTTCTCATTTCTTGGTCATTTGATAATTTATTATTTTAATTTTTCTTTTAAAAAATGTTATATTTTTAACTCACTGTTGGGCTCTTAGAGCTACCATAGAGTTCGCTATCCTTTATTTTGTCCCACTTTTTTCATTTGATGTTTGGATTTGTGAAGAAAGTTGCGCTATACTTGGTTAGTAGTTCCCTTCTATTACATCTATGAATTATCATTTAGCTTTTCAATAATCTTGTTAGTTGTTTTAATTGTTACTACATGAGAAATAAATGTCTGTAAACTCTCTCGTTGATAATACTTAAATGATGGAAAATTCTCTAGAATAACTTACTAAATTCAATTGTTAGAGAACTTTTTAAACTCACCGACCCACTTCATCTCAAGTAAAAAGGTGTTTGTTGAAATTATGATAGGGACATCAAGATGGATAAAATAAAGTTGGATGCATGAAGAAAATGAAGAAGATAATAGTGATGAGGTATATCAGGAAAGTGAATGTATTGGGGTTAATGCAACAGTTCAACAAGATATGATGAAGTCTCAACTCTGTTACATAGAAATTATGTGACAGCAATAAATTTCGGGGCCTTAATAGCTTTTGATGATGTATATGTACAACTTGATGAAAGCATGTTAATCAATGATGGCTTATCTAATGAGGAATGGAATACAAACTCCAACCATGATGAAGAAATATATAGTGATGATGATGTTTCAAGCTCAAATCAGGAAAAAGATTTATCTAGCAATGATGAATCTATTAGAGATCTTAGGAATGAAGATTAAGTTGAGTTTTGCTGCAGGTTAAGTTTTGTTAAATACATAAAGCTATCATATCTTCTCAGCTATGGTATTTTTGAAAAATAAAAATGTTAAAAGTTTTACTTGGATGTTAAAACTATTTTGTATGTATTTTTGTCATCTACTTTAGTTGACCTTTACATCAGTTTATTCTTTTTATTTCAAGTTAAAATGTCACATGCCTTAAGCTACTAATGATGTTGAGGGGAGATACATTTCATTTCAAGCTTTGTTGTATATCTACTTGAAGAATTTGTTATTATTTGATTAGCATCTGAGAGAGTAGATTTGAATTTAAATTACGCATATGATATTGAACTTGAATATTGTTATTACTTATTAGTAGTTATTGATTGAGTAGTTGTTAAGCTTACATGAATATTTGTGATTGAAAATTTGTGATGTGTGGGATTGTGGTTTATTATATCTCATTAGGTACCCATGTAAAATTGAGAATGTAAATTTTGAAGAAAAATCTTTAAAAAAAAATGTAAAATATTATTAGCGACGACACTGTCATCGCTAATATTTTATCATATTATTAGTGACGACAAATAATATCATTGCTAATATGCAATTTTTAGTGATGACATGTTTGTAGTCACTAATATATCATTATCTGTGATGATAGCAAGCTTCATCGCTAGTAATGACATATTAGCGACAACAAGAATGTCATCATTAATAATAATCTACTAGTGAGGACAAAAAATTTCGTCACTACTAATGAGCTAGTAGCAACGACATTTCACCTTGGGTTCTTGAATTATTTATGACGACAATTGTCACTATTAGTAACAACTTTGTTGTCATTAATAGTATTGTATTCAGGACAACATTAATATCGTCGCTAAAAATCTTCTTTGTTATGATTCTTGTTTAACAAAAGTTAGTGACGATATTTAAAGCATTAGTGACAACTACATGCCGTCACTAAAGACCAAATTTCTTGTAGTTGATGTTTGGCCGTAGGGTCTTTTTAAAATAGAATTTAAAATTTTATGGTGTATAACTTGGAATTTTCTTACAACTCTTACATGATTAATTAAAAATTTTAAGGCTATATATTATGGTTTCATACTATAATTCCAAAGATTGTACAAGTGCGAGCAAGGTTAAAGATAAAATGGCTATGAAACTACTTAATGTGATGACAATGGTGTCAATCATTGTTCAAGTTGTGGTGCTGGCCAACAACTCTTCCTTTTCTAGTCTTTCTCCCTATCATCCCCCTTCTTCGGCCCTCTTTCTGCTTCCCCTTCACTTTGGTCCTAATTGTCACAAAATGATGCGAAAAATGAGAAGAAAAATTCCCAAGTTAAAAAATTTGACCCTTTATTAGAGTTCGCAAGAAAAATACGAAAACTATGCAGGAGGAAGTGCAAAAAGAAACTTAAAGGAGCTGAGCTCGGCATGTCCTTTGGTTTTCATAATTGTTATAATAAATGCCTTGATGAAGAAATGCATAGAATATTTGAAAATAATATTCTAGAAAAATTGATGAAAGTAAAATGAAAATGCTATTAATTTTGTAAGGTACATTATCCTTCATAATTTTGACATAATTTGTGATGGATTTTAGTATTCGTTAGTTTTAGTTCTTTCAGCATAATTTTGATTTAGGGTTGCATTGAGTTTATTCCTTTCCTAAGTATGACTAACGAATATTAGTGAGATTGATCTTTGAATCAATTGGGGATGGATGTCCTACACCAATACGTTTTTGTACTATAACTTTGAACCTAATCTAGTAAGGATTACTCAGATTCTTGCACATAAGGCTTGAGTTGATTCTTTGACTTTAACCGAGTGTTGACTACTCTCAACCCTAACCTTATAAATTTGTGGTGTGTTCCTTAGTCATTGAGTTAGGGATAGAGTCAGAACTTGGAGATAAGCGGGGAGTGTGATGGCTTTGTTGCTAGCTACTTGCGGCATTTCTGCTGTTGCTTGGCCAAGAGAGTTTGTTTGTTTTTATTTTTATTTATTTTTTTTAATTTTTTTGTCTTTGATAATGCTTGTTTCTATTGCTATGTAAGAAAATTATTTAATTTTTTAAAAAAATTTTAAAGGATCAAGTTGTTTGTTTTGGAAAAAATGGTGAATTAAACTTAATTTGTTTTAGTTTTGCTATTGGTATTTTTTTTTTTTTTTTGTTGGACTAGTTTTTTTGGGTTGTATATTTTGTTTTAAATTTTAGATCTATAAATTTTTTTAGTGGCCTATAAAAGGAGAAAAATGCTAGAACTACAAATTTTTTTACAATTTCTTTTACAAATTACTAATGTGGTGAGTGGTTATTGGTAATTAGAAAATTGATACAGGTGGTGGGCCTAGATGTGAACTAGTAAGAATTTACTACCTCAATAACTATTTTTAAAAATATTGTAAAAAAAGTTTGTGGCTGTAGCATTGTTCTTAAAATGATCAATGATATTGTTAAGAGTGGCAAAGTGTAATTTTAGTAACAAAATTAATAAAATTAGCCCCTCTATGTATACACACACACACATACACACACAAATTTAAAAAAAAAAAAAAAAAAAAAAAAAAAAAAAAAAAAAAAAAAAAAAAAAAAGCAACTAACCCATTTAATTTAGTTTTTGGTAGCAGTTACGTAAGAAAATGCATCAATGGTCAATTATTCTCTTAAACATTTCCAATCCATCTATGAAAATGCTTGGAGGGTCTACTAAAAAATGATTTATTTCATAAGGTATAATTTAATGCAATTCATATGGTCACTCCTTTTCCTCCTCCTCCTCCTCCTCATCAGCAACATCATCATCATCAATATGACCAAGGTGGTTGATACCGTACTAGTACCCGCCGTACCGATACATATACCGGTATCAAAACATTAACGTTTTGTACCAGTTTAAATACCGGCCATGAATTGGTTGGTACAGAAAAAAGCTTCTTCTTCTTTTTATTTATTATTTATTTATTTTATTTTATTTTATTTTATAGTTTTGTAATTTGCATTAACTTATTAGTATTATTTGTTTTCTTAGTATGCAATGAACAATTAAACTTTCTATTTTTTATATTGTGTGTGTGTGTGTTTTTTTTTTTTTTTTTTTTCCTTTTAATTGATGCTAAAATCTAAAATCATGAATAATTTTTTAAAAATTAAAGAAATGTTTTATGGTAAACTTTTATGTTTATTATAATACACACACACACACACACACATATATATATATAAAATAATTGTAAACTCAAAACAATACATCGGTATTGACAGGTACTGAAATATATCATTTCACTAGTCAAATCGGTACAGTCCCGGTATGAGATTGACGATTATGACCCTCCCCACTTACACATCCACCATCATGGTGTACTATGATCTACAAACACCTCCATAAACTCCCCCGTATAGATCACCTCCAAGGACATAACCAACGTTTGTTTTTATCGCACAATCTCCTTCTTCCCAATCTCCCTCCGTTATCCTTGTATTGCCAAGTTCAAGAACCAACTCCGCTATGATCTTAATGTCTGCTTCCACCCCATTGGCCTTTATAGGCCTTCCCATTTCGCTTACATAGCAATTTGGGATTAAATACTTTAAATTTAAGCCATCCAAATAATTTATTTTATGTTACATTTTACAATACATTTTTATAAATAAATAAGTAAATAAACTCATATGAAGACGTTAACACCACCACGTCTTGGGATTGAATTTATTTGTCTTTTTAAAAAAACAGTATATACACGCAGGACGTAAAATTTTACATAATATTTCTTTGCATGCCTTTTCTTTGCTTAATCTCACAAACGAACATGATTCTTATAAGTATTATTAATTGTCTCTTATGTACAAAATGTTTTTGAAGCTGGTGTTTGTTAGAAGAGAAACATGCATGTCAACTAACCTCATTCACTACATAAGTGTCAAAGAACATAATGTACCTTGTCATTGCTCTCTACTGAAGTGCCAGAGGCAATCGCTTGTGTTAGTGAGCTGATCTGAACCTATCGTCATATCCTTTCACAGTCTAACAAAAAAACAAAAACATTATAGATGTATGTGCTTGCAAAGGTGATTCCTTCAATGCCACACCATGAATGAAAAACAAATCATAGTGATTAAAGATATATCATTCTCTACTAAAAGTGTGACTCATTAAATTCCACAATATATAGTCACAAGATTATCAGCATCTAAAACCACGTCTACCTAATGAAATAATCGCATCAACCAAACTCCCTCCTGCAATGTTGCTATAAGCACTATATATTTTGTCCATAGTAGATAGAGCTATGCATGGATGCTTTTTACTACTCCAGCAAATTTCCCCTTTACTAGGAAAAAAAAAAAAGGCATATCCTATCATGGATTTATACTTGTCTAGGGCACTACTCCAATCTGCATCACTATAGCCAACAAAGTGTGGTTTCTACCTAGGTAAAAGAGTGAGTAATTCACCGTTCCACAGAGGTATTAGAGAATTCTCTTGACTGCTTTTGCTTCAACAAGTCCGGAATTTGATTGGAATATATTGAACAAGAAGCCAACTACATAATATATTGTTTGTTCTGTTTAGACCACTTAAACCAGATTGGTTAACCTAATATATTAGCCAAGTGATTACTTAGGTTAATTATTCAGATCTAGGTTAAACAATAATAAATCATATCATGCACAGCAGCGAAAAAGTAAATAACACCACGATATGATTACTCAGAAAAACCAATAAAACAAACCGTTTCAAGGTAAAAACTTGAGGAGGATTTGACCTAACTATCCTCAAGGTAAAACAAATCTACTATAAGAAAAACAGAGTTTTTACAATTAGATTTAACCCTAAATCTATTGCTACCTCAAATAGTAACTTACTAACATGACCACGTGAAAGCTCTGAATCCACAAACTCTTTCTCTTCTTGGACTTATTGCACCTATGCTTATAACTTTAAGATCCCACTCAAAAGTTTTAGATCACCTTCAGTTGTTGATCTTATATGCAGTAACATCTACAACATCGAATCTTGAGACTCTTCAAGAAATATCACTGGTAGAAGATTTTAGGAAGCTTTGGGTACAAAAACCCTAGATATACAATTGGAGGCACAAGATACACTCTACTATCTCTAAAAACCTCTAAAAAGTCTACATAGGGTTAGCTTATAATATCCTTTAAATACTGGAAAAAAAAAAAAAAAAAAAAAAAGATCTTGATTTGGGCTTCAAACGGAACCGTTATAGGCTTTTTACATTTGTTGATTTTTTGCTGATATGCGACTTTTGATCGATAAAGAAGAATCAAATAGCAATCGAGAGGAATCGAAAGCAATTAAATAACAATTAAGAGAACTAGATTATATCTCACCTTTTTCACCCTGAACTTGAGTTATTTTGTCTTGGATTTGAAAGTACACCATTCTAACTCAATGAGACTTCGTTTTTGTCATGGTTTGCCAACACTACAGCCTCAAAACCTAACACATATATTTGGCCTAGTTCACATCATGGTGTACACCACACCACCCACAATACTAGAATATGGAACTCGAACCATCTCTTGTCTTTCTTCATAGGCTTTAGGACACATTTTCTAAGCTTAAGGCCTCACTTTTGTAAATAGGAGTATCGACGGGTTTATAATTACGCATTTTAAAGCGTTTAAGAATTTTACAAATGTTAACCTGTTAAGCCAAACCAAGAATTCCGTTTGAATAAACTCTAAAGATTTTAACTCTAAGAATATATTATTCTTCACTCATGCCCTTCTTTTCAAAAGAAGAGGAAAATCACCCTTTAGTGACACTAATCACTTCTTTGTCATTTCCTATCAACAAAATATGGTCTACATACAAAGATAATATTATAAAACTCTTTTTGAACTGTTTCACATACCCGCAATGGTCTTCTTCAATCATCATGAATCCATTCAAGATTTTGGCTCGGTGGAATCTTAGGTTTTATTGCCTAGAGGATTATTTTCTGTGAATATTTGGTTTACTTGAATATTGTTGGATAGTGTTTTTTACGTACAAAAACTAATTATTCTGAAAAAAATGAATATCTATATAACCCTTTTAAATTTACAATTTTTTTTAAAGAAGATTTTTAAATAAACACTTAGTAAAACAAAACTCATACAAAATAATTGCCCTGAATAATGTAAAAAGGTTTCAGCGGTGACATATATTTTGAAGGAAAACCTTGGCTTGAAATTGAATAAAGGCACGTAGCACTTGTAAGTTTAATTTTTCAATTAGGACAATAGGGTATGTTGTAACAAACCTGTATCAACGCCTAAATTTCTGCTTGTAACGAACTTGTACATATTGGTTATATGCATTATTCATTTAATCTAAGCACACATATTAACCCCGTAACTCACGCGGTGGCAAGACCTTGTATTTTGCCCCCTTTGAGTGTTGACATTGAAAATTTCTTGTCAACAACGTAAGTCATAAAATACAAATAATGAAAGAATCAAAAACCCTAATCCAAGAAGACTTATACAGGACAAGATATGATTCGGAATATGCTTGGTATCAGTTCCAAGATGAAGCCATGGCTGCTATTATTTGTTTTGTGATAAATTAAAAAGGATATAAATATTTTTTTAGGTATAAGGACGAAAACAAAATTTATGCAAACCATAGGGATGGATCAAACAATATTATAGCATTTACTTTTACGTTTTAACATGGTATTAGAATCACTTTCATGTAGTCTCGCTAGGTTTCAAGCTGCCACTATCAACCATCGCTCAGCTAAGTTGTTGACCACCTTTGACTGTCGCTGACTGCCATTGTCCAACAACATTCAGCCACTGTTTTTATCCGGACGTGAAATTTTTCCACTTCACTTTTTTTATCTTTTGTAGATTCTGATCTTGAGGTGTTTTTTTTTTTTTTTTTTTTTTTTTTTTTTTTTTCAATTTGAAGATCTCAAGTCAAATAGTTTAACCCATCAATCATTCTTTTTAGGTCTAAAGGTCCATTTGGATACAATTTATTTTTGCTGAAACTGAAAACTAAAAACTGAAAACACTGTAATAAAATAATTTTTAAATGTGTAAATAGTACCATAGGTCCCATTTTTAATATTTTTTTTTTCTGAATAAAGTGGTTGCGGGTCTCATGAACAGTGTGTAAACGGTGCTGTGAAAAGTGATGAACAGTAAAACTTGTCTCCAAAAGCTGAAAAGCGTGAAAAAAAAATGAAAATAAAAAAAAGAAGCAAAACGCAAATGCCAGGCGCAATAATAATTCCTATCCAAACCCACACTAATTATGCAAAAGTTGTCAACTTGCTCATGTGCTTCATCACAATGTCTTCCTCTGCTAATATTCCTTAGGCCACCAGTGTTACCGTCCTTTAATCATAGATTCCACTATTTGGTCATTGGTGCGCCCTTTTGTAGGCCCTTGTAGCCATTGTCATCACTATTTGCTGCATCTCTAGCATTTTGCAACTGTTATGCTATATTGTGTCTTGCCTATTTGACTAATAATCTAGTCACTCGTGGTCACATATTCATGAGCATAGATTTCAATTTCAATTCATCTTCAGATTTATCTTGAGTTTGAGAAGGAATGTTGGTATTTCATATATATCATATTTAGCATAAGTTGATATCCTTAATTTGTTAAAACCAAAGAACATTATTTGTTCTTGAGTTTAGCCCAAAGTTCAATATATAATTCAAACAATTATGCCCATGTCAAAAGTTCAATATATAACTCAAACAATTATTCCCATGACACACTAAAGTTAATAATAATTACATTTAGAAAGAAAGAAATTTTCAAATTAGATATATTATGCTAGAAAAATAGAAAAACTAAAAGAGTGAAAAGCTTCTAATGCATTCTACTTAAGCTTTGCCTATTTGGAAATTATATTGTCCCAAAATGTCAAAATTATAATTTGACTTGGTTTAGCATCTTTGTATGAAGGGAAATTTTATTTCTCAGTAAATAATTATATAATAAATTGTACACCAATTTTTATAAATATCAAACTAGTTTGATGGTAAATTATTTCATTATTCATCAATTTTGTAAGAGTTAAACCCTTTGGACTATCAGAATATCTAAGACTCATTTTCTCTTTGAATAGTAGATATAACAATTTGAATTTATCCGTTTAAGTAGGAGACAAATATACTTTTATGTTATTGATTATTCTTTGATATATATATATATATAGAGAGAGAGAGAGAGAGAGAGGTTCAAGTTACACTTAATATAACTCTAAGTAATGTTACCCCACTTAATATTTTTTAATTAGATGTGAATTTTGATAAATCTACTGCTGAATTACATTATCTTCGTATATTCTCCATGTTTGCAAAATTTAAAGATGATAAAAAATAAATAGTCATATCATCAATGAATTATTTAAATTCAATTTTTTTAGTTTAAAATAATACATAAAAGATAATTTTATTGATCGAATGATAAATTATGTTTGACTAGCATGAAAATTAGCATACACATTAAGAACATATAAAACTTATAATTCAACAGTTAGATTTTCAAAATATGAATTCAATAACGAATTATTAGGTGGTATAACATTGCTTCTAGTTCACTCGATATAACTTAAACTCAATCCATATATATATATATATATATGAACACATACACTTTGATTCATTTAATTTTTTAATTTTAATTTTTTACTTTATTTATTTTTCTATAGTTCTTGTATGGTGATTTCATTTGGTACGTCAAAACCTTTGGAAGATTTCTTTTAAATTATGTGATAAATTACAATAGGGTCATACCAAAGATGTACAATAATTTCACAACTTCTCTCAAATTGCCCACTACTTTTACACGAGTCCACCACAATACACAATTTAGAATATTTTTTTTAATTGTCCATATATGAGGTAGTAGACAAATTGACAGGAATTACTTTACAAAATCGTTTTTGTAATAGCACTATAGTCATGTAATGGTGTGTCCTAGAGAAATTTTGGTAATGACTTTTATCAATTAGTACTTGGCTTACCTTAAAAGTTACAAGACTTTTGAGTGGAGTTATGATATATCTTTGTATTAAAACCACTTTTCTTCTCCCTTGCTTGTGTATTTTTGTTTTTCAAAAAAAAAAAATATATATATATATATATGGTACTTGGCCACTAGGTTAAATTATCCAACTCTATAGGTATGTATATATAAATGTAATAGAGAGAGAGAGAGAGAGAGAGAGAGAGAGAGAGAGAGAGTTGAGAGTGGTCACTTTCTTTGATCATATGTAAGGCCTGAAAGAGAGTTTTTGGTTTTTTTTTCTTGAGACACTGCAAAAGAGAGAGTTATTATACGAATAATGATGATTAGTATACCAAAGTAGTCTTAAACTAAGAGTCTATTTGGAAGTCACTTATTTTGTTGAAAATACTACAGATAAAGGTAAGAGTTAACTGAAATAGTACAGTAGAATACATGAATAGTACTAAAAAGTGCAGTGTGACCCATGAATAGTAACAAAAATAAGCTGAATAATAAAATAAGCTGGCCTTTTAATTTGAAGCCAAACTCATACTAAGGAAATTGAAATGATGGTTGCAAAAAACAATAGCGTGAGATTGAGATGATGACACGCATTGCCAGAATAGTGAAGGACACGTTCGACGGCGAGAGAAACGGCGACAATAACAACAGCAACCCACGTTGGGGTGTACTCCAAAGTTGGACCTTTTTCTGCCATGTCTATGCCTCTATCTCTACCTAAATCTAATTTTAGACAAACCTTATGGGCCAAAAAGAATATTAAATGTGAAAATTTATGGGGTTTTCCTAAATCTTAAACATGCTGACCAAAACCGACTAATCAGTGCAACTTCAACTCCAAACAAATGAAAAACTGGGTTGACAACACGTTACATATATGTATACACCCACCCTACTCCTAACGAGTAAACATGGTCCATGAATCTCACCAACGCGAATCATATTCATTTCATTTCATATATCTTTCATTCCATCATTAATGTAATAATCTTTACGTTTGTTTGAATATAAAAATAAGGAAAGTGGACACTTGAATGGAAGCGCAGAGAAATTATTGTCAATCTTCACTCTCTCTCTCTCGGACTACACAGTTCATACGAAAAAGAAATGCAGATTCATACATGAACATGATGCCTACACTTTGTCTTTCCTTTTTACTCGTTTTTCCATATCATATTCATCCATACCACATGTTACTTGCTAAATAATACAAATGCTCCCCCGCTACCATAATAACATTTTCTTTTCTGTTTCAATTATTTGTCTATTTCTTTTTGCCACTAGGTTACATATAGAGTTGGATGTACCCTTCACAAGAGAACTATAAGGTTCTTAGCGGTGTAAGGACTTATTATTAATGCATTTTTTTTAATTTTTTAATTTTTTTTGTGTTTCAATAGTTGTATTTTGATGTTAATGACTCTATTACTATTATTATTATTATTATTATTATTATTTAACATGGTGATTTTTGTTGATGTTGTTAAATGAATACATTTTTTAGTTGGTTCTTTGTTGTTATGCACTGTTTATATAATTTATTTGCATAGCAATAAATTTTTTATATTTATTCATTTTATCTCAAGTATTTTAGGCCAATGTTGGAGGAGGAGATTACAATGTGAACAATGACATAAAAGATGACCTTGAAAATGAAAGTAGCTCTCAAATGGGGGACATTAACGCAAATGATGATTGATCTTCCACAAATTAGATTTTCAAGCTTGGTGAATAATAATAGACCTTTTAATTTTCAAATTTTTATTGGATTATGTGCTAATTAGTTTTAAAAAAAATTATGGATTATTGCTTATTCTTTGATGCATAAAATTTTATGAGAATTATGTTCATAATTTATATTTTAATCATTCTATATCTAAGAATATTAATGTGTCTCTAATAAAGTATTAGATGACCTTTTTTTATGATGGAGTTGTCCAAAGTTTGTCGTAAAAGGTAAAAAGATGTGCTATGTCCACAACATTTTTATAATAAATCATAGGTAGTTAATTATTATTGGTTCAAATTTGAACATAACACTATGATTATTTTTTGCCCCAATAATAACAATCAATAACAACCTACCACTTAAGATTTGTTGTAAAAATATTGTGAAAATATTGTGGATATATCATTTCTTAAAGGCAAACGGTCGTCTTGAAAATGTATTTCAACAAAAAATCTAAGTATTGACAATGACTCGCAAAATACAATAATGACAGAAGGGGTGTCTCTAAAATTATTCAAAAACAAAAAGACTCACACCGAGTTGTAAAGAAGCAAATATATATATATATATATATATAGCATTCTTTATTTTCTTTATTATTTAAGTGCCCATTGAAACTATATGGGGCATACATTGAGAGAGTCCTCTCCTAAGGAGTAGGGTGCAAGTGAAACTTGATCCCAATTTTACCAACAAGGCTATTTGGCACCATTTATTTCCTTCTAATCCAAAGATCAAATCAAAACAAGCATTGGTACTGACGAGTAAACAAATGGTGCTCCTAGCAAGTGAGATTATCGTCTGGAGCAACACCAAGTTGGTTACAATATTGAGTGTAGTACTGGACACGGGCTTGGACAGTACTAGGGTTTCTACCATTGCATTCAATGGCACCATTGATGGCTCGAATGGTTGCACCAAAACCTTGGTTTACGACTGGACAAACATTGGTCATCCAAAACCTCAAGGCGATCTCAAGAGAAATAGCCACATCTGTAGCAACAGTTTCAGGAGAGTTTAATAAGCCGACTTTAATGCTAGTTCCAATGGCACTGTAATTGTAATTCCATGTTGGCTGAAGTGGTCCACGGCCCAAGTATTTTTTGTTAGGGTTGCATGGATACCATGTGTTGGTCTTGTCACAGTAGTCCTGTGATGCACCATTAATCTCCTCTATGTAGCAAAATTCTGCCCAAAGATAAACATATTAAATTTGCTTCACCTTCCATGTAAACTTGTTCTTTAAACTATGAATTATCCAATCACTTATTAAAACTCACAAATCTGTATGTTTATGATCATATATGTCTAACTATGGGGAAAAAGCCATACTAAAGATACTACAACTTTTAAAATTTTCCATCACAAAAAATGTAACTCTGACATTCATTTATTATATTTTTATTACGTTTTTAAAATCCACTAATTACATTCATTATCATTGTAATTTATTAAAGTTATATAGTAAATTTCGTAACAGATTTAATATTCTCCATTAAAAAATAAAATAAAAAACGAAAGAGAGAGAGAGACATTAAATGAGCACAGTTCACGAGAGTATTTATTTCACTAGTTGATTTTATCTTCTTTTTGAATATTTCTTTATTATATTGTTTAATGAATAAATTGAACAAATAAATGAATGGTTTGTTTAGCACTAGCATGAAACTAAGTAACACTAGCATTAAACTGGGTATACTTAAGGCGTAAGTGTATGGAAAAATCACACCATACATAGCCGGCCAGTGTACGTGGTCTTTTCTATATATAAATTAAACTAGATAACTCTTCCGGCACCATAACCAAAATTGAGTTTAATTATAAAATTTTATCCAAGGCTTAATCATATTACTAATATCAAGTTGTTAAAATTATAGTTGTCTTTATTAAGTTGAACTGGATCAATTAATTTAACGACTTTTGCTTTGATGGTTTCTTAATGCCTTCATGCGGACCAAAACAATGTATTATGGGAAACAAGTCGTCACTGACTGGGCCATGATTTGCGCTCCCAAGTTAATTAAGGAAGTGATCCGAATTTCCAAGGTCAAGCATATCTGCTTTGACTCCCAATTTGTCCAACTTTCTAGCTTTGGAGTCTTGATAACTTGCCAAATCAAATCTCTTTTAATCTAAAAAATTAGTATTAAAAGTAGAAAATTTTGTTTGATTAGAGTGCAAAAAAATAAATAAATAATAATAATAATTTGTCCATATCCTGCCGAACTTTGATATTATCTAATATCTATAACAATCTATATAAATCCAAAGAAGATTGACTTGACTTCTGATTGATCTTATGATATTACGTCACATTACTTTCAAGGTCTTTGCTAAAATATATGGTTTCATGTATAAACAAATACATAATAAATGTCTTTATCTACCATAATAAAAAATTTCATACTTAGAAAAAAAAAATGAGTAAATTAATCGTATTAAGTTAAATTTATCTATTCATTGCATGGACTACTAACTAGTTTTATATTAGTGTCATGGAAACCACTTTGAAGAACCGACATCCACTATGTTGTAAACACTCGATTTTGCACCCATGATTTAATTAAGGAAGATGATTGGAGTGACCATCCATGTACCCAAAAAAAAAAAAAAAATCATTCTTGCATCACATGCAGTTCTTACATCACATGCATCAATTTCTTTTGTATTAATTCATTTATTGCATATCATAAAAATGATCTTGAAATTCTAACGGTCACAACGGTGTTTCTGGTTTCCAAATCGGACTATTGGATTGAAAGATATCGCATGATCAAGTTTGCACGGTCAGCATGCATTGTGTCAAGTAGAATCGACCACACATGATTAATTTAAATTATTTATGATTAGTTAAGCAATTGAAATTAATTAGATAATGTTGTGATAGGTTGATAATTAGTTTTTAAAATAGGGATGCATGCATAGGATAACAACAAAATTGGGGATAATCTAAACATTATCAAGATTTATTTCAAGGGATTTATCCACAAGATAATTGTTCTTAAAAAAGCCTAAATTATCCAAAAAAAAAAAAAGATAAAAAAATCATAAATGAAGGTTGAAAACACGTCTAGATACAAGGACCGGCCAAAAAACCCTAGAATGAGAGATCAAATGGCACCCAAACACAAAAGCGCGTTCGGCCTCCAAGAGCCAATTTGGCACATTTGGAGTGCCGAACGGCACATTTGGAGTGCCAAACGGCACTCTAAAAATGCTGAATTGCTATCATGTGGGCTTTGGCCCAACGGCCTTCGGGTGACGATAATGCACACTTTTTTTCAATCTTTTCACAAAACAATGCAGCCAGATTCAAACTCTAATCATTTGTACCTATTTTGTAGATTCTTCTGGCCTCTATAAATAGAGACAACCTCATAATTCAACACTTTTTTATTTTTTTTTTTACTTTCTGAGAGGCATACGTTTTTTACTCTCAAATCACACATATTTTCTGATCCTCTCTCTAAGTGTTGTTGCAAAATTAGGATTTTTAGGTTTGAAAGAGAATTGAACAAATTTCTTTGAACCCTAAAACATCCTCTCAAGAAAAAAGTGTGCTCATGCAAGAGGTTGTTTCTTTCAACTTTTTTTTTTTTCTTTATGCTTCTTTTTATGTTGATAATTGTTTTATCTGTAGCATGAACTATTAATCATTGTTTTGTTTAAAGCATGATTGTTTATATGTAATTTTTTTAATCTCTTTCTTGAATGCCGATAATCTGCATGTGAAAAATTATTTTTCTTAAAACCAAAACAGATCTACACTTTTATAAGATGTAGATCTGATTTTTTTTTTCTCAAAATAAAAATATATCTGCACCTTTATAAGATGTAGATCTACTTTTTCTTAAAATAAAAACAGAACTGCATCTTTATAAATGTAGATCTGACTTTTTCTCAAAATAAAAATAGATCTGCATCTTTATAAGATGTAGATCTGACTTTTTCTCAAAATAAAAATGGATCTGCATCTTCATGAGATGCAGATCTGAATTTTATTCAATTAAAAACTTATTTTTATCTTTCTTAAATACAGATCTGATTTTCTGAATACATGCAAATTGTTGAAATAAAGAAAGAGATTTTGTATTATTGTGTTTGTGTTTATTTTAATTCATGATAGCATAAATTCATATTATGAGTGAAACTCTCTTCTTAAAAGAAAAATCCTTTTCATTTTTTTTAAATACTACAAGACATATCTGAATTTTTGTCATCAAAAACCATTTATTTTTTTGAAGCCTCAAAAACCATATTTTTAAATATTACAAAACAGATTTGATATTTTGGACAAACAAAAATCATCTTTTTAAATACTACAAAACAAATTTGATATTTTAGACAAACAAAAATCATTTTTTTAAAAAAATAATACAAAACAAATTTGATTCTTTTAACAAAAGAAGAGACTACATTCATAAATAAATTTATGTGATTTAGTTTTGTGTCACATGTTCAACATATCATTCATGACATGCATAACATAGTACATTGGTCACAAGAGTCTAAAAGACTAGACTTTGTCTGGGCGGAATGGGTGCCTAACACCTTCCCATTTCATAACCTAGCCTCCGAATTTAGGTCTTTGGCTAAATAGATCTAGCCCTATCTTTGTTTGTTTTGGGTAAAATGTAACTAGGACAACAAGCCATATATTTTTGGTAGATTGTAACTAGGACCCAAAGCTATGTAACTTTCAAGTTTTCCAAGATATGTAATTTTTATTCAATCAATGAATGGAATAATTTTGTCATGTATTTTATAATTAGTATTTTTTTTGTATAAAGAAAAATAAGTAGCGACTCCATATCACTTATCCAAAAAAGAAAGATGCCCTAAAAAGGTACCCGAATCTCTTTTTTGAGGGACACTTTTGTCAAGGTCTCTCACATATGTTATTGAGTACTATTTAAGTTTATATTTGTATGTGCTCTTTTAAAAAATTTTTAACAAGTCCCATCTCTAGAACCTTAAAACTTAATTGATTGGCATCTCATGATATTTATAGTAGAGAGTCTAAATAAATCCAAGATTGAAATCACACTCTATCATTTCTTGGAGCAATCTAAAAGATAAGGGGATAAATGATTTTTTACATGATATAAAAAATTAAATATAATGCAACATCATATATATCTTTAGATTCCTCAAAATTTAAAATTTTAAGAAAAAAATGATTCCTCTCATAATAATTTTTTTTTTATCATTTAATTTATTTAATACAAATTTCGAAAAAAATTATAACATTTAAATATAAATAAGCACATTATAGTTAAATTATAAAAAAAAGGAGGCCATGCATAGCCTCATCAACCCAAAAATAATGCTTCTTACAAATGTTTTTCATAAAGTCGTGGCCTTGTTCATCCTGCAATCTGCATCCCTTTATTACTCTCTCCTACCGGAAAGTCATGCAACTATGGTTACAACTTTGGTTCCAAATAGAATCAAAGAACCCTAATCTAAGAAGACTTATAAAAGACAAGATTTGGTTCCAAATATGATGGGTATCGGTTCCAGGATGAAGTCATGACTGCTATTATCTGTTTAGTGATAAAAAACAATTTTTTTTTTTATTTTTTTTATTTATTTTTAAGTATAAGGATGAAAAAAAAAATTCATGCAAACTATAGGGACATATCAAACAATATTTTAGCATATACTTTTATGTTTTAACATGGTAACAGAGTCACATTTTGATAACCTTCACTAGATTTCATGCTGCTACTATCAACCATCACTTGGTTAAGTTGTTGACCACCTTTAACCGTCGTTGGTCGCTATTGTCAAACAACATTCGGTCATTGTTTTTACCCAATCATGAAAATTTTCCACTTTATTTATTTTTTTCTTTTGTAGATTTCGATTTGCAAGTCTGTTTTCCTATTTGAAGATCCCAAGTCACATAGATAAACCCATCAATCATTCTTTTTTAGGTTTAATTTATGCAAAATTTGTCAACTCTCTCACGTGCTTCATTTCAATGTCATACTCTGCTAATATTCTTCAGGCCGCAAATGTGACTATCCTTTAATCATAGCATCCACTATTTGGCCATTGGTGCGCCCTTTTGTAGGCCTTGTAGCCATCGTCATCACCATTTGCTTTCATCTCTAGCATTCTGCACAAGTTATTCTACATTGTGGCTAGCCTATTTTACAAATAATCTAGTCATTCATGGTCACATATTCACGAGCTTGGATTTCAATTTCAATGCATCTTTAGGTATTATCTTGAGTTTGAGAGATGATGTTGGCCGTAATTGATGATGTCGAAAAATCATCAATTAGTTACACAGTCTTGTGCGTTCAAGACAACACCTGCACAACATAGAACAAGAAAATCTTAGGAGAGTACCGGTCTGGTATCGGCCAAAGACCCTCCAATGGTTGAGTTAGAGAACTTTTTCACAACTTTAGAGTGTCAAAGCTGAGGTGAATTATGCGTACCTTATTTCCTGAGTGCTTTGGATTTTTATAGCAGTGTGGAACCGACCTCCATTTCTTGCGTAGGAAGGTATTTCTTTTTGGGGAAGATAATCATAAATGTGTGTATATTATGTGATCTTTTTCCTATTGGAATTTTACTGACTATGGTTAACCGTGGGATACAAGTTATTTCCATTTAGGATTCCTTGGAGTCCACTCAAAACCATGTTGGTACCACGTGGCTTTGGTATCCATCCACCTTGTATTCAAGTGAATTGAATCCGTCCACATCGGGAGACTATCCATCTATTATAGGGAGGAGTCCATCCGTCATATGTCCCATCCATCCAATGCCCCTTTGTTGCCTTATCTTCGACAACCCACTAACCTAGTACTGTCAGGTCTACTTAAACGGATTCATCATGCAAATTTTGTACTCTTCAGTTACATACATATTACATTTAGCATAAGTTGATATCCATGATTAGTTAAAACCAAATAACATTATTTGTCATTGGGTTTACAATGGTGGTGATGGCAATGTTTTTCTAGCTGTTGCAGTAGAGATTGGTTGTGGGACCCTTTTTTTTTTTTTTTTTTTTTGGTTGAAGTTATTTTAATGGGTTGTATTCTAAAAATAAAATTTGGAATGTTAAGTGTACTGTAAAATAGTATGATATAAAAAATAAAGTGACTTTTTAGATAGTAAAATAGTATATTTTTCACAATTTTAGATGTTAATGCTCTAATGGTGTGTCTCAAAGAAAGTTTGATATAGACTTTAATTAATTAGTTGCCTACTAGGTTAATTATTGTACCTTGGCCAATGCCAACACATGCCGTAGTCCATTTGTACGAGATAATGTCCATAAATGATCTTTAAAGAAAACCAAATTTTTCAAGAAGGCAAAATTCATGGCCATAGAGAAGCTAACACCGAGTAGTGGAAATGAGCGTCCAATTGGGTGAGTTAGTATATCTTTCCAGGGGTAGTAAGAGAGCGTGGGTATAAAACTGTTGGGATAGCAGCTCTATATATTATGTAACTATTTCTAGTCATTTCAACCAAAAAAAAAAAAAATTGGTGAAAATAAATTATAATACTCCTTATTTTCTTTATTTATATGCCCATTGAAACTATGGGCTATACAATGAGAGATAATTCTCTTCTTAGGAGTAGGATGCAAGTGAAACTTGATCCCAATTTTACCAACAAGGCTAGTTGGCATTAATTATTTCCATCAAATCCATATATCAAATCTAAACAAGCATAGGTACTTAAAAGATAAGAGAACACAAATGGTGCTTCTAGGCTTAGCAAGTGAGATTATTGCCTGGAGCAACACCAAGTTGATTACAATATTGAGTGTAGTACTGGACACGGGCTTGGACAGCACCGGAGTTTCCACCATTGCATTCAATGGCACCATTGATGGCTCGAATGGTTGCACCAAAACCTTGGCTTACGACTGGGTGAACATTGGTCATCCAAAACCACAAGGCAGTCTTAAAAGAAACAGTCACGTCTGTAGCAACAGTTTCAGGAGAGTTTAATAAGTCAATTCCAATGCTTGTTCCAGCTGCCCCGTAATTGTAATTCCATGTTAGCTGAAGTGGTCCACGGCCAAAGTATTTTTTGTTAGGGTTGCATGGATACTGTGTGTTGGTCTCATCACAGTAGTCTTGTGAGGCACCATTGATCTCCTCTATGTAGCAAAAATCTGCCCAAAGATAAACATTAATTTTATATTACCTTTCAGGTTAACTTGTGTATTTAAACTATGAATTAAATAGCTCAAAAATCTCTTACTAGAATGCACAAATCTGTATGTTTATGATCATATAGGTCTGACTATAAGGAAAAGTTGCATAGTAAAAAACAAAGTAGAAGATATAGACGTGCCCTTTAATTCTTTTGTTATAACTTTATGAAAATTAGCTCTAAAATTAAAAGATATTAACCTTTACAAGTATAATATGAAAAATCAGAAATTATCAATAGCAATCTATACATATGAAAATATATTCAATAGTGTGTTATGTATTATATATTATATTTTTGAATTACTTAATTATAAAATGTATTGAATGATGATTTGAACCATAATTATTCTTATAAAAGATTTTTTTTTTTTTTTAAATACCACTCATCTACAAGGATTTTGGTGTATACTATATATTATGCAATTCAAAAATAACCTAAATGCAAATTAATTATTATCTAACTTATAACAAAATTATAAAAACATAACCAACAGAATATTATTGTAATTATTATTATAGATTAGATATAGTAATTAGTTACTTAATATGACATTAACTAAATTGGATGTTATGGATGTTTTGTGGCATGCGTCTTATTGTATATGTCAGCATGCGTATGAGATGTAGCAAATTAATTAAAATATATTTTAGGATAGAGAACTATCTTACGTCCTGTCTCATGAGTAACATGAGCAAAGAAAGCTGCAATTTCACGCTTGGAATCATCTGCAGAACCAAGATTTCCAAATTGATTATACGAATTGAGAGCATCAAGAAAACCTGCTCTTGTGTAGAAATTCTTCCCTGCACAGCTTGCATCAGCCTGATTAATTATCCCATTAAAGAAATCTTGTGTCACAATATCAGCTACAGATTGACCCTTCACATATCCAGGCACAAATCCGGCTACGATTCCAACTAGAACAAGGATTAGTAGATTCTTTTTCACACTAAGTGCAACCATCTTGGGAAGTTTTGTATGTGGATAAAGAATGAAAAAGATAATGTGTGATGAAAAACAGGATTGCGCATTTGATATTTATAGTGCAATATGTGGTGAAAAAACTCTATGGATGGAGTTCTTACTTTCAATTTGATAATGGTGATTTCAAGATGGCGTATACGGTATGGATCTTGCTATTCAAATTTGACTTTGTCAACTTTGAATACGGTAATTTTTCATTTTTTCTGTTCTTGTAGAGGCTGCTTATGACTGTTATACCAAAATTCTAATCATTATCCAAGACATGTTATACTGATGTGGAAAATTTTGCAACCAAAATTTCCAAATTGCATTCTTCCAAGAGTACTGGTTACAGGTTACTGGTTCAGCAAAAGATTGGTAATTTACATGTTCAATTTTTAAACCAAATGCTAAACTACGGAAACAAACTACACATAAGTAAATGTTTTGAACAAGCTATCCTACTTCTTAAGGTGTTGAAAATTTTTAAGTATAGTACATATCTAAGGTTTTCGTCTACTCTAGTCACTAGCCCGCCAAGTTAGTTGGCCTTACTTGTACGTTAATTAATCAAGTTGCCTAAACATTCATGAACATTTGAGCAAGCCGTATAAAAAATTAAATGAGAACTATGAGACTATTTCTTTTACTTGATAAATTTATCTTCTTTTTTGAAATATATTTCTTAATGAATGATTTGTTTAGCACTAGCACTAAGCTAAGTGTACGGCAAAATCACACCACACGTAGCCAGTGTACGCAGTTTTTTCTATAAATTAAACTAGATAAATCTTTCACCATAACCAAAACTAAGATTAATTATAAAATTTAATCCATGACTTAGTCATATTAGTATATTACCAATATCAAATTGTTAAAATTATAGTAGTCGATCTTTATTATGTTGAACTGGATCAATTAATTTAACGACTTTTTGGACCCTCAAAAAAAAAAAAAAAAAAAAATTTAACGACTTTTGCTTTGATGGTTTCTTATTGCCTTCATGCAGATAGCTCCTGCAAACTTCCTAGGACCAAAATATAGTTAAATTTATCTTCTTTTTTAATTTTTTTTTTTTTAAATGAATGAATTGAATGAATAATTTGTTTAGCACTAGCATTAAACTAAGTATGCTTAAGGCTTAAGTTTATGGCAAAATCACACCACATTTAGCCAGTGTAAGTGGTTTTTTTTATAAATTAAACTAGATAAATCTTCCGCCATGATTTGCGCTTCCAAATTAAGGAAGTGATCCAATTTCGCAAGGTCAAGCATATCTGCTTTGACTCCCAATTAGTCCAACTTTCTAGCATTGGAGTCTTGACAACTTGCCAAACCTAAACTCTTTTCATCTAGAAAGCTATTGAACTCCTTTCATAACAACATCCCTGGTGATGCACAGACTTAATAAATGCCTATAACTACCATAATTATAAAACTCCTGCTTAGACAAATAATAATAATAATAATAATAATAATAACAAGAGGGAAAATTTATATTAAGTTAAATTTGTATATGCATTGCATCCATAAATTAATGTAAAACTATTTTAGAAACCACCATCCACTACGTTATTGAGTACTATTTATGTTAGTTTATATTCATATGCATTCTTTTATAAATTATTAAACAAGACTCACGTCAAGAATATTATTACTCAATTGGTTGACATTTCTAATATTTCCAATGTAGATATTTAGGATTCAAAAATCCTCCTCTACCCATTCTTGAAGCAAACGAGTAAAGATAAGGGGGATAAGTGATTTTACATGATATAAATAGAATGTAACATCATAAACACATTTAAATTCCTCAAAATTTAACAGCAACAAATGATTCCTCTCCTAATTTTATTAATTAATTGATTTAATTCAAATTTTAAAATAATTATAAAAGTTAATTATAAATAACCAAATTATAGTTAAGATTAAAAAAAGAAAGCCGTGCATAACCAATGAGTCCTAAGACTATCACCAAGAGATTTTTAGTTCATCAACCGCAAATAATGCCTCTTTTAAAGGTTTTCTATAAAGTCGTGGCCTTCTTTATCCAGTAATCTGCATTCCTCTATTACTCTCTCTCATCCCCAAAAATTCATGCAACCATACCGAAGAATTTCCCCATTTCAATTCCCAAAAGTCACTATTCCTGCTTCTATTCTATACTATGGCCCATATGCTACGTACCGAGCTAGATACGTGCATGCTTCTTAAACTAATACCTATGAGGTTATAACTAACATTTTAGTATATAGAAAAAGAGGGACCCCTTTTTTTTTTCTTTTTTTTTCTCTTTTTTTTTTTTGAGTTTGTTTGTGGTGTAATGGAGCAGTAATTATGTTGTTAGTTTGTTACCCCTTATGGTATATTTGGGTTAAAAATTTGTAAGGTAGTTTTGTCTTTTCGTTTCAATACAATTTTTAAGCCTAATTATGTGTTATAATTACTATTTTACCCCCAAAGATACGGATGTGCTAAAAATTTGTGATGTTTTTATAGTCCTTTAATTTCTTTTATGATCTGCTTGAAAGGATAGTTTTAGTGCTTATATATATGTGTGTGTGTGTGACGGGCAATACATTTACCAAGGACAAAGTATATTTAATTCAGAACAGTCATGGAATGGTAATATTGTTGTCCTCAGGTTTAGTCTTAGATAGGGGTTATAGGTAATTTCTCCGTCTAGAAAAAAATCCCTCTTTCAATCCAGGGGCTTCTTGGCTTTATATAATTAGCCAAGATGTATCCGAACCCTACATTTGGAGGGTTAGGATCGGATTTTCTGATACTTGTCCCATCAAGGCCTTACTAGAAGGTTTTTACACTAAGGTATGAGCTGCATGGAATTGTGTATACTGATCATAAGTTATTTTCTCATTAATGCTAAGTGGTTGCAATGCATTTAATGTAGAGGGGATGGTTATTTTATCCCTCATCTTTCCTTTCTTCCTTGTTCAGTGCCAAGTAACTCTTTTCACCCTCGGCTGCACCCAACTTACTTTAGCTTTGGTTCTTGGCTTGCTGAGATTAAGTTGGTGTCCTCGGAGTCCTCATCTATTGTAGTATTTCTGCCTTTGCACAAGGTCGCTAGTATTTTTCCAAGGACATTTTGCTGATGTTTCCCGAGGTTCGCTTCCTCGGTACTATACTTAATCACTTTATTTGTATTCTTGGATCCTTATCCCCTCACAATATATATATATATATATATATATATATATATATATATATATATGTTCTCTAATTTAAAATGATAAAAGGGAACTTAGTTTTTAATTAAAACAAGTTAATGTTATTTACTATGGACATATAATCGGTTTACTTAAATATTCTTGGACAATGTTTTTTTAAGTAAATAAAACTAGTTATTCTGAAATATATATACTAGATTTTTTAAAATTTAAACCTAGTTTATTAAAATTCATACAAAATAAATTGCGCTGAATATTGTAAAAAAGCTCTCTATCAACGCCTAAAGTTCTGCTTCTAAGGAACTTGTACATTTTGGATACATGCATGTATACATTTGACATGAGCACGCGTATTAATCCCCGTAACTCACGCGGCGGCAAGACCTTGTATTTAGTTCCCATTGACATTGAAAATTACCTGTCAACGACGTAAGTCATAAAATACAAATAAAGAAAGAATCAAAAACCCTAATCGAATAAGACTTTAGTACATTACAAGAGATGGTTTCAAATACGCTGGGTATCGGTTCCACGATGAAGTTATGACTATTACATTTTGGATACATGCATGTATACATTTGATACGAGCACGCGTATTAACCCACGTAACTCACGCGGCGGCAAGACCTTGTATTTAGTTCCCATTGACATTGAAAATTAATTGTCAACAACGTAAGTCATAAAATACAAATAAAGAAAGAATCAAAAACCCTATCGAAGAAGACTTTAGTACATTACAAGAGATGGTTTCAAATACGCTGGGTATCGGTTCCACGATGAATTTATGACTACTATTATCTGTTTAGTGATAAAATCCAATTTTTTTACAGTATAAAGACAAAAGCAAAATTCATGCTGTAAGGTTGAATTTAATCAACCATTTAATTGGCTTTATTCTGTAACCAATTTGTTTGTAATTTAGCATTTAGCAACCCTTTAGGTGGGAAAATTGTAAGGGTAGTATGTGAGAAGATGTGAAGAAAAGCTCAAGAGTGTGCAAGAAAAATAGAGGCTCGCAGTTAGGGCTCGCTGGTGGATCGCGACTGGCAAGTTGCCAAAGGCTGGCACGTGAGAGGCACACTAGGAAGTTGAAGGGTCACGCTACAGGGCAAAAGTTTCAGTCTGGCTAGGCCATTACATCGCGACTTGAACTCGCGACTTGGACAAGCCGCGAGACCAAGTCGCCAACTTGCCCTGTTTGGCAAAAACTGACGTTTTGCATTCCCTTCTCACCCTATTATATATACACCCTTATACCCATCATATTGAGAGAGCTTTTAGAGAGAATTTTGTAAGAGAAACCTTAGAGAAAAACAAGATTGCCTCATCCCCAATCTTTACCTTAGAGACTCTACAAATTCCTCTACTCTCTTCCTCTCCATTGTTATACCCTTGAGAGGTCTTTTGACCAAATCTTTTTCTCACCATACCCACATCCGTGAGAAGGTTTATTTGGTGCTGTTGGGAAGCAGTTAGGAAGGAACAAATCTATATTGGTTGATGCTATAGGCTATAGCGGAATCCGGTAAGCTAGAAAAGAAAAAGGTTCGGCACAAACTTGTTGAAGTAAGAAGCTTGAAGGGCTTAGGTACCTAAGTAAATTAGGCTTGGAGGGTCTATTGCTGTTCATGTATCCCAACTACATTTTCTAGTGGATTATTTGACCGCTTGGAGGGCAGCAGAGAGGTTTTACGCCGAGGGCTTCAATTTCCTCTTCGATAACACATCGTGTGTTGTCCGTGTGTTTGCATCTTCCTTCCCTTTATCTTTGCCTTATATTTACTGCTGTGGATGTGTTTATATTTGGCTTAGATTGATTATCAATTCTGTTATAACTTGTTATCATATTCCGCACATTACTTTTTTAATATAAAGCTTGAATTGATAATTTTGTATTTGGGATATAAACGTTCAAATGTATTATATACCCATTTTGAACTTTCACATGCAAACTATAAGGATAGATCAAACATTACTTTAGTATTTATTTTTATAATCCTTACATTTTAACATGGTATTAGAGTCGCTTTTCTATGGTCTTCACTAGCTTTCAAGCTGCCACTACCAACTATTACTCGGTTAAATTGCTGACCACCTTTGACCATTGCCAGAAGCAATTGTCCAAAACCTTTCGGTCACTGTTTTTATCCTAACATGAAAATTTTCCACTTTATTTTATTTTATTTTATTTTTGTGTAGATTCCGATATTCAGGTCTATTTTCTAATTTGAAGAACCCAAGTCACACAACTTAACCCATCAATCATTCTTTTTGGGTTTAATTTATGAAAAATTTATCAACTCACTCATGTGCTTCATCACAATGCCATCCTCTACTAATATTCCTCAGGCCGCTGGTTTAACCATCCTCTGATCATAGCATCCACTATTTGGTCATTGGTGCACCCTTTTGTAGGCCCTTGTAGCCATCTTCTAGCATTCAATCGTCATCACTATTTTCTGCCATCTCTCGCATTTTGCACAAGTTATTCTACATTGTGGCTAGCTTCTTTTACAACTAATCCAGTCACTCATGGTCATCTTCAAGGCATCTTCAGGAGACTAGATTTCAATCTCAAGGCATCATTAGGGTTCTATCTTGAGTTTGAGAGGGGATGTTGGTAGGTTATACATATCACACTTAGCATAAGTTGATATCCTTGATTTATTAAAGCCAAAGAACATTATTTGTTCTTGAGTTTAGTCCAACCAAGGAATTCTCCTAATTTAATGTTCCTGTATATATCCTACTTAGAGTTCACTGTAAAACAACAATTTTGAATAAGAAGGATTTTGTCGCTAAGGATTTTATGTTGTGGACGTAGGTCATCAACCCAAATCACATATCTCCTCTTACACCTGCTCTCTCCTTGTCTCTCTACATCTTTTATTTATACATGTAGGATTAAGAAATGGTTCATACATGGAAACGTGATCTCATGGATTACAAGTGAAGGAAAAAAAAAACATTTTGTAAGGAGTTCTTAATTGAAATCGGTTAATAATAGTTAAAATTGTCAAGCATCATTTGTGTTAGAACTTCACTCCTTCTTCCATGTGTTTGTGTGTGTTTGTTTCTCTCTCCAAGCTTAAATTGTGCAATTATTCAAAAAGTTAATATCATAGCCAACAGACAACTTTCTTTTTCCGAAGTGCTACAATAGTTTGCGAAAAAAGATAACTCCTTTATGACTTTTTTTTTTTTTTGGAGAGAGAAAGAGTTTCAACTTATAGCATCTGTTTTATATAACAGCTCTTTATTATTGGACCAAAACACTAATCAGTTTTTGGTATAGGCGGGGATTGAACCCTAAATCTCTTATTCAACCATCAGAAATTTTACCAATTGAACTATCTGAAACCCACTCCTTTATGACTCTTGATATGGCATGTGTTAAAAAATACTTTAACATACCTTCATAAACTCAATTTAAAAATAATAATAAAAAATTGACCAATGTTTTGTCCTTTCTTATTCTCTGTTTTATGGGGTTGTAACATATCTGATGCAATGTGTTTTCTCATATCACTTTTTCTTAAATAAACATGCTTTACGTATAACCTTTCAAATGGGTGTGTGTATATAAATCCAATGGAAGAAATCTTCACCAGTACATGTCCTTTTTCCAAATAATATACTTACAATTAATCACCAAAAAAAAAAAATCCTAATTAATCAATTGAAATACAAACAACACACTGAAGATAATCAAGCATTACCTTTTCTTAGACCAAAAGATGCTAAAATATGCTAAAATTTTATTATCTCCCAACCCAACCTCTTCGAGGCTTGGCCACAGGCTGTTTTCAAAATGAAATCAAATTTAAAATTGAAATACCTATTACTTAGAATTTTCTTAAAGCTTTTGCATAATTAATATTTGATGCGATATATATATTGTTAGGTTTTGAGCTTGTAGTGTTGGCAAATCATGACATAAACTAAGTCTCAATGAGTTAGAATGGTGTACTTTCAAGTCCAAGACAAAATAACTCAAGTTCAAGGTGAAAAAAGTGAGATACAATTTGGTCCTCTCGATTGCTATTTGATTGCTCTAGATTCCTCTCGATTGTTGTTCGATTCCTCTCAATCAATTGAAAGTTGCATATCAGCAAAAATCAACAAATGTAAAAATCCCATAACTTGTCTATTTGAAGCCCAAATTGCGATTTTTTTTTTTTTTTTTTAGTATTTAAAGGACATTACAAGTTAACCCTAAATGAGGTTTTTTTTAGAGGTTTTTAGAGAGAAAAGAGTGAATCTTATGCCTCCAATTGTAGATCTAGGGTTTTTGTACCCAACATTCTCTAAAGTCTTCTATCAGTTATGATCACTTAGGAAAACCAATGAAAAAAACCGTTTCAAGGTAAAAACCTAAGGAAGATTTAACCTAACTATCCTCAAGGTAAACAAATCCACTAATAGAGAACTGAAATTTTTACAATAAGATTTAACTCTAAATCTATTGTTACCTTCAGGAGTAACTTGCTGACACAACTACGTGCAAGCTCTGAATCAACGGATTCTTCTCTCTTGGATTTACAATACACAAGCTCCCACGCTTATGACTTTGAGATTCCACTCAAAGGTTTAGTGAATGTTCAAATAGTGTATAAAACACTATGAACGTTTAGACCCCCAATTTACAAATTACCAATTCAAGCTTAATATCAAACAATGTATGTGCAGAAAATGAATGTAAACTTATACCAGAATTGATAAACAATCTAAACCAAATAAGATCACATCCACAATAGAAATTAAATGGCAAAGATTAAGGGAAGAGAGATGCAAATACAAAGACAACACAACGATGTGTTATCGAAGAGGAAACTGAAGCTCTCGGCGTAAAATCTCTCCGCCGCCCTCCATGCGGTCAATAATCCACTAAAGAATGAAGTTGGGATACATGAACAGTAGAAGACCCTCCAAGCCTAATTTACCTAATGTACCTAAGCCCTCCAAACTTCTTACTCTAACAAGGCTGCACCGAACCTTTGTCTTCTTTAGTTTACCGGATTCCGCTATAGCTCATAGTATCAACCAGTAACCATTGGTCCCTTCCTAACTGCTTCCCAAGCACTAAATAGCCTTCTCACAGATGTGGGTATGGTGAAAAAATGATTTGGGAAAGAACCTCTTAAGGATGTAACAATGGAGAGGGTGAGAGTAGAGGAATTTAAAGAGTGTCTATGTAAAGATTGTGAATGAATCAATCTTATTTTTCTCTAGGATTTTTCTCTCAAAATTCTCTCTGGAAGCTTTCTACATTTCGTGAGTATAAGAGTCTATGTATAGTGATGGGTGTTTGGAATGTGAAGAGTCATTTTTCTAAAACAAGGTTGGCTGGCGGGTAGGCCTTGTGACTTGATTAAGCCGCGAGTCCAAGCCGCAAGATAACTGAATGGCCAGTCTGGACTTTTTGTCTTGTAGTGCTCCAGCTGGCATGACGCTTCAGCTTCTCTGCATGCTTGGCACATGAGCATCTTCTAGCGGCTTGCAAGTCGCGAGCCACTCGCGAGATCCAGTCGCAAGTTCGTGCTTCACTACATAATCTTGAGCAATGCTTTACACTCTCTCACACATGACCCTTACATGATTCCCATCTAAATACAAGGTTTCTAAATGCTAAATTACAAGCAAATTTGGCACGGAATAAAGGCAATAGAATGATTGATTAAATTCAACCTTACATTTAACAATGTAAACTCTCCAATTTGTGATTTCGAAACCACATTTAAAGGTTTAAATCATCAATTATGTATGATCCTATTGCAACAACTTCAGATCCAAATGGTATGAGAATGAATTTCAGTAGTGACTTTGAAAGAAGAAGGCAAAATACCTTTTAGATCTCACAAAAGCACATCCAAAGTCTTCTTAAGACGTTCCTTAGGATTTATTTTAAATACTATGTGAAATAGATCTAAAACCCTAATCACTTAATGAGCTTAATGAGTAGTGGGCCAAAATTAAGATTTGCAAAATTCGCATCTCAATCGGTCAAACCATAGTCTGGATCGGTTAAACCTGGCATGTTTCGAATTCTTCTTTTTGCAGCTTATATGTTTTTGTGTTCTAACTTGTAACACCTTGAACAATGTCTAATAAATCCTATAGACTCTAAGATCTATATCTAGACAAGTTAGTGTTTACGGTTTGCCAGTTCTTCTAAACTTTTAGAACCTAACTATCTCCCCCTTTGGCAATCCATGAAAAAACTTATATACAAAATGAAATGCTCAAATACAAGAATAGCCCTATTACAATAAATTGCCCAAATACGTCACAAATCCCAATCTAAGACTTCTAACCTAAAAGTTGCAAGAAAAGGCATAAAGTCTTGTTCAGAATGTACCTGTCTTTCCTGAAACACTTACAATAGCACATCAATGATAGATAAACAACAAATAACAAATATACAATAACAACAGATAACAAACATGTAAACTAACTCTCCTCCTAAGTTTGATACATAAAAATTAAAATAAAAAAAAAAAATTATTTCTCCTCATTTCAAAAAAAATTTCATCTCCCCCTAAATAAAAAAAGTTTAAAAACCTTTTAAACAGGATTTCCCAAATTTCATCTATTTCTCCCCCTTTTTGTCATGTATTGACAAAGACAATCCAATAAGAAGGTAGACAGTAAACATGCACAATAGAAGATAAAAGAAAATAAAGAACCAAGAGAACATAAAAGAATTCAGCTCTATAGAAAATAGAAGCAACTCACCCTATGAAAAGCACAGATTTTAAAAACAGCTTTCTCCCCCTATAAGAATAGGAAAAACCCAGCAAGTATGAGAAAACACAATTTTGGGGACAATTTAGGAGGTGGGGAAAACAAACACATGCATAAGTATACAAATATTATCTCTTTCAATATATGCAAACTTGACACTATGTGACCCAAAAAAAATACTTTGTTTGTTTGTTTAGACCCATAAACAAATGCATGTAAACATTCTAGGCACAGTCAGTAAAGACTATACAATATAAATATCAATGATATAAAAACTCAGCATTCAATGTGTATTAGAGAAAATATTTGCACGTATTATCCATCATATCTCAAAAAATATTTCCAATTGTAAGCAATTCACACATCAAGAAAAAATAGCATTTACTAAAATGTGTAGAACTCAAAAATTAATCAATCAATTTTTAAATCAAGTTGAGTACCCAATTAAGAAAAGTGTATGCATGTTGTGTGTGAAAATAATGAGAGATATGACTGCAAAAATACAAGATAGATAAATAAAATAATAGAATGCATGTGAATCCTATCACAAAATAATGCATGAAAAGACAGATTGGTTAAGAATCTAAAAATTGAAAATTTTCCAGTTTCAATCGGTCAAGCATTGATCAGACATTGATCAAATCAAGCAGAGAGTTTTTGCTTTAAAACCTAAAAATTTTATGTAGAAAAACAACTTGAAAGCAATTTTTATGACTTAATGCAAATGAACGTGATACAGAAAAGTTTTAAAAACATGATGCCTTTTAAATGCAAATATCAAAACCAATCAAGAAATTAAAAATAAAGATTTTAATCTTCTAAACACATTTTTCTTCAAATTCCCAACCAAAACAAAATTTTGCATTTACACATCAGTTCATATGCAATTAAAGATGGCCAAATTAGTCAACACATAATCATACGTACAAAATTTAGCAAAGATTTTTGTGTAATGTGTGCAACTAGTAAGTGTACAAAGTACAACAAGGGCGATATATAGATAGTAATCAAACAAATTTTCTACATCATCAATTACATTAGTTTGGAAGTGACTATCACCTAAAGGGTTAGATCATATAACTCTCACATCTCTTAGAAAACACACTTGCAATCATGTAAAAGCATTTTGATTATTATTTTTTTAAAATAAAACATTTTTTAATCTTGTTGTGCAAGTGCTACACCTAGGCCTTACCGAGCATAGCTTTTATAATTTGCACGCAGGTATTCATAATTGGCGAGTAACAGTGGTGAGATAATTATTTATACCTTTCTACTAGGATTTCTAGTCCTTATAATTAAAAGAATATGACATCAAAATCAGGAGCATATGTTTAAAAACTATAAACTACTCACACAATTAAGCACTGCATAACACAAACTAGTAAAGTGCAGAAAAATAGCTCATCAAAGCTAAACAAAGGTACACAGTCATAAATGCAAATTTTATAGGCCAACATCAATTACACACTTGGTGACGAGTAATACCAAAAAAAAAAAAAAAAATCTGCTAAATGAAAAAAATGCAAATACAATGCATGATAGTGCTCAACTAAACTATAGAGGATACACAAACAATTAATATCAATTTCTTAATTAACCCTCGAGTACATGTACAAACTAGTACATACTCATACAAAATAAAAAATAGCTCATGCACTCAATTATGCAACATATACTTTCTATGTTTCTCCACAATATCAAACATGTTCAAAATCAAGAGAGAGATATTATAATTCATGTAATCCTCAAGAAAAAATAAAGCAAGAAGTAAAATAAAATATTTTTATCTTTTTAAAAATTTTCAATGTTTTTGGATTTTTTTTTTTAAATAAACAAAACAACCTAAGAAAATAAAACAACCAAAAACTATAAGAAAACATGTCCATAAATAATTTAAAAAATTAAATTAGGGACTGGTACACAACACTCATCTTAGTGAATATTTTCCCACTCATATAGCATGAGTCTTTGGCTTTGTCGGTGAAGAACCATGAGAAGCAGAATGTATTTGAGAGATTACAAACTTCTTTTAAGACAGACTGAAATCCTACAATTTCCTTTCACAAGCCAATAAAATTAAATTTTTTAAAAACATATGAGACAATTTATCAAGACTTGTAGTAGGAGAAATATCATCACATATCTTAGACTGAAATACAGAATGCTTAAATTTCAATTTATGATAGTTAGGACGAATGTGACCGGAAACACCACAAAAGTGACAAACATAACAAATTTAAGTACATTAGTATTTCTAACAATAGATCTAGTCTCAGATTTTGAATTTTGCCTTAACAGAGAATAATTTGGTCTAATGTGACGAACAACGCCACAAAGATGACAAGTAGGCACAAAAATAGTTTTTATTTATTTATTATATATATATATATATATATATTTTGCCCTCTAACAAGAGGTTTAGACATCAACAAAACTTTTATACCTTTGTCTTTAGGTTTAAGAAAAACAGTAACAAAACTGTCATCAACAATAGGCTTAATACTAGTCAAATTTTCAAGTTTAGCTTTAGACTCAGCTAACTCTTGTTCCAAGCTTTTAATCTTTTCATCTTAAAAGGAAAATTGATTTTTCAAAAATTAATTCTTTTTATAAGATTCACCTAATCTCACAATCAAATCCTGTTTTTCAAGATTAGCCAATTTTAACTCTTCCTTGAATTTCTTAGCAATTTTCATACATTTAAATAATTCCCTATGAAGAGTTTCACGAGCATCAATAAAATCAATAGAAATATTAGTATCTTCTTTATTCAAATTTTCACAAATATGAGAAAAAAGACACTTAAAATTATCCATGACTGAAGGAATTAAGGATTTCACTCAGGACATTAATCCAATCAGAGTGAACCTGCTCTAATATCACTTGTTTATTTGTTTATACCCCTTAAAATAGATTGTTTAATGAATTAGTCAAGTGTTTACTTAGGTTAATTATGAGATCTAGGTTAAATAACAATAAATCATATCATGCACAACAAGAAAGAAAATAACACACAAATATGATCACCCAGGAAAACCAATGAAACGAACCATTTCAAGATAAAAGTCTAGGGATGATTTAACCTAACTATCCTCAAGGTGAACAAATCTATTAATAGAGAATTGAAGTTTTACATTAAGAATTAACCCTAAATTTATTGCTACCTCCAGTAATAACTTATTGACATGACCATATGCAAGCTCCAAATCTATGAACTCTTCTCTTTTGAATTTGTAGCACAAAAGTTCCTATGCTTATGACTTTGAGATCTCACTAAAAAGTTTAGCAACACAAACTCTCTAGTTTGTGACTTCAAGACCACATTTGAAGGTTTAAATTGTTAGGACATATGTGATTACATGTTAGGAACATATGTCAATTTGAGTTGGCTAATTCTTTGATAAAACGCACTTTACTTGTAATTGAGTAGAACTAGGATATGTTTAATGTTTCAAGGAAAAAAGTTTCAAAATTAAGTGTTAAAGCCATGCAAATCTGTCCAAGAAACAAATAAAGAAGTGCTAGATTTTAAAACTCAGCAGCTAGTATATATCGAGGTTTAAAAAGCTATTGAAGCCCAATGCTTGACAGCTAGCTCGACAGATAAGCTATCTATCGAGATTTATGAAGTTCAGTTTTTCAAAGCTGATTTCAATCCAATCTGTGAATACATGCTTGGGTTTTCTTTTCTCTCAACCCTAAATATATATAAGGATTGTTTTAAGGGCTATCAAAGGTTGCACAAGTGTGAAGCAAAGTTGTACTCATGCAAATTGTGATCGGAGACAGAATTTTCCCTAATTCATCTTTCTCTTAAAGAAACTGTTGTATTTATACACCGTAGGGTTTTGTAACCAAGGAGTTTCGTGATCTTTATCGTGTGATGAATTGAAGAATTTTGCAGTCAACATCGATCTTTCTTAAGTTGGTGAGTAAGTTGCATACTGGGATCCGTGTATCGAATTAGTTAGTCATATACTGGGAGTCGCTTATTACAAGGAGAGATTGTCACTATAGAACAAGTCCAATTGGGTATTGGGGTAAGGATTCAATTGTAGGTTGGTATAAGATACTGATATTCTTTTACTTGTAACTGGTTGTCATGATAATAGTGAATTCTCGAAAATGGTGACCTTAAAATCACCTGGTGAGGATTTTGCCATGTAAGTTTTCCCTATTCGTAAACAAATCACCGTATCAATTTAATTTCTACTGCATTTAGTTAATTGGTGATTTTTTTGTGCTACCACTCGTATTGCATGCTAATTGAATTAATTAATTAACTTGACAAATTAATTTGTTAATTCATCATAAAAGGTCAATACATTTTTGTCCTATCATAAATCATCAACTATGTATAATCTTTTTGCTACAACTTCAGATTTACAGGTTCTAATGGTATGAAAATGATTTCTGGTAGTAACTTTGAAAAAGGAAGGCACAATACTTCTAGATCTCACAAGAGCACTTCCAAAGTCTTCTTAAAATGTGCCTTAGGGTTTTCTTTAAATACTATATGAAATAGATCTGAAACCCTAATCACTTAATAGGCTTAATGAGTAGTGGGCCAAAATTAAAATTTGTAGAATTCGTTTATCAATCAATCAAACCATAGTCTCAATCGGTCAATTCTAGCATGTTTCGAATTCTTCTTTTTGCAACTTGTATGTTTTTATGTTCTAACTTGTAACATCTTGAGCAATAAATAATAAATCCTATAGACTTTAAGATCTATACCTAAACAAGTTTGTGTTTATAGTTTGCCAATTGTTCTAAACTTTTGAACCTAACCATATGCAAATACTTAATAAATGCCTACAGCTACCATAATCATAAATGTCATACTTAGACCCAAAAAAAAAAACATCATATTTAGTTAAATTTTTGTATGCGTTGCACAAGTTACCAACTAATTTTAACAAGATTCACTTCAAGAACCTTGTAACTTAATTGATTGGCATCTTATGATATTTCTGGTGGAGAGTCTAGATAAATCCAAGATTCAAATCTCACTCTATCATTTCTTGGAGCAATCTAGTAAAGGTATGGAAAATAAAGGGCTTTACATGATATAAATAATTAAATATAATGCAAAATCATATATACCTTTAGATTCCTCAAAATTTTAAATTTTGAGCAACAAATGATTCCTCTCCTAATAACTTTTTTTTTTTATCAATTATTTGATTTAATACGAATTCCGAAAAAATAATAACATTTAAACAAAAATAAGCACATTATATTAAAAAAATAAAAAATAAAAAATAAAAGGCAATGCGTAGCCTCATCAACCCGAAATAATGCTTCTTTCAAATATTTTCCGTAAAGTCATGGCCTTCATCATCCTGCAATCTGCATTGCTCTATTACTCTCTCTTACCAAAAAAAGTCGTTATTCCTACTTCTACTAAATTATTGCCCATATGCTACAGCAGCTACATACCTTAGATACCTATCTACGTCCTTCTTAAACTAATACTTATACCTAACATATATATATATATATATATATATATAAAGAGGGACTTTTGTTTGAGTTTGTTTGTGGTATTATGTTGTTACCCCTTAAGGTTTAAAAAACTAGCACATAACGTAATATCAAGCACACTAACAAATTTTTTTTTTTTTTTTAATTTTAATGATAAAATATTATGATTCAAGGCACTTTGGTCTTTAACAATAATTAAAACTCAATTATATGAGAGTATCTTGTTGGCTTATCCATGGGTTTGTGAGTAGACATGGCAAAACGGGTGGGTTGAGTCGGGTCGGATCAACTGGGTTGCGGGGCAAACGGATTGTGAGTCAAAACAGGTCATTTTAAGCAGGTTAAAATGGATTTCGAGTCAATCGGGTTGCAAGTCGGGTCAGGTCAAATTAGGTTGACCCATATTTTTCACATGAATTTATATAAAAAAAAAATTAAAAAAAAACATATATTTGCCATTTAGAAAGTTATGCAACAAATTACTTGATGTAAAATATATTATTTTGAATTCACCACTTATATCAAAAATGAATTATACTAATTAATACTTATTCAATAATTTTAAAATTATACAAATCCTAACATTGCTATCTAAAACAAAATAACACAAAAATAAATAAAAACAAATACACAAGTTTTATTTCTTCACAATATCAACATCCCAAAATATAAAACAAAATTACAAATGACTTATTGGATAATTCATTTGACAAAAAATAAAAACATATAAGAAATTTACAATCTTGAAAATTAATTTTATAATCTATTGTCAATTGTGGTTGGTACCCTATTTCAATTTAAGATATATATTAAAGTTTGATTATTTACTTATTTATACATGGTCTCTTTTATGAATATCATATCATTATTAAGCAATACACACTCTAGGAAATATCATAATTTATTTTGAAAAGCCGTTTATTTTGGACATAAATTGTTAAAAAATAGGTTTAAGCATTCATAATTTATGTTAATTTGATACTTTGGCTTCACTATTTTCACACTTGTAAACGTTTCTCACACATGCCTACAATTTTAAATCTATATTTTTAACTGTACTGTAACTAGATTACCTTGGCATGCACTTTGCTATTTAATATCAAAAAATCTTTACTTATTACAAAATATTCAATTATTCATCTTTCAGTTAATTTGCATACAGTTATGTAAATATCTTAATTGTTTCCTTAAAGCTCACAACAAAGAATTAAACCAATATTGTCTTAATTTTATTTTTTATTTTTTTACCCAAAAAAAAAAAGTTTTAAAAAATGGTTCGGGTCAGGTTGGGTTGACCCGCAAAAACACGGTTCGGATCATGGGTCAACTCATTTTTCTTCGGATCAAAAAAATCGAATTTGAGTCAAGTATTTTTCGGGTCGGGTTAAAAAATTCTAACTTGTTTTGCCATGTCTATTCATGAGGCCTTGCTATTGCTGCATAGTATCAAAAGTTGAGAAACGCTGTTAGAAAGTCGTGTAACAGGGGTTTTTTCAAGCTAACATCCCTAGCTATCCAAAGCACTAAAGGTAAATTAAGGTTGGGGGAGACCTTGCTAGCTTGCAAGATATGCTCTAAGCTTTTAAATATCATATGTATTAGCTTCATATTCAACGGTAGTTTCCATGTTTTTAGCCAAAGTCATCTATGGCCAAGATTTCTTAAATTGAGAACTAGTCGGTTGAAGAAGTTACGAGTTTTATATCTAAGTTTTATTAGAAGAGCAATGTTTTGGCTAGTTGGTTGCCACATGGCTAAGACTATTCATGTAATAGATTTTTATTTTTTATTTTCATTCCATAAAGGCTTGCTATATATATATATATATAAACCCCTCAAACTATTGGGCAGTAGCAAGTTTAACTTTCTCAATTAGGACAATAGGGTATGATGAAACAAACCTGTATCAACGCCTTAATTTCTGCATGTAAAGAACTTGTTCATATTGGTTACATGCATTCATTTAATCTAGTCGTAACTCACGCGGCGGCAAGACCTTGTATTTTGTCCCCCTTGAGTCTTGACATTGAAAATTACTTGTCAACGACGTAAGTCATAAAATACAAATAAAGAAAGAATCAAAAACCCTAATCCAAGAAGACTTATACAAAATAAGATATGGTTCTGAATATGCTGGGTATCGGTTCAAAGATGAAGTCATGACTACTATTATTTGTTTAGTAATAAAAAAACAATTTTTCTTTTTTAAAAAAAAAAAGTATAAAGACAAAAAAAAAAAATTCATGTAAATTTTTGGGACAAATCAAACAATATTTTAGCATTTAATTTTACGTTTAACACGTTGTTAGAATCACTTTTCTATAGTCTTTGCTGGCTTTCTAGATGCCACTATCAAGTTATAAACCATCGCTCGACTAAGTTGTTGACCACCTTTGACCATCATTGGCCATTACCCAACAACATTCAGTCACTATTTTAGATTTTTACACAAACATAAAATTTTTCCACTTGCATTTTTCTTTTCTTTTGTAGATTCCAATCTTCAGGTCTGTTTTCCTATTTGAAGATCCCAAGTCACTAAGATAAACCCATCAATCATTCTTTCTTGAATTTAATTTATGCAAAATTTGTCAACTCGCTCACGTGCTTCATTACAATATCATCCTCTACTAATATTCCTTACGCCACCAATGTAACCGTCCATTAATCATAGCACCCACTATTTGGGGACAAGAGGGGCTTCTGCTCTTTTCAGGAAAATTAAATAGGAAAATGCCCCCTTTCTTAAACTAAATACCCCTCTTTTGAAAATCGAATTTTTAAAAATCGATTTAAGCCCTATAACGACGTTTTTAGAGAGCCTATAGTAACGTTTTAAAGACCTATAGTGACTTTTTTTAACTCGATTTCAATAAAATTGAGTTATAGGCAATGAAATCAACCTAGAGTGGCATTTTTTTACCTATAATTTGATTTCTTTAAAGTCGAGTTAAAAAACGTCACTATAAGTCCTTAAAACGTCACTATAGACTTTCTAAAAACGCTATTATAGAGCTTTAGAAAATATTTTTTTTCTAACTTGATTTTTAGAAACTCGATTTTCAAAAGATGAACATTTCTCTATTTAGTTTGAAAAGGGGGGTATTTTCCTATTTAATTTGCCCAAAAAGGGCAGAAGCCCCTTTTGTCCCACTATTTGGTCATTGGTTCGCCCTTTTGTAGGCCTTTGGACCATAAGTATATCCAAGGCTCATTTTCTTTTTGTATGGCGAATATAGCAATTTGACCATCAGAATATCCAAGACTCATTTTTATTTTTACTTGATTTATTCTATAGTTCTTGTATGGTGATTTTGCTTGTACGTTCAAACCTTTGGAAGATTTCTTTTAAATTAAGTGATGAATTACAATAGGATTATAACAAAAATTCACAATAATTTCACAACTTCTCTTAAATTGCCTACTACTTTTACTCGAGTCACCGCAATATACAATTTAGAATATTTTTCTTAATTGTCCATATATGAGGTAGTAGACAAATTGACAGGACTTGTTTTATAAAACCCTTTATGTAATAGCACTATAACGATGTAATGGCATGTCTTAGAGAAATTTTGGTACTGACTTTAATTAATTAGTACTTGGCCACTAGGTTAAATTATCCAACTCTATATGTATGTATATATAAATGTAATAGAGAGAACGAGAGTTGAGAGTGGTGACTTTCTTTGATCTTCTATAACGCCTGAAAGAGAGCATCTGGTTCTTTTTCTTTTTCTTTTTCTTTTTCTTTTTACAAGATAGAATTTTACTTCAGTCTAATCTAAGTGTATATATGTGTGAAACTCTCTTCTAGAGACTTGAATTCCGGTTTTTGCCCCTCACACTCCACAAGCACTTATACTTGTGGAGTGACCATTGTATCAAGAGAGTGCAGTGGTGGTTATATGAATAATGATGATCAGTTTACCAAAGTAGTCTTAGAATAAGGAAATTGAAATGATGGTTGCAAAAAAGAATAGCGTGAGATTAAGATGATGACATACGTTGCCAGTGTAGTGAAGGACACGTTCGACCTAAATCTAATTTTAGACAAACCTTGTGAGCCAAAAAGAAAATTAAATTTGAAAATTTATGGGGTTTGGCCCTAAATCTTAAACATGCTGACCAAAACCGACTAATCAGTGCAACTTCAACTCCAAACAAATGAAAAACTGGGTTGACCCAACACAACAACACGTTACATATATGTATACACCCACCCTACTCCTAAAGAAGAAACACGGTCCACGAATCTCACCAACGCGAATCATATTCATTTCATTTCATATATCTTTCATTCAATCATTAATGTAATAATCTTTACGTTTGTTTGAATCTAAAAATAAGGAAAGTGGACACTTGAATATAAACGCAGAGAAATTATTGTCAATTATCATTGGGAGGATCTGTTCCCAACTTTCCCGCCTGTCACCTTCTCTCTCTCTCTCTCTCTCTCTCTCGGACTTCACAGTTCATACGAAAAAGAAATGCAGATTCATACATGAACATGATGCCTACACTTAGTCTTTCCTTTTTACTCGTTTTTCCATATCATATTCGTCCATACCACATGTTACTTGCTAAATAACACAAATGCTCCCCCACTACCATAATAACATTTTCTTTTCTGTTTCAATTATTTGTCTATTTCTTTTTTCCCACTAGGTTACATTTAGAGTTGAATGTATTCTTTGAAGTTCTCCTTCAAAAGAGAACTATAAGGTTCTTGGCGGTGTAAGGATTTATTATTGATGCATTTTTTTGTGTTTGCATAGTAGTATTTTGATGTTAATGACTATTATTATTATTGTTATTATTATTATTATTATTATTTAACATGGTGATTGTTGTTGATGTTGTTAAATAAATACATTTTTTTGTTGGTTCTTTGTTGTTATGCACTGTTTATATAATTTGCATAGCAATAAATTTTTTATATTTATTCATTTTATCTCAAATATTTTAGGCCAATGTTGGAGGAGGAGATTACAATGTGAACAATGACATAAAAGATGATCTTGAAAATGAAAGTAACTCTCAGATGGAGGACATTAATGTAGATGATGATTGATCTTCCACAAATTATATTTTCAAGCTTGGTGAATAATAATAGACCTTTTAATTTTCAAATGTTTATTGCATTATGTGCTTATTAGTTCTAAAAAAATATGGATTATTGCTTATACTTTGATGGATAAAATTTTATGAGGATTATGTTCAAAATTTATATATTAATCATTCTATATCTAAGAATATTAATGTGTCTCTAATAAAGTATTAGATGACCCATTTTTATGACGGAGTTGTCCAGGGTTTGTCGTAAAAGATAAATATATCTATATAATAGCAAAAGCTGAGAGAAAGTGAGTTCCTACAATTAAGAAGGTGATAACAAATAGGATAACTACCTATCTAAAACTCAGACACATGTACAATTTAATCTTTAAAAAAAATCGTACGGTGCATCTTTTGAAGAGGCATCCTATCACAGACTAATGGTCTCTAAGTATAAATACAACACTAACTGCTTAAATGGGGGAATTACATTCAAAAGGCTTGCCTGTATACGGAGAAAGAGAGAGAATGGCAGTAAGAGGCAAACTTTGTAAGGCCCCAAGAGAAAAAGAGAAATATCCAAGGCTGGCGATTGTTCGTTCCCTGGCCAGACTTAGACCATTAGAACAACAAGCACAGAAAGAAATTATTAGGCCATTTATCAACCACTCAAATCGTTAGAACCGGCACCGGTAAATTTTTTTTTTTTTTCCATTTTTTAGATTTGGGTATGAAATTTTACTTTTTTTTTTTTTTTTTTTTTGGGATAAGTTTAGATTTGATTTATTTTTGTTTAGGGTTTTAGGGTTTCTATCAAAATGTTTGTAGATATTTGCTTTTGTTTTGAGAAAAAAGGGAATTGTTTCCCAGTTCCTTTCAAAAATTCTTCCTTCTTCTTCTGACTTTTTGATTAACAATGCCTCCAACGAGTCCCTAATCTTTCTCTGACTTTTTTTTTCCCACCAAATTTAAAGTTAAATTACTTTTGCTATATTTTTTCCACTTATACAATGGCAGTTAGATTTTGGTTTCAAGAATTACGGTTAAGGAAATCAGAGTTATGATATGTGACTATTTTTTGTTAAATATTTTCGATAGTGGGTTTGTTTGAATTCTTCTCTTTTGGACTTAAATCATACCACTGATCTACAAGCATTTTGGTTTATACTATATATTATGCAATTCAAAAATAACCTAAATGAAAACTAATTATTATCTAATTTATAACAATATTATAAGAAAATAACTAATGGATTATTATTATTATTATTATTATTTTAGATTAGAGATAGAAATTAATTACTTAAAATATGACATCAACTAAATTGGATATTATGAGTGTTTTAGTGCATGCATCTCTTATTGCATTTCAACATGAGTATGATATTTAGTAAATTAATTAATATATGTTAGGATGGAGTAATATCTTACGTCCAGTCTCATGAGTAACATGAGCAAAGAAAGCTGCAATTTCACTCTTGGAGTCATCTGCAGAACCAAGATTTCCAAATTGATTGAATGAATTGAGAGCATCAAGAAAAGCTGCTCTTGTGTAGAAGTTCTTCCCTGCACAGGTTGTGGCTGCCTGATTAATTATCCCATTAAAGAAATCTTGAGTCACGATATTAGCTACTGAACTACTATTTCTACTTGGTGTAGTAGGTGATCCAGAAGTACAAGGACCTTCTTTGCAGCCCGGGCCACAGTAGGCATTAATGCCGGTGCCACAAAAGCCGAATTGGCTGCAACATAGGTTTGCTGCACAACCACAATTTTGATCCTTCACATATCCAGGCACAAATCCGGCTAGGATTCCGACTAGAACAAGGGTTAGTAAATTCTTTTTCAAACTAAGTGCCACCATTTTGGGAAGCTGTATGTGAACAAGACTGAAGAAGATAATTGTTTGATGAAAAACCGGGTTAATTAAGTATTTGATATTTATAGTGCAATATGTGGTGCAAAAACCCTATGGGAGTTTCACTATCAATTTGATAGTAATGGTGATTTCAAGATGGCGTATACGGTATTGGTCTTGTTGTTAGAATTTGACTTTGTCAATAGGACAAGTTCCTGTCATTGTTCCGTTCTTTGAATAAGGTATTTGTGCATTTGTTCTGTTCTTGTAGAGGCTGCTTATAACAGTTGGTACATAAATTATAATCCTTATTCAAGTAGCCCCATCAGACTAATGTGGAAAATTTTGTAATCAAAATTTCGAAATTGCATTCTTCCAAGAGTGGTTACATATTAAGCAAAGCAACGGCAAGTTACACGTGCAATTTTGCAAACAGTGGCTAAGCTATGGAAACAAACTATACATATAGCATGTTTTAAACAAGTTATCCAACCCGGTCCATAAGGGATTTATAAATTTTTCAGTATAGTGCACTGCATAAGCTTTTCATCATTTACTCTAGCATGGAAGGTTGGCCGCGCATGTACATTAATGGAGTTGCAAAAACACACTTGAACAATTAAGCTCACTATATAAAGAAAAAATGATACTAAAAATACTAGAACTTTTAAAAAATTTCATCACAAAAAATTTAATTCTGACATTCATTTATTATATTTTTTATTACATTTTTTTTTTTAAATCCACTAATTACATTCATTGTCATAGCAATTTATAAAAGTTATATAATAATTTTGTAGCAGCTTTAACATTTTCCATTAAAAAATAAAATAAAAGACGAAAGAGAGAAAGAGACAGCAAGGTCAAAATAACACATTAAATGACCACAGTCCATGAGAGTATTTATTTCACTAGTTGATTTTATCTTCTTTTTTAATATTTCTTTATTATTTTGTTTAATGAATAAATTTAACAAATAAATGAATGATTTGTTTAGCACTAGCATTAAACTAAATATGCTTAAGGCTTAAGTGTATGGAAAAATCACACCATACATAGCCAGCCAGTGTATGTGGTTTTCTCAATAAATTAAACTAGATAACTCTTCTGGCCAGGGACGGAACATGTACAAGGTGAGGTTTTTTTTTTTTAAATATTAAATAGTAGGTATATATTTAAGATTTTAGAAAGTAAGGCCAAGAAAAATTATATTTGTCCTCCTCGACTTCAAATCCTAATTCCTTCCCTACTTCTGGCACCATAACCAAAATTAAGTTTAATTATAAAATTTTATCCTTGACTTAGTCAATTTACCAATATCAAGTTGTTAAAATTATAGTAGTCTTTATTAAGTTGTTCTGGATCAATTAATTTAACGACTTTTGCTTTGATGGTTTCTTGATGCCTTCATGCAGATAACTCCTGCAAGCTTCCTTAGACCAAAACAACGTATTATGGGAAACAAGTCGTCACTGACACTGCCATGATTTGCGCTCCCAAGTTAATTAAGGAAGTGGTCCGATTTCCCAAGGTCAAGCATATCTGCTTTGACTCCCAATTTGTCCAACTTTCTATTTTTGGAGTCTTGATAACTTGCCAAATCAAACCTCTTTTCATCTAAAAAATTACTATTGAAAGTAGCAATTTTCTATGATTAGCAATGCAAAATAATAATAATAATAATTTGTCTATATCCTGCCAACTTTAATACTATCTATAACAATCTATATAAATCCAAAGCAGATTGACTTTTGATTGACTTTATGATATTATGTCACATTACTTTCAAGGTTTTTGCTAAAATATATGGTTTCGTGTATAGAGAAACACATAATAAATGTCTATAGCTACCATAATAAAAAATTAATTATATTAAGTTAATTTTTCTATTCATTGCATGGACTACTGACTAGTTTTATATTAGTGTCATGGAAACCATTTTGGAGAACCACCATCCACTATGTTATTGAGTACCATTTAAGTTTATATTTGTATGCGTTCTTTTGAAAATTATTTAACAAGACCCATCTCAAAAACCTTGTAACTTAATTAATTGGCATCTCATGATATTTATAGTAGAGAGTCTAAATAAATCCAAGATTCAAATCTCGCTCTATTATTTATTGGAGCAATCTAAAAGATATGGGGGATAAATGATTTTTTACATGATATAAACAATTAAATATAATGCAAAATCATATTATATATATATATATATATATCTCTTTAGATTCCTCAAAATTTTAAATTTTAATCAAAAAAAGATTCCTCTCATAATAAATTTTTTTATCAATTAATTGATTTAATACAAATTTTGAAAAAATTATAACATTTAAATATAAATAAGCACATTATAGTTAAATTATAAAAAAAAAAATGATAAATAAAAAAAGGAGGCCATGCACAGCCTCATCAACCCAAAAATAATGCTTCTTACAAATGTTTTCCATAAAGTCGTGGCCTTGTTCATCTTGCAATCTGCATCCCTTTATTACTCTCTCCTATCAGAAAGTCATGCAACTATGGTCCCAACTATGGTTCCAAATAGAATCAAAAAACCCAAATCCAAGAAGACTTGTACAATACAAGATTTGGTTCCAAATATGCTGGGTATTGGTTCCAGGATGAATTCATGACTACTATTATCTATTTAGTGATTTTTTTTTTTTTTAAGTATAAGGACAAAAAAAAAAAAATTCATGCAAGCTATAGGGACAAATCAAACAATATTTTAGCATATACTTTCATGCTTTAACATGGTAACAGAATCACATTTCGATAACCGTCACTAGATTTCATGTTGCCACTATCAACCATCGCTCGGCTAAGTTGTTGACCACCTCCGCCGTTGGCCGCCATTGTCCAACAATATTCAGTCATTGTTTTTACCCAAACATGGAAATTTTCCACTTCAATTTTTTTTTCTTTTGTAGATTTCTATCTTCAAGTCTGTTTTCCTATTTGAAGATCCCAAGTCACACAGTTTAACCCATCAATCATTCTTTTTTTTAGGTTTAATTTATGCAAAATTTGTCAACTCTCTCACGTGCTTCATTACAGTGGCATATCAGAAAGTGAATGAAATTTCTATATTTCTCATTATGAACCAAAACCGAGATTACAAATATATATAGGTTGATCTAAGTCAGTAAAACTTTCTAAACCAAAATAACTAACACTAACAACCTGTAACTAACACTAACAGCCTCACTTAACTAACTCTCTCACGTGGATGCACATGTAAACACTTATGCAACTAAAATACAAGACTATGCGACCTACCGTTTCTGTGTTTGATTCAATACATAAAACTGATGTCGTTTAGGCAGCTCATTGCTTCTTACTGAGGTCAAGCTTCTCTGTATTGTGATCTGCTCTTGCTTCCTTGTGATCATTCTCACTATCATTCTGATACTCCCCCTCAAGAGCAGCTGGTGTGTGTATGTTCATCATTCCCAACTTGTCAACAAGATTAGAGAATTGGTTGTATCCCAATGCTTTGGTAAGCATGTCTGCTAATTGGCAATGAGATCTCACATGATTAAGCTTGATAACACCTTCTAAAACTTTATCCCTGACCACATGACAATCTATTTCAATGTGCTTGGTTCTTTCATGGAAAACGGGATTGGAACCAATGTGCAAAGCTGCCTGACTATCACAGAACAATAATGCCTCTTTGTCATGTTTAACTCCAATATCCTTCAAAAAATATAAAATCCATATAAGTTCACATGTTGCAACTGCCATAGCTCTATACTCAGCCTCTACCGAAGACCTAAAGACTGTGGACTGCTTCTTTGATTTCCAAGACACCAAAGAATCTCCAATGAACATGCTGTAACCTGTCACTGACTTCCTTGTATCACAGCATGAAGCCCAATCAGCATCTGCAAAGCCCTTCAAATGCAAATCTGTCTTGGAAGAAAATAGGAGACCTTTCCCGGGTTCATTCTTCAGATATTGTAAAATTCTATATGCTGCATCCAAATGTGGCTTTCTTGGTTTTGACATGTATTGGCTAAGTTTGTGGACAGCAAAGGTGATGTCTAGTCTTGTGATGGTCAGATATAATAACCTCCCAATTAGCCTTCTGTAGGTGCTGGGATCTTTGAGTTCTTCTCCTTCCAACTGACTTAACTTGAGGCTTTGTTCCATAGGGGTTTTAGCTGGTTTACATCCCAACATACCAGCATCATTAAGCACCTCAAGAGTGTATTTTCTTTGGCAAAGGGTAATTCCTTTGGCTGACCTGGCAACCTCTAATCCAAGGAAATACTTTAAGTCACCTAAGTCTTTAAGCTTAAACTTGTCATCCAGCAGAACCTTGAACTTGTCTATTGCAGCCTTATCATTGCAAGCTACTAAGACATCATCCACATATACCAAAAGCATCATGAAGACATCACCTTCCTTCCTAGTAAACAGAGAATAGTCAGCTTTAGACTGAATGAAACCAAGCTGAAGCAAAGTGCCAGAAAACTTGGCAAACCATTGCCTAGATGCTTGTTTAAGCCCATACAAAGACTTATTCAGCTTACAAACTACCTCCCCCTGGCTATGAAACCCTTGTGGAAGAGCCATATAGACTTCTTCATCCAAGTCACCATGCAAGAATGCATTGTTCACATCTAATTGACTAAGAAACCAGCCCTTTATGGCAGCCACAGCAAGGAGTACTTTGACAGAAACCATTTTGGCCACATGGGAAAAGGTCTCAAAATAATCCACACCCTCTTTTTGTGTAAAACCCTTAGCAACCAGCCTTGCCTTGTATCTTTCAACTGAACCATTTGCCTTGTACTTGATTTTATACACCCATTTACAACCTATTGGCTTCTTACCAGCAGGCAGAGGGGTTAAAGACCAAGTTTGGTTTGCTTCAAGGGCAGCTATTTCAGCAGTCATGGCCTCTTGCCACTTGGGGTCAGAAGCAGCTTGAAAATAATGGGTAGGCTCAACAAGGGAAGAAATGGAACAGCAAAAAGATTTGTAAGAAGGAGAGAGGTGTTGATAAGAAAGATAAGAAGATAAAGGATGAGAAGTACCTGATTGAGGAGGAGAGGCAGCAATGACAGAAGAGACTTGATTGCAGTGGTAAGCTTGTAAGTAGGAAGGCTGTTTGACAGCTCTAGAAGACTTTCTAAGGGGAATGGGATCAAGGATATGATCAGGTGGCTCAACTGGAACCTCATCAAGCAGGTCATCATCAATGGAATGATGAATTTGAGTGATTGAATCAGGAGATACAGCAGCAGGAGGATCAAAGAAAGGATTAACAGCTGGAACACAGGACATAGGAATGGAGCATGGCTGCTGGGCAGAATTATGTGAATTGGAAATAAAGGGAAACACACTTTCATGAAAAGTGACATCTCTAGAGATAAAAACTGTGTGAGAGGCAAGATCAAAAACTTTGAAACCTTTAACATTGAAAGGGAAACCAAGAAAGACACACTTCCTAGCCCTTAGAGAGAACTTGGATCTGGTTTGAGAAATGGTGGATGCAAAACATAGGCAGCCAAATATTTTGAGATTAGAATAGTCTGGAATTTTGTGAAAAAGGAGCTCAAATGGAGTTTTATCATGTAACAAAGGAGAGGGAAGCCTATTGATGAGATAAGTGGCATGCAACACACAATCACCCCAAAACTGAAGAGGGAGTTGGGATTGAATTTGTAAGGCTCTAGCTATGCAAAGAATGTGCTGATGCTTCCTCTCCACAACAGAATTTTGTTGTGGAGTGTAAACACAGCTGGTTTGATGTATAATGCCATGAGAATTGAAGAAATCAGGCATGTTAAATTCCTTGGCATTATCAGTTCTAATAGTTTTGATCTTAAGGCCAAATTGAGTATGAACCATAGTATAGAAAGAAGGAATAAGCTGTCTAACTTCAGATTTAGACTTCATTAAAAATAACCATGTGGCACTTGTAGCATCATCCACAATAGTTAAAAAATATTTGAAGCCATCTAGAGTAGGAGTTGAGTAGGGACCCCATACATCCATATGAATCAAGTCAAAAGCACAAGAACTCATATTATTATGAAAAGGAAAAGGCAATCTCTTAAGTTTTGCCATAGGACAGATTTGACAGTCTTTATTACAAGAAGATTTCAATGAAGGAATTACATGAGATAGACAATTGAGTTTCACATCAGAAGGGTGCCCCAACCTGTCATGCCAAATAGATGAAGTTTGAGAAGAAACTGGGGCAGAGGTAACAGCAGTGAAATGACTAAAAGTATCAGCAAGATTGTGGGCAGATAAGAAGATAGTAAATGAGGAATTGGATGGTTGTTGAAGGTTGTTTGACTGCAACAAGTATAATCCATCATGTGTCTTGCCTACCCCAATCGTTTTCCAGATAGAAAGGTCCTGAATGAAGCAATAAGCAGACAGGAAAATACAACAACATGGCTGTGAATGAGTTAAAGAACTTATAGACAAAAGATTAAAAGAAAAAGATGGAACACAGAGGACATTTTTAAGAATTAAGGAAGAAGAAAGAGTGACAGTGCCAATGTGAGTGACTTGAGCTGATTCCCCATTAGGTAATTGAACCAAAGACTGCCTAATAGCTGTAATTGAAGTTAACAAATCTACTGAACATACAAAATGATCAGTAGCACCAGTGTCCAACACCCAAGTACTACCACCAGAAGCTCTCCTATTGACCAATTGTGCAGCAAAAACACTGTGTGAGAAATCCATACCTGCCATTGCCACATTGGCAGAAGTGGAAGGAAATGTTGCATTGGCCTTTGAGCTATCCAATGCATGAGATGGTGTTGCAAGAGAAGAGTTGGATGCACTAAACAAAGCCAGAAGCTGTTGGCACTGCTCAGGTGTGAAGGCAGAAGATTGATGCATTGGAGAAGCAAATTCTGAACTTGAGCCTAAGGAGACTTGATGTGCCATAGCAGGTTTGTTCTTGAACTTAAAACCTGGAGGAAACCCGTGCAATTTGTAACATTTATCCATGGTATGACCAGTCTTGCCACAGTGGGTACAAATTGGCCTATCCTTGCTCTTCCCACCAGAATTAACAAGATTGGTAACAGAATTGGCTTGATCAGTGGGAACCTTAACAGCCAAAGCAGTGGAGTCTACTTTAACAACAGATGTATTTGGAATTGACCTTTGGGTTTCTTCTTGAATCATCAAAGAGTAAACTTTACTGAGGGATGGAATGGGATCCATGAGCAACACCTGAGACTTAACTTGGGAAAAAGACTCATTCACTCCCATTAAGAATTTCATCACAGACTCTCGACCTTGCAGATCATGAAGCCTTTTGTTGATGTTACACATACACTTTCCACATGTGCAAGTGGGAAAAGGACTAAGATTTTGTAATTGGTCCCAGAATACCTTTAATTGGGTAAAGAAATCAGTAATGCTCATCTCACCTTGGTATAACTCTGCAATTTCCTTTTGGAGATTGAATACTCTTGGTCCATTTGTTTGTGCAAAACGATTCTTCAAGTCATTCCATATTTCCAGAGCTGTATCTTCATATATAATGCTTGCTTGGAGCTTCGAAGAAACTGAATTGGTCAACCAGGTTCCTACCATGTTATCGCATCTAACCCACGCTTGCACAGAAGATGGAGTAGAAATCAATGGTGATGCGAGTGTAAGAGTCCCATCAATAAAACCCAGTTTGTTCTTGGTAAGCAAAGCCTTCCTCACGGCTCGAGCCCAAGCTGAGTAGTTTTCTCCACCAATTAAAGGCTGTGTAACCAGCACTAAGCTTGGATTCTCAGCATGATGCAAGAACAGAGGATCGTCCATTGGTGAATCTTGAGAAGAAGACGATGAGTTTCCAAGTAAAGAACCATTAGTAGAACCAGTCGCAGTTGTGGTTGTGGCAGCGGAAGCCATTGTTGATGAAGAAACAAGAATTCTCTTAAAAAAATCTTTAAGAAGAAAAGAAAATTTCTCAGAAACAGAGAGTATTTTCTCGAGAAAATTGAAGAAAAAATGCAAAACCCTAAAATGATTTGGGAATTTGCTCTGATACCATATCAGAAAGTGAATGAAATTTCTATATTTCTCATTATGAACCAAAACCGAGATTACAAATATATATAGGTTGATCTAAGTCAGTAAAACTTTCTAAACCAAAATAACTAACACTAACAACCTGTAACTAACACTAACAGCCTCACTTAACTAACTCTCTCACGTGGATGCACGTGTAAACACTTATGCAACTAAAATACAAGACTATGCGACCTGCCGTTTCTGTGTTTGATTCAATACATAAAACTGATGTCGTTTAGGCAGCTCATTGCTTCTTACTGAGGTCAAGCTTCTCTGTATTGTGATCTGCTCTTGCTTCCTTGTGATCATTCTCACTATCATTCTGATATGGCATACTCTGCTAATATTCTTTAGGCCGCCAATGTGACTGTCCTTTAATCATAGCATCCACTATTTGGCCTTTGGTGCACCCTTTTGTAGGCCTTGTAGCCATCGTCATCACTATTTGCTGTCATCTCTAGCATTTTGCACAAGTTATTCTACATTGTGGCTAGCCTATTTTACAAATAATCTAGTCACTCATGGTCACATATTCACAAGCTTGGATTTCAATTTCAATGCATCTTCAGGTTTTATCTTGAGTTTGAGAGATGATGTTGACCGTAACATACATATTACATTTGGCATAAGTTCATGTCCTTGATTTGTTAAAACCAAATAACATTATTTGTCATGGGGTTTACCATGGTGGTGATGGCAGTGTTTTTCTAGTTGTTGCAGTAGAGATTGGTTGGGGGACTTTTTTTTTTGGTTGAAGTTATTATAATGGGTTGTATTCTAAAAATAAAATTTAAAATATTGAATATATTGTAAAATAGTATAATATAATAAATAAATTGGCTTTTTAGATAATAAAATAGCTTTTTTTTTTCACAATTTTGGATGTTAATACTCTAATAGCGTGTCTCGGAGAAAGTTTGATAATGACTTAATTAATTAATACTTGCCCACTAGGTTAATTACTGAACCTTGGTCAATGCCAACACATGCGGTAGTCCATTTGTACGAGAGAATGTCCATAAATGATCTTTAAAGAAAACCAAATTTTTCAGGGAGGCAAAATTCATGGCCATAAAAAGCTAACACCGAGTAGTGGAAATGACAGTCCAATTGGGTTAGTGAGTATATCTTTCCAGAGGGAGCAGGAGAGTGGGAATAAAACTGTTGGGATCTCAGCTCTATACAATATGTAAGTATATTTCTAATCATTTCAACAAAATAAAATAAAATAAAAATTGGTGAAAATAAATTATAATCCTCTTTATTTTCTTTATTTATATGCCCATTGAAACTATGGGCTATACAATGAGAGATAATTCTCTTCTCAGGAGTAGGGTGCAAGTGAAACTTGATCCCAATTTTACCAACAAGGCTAGTTGGCATTAATTATTTTCTTCAAATCCATATATAAAATCTAAACAAGCATAGGTACTTAATTAAAAGATAAAAGAACACAAATGGTGCTCCCAGGCTCCTAGCAAGTAAGATTATCGCCTGGAGCAACACCAAGTTGGTTACAATATTGAGTGTAGTATTGGACACGGGCTTGGACAGCGCCGGAATTTCCACCATTGCATTCAATGGCACCATTGATGGCTCGAATGGTTGCACCAAAACCTTGGCTTACGACTGGACGAACATTGGTCATCCAAAACCACAAGGCGGTCTTAAAAGAAACAGTCACGTCTGTAGCAACAGTTTCAGGAGAATTTAATAAGTCAATTCCAATGCTAGTTCCAGCTGCCCCATAATTGTAATTCCATGTTAACTGAAGTGGTCCACGGCCAAAGTATTTTTTGTTAGCATTGCATGGATACTGTGTGTTACTCTCGTCACAGTAGTCTTGTGAAGCACCATTAATCTCCTCTATGTAGCAAAAATCTGCCCAAAGATAAACATTAAGTTTTGCATTACCTGTATTTAAACTATGAATTAAATAGCTCAAAAATCTCTTACTAGAATTCACAAATCCGTACGACTATAAGGAAAAGTTGCATAGTAAAAAATAAAGTAGAAAATATAGACACGCCCTTTAATTCTTTTGTTATAACTTTATGAAAATTAACTCTAAAATTAAAAGGATATTAACCTTTAAAAGTATAATATGATAAATCAGAAATTATCAATAATGATCTATATGAAAATATATTCAATCGTGTGTTATATATTATATATTATTTTTTTAATTAATTAATTAAAAATTTTAGAGAATGATGATTTGAACCATAGTTATTCTTATAAAAGAAATCAAAAAAATACTTCTCATCTACAAGGATTTTGGTGTATACTATATACTATGCAATTCAATTATAACCTAAATGCAAAATAATTATTATCAAACTCCTAACAAAATTATAAAAATATAACCAACATAATATTATTGTAATTATTATTATAGATTAGATATAGTAATTAGTTACTTAATATGACATTAACTAAATTGGATATTGTGGGTGTTTTGTGGCGTGCACCTTATTGCATATGTCAGCATGCAAATGATATCTAATAAATTAATTAAAATATATATTAGGATAGAGAAATATCTTACGTCCAGTCTCATGAGTAACATGAGCAAAGAAAGCTGCAATTTCACGCTTGGAATCATCTGCAGAACCAAGATTTCCAAATTGATTATACGAATTGAGAGCATCAAGAAAACCTGCTCTTGTGTAGAAGTTCTTCCCTGCACAGCTTGCATCAGCCTGATTAATTATCCCATTAAAAAAATCTTGGGTCACAATATCAGCTACAGAACCACCATTAGTAGTAGGTGTAGTAGGTGATCCCGAAGTACAAGGACCTTCTTTGCAGCCCGGGCCACAATAGTCATTGCCGGTGCCACAATAGCCGAATTGGCTGCAGCATAGGTTTGCTGCACAACCACAATTTTGACCCTTCACAGATCCAGGCACAAATCCGGCTAGGATTCCGACTAGAACAAGGATTAGTATATTCTTTTTCACACTAAGTGCAACCATCTTGGGAAGTTTTGTATGTAGATAAAGAATGAAAAAGATAATGTGTGATGAAAAAGAAGATTGAGAATTTGATATTTATAGTGCAATATGTGGTGCAAAAACTCTATGGATGGAGTTCTTACTTTCAATTTGATAATGGCGATTTCAAGATGGCGTATACGGTATGGATCTTGCTGTTCAAATTTGACTTTGTCAACAGGACAAGTACCGGTCATTGTGCCGGTCTTGAATAAGGTAATCGTGCATTTTTTTCTGTTCTTGTAGAGGCTGCTTATGACTTTTATACCAAAATTCTAATCATTATCCAAGTAATATTAGACTTTAAATGTGGAAAATTTTGCAACCAAAATTTCCAAATTGCATTCTTCCAAGAGTAAAGGGTTACTGGTTCAGCAAAAGATTGGTAATTTACATGTTCATTTTTAAACCAAATGGTAAACCCTGGAAACAAACTACACATTATTGTTGAGTGCACTGACACCCTTGGATTCCAGCCCACATGCATTGTCAAAGCTCATTTATGATCTTGCTTTCAAAAGTCTTCAACTCTGCCATGCCTCTTAATGAGCTTGCTTCCTCAAGCTTCCAAAGTCAGCTTTTGGTTTAATGCAAAGCTGAGCAAGTGTGTGAAACACGCTGAGAAGAAAAGAAGAAAAAGAAAAGAAAGGCTATTCAGCCTTGAGTGGTGAGCTGAAACAGAGAGCCATATTCGAACATATTTGTGTGAGTCCTAGAGTGAGCAAAAACACAAAGAGATATTCAGCCACTTAAGAGGTGTAGTCCGTTTAAAGAGATAGAATAAAACACAGTGAGAGTATGAGGGAGTGGAAAAGAAAATTTTGATATTTTTTCTCCTTTGCTCAAGTTACACACAAGGAAGATAAATTGATCGAGTTCTCATGGAATTTTTGGCTGCTACAACCATGGAAAGTTGGAGTATTCGGAGGAAGATTTTTCTACTGGCTTTGTGGTGAGATTGTATTTACTCCTTTAGATTTATTTGTTGTATATCCAATTTATTGTAGACACAAGTTTAGCATAAACTTAATAGTTGTAATCTTTATTTCATAGTAGATATTTTTCGGAGCTGCCCCATGGTTTTTTCATCTACACTAGAAGGTTTTTCACGTAAGATTTGGTATTCTTGTGTAGTTGTGTTTATGTGGGGCTTATTGAAATTTTTTTTTTGTTTCCATAATATTGCTATTACTTGGTAGTCATTAATTTTAATTCACACATAGACATTGAGGGGATTAGTTTTTTTCCCCCAACAATTATTACATGTTCTAAACAGGCAATCCTACTCCTTAGAGCATTCCCATCAGGTAGGGGTGGCAATTTTTACCCATATCCATGAACCCGCCCATTACCCATCTTATTTGGATAAGTCTTAGCCCAACCCATTTAAATATTTGGGTTAAATGGGTAAAGACTCATTTGGTTATTTAATTAGATGGGTCTAAATAGATAAATCCACTAATACCCACTAGACCCATTTAAATTTTAAAATTAAATAAACCCAGCCCATACCCACTTAACCTTTTTAATGGTTATTTCAATTTTTCACATAAATAAAATAACCTTTCACAATTTCCCTTTCCCTCATATTTTCTAAGCCAAAATGTTTGGCTCTCTCCTTAAACATTTTCCCTCAAAGTTTCTCAGTAGCCAAACAAAAGTAATTACAAAAAAAAAAAAATTATATTCTCTCTCTCTCTCTCTCTCTCTCTCTCTCGTTGCGTTGCGTGTACACAATACTGCAGCAACAACGAAACCGCAGAAAAATACTGCAATTTCCTTTAGCTTCCCGATTCAATCCCTGATCTCCGATTCGCAATCGGAACACAATACTGCGATGGCCGTTGAATCATTTCATCGGTGGATTTTGGCATTTGCTGTGCTCAGTGGTTGTGCTCGGTGGTGGTGGTAGTGGTGGTTGTGGACAAAGGTTGATGTGAATCGCGCCAACACCGTTCAGGTTTGTCTCTCTCTCAACTCTTCTTCTTCTTCTTCTTCTTCTTCTTCTTCTTCTTCTTCATTTGATTTTTTTTTTTTTTGTGGGTTTGTCTTTATTTTTTGTTTTTGTTTGTGGGTTTGAAATGTAAATGACGTGTTTGATGAAATGCTTAGCAGAAGATAGTGCACTCTTTGTTTGTGTCGAACTGAAATGGAGAAATGGGATTTGGGTTATAAGTCAATGCATGTTGATTTTGATAATGCTCTCTTTTACTCTAGTATTCTAAACTGATTGTTTGTATAATGATTGAAAAAAAAAACCAGTTTTTGTTGGTGTGTATAAATAGTATAATAGTTTACTTTGTTGGTCTATATAATAGTTTAAAAAGATTTAATATATATCTTGATTAAATAATAAAAAATAAAGACTGTAAAATTCCTCTTATTAAGTCTTAACAAATTTGTAGAAGATAAATAATATCTCAAACGGTTCAATAAACTAATTTATTGAAAAACCGTTCAAGATATATAGGAAAGAACATTCCAGTATTCCACATGGTTCTTTTTTTTTTTTTTTTTTTTTGCTGAATAGTCAACATGGCTTTTTAAGTTTTTTAGAATAAAATAACCTGTTTTTTAAGTTTTTTGCTGAATATGAAATCTTTTTAAACATTATCTTCCCGATTAAATTATAAATGGAGAAATGGGATTTGGGTTATAAGTCAGCAACAAGTTTTTGTTGGTGTGTATAATAGTTTACTTTGTTCTGTTAGTGTAGACAAACTCACAAGCTCGGTGAACCATGTCTGTAACTGAGGGGATGGATGAATTTGAACAAACAGTTTCAAGTAGTAGCAAAAGAAGTAGGAGTAGGACTTCTGAAGTGTGGAATGATTTCGAAATATTACCTTTATATGAAGATGGCCATCGAAAAGCCAAGTGCAAAAAATGTGCTAATATTTTAACGGCTGATAAGGAGAATGGGACTAGTAATTTACGCCGTCATGCTAAGAAATGTCATCAAGAAAATGATAGTGTGCCTAACCATCCTCCCCTTGATCAAGATATGTATCGTGAAAAGATTGCAAAGGCAATTATTAGGCATAATTACTCATTTTCATTTGCGGAGCATGAGGTTAATAGAGAGCTTCATATCTTTCTAAATCCTGATGTTAAGCCAATATGTAGGAATACAGCAAAGTCAGATGTTTTGAAAATCTATAAAAGAGAAAGAGAAAATCTCAAACGTGCTTTAGAGTTAGTCCCGGGCAAGATTTGCTTAACATCAGATTTGTGGAAATCTTCCACAACGGATGAGTACATGGTTCTCACTGCACACTACATTGATGCAAATTGGGAGTTGCAAATGAGGGTTTTATGTTTTTCTCATACACCACCTCCTCATAGTGGTAAGATTTTGGGAGAGAGATTGTTTAACATTCTAAAAGAATGGGGCATTGAGAAAAAAGTATTTACAATCACTTTAGACAATGCTGCTTACAATGATACCTTGGTGAATAATTTGAAGAAAAACCCTTCTTTTAGATCATCTTTGCCTTGTAGTGGTGAGTTCTTTCGTGTTCGTTGTGGTGCTCATATTTTAAACCTTATTGTACAAGAAGGTTTGAAAATTATAAAGCATGCTGTGCACAACATACGTGAAAGTGTTAAATATGTGAGAGGCAATGATATGAGGAAGTTAAGATTTGCTGAATGTCTTCAAGAACTCCCTAATTTAACTAGTAAGAAAGTGCGACAAGATGTGCCAACAAGATGGAACTCGACATATTTAATGATTGAGACAGCTCTTACATTTTGGGATGCATTTCACAATTTGAGTATTATTGATGGGAGCTTTCACACTTGTCCCTCAGATGATGAATGGGATAAGGCCGGGAAGATAGCAAAGTTTTTGAAGCCATTTTATGACATCACCACTCTCTTTTCAGGCACTCAATACCCTACTGCCAACTTATACTTTCATGGTGTATGGAAAATTCATTTGCGTATTTTAGAAGAGATGGAAGATGAAGATATAGTAATTAGTGTCATGGCAAAAAGCATGAAAGAAAAATTTGATAAATATTGGGATTGTTACAGCATTGTGCTATCATTTGCTGTAATTTTAGATCCTCGGTATAAGTTACAGTTTATGGAGTTCAGTTATAGGCGACTTTATGGCACTGATGGGACAAAAATGGTGATGGATCTTCGTGACAAGTTATATTCCCTTTTCGAAGGATATTTGTGCGCCACTAATTATGAAGCACACAATATGGTTAAAAATGCATCTAGTAGTGGTGCTAATGAGAAGGTAAGAGATGCTGATATTGCTGGTTTTGATACATTTGAGAGTCAAATTTTTAATTCAATCAATAGTAAGTCACAATTAGATGTGTATTTGGAAGAGGCCCGGTTTGACCATAACACTCATATGGACTTGGATATTCTTGAATATTGGGAATCACATTGTAGTCGCTTTCCAAAACTTTCACTAATGGCTCGTGACATTATGAGTATTCCTATCACTACTGTTGCCTCAGAGTTTGCGTTTAGCATTGGTGGTCGAATTCTTGATAAGTACCGCAGTTGTCTATTGCCACAAAATGCAGAAGCTTTGTTATGTTCTCGCAGCTGGTTGTTTGGTGGGCAAGGTAAATGTCTTTTTCATATACTTGTAATTTTTATTAAATTATGCATTTTCCCTTTTTATATATACTTACTAGTTTTTTACTTTGTTAGTTATACCTGATCATGAAGACGAGCACCTTGTGGAGGATTTTGAACACCTATGCATTTCTGGACACATTACATATAATGATGAGGTTTAGGTAATTTTAATAATTCCAGCTCAATTAGTTCTAATTAAACGCCAAGTATTTTTTTTTTTTCTGGACTATTTGTTGTTTTTAATATAGTTCTAATTAAATGCCTGATTTTTGTTGCTATTTGATAGAATTAGTGGACCCCCAAATATGTTGGAGAAGAATAGTTTCTACTAATGACTGCAATTATCACTATCTGCCTTCCAAGACTTCATCTTTGGATCAAGACAACCTATATTGATGTTTAGAAATTCTCATCTCAGAAATTTTTTTCAATGGAAATTCGCACTTCATATTTGAAACATGACATTGTACTGATTGTGGTGCTACTCGCTCCAGTTTTTGTTGTTTTGAGGCAGGCATGGTTTATAATTGGCATAACTATTTCTGTAAACTCTTAAATACTGGAGGTGACTTAAATCCGAATGTGGGAAACTCCCAATATCTTTTAGGTGGCTTTTGAATGGTTCCAAACTATTTTATGAAATATTGCTTGGGTAGAGGCGTAGAGCCATTACTGTCTAAAATGTATTGAAATTAGTAATTCAGCTTGTTTTATGAAGCCTTCAACCGATATATTGTTCAGGCTATACATGATATTTAGTAAATCACAGCAACTTAATTCTTGAGGCTGACGGGTTAGTCAAATGAAGTTGTCTGGTAATGGCAACTCAGCTGCTAGCTAAATATTTTGTCTCTCAATTGTGCAGTTATAGTCTAAATCTTGAACCATACTCGGCTTGGCTTGCTCTATCAATCAATTCAAAAACTTAAGCTCAAATCAAGTCAATACCCAAAAAATAAAAAAAAAATAAAATAAAAGCAAGCTTTGTCCATCTAAGTAACACCATTTCTTGATTCAGCGACAAAGGAAGCATGCAAATTAAAACAGTTCCACACAATCACTAACCACCTGGACACTAACTTACAAACTAAAACCCAATTCAAAAGTGCAAATAACCAAATAACAATAACTATAAATCTTTATTAAAGTACAAGCACGAGCCTACATCTCATACCTCCTTTAAATCCCCACCATTCCCATATTTCCAACAATTTCCCAGGAAAAAAAAAAAATTACCAAGATCGAGCATGCAAGTGGGAAGAAATAAAGTTTTAAATGTTGAGGGAATTAAAAAAAAAAAAAAATTTTAGAGGTATTTGGGTTATATTGGGTTAAATGGGCGGGTTACTAATTAAATGGGTTGGGCGGGTAATGGATAATTAATTTTTATATAAACGGGTCATAAATGGATAAATGGATAATTACACACCCAACCCATTTATGACCCAACCCGCCCATTTGCCACCCCTACCATCAGGTGTGCTATGTCAAATACCATTTTACCACATTAAAACCTACTTTATTAATTTTAAGACATCATTTTACAATTTACCGTTCATCACATCTTTTATTTTTCAATTCTATACATTAAAATAATATATACAAATATTAAAATAACATTTAAAAAAACCAATCATAAATGTATTCCCGTCGTCACTCCCACCCTCACCATAACCCACCACTAATACAAACCCACCACCACATCCCACCATGGTTACAAACCCATCACTACCAACCAAAATCAACCAATCACTATTATAAAAATTGCCACAAGTACCGAGAGAGAGAGAGAGAGAGAGAGAGAGAGAGAGAGAGAGAGAGAGAGAGAGAGAGAGAGAGAGACGTCAGCGACGAGTTTGGCTTCAAGCAGCGAGATCAACTTCAGGCAAGAGACATCGGCAGCGAGATCAACTTTTGAGAATGAGAGTGAAGAGGGAGCTGTGGAGGATGACTATGGCTCCGACAAGATCGGCATCTTCGGCGAGATTAGTAGCGAGATTGGCGGCTTCAGCGAGAGAGAAGAAATGGCAGGCAGAGAGAAAATAACTCAAATGAGAGAGAGAGAGAGAGAGAGAGAGAGAGAGAGAGAGAGAGAGAGTCTAAGTGAATATATGAGAGAGAAAGGTCGGTGAATAAATAAATAATAAAAAAAAATTGCAACATACTATAGCATGTTACAAAAAATTTTGAGATTTGGAACATCTCATGAAGCTTGAATATTTGTGTTTGGTGTGTCAAATGCCAAATATTTGACATTTGACACACCTGATGGTAATGCTCAAGTGTTGAAAAGGCTTTCAGTACAGTACATATCTAAGGTTTTCGTCTACTCTAGTCACTAGCCTGCCAAGTTAGTTGGCCTTGCTTGTACGTTAATTAATCAAGTCGCCTAAACATTCATGAACAATTAAGCAAGCCGTATAAAAAATTAAATGAGAACTATGTGACTATTTCTTTTACTAGATGAATTTATCTTCTTTTTTGAAATATATTTCTTAATGAATGATTTGTTTAGCACTAGCATTAAGCTAAGTAGGCTTAAGGCTTAAGTGTATGGAAAAATCACACCACACGTAGCCAGTGTACGCAGATTTTTTTAATAAATTAAACTAGATAAATCTTAAGCCATAACCAAAACTAAGATTAATTACAAAATTTAATCCATGAGTTAGTCATATTAGCATATTACCAATATCAAGTTGTAAAATTATAGTAGCCGATCTTTATTAAGTTGAATTGGATCAATTAATTTAACGACTTTTGCTTTGATGGTTTCTTATTTCCTTCATGCAGATAACTCCTGCAAACTTCCTTGGACCAAAATATAGTTAAATTTATCTTCTTTTTTAATATTTCTTTATTATTTTTTTAATGAATGAATTGAATGAATGACTTGTTTAGCACTAGCATTAAACTAAGTACGCTTAAGCCTTAAGTATATGGCAAAATCAAACCACATTTAGCCAGTGTAAGCGGTTTTTTCTATAAATTAAAAAAGATAAATCTTCCACCATGATTTGCGCTTCCAAATTAAGGAAGTGATCCGATTTCGCAAGGTCAAGCATATCTGCTTTGACTCCCAATTAGTCCAACTTTCTAGCTTTGGAGTCTTGACAACTTGCCAAACCTAAACTCTTTTCATCTAGAAAGCTATTAAACTCCTTTCAGAAAAACATCCCTGGTGGTGCACAGACTTAATAAATGCCTATAACTACCATAATTATAAATTTCATGCTTAGACAAATAATAATAATAAACAAGAGGGAAAAATCATATTAAGTTAAATTATTATATGCATTGCACCATAAATTAATGTGGAACTATTTTAGAAACCACCATCCACTATGTTATTGATTACCATTTAAGTTAGTTTATATTCATATGCATTCATTTATAAATTAATAAACAAGACTCATGTCAAGAACATTATTACTTAATTGGTTGACATCTCTAATATTTCCAGTGGAGATATTTAGGATTCAAAAATCCTCTTCTACACTTTCTTGGAGCAAATGACTAAAGATAAGGGGGATAAATGATTTTACATTATATAAATAAAATGCAACATCATATACACATTTAAATTCCTCAAAATTTAACAGCAACAAATGATTCCTTTCCTTATTTTATTAATTAATTGATTTAATTCGAATTTTGAAATAATTGTAAAAGTTAATTATAAATAACCACATTATAGTTAAGATTAAAAAAGAAAGCCATGCATAGCCAATGAGTCCTAAGACTATCACCAGGAGATTTTTAGTTCATCAGCCTCAAATAATTCCTCTTTCAAAAGTTTTCCATAAAGTCTTGACCTTCATCCAGTAATCTGCATTCCTCTATTACTCTCTCTCATCCCGAAAAAGTCATGCAACCAAACCCAAGAATTTCCACATTTCAATTCCCAAAAGTCACTATTCCTGCTTCTATACTATGGCCCATATACTACGTACCTAGCTAGATACGTGCATCCTTCTTAAACTAATACCTATATGGCTATAACTAACATTTTAGTATATAGAAAAAGAGGGACTTTTTTTTTTTTTCAGTTTGTTTGTGGTGTAATGGAGCAGTAATTATGTTGTTAGTTTGTTACCCCTTATGGTATATATGGGTTAAAAAATTGTAAGATAGTTTTGTCTTTTCGTTTCAATACAATTTTTAAGCCTAATGATGTGTTATAATTACTATTTTACCCCCAAAGATATGGATGGGCTAAAAGTTTGTGATGTTTTTGTAGTCTTTTCATTTCTTTTATGATCTGTTTGAAAAGATAGTTTTAGTGCTTTCATATATATATATATATATATATATATATATACACACACACACAAGAGAGAGAGAGACGGGCAAAAAGTAAATAGAGAAGTTGGCAGATTTTATCTTGCTACCTTTGCTCAAACAATTAATTTTTAAGAGGTGGGATGCTCAATCAACCTTAAATACCTTTAACAAGAGGGATAATTTAAGTAGAATTGATTCCAAATAAGGACAAAGTTTATTTAATTCAGAACAATCTTGGAATGGTAATATTGTTGTCCTTGTGTTTAGTCCGAGATAGGGGTTATAGGTAATTTCTCTATCTAGAAAAAATCCCTCATTCAATCTAGGGGCTTCTTGGCTTTATATAATCAGCCAAGATGTGTCCAAACCCTACATTTGGAGGGTTAGGATCGGATTTTCCTATACTTGTCCCATCAGGGCCTTACTAGAAGGTTTTTACACTAAGGTATGAGCTGCGTGAAATTATGGATACTGTTCATAAGTCATTTCCTCATTAATGCGACCAACTAAATAGTTGTAGTGCATTTAATGCGGAGGGGATAGTTGCTTTACCCCTCCTCTTTCCTTTCTTCTTTGTTCAGCACCAAGTAACTCTTTTCACCCTTGGTTTGCACTCAACTTCCTTTAGCTTTGGTTCTTGGCTTGCTAAGAGTAAGTTGGTGTCCTCGGAGTCCTCGTCTACTATATTCTTTCTGCCTTTGCACAAGGTCGCTAGTATTTTTCCAAGGACATTTTGCTGATGCTTCCTGAGGTTCGCTTTCTCGGTATTGTCCTTAATCACTTTATTTGTATTCTTGGATCCTCGTCCTCTCACAATATATATATATATATATATCGGACTTCACAGTTCATACGAAAAAGAAATGCAGATTCATACATGAACATGATGCCTACACTTTGTCTTTTCTTTTTACTCGTTTTTCCATATCGTATTCATCCATACCACATGTTACTTGCTAAATAACACAAATGCTCCCCCGCTACCATAATAACATTTTCTTTTCTGTTTCAATTATTTGTCTATTTCTTTTTTCCCACTAGGTTACATATAGATTTGAATGTATTCTTTGAAGTTCTCCTTCAAAAGTGAACTATAAGGTTCTTGGCGGTGTAAGGATTTATTATTGATGCATTTTTTTGTGTTTGCATAGTAGTAATTTGATGTTAATGACTATTATTATTATTATTTAACATGGTGATTGTTGTTGATGCTGTTAAATGAATACATTTTTTAGTTGGTTCTTTGTTGTTATGCACTGTTTATATAATTTGCATAGCAATAAATTTTTTATATTTATTCATTTTATCTCAAATATTTTAGGCCAGTGTTGGAGGAGGAGATTACAATGTTAACGATGACATAAAAGATCTTGAAAACGGAAGTAACTCTTAGATGGAGGATATTAATGCAGATGATGATTGATCTTCCACATGATGTAGAACAGACAGCACATGCCTTTTTAGAGTAGCAGGGATGCAAGAAGTCACAAGACAAGATCAAAGGGGGGTACCAGTAGGGGCCATCAGGGGTAACAATGTCAGAATTGTATAAAATTTGGCAGGTTGAAAGGAAACGGCATTCTGATCTAGACTCATAAACTATGAATGTCACCAAAATTTAGGCAAATTCCTTCATTAAGGCCCCGAAAACAGTGTTTTTGCTATTTATAGTAATATTTGTTTTTCCTTAATAACTTTTAGTTTAAAAGTCAAAATAAGATCCTATTTGTTTTGGGACGACCCTTAAGGTCAATAGTTTATAATTCTGCATTTAACTCAATTTTACCATTTTTGGTAAAATTCGATAATTTGTCACCTAATCGCTTAATTAGTGCGAATTAGGGTTTTAAACGTTTTTTTCTCAGTATTTATATGTTTTGTAGTCGTCAAAGGCAGATAGACTATTATGAATAAACCCAGGCATTTTGTCAAATTTTCTTCTGATAGATTCCATTTTTATCTCCTTGTGGATTCAGGAAAACCCCTCGTGGATTCAGGAAAACCCCTCGTAGATTCAAGGTTTACTACCAGAAACTAACAGTTTAGTTTCTATTCCATCAAGAGGTCATCGTGTGTGCTTTTCTTCAGGCTTCTGGGACATCAGTTAGTATCAGAGCCTTGATTTACCCTGGTTTGATGGCTAACCGGCAAGACGGTGACCACCATAACAATGACGGCGATGATGACGTCAATAACCCAGTCCTCACTAGGGCCAAGTTCCTTGATTTTCGTGATAAAAATCAACAATTTTGTGATTCAACCCAACAGACTCTAGACCAGATTCAAGCAGCACTTGCCACCTTGCTTAACCAAAACCCTAATTGTGATGACGAAGAGTGACGTGATAACCGAGTGCGTGGCCCTCCCCATCGTGGTCCAAACCGGAACAGGCAGCAAGACTACAACGAAAAAGACAGTGAAGATGATGAGTATGCAGAGAAAGTCCTTGGAAATCATCGTGGTCCCGCGAGGGATAATGGTTGAGATTATCAGGAGCAGAGGGACTATCGGATGAAAATAGAGTTACCATCCTTTAATGGTAATGTCTCCATTGAAGAGTATCTGGATTGGGTCAGTGAGGTGGAAAAGTTTTTAGACTATATGTGTATAGCAGATGACAAACAGGTGTGTTTGATGGCCTACAAATTGAAGGGAGGAGCATCTGTCTAGTGGGATCGTGTTCAATTAAATCGTACCCGTGAACGAAAGCTTTCGATTCGATCATGGAAAAGGATGAAAAGATTAATGGCTGATCAGTTCTTACCACTAGATTACCAGCAAGAGTTGTTCAGACAATACCAAGATTACAAGTAGGGTACTCAGAAAGTTAATGAGTACATGGATGAGTTTGACAGGTTGGCGAATCGCAATGATTTGGAGGAAACTGAAGATCAACGGATCTCCAGATTTGTACATGGGTTACGAGTTTCCATCCGAGATCAGGTATCCTTACAAACCCTATATACTTTGAATGAGGCTGTAACCTTATCCAAGAAAATAGAATTTCAGCATCTCAAGACAGGTTCAAAGTTTTCCAACCGCAGTTCGGAGTCCTTTAGTTCCATTACCAACAAAGGTAAACAACCTATGTTTACACCACGATCACAACCCGTGGTTAGGGAGAATAGTGGTGTCAACCAATCCATTATGGCAGTAGCAGGTTCCGTAGCCCAACCAATAACGAATGCCAACCCCTATACTAGGCCAACTGGGAATAAGTACTACAGGTGCGGAGAACCAGGATATCGATCTAGTACTTGCCCTAAGCGAGCCGCAGTGAATCTGGTAGTGGCAGAAGAATGTGAGGTAGAAGGTGAACAAGAGGGTGAAGAGGTGTATAATGATGCAGATCCGTATGCCTATGATCCCAATGAGGTCCAAGAGGATGAGGAAGGCGTGCCATTAGGGCAGTCTTTGGTGATTCAAAGGTTGTTACTCACACCAAGGGTGGAATACAATGATCAGCAGAATGAGATCTTCGGAGCACGATGCGCCATTAATAAAAGAGTCTGTGATTTGATCATAGACATTGGCAGTGTAGAGAACATTGTGTCAAAGAGTTTGGTTACCAAGCTGGGACTAAAAACAGAAAAGCATCCCTCTCCGTATAAGATAGGTTGGATCAAGAAAGGTACGGAAACTCTTATTACTCAACAATGTCATGTTACTTTTTCTATAGGTAAATATTATGTAGATGAAGTAGTTTGTGATGTTGTTAAAATGGATGCATGTCATTTAATATTGGGTAGACCTTGGCAGTATAATGTAGATGCTACTCATAAGTGTAAGAATAATGTGTATGTGTTTTTTAAGAATGACAGAAAAATTGTCCTTGGTCCTATTAAGGAAGGCAGTAAACCCAAAGCTTCTAAAGTGGAGAGAAAGCCAGCACTCCTCACAGTGAACAATGAAGATGAGTTTGACAGGGATTGTAAGGAGTTGAAACAAGTATATGCTGCAGTAGTGACAAATGATGAGCCAAAGAAGGTTGCTAAGATACCTAAGGCAATTCTACCATTAATCAAGGAGTTTGAAGAACTTTTTCCAGAAAAGCTGCCTACAGGTTTACCACCAATGCGTGACATCCAGCATTGCACTGATTTAGCTCCTGGAGCTAGTCTACCAAATCTGCCACATTACAAGATGAATCCTCAAGAGGGTTAAATTCTACAAGAGCAGATGGATGAGCTTTTGAGTAATGGGCAGATCAGGGAGAGTATGAGTCCATGTGCAGTACCGGCATTGTTAACACCAAAGAAGGATGGGAGCTAGTGTATGTGTGTGGATAGTCGAGCCATCAACAAGATCACGGTCAGGGAACGATTTCCTATTCCCCGACTAGATGACATGTTTGATATGCTGAGTAGGTCCAAGTGTTACACCAAGCTGGATCTCAAGAGTGGGTATCATCAGATTCGGATCCAACCTGGAGATGAGTGGAAGATAGCTTTTAAGACAAAGGAAGGGTTGTATGAGTGGATGGTAATGCCTTTCGAATTGTCCAATGCCCCCAGCACTTTCATGAGACTTATGAATCAGGTATTGAAACCATTTATTGGAAAGTTTGTGGTAGTTTATTTTGACGATATCCTGATTTATAATAAGACAGAAGCAGCCCACTATAATCATGTGTGAGAAGTATTAGCGGTGTTGCATGCCAATGAGTTGTATATCAACTTGAAGAAGTGCAGCTTCTTGACTGATAAGTTGCTGTTCTTAGGGTATGTGGTCAATGCAGATGGGATTCATGTTGATGAAAATAAGGTCCGTGCAATCAGAGAGTGGCCAACCCCAAAGACAATAAGTGATGTGCGAAACTTCCATGGGCTAGCAACCTTCTATCGGTGGTTTGTTTAAGATTTCAGTAACATAGTAGCCCCTATCACAGAGTGTCTGAAGAAAAGGAAGTTCTCATAGGGAAAAGAGGCAAAACAAATCTTTGCCTTAATCAAGGAAAAGTTAAGCACAGCCCCGGTTTTGGCATTGCCTAACTTCGATAAGGTGTTTCAAGTGGAGTGTGATGCATTTGTGGTCGGGATAGGCGCTGTTCTTTCACAAGATAACAGACCAGTAGCATTCTTCAATGAGAAAGTTTATGAAGCTTGAAGTAAATGGTCAGCCTATGAACTAGAGTTCTTTGCTGTAGTACAGACTCTTAAGCATTGGGAGCACTACTTGATCCAGAGAGAGTTTGTATTATATACGAATCATCAGGCATTAAAGCACATCAACAGTCAACTTAGCATTAACAGGATGCATGCTCGGTGGGTAGCTTATATACAGCGCTTTCATTTCACTTTGAAGCACAAGTCGGGTGTCACCAATAAGGTGGCAGATGCACTCAACAGACGAGCATAGTTGTTGACCACCTTGCATACTGAAGTTGTAGGGTTTGATTGCCTCAAGGAGTTGTACAAGAATAACGAGGATTTTGGTGATATTTGGGGTAAGTGTCAACAAACTCGTACTGCTACCAATAGTATGTACATCCAGGATGGTTTCCTTTTTCAGGGTAATCAATTATGCATCCCTAAAAGTTCATTAAGTGAGCAGATTATTAGGGAGTTGCATGGTGGAGGTTTGGGTGGACATATGGGCAGAGATAAGACTATAGCATTGGTGGAAGAGAGGTATTATTGGCCACAACTCAAGAGAGATGTTGACAATCATGTAAAGAAGTGTCCAATCTACCAAACTGCTAAGGGTCAATTTCAAAATACTGGTTTATATCTGTCTTTGCCAGTTCCACAAGCACCATGAAAGGATCTGTCTATGGATTTTATACTGAGTCTTGCTCGAATCCAACAAGATATGGATTATGTTTTTGTTGTGATTGACAGGTACTCGAAGATGTCCCATTTCATAGCATGCAAGAAGACTTCAGATGCTACTCAAGTGACCAATTTGTTCTTTAATGAAGTTGTGCATTTGCATGGAGTGCCAAAGTCCATCACCTCTGACCGGGATACCAAATTCATTAGTCACTTTTGGCGGACTTTGTGGAAACGTTTTGACACTTCCTTGAATTACAACAGCACTAGTCATCCACAGACTGATGGCCAAACAGAAGTGGTTAATCGCACTTTAGGGAATCTGATCCGGTGTATCTCAGGCGAGAAGCCCAAGCAGTGGGATCATGCATTGTCCCAAACAGAGTTTGCACATAATAGCTTAGTCAATGGAAGCACTGGTAAGTCTCCATTGGCCATCGTCTACTGCGTACTCCCAAAACACACTTTGGACTTGGTACTTTTACCTGAGCTTCTAGGAGTGAGTCAAGCAGCAGAGAATATGGCTGACCATATTCAGGCCATGCAAGAGGAGGTAAGCCAGAAACTAGAAGTTACAAATGCTAAGTATAAGGAAGCTGCTGATAAGAAGAGGCGTGAGAAGATCTTCAATGTTGGGGATTTAGTGTTGGTCTATCTTAGGAATGAGAGGTTTCCTGTTAGTACCTACAACAAATTGAAGGACAAGAAATATGGGCTATTTCAGATTACTAAGAAGATCAACAACAATGCTAATGCGGTTGCTCTTCCTCCAGACATAAGCATTTCTTCTACCTTCAATGTTGCTGACTTGTATGATTACCATCCTCCTGATGAACCAGATAGTGGGAACTTGGGGTTGAGTTCTTTTCAAGTAGGGGGAACTGATATAGAACAGACAGTACATACCTTTCTAGAACAGCAGGGGTGCAAGAAGTCACAAGATAAGATCAAATGGGGGTGCCAGTAGGGGCCATTAGGGGTAACAATGTTGAAATTGCATGAAATTTGACAAGTTGAAGGGAAACGGCGTTCTAATTCAGACTCATGGATCATGAACGTCACCAAAATTTAGGCAAATTCCTTCATTAAGGCCCCGAAAATAATGTTTTTATTATTTATAGTAATATTTATTTTTCCTTAATAACTTTTAGTTTAAAAGTCAAAATAAGATCCTATTTATTTTGGGACGACCCTTAATGTCAATAGTTTATGATTCTGCATTTAACTCAATTTTGCCATTTTTGGTAAAATTGGGTAATTTGTCACCTAATCACTTAATTAGTGCGAATTAGAGTTTTAAACGTTTTTTTCTCAGTATTTATATGTTTTGCAGCCGTCAGAGGCAAATAGACTATTATGAATAAACCCAGACATTTTGTCAAATTTTCTTCTGGTAGATTCCAGTTTTATCTCCTTGTGGATTCAGGGAAACCCCTCATGAATTCGAGGTTTATTACCAGAAACTAACAGTTTAGTTTCTGTTCCATCAAGAGAGCATCATGTGTGCTTTTCCTCAGGCTTCCACGACATCACCACAAATTATATTTTCAAGCTTGGTGAGTAATAATAGACCTTTTAATTTTCAAATGTTTATTGCATTATGTGCTTATTAGTTCTAAAATAATTATGGATTATTGCTTATACTTTGATGGATAAAATTTTATGAGGATTATGTTCAAAATTTATATATTAATCATTCTATATCTAAGAATATTAATGTGTCTCTAATAAAGTATTAGATGACCTATTTTTATGATGGAGTTGTCCGGAGTTTGTCGTAAAAGATAAATGGTCATCTTGAAAATGTATTTCAACAAAAAATCTAAGTATTGACAATGACTCGCAAAAATACAATAATGACAGGAGGGGTGTTTCTAAAATTATTGAAAAACAAAAAGACTCACACCGAGTTGTAAACGAAGCAAATATATATATATATATATATAGCATTCTTTATTTTCTTTATTATCAAAGTGCCCATTGAAACTATATGGGCCATACAATGAGAGAGTTCTCCTAAGGAGCAGGGTCCAAGTGAAACTTGATCCCAATTTTACCAACAAGGCTAGTTGGCATCATTTATTTCCTTCTACCCCAAACATCAAATCAAAACAAGCATTGGTACAGACAAGTAAACAAATGGTGCTCCTAGCAAGTGAGATTATCGCCTGGAGCAACACCAAGTTGGTTACAATATTGAGTATAGTACTGGACGCGAGCTTGGACCGTACTAGGGTTTCCACCATTGCATTCAATGGCACCATTGATGGCTCGAATAGTTGCTCCAAAACCTTGGCTTACGACTGGACGAACATTGGTCATCCAAAACCACAAGGCAGTCTTAAAAGAAACAGCCACATCTGTAGCAACAGTTTCAGGAGAGTTTAATAAGTCGATTTTAATGCTAGTTCCAGCGGCACCGTAATTGTAATTCCATGTTAGCTGAAGTGGTCCACGGCCAAAGTATTTTTTGTTAGGGTTGCATGGATACTGTGTGTTGGTCTTGTCACAGTAGTCATGTGATGCACCGTTAACCTCTTCTATGTAGCAAAAATCTGCCCAAAGATAAACGTATTAATTGTTCTTTTAGTTATCACTTTGTGAAAATTAGATCTGAAAAGTAAAAATAAGTTAACCGTTAAAAGTATAACTTGATAAAGCAGAAATAATCAATAGTGATCTATATGACAACATATTCAATCGTGTGTTTATTTTATATTTTTTTAATTAAGTTATTACAACATATAGAGAATGATGATTTGAACCATAATTATTCTTAAAAAAGAAACCATACAATACCACTGACCTACAAGCATTTTGGTTTATACTATATATTATGCAATTCAAAAATTACCTTAATGCAAAATAATTATTATCTAACTTATAACAATATTACAAAAATATAACTAATGGAATATTATTATTATTGCTATTTTAGATTAGAGATAGAAATTAATTACTTAAAATATGACATCAACTAAATTGGATATTATGAGTGTTTTGGTGCATGCATCTCTTATTGCATTTCAACATGAGTATGATATGTAGTAAATTAATTAATATATGTTAGGATGAAGTAATATCTTACGTCCAGTCTCATGAGTAACATGAGCAAAGAAAGCTGCAATTTCACGCTTGGAGTCATCTGCAGAACCAAGATTTCCAAATTGATTGAACGAATTGAGAGCATCAAGAAAAGCTGCTCTTGTGTAGAAGTTCTTCCCTGCACAGCTTGCGGCTGCCTGATTAATTATCCCATTAAAGAAATCTTGAGTCACGATATTAGCTACTGAACCACCATTTGTACTTGGTGTAGTAGGTGATCCAGAAGTACAAGGACCTTCTTTGCAGCCCGGGCCACAGTAGGCATTGCCAGTGCCACAAAAGCCGAATTGGCTACAACATAGGTTTGCTGCACAACCACAATTTTGACCCTTCACATATCCAGGCACAAATCCGGCTAGGATTCCGACTAGAACAAGGGTTAGTAAATTCTTTTTCAAACTAAGTGCAACCATTTTGGGAAGCTGTATGTGAACAAGACTGAAGAAGATAATTGTGTGATGAAAAACCGGGTTATGTACTTGATATTTATAGTGCAATATGTGGTGCAAAAACCCCTACGGGAGTTTCACTATCAATTTGATAGTAATGGTGATTTCAAGATGGCGTATACGATATTGGTCTTGTTGTTAGAATTTGACTTTGTCAATGGACAAGGACCGGTCATTGTTCCGTTCTTTGAATAAGGTATTTTTGCATTTGTTCTGTTCTTGTAGAGGCTGCTTATAACAGTTGGTACCTAAATTATAATCATTATTCAAGTAGCATCAGACTAATGTGGAAAATTTTGAAATCAAAATTTCGAATTTGCATTCTTCCAAGAGTGGTTACATATTCAACAAAGCAATGGTAAGTTACATGTGCATTTTTGCAAACAGTGGCTAAACTATGGAAACAAACTATATATATAACATGTTTTAAACAAGTTATCCAACCCGGTCCTTAAGGGATTTACAAATTTTTCAGTATAGTGCATTACATAAGCTTTTCATCATTTGCTCTAGCATGGAAAGTTGGCCTCGCATGTACATTGATCGAGTTGCAAAAACATACTTGAACAATTAAGCACACTATATAAAGAAAAGGTGATACTAAAAATACTACAACTTTTAAAATTTTCCATCACAAAAAATGTAATTCTAACATATATTTATTATATTTTTTATTACAATTTTTAAATCCACTAATTACATTCATTGCCATAATAATTTATAAAAATTATATAGTAAATTTTGTAACAGCTGTAACATTCTCCATTAAAAAATAAAATAAAAAATGAAAGAGAGAAAGAGACAGCAAGGTCAAAATAACACATTAAATGAACACAGTCCATGAGAGTATTTATTTCACTAGTTGATTTTATCTTCTTTTTGAATATTTCTTTATTATTATTTTGTTTAATGAATGAATTGAACAAATAAATGAATGATTTGTATAGCACTAGCATTAAACTAAGTATGCTTAAGGCTTTTTCTTTTCTTTTTTTCTTTTTTTGATGGGTATGCTTAAGGCTTAAGTGTATGGAAAAATCACACCATACGTAGCCGGCCAGTGGTTTTTTCCTATAAATTAAACTAGATAACTCTTCCGGCACCATAACCAAAATTGAGATTAATTATAAAAATTTTATCCACTACTTAGTCATATTACTAATATCAAGTTGTTAAAACGTAGTGATCTTTATTAAGTTGAACTGGATCAATTAATTTAACGACTTTTGCTTTGATGGTTTCTTAATGCCTTCATGCAGATAACTCCTGCGAGCTTCCTTGGACCAAAACAATGTATTATGGGAAACAAGTCGTCACTGACACTGCCATGATTTGCGCTCCCAAGTTAATTAAGGAAGTGGTCCGATTTCCCAAGGTCAAGCATATCTGCTTTGACTCCCAATTTGTCCAACTTTCTAGCTTTGGAGTCGTGATAACTTGCCAAATCAAACCTCTTTTAATATAAAAAATTACTATTGAAAGTAGCAATTTTCTTTGATTAGCAATGCAAAAAAATAATAATAATAATTTGTCCATATCCTGCCGAACTTAATACTATCTAATATCTATAACAATCTATATAATTCCAAAGCAAATTGACTTCTGATTGACCTTATGATATTATGTCACATTACTTTCAAGGTCTTTACTAAAATATATGGTTTCATGTATAAACAAATAGATAATAAATGTCTATAGCTACCGTAATAAAAAATTTCATACTTAGACAAAACGAAAAGAGAGTAAATTAATCATATTAAGTTAAAATTTTCTATTCATTGCATGGACTACTAACTAGTTTTAAATTAGTGTCATGCAAACCATTTTGAAGAACCACCATCCACTATGTTATTGAGTACTATTTAAGTTTATATTTGTATGCGCTCTTTTGAAAATTATTTAACAAGACTCATCTCAAGAACCTTGTAACTAAATTAATTGGCATCTCATGATATTTATTGTAGAGAGTCTAAATAAATCCAAGATTCAAATCTCACTCTATTATTTCTTGGAGCAATCTAATAGATATGGGGGATAAATGATTTTTTACATGATATAAACAATTAAATATAATGCAACATCATATATATATCTTTAGATTCTTCAAAATTTTAAATTTTAAGCAAAAAATTATTTCTCTCATAATAAATTTTTTTATCAATTAATTGATTTAATACAAATTTCGAAAAAATTATAACATTTAAATATAAATAAGCTCATTATAGTTAAATTATAAAAAATAAATAAATAAATAAAGGAGGCCATGCGTAGCGTCATCAACCCGAAAATAATGCTTCTTACAAATGTTTTCCATAAATTCGTGGCCTTGTTCATCCTGCAATTTGCATCCCTTTATTACTCTCTCCATCATAAAAGTCATGCAACTATGGTTCCAAATAGAATAAAAAAACCCTAATCCAAGAAGACTTATACAAGACAAGATTTGGTTCCAAATATGCTGGGTATTGGTTCCAGAATTCATGACTGCTATTATCTATTTAGTGATAAAAAATGATTTTTTTTTTTTTTAATTATAAGGACGAAAAAAAATTCATGCAAACTATAGGGTCATATCAAACAATATTTTAGCATATACTTTTATGTTTTAACATACTAACAGAGTCACATTTCGATAACTTTCACTAGATTTCATGCTGCCACTATCAACCATCGCTTGGCTAAGTTGTTGACCACCTCCGACCGCCGTTGGCCACCATTGTCCAACGGCATTCGGTCATTGTTTTTACCCAAACATGAAAATTTTCCACTTCATTTTTTTCTTTTATTCTTTTGTAGATTTCGATCTTCAAGTCTGTTTTCCTATTTGAGATCCCAAGTCACACAGATAAACCCATCAATCATTCTTTTTTAGGTTCAATTTGTGCAAAATTTGTCAACTCTCTCACGTGCTTCATTACAGTGTCATACTCTGCTAATATTCTTTAGGCCGCCAATGTGACTATCCTTTAATCATAGCATCCACTATTTGGCCATTGGTGCGCCCTTTTGTAGGCCTTGTAGCCATCGCTATCACTATTTGCTGTCATCTCTAGCATTTTGCACAAGTTATTCTACATTGTGGCTAGCCTATTTTACAAATAATCTAGTCACTCATGGTCACATATTCACGAGCTTGGATTTCAATTTCAATGCATCTTTAGGTTTTAGCTTGAGTTTAAGAGATGATGTTAGCCGTAACATACATATTACATTTAGCATAAGTTTTTTTTTTTTTTTTTTTGGGAACCACATTTAGCATAAGTTGATATCCTTTATTTGTTAAAACCAAATAACATTATTTGTCATTGGGTTTACAATGGTGGTGATGGCAGTGTTTTTCTAGTTGTTGCAGTAGAGATTAGTTGTGGAACTTTTTTTTTTTTTTTTTGAAGTTATTTTAATGGATTGTATTCTAAAAATAAAATCTAGAATGTTGAGTATATTATAAAATGGTATAATATAATAAATCAAGTAAATTTTTAGATAGTAAAATAATATATTTTTCACAATTTTAGATGTTAATGCTCTAATGGCGTGTCTCAGAGAAAGTTTGATAATGACTTTAATTAATTAGTACTTGCCCACTAGGTTAATTATTGTACCTTGGTCAATGCCAACGCATGAGGTAGTCTATTTGTACGAGATAATGTCCATAAATGATCTTTAAAGAAAACCAAATTTTTCAGGGAGGCAAAATTCATGGCCATAGAGAAGCTAACACCGAGTAGTGGAAATGACCGCCTAATTGGGTGAATTAGTATATCTTTCCAGGGGGAGCAGGAGAGCGTGGGTATAAAACTGTTGGGATAGCAGCTCTATATAACCAAAAATAAATAAAATTTTGGTGAAAACAAATTATAATACTCTTTATTTTCTTTATTTTCTTTATTTATATGCCCATTGAAACTATGGGCTATACAATGAGAGATAATTCTCTTCTTAGGATTAGGGTGCAAGTGAAACTTGATCCCAATTTTACCAACAAGGCTAGTTGGCATTAGTTATTTCCATCAAATCTAAACAAGCATAGGTACTTAAAAGATAAAAGAACACAAATGGTGCTCCTAGGCTCCTAGCAAGTGAGATTATCGCCTGGAGCAACACCAAGTTGGTTACAATATTGAGTGTAGTACTGGACACGGGCTTGGACAGCACCGGAGTTTCCACCATTGCATTCAATGGCACCATTAATGGCTCGAATGGTTGCACCAAAACCTTGGCTTACAACTGGACGAACATTGGTCATCCAAAACCACAAGGCGGTCTTAAAAGAAACAGTCACGTCTGTAGCAACAGTTTCAGGAGAGTTTAATAAGTCAATTCCAATGCTAGTTCCAGCTGCCCCGTAATTGTAATTCCATGTTAGCTGAAGTGGTCCACGGCCAAAGTATTTTTTGTTAGGGTTGCATGGATACTGTGTATTGGTCTCGTCACAGTAGTCTTGTGAGGCACCATTGATCTCCTCTATGTAGCAAAAATCTGCCCAAAGATAAACATTAATTTTTTATTACCTTTCAGGTTAACTTGTGTATTTAATTTTGTGTGATGTATTATATATTATATTTTTTAATTAATTAATTATAAAATGTAGAGAATGATGATTTGAACCATAGTTATTTTTATAAAAGAAATAAATAAAAAAAATACCACTCATCTACACCAATTTTGGTGTATACTATATATTATGCAATTCAATTATAACCTAAATGCAAAATAATTATTATCTAACTTATAACAAAATTATAAAAACACAACCAACAGAATATTATTGTAATTATTATTATAGATTAGATATAGTGGGTGTTTTGTGGCATGCACCTTATTGTATATGTCAACATGCGTATGATATGTAACAAATTAATTAAAATATAAGTTAGGATAGAGAAATATCTTACGTCCAGTCTCATGAGTAACATGAGCAAAGAAAGCTGCAATTTCACGCTTGGAATCATCTGCAGAACCGAGATTTCCAAATTGATTATACGAATTGAGAGCATCAAGAAAACCTGCTCTTGTGTAGAAGTTCTTTCCTGCACAACTTGCATCAGCCTGATTAATTATCCCATTAAAGAAATCTTGGGACACAATATCTGCTACAGATTGACCCTTCACATATCCAGGCACAAATCCAGCTAGGATTCCGACTAGAACAAGGATTAGTAGATTCTTTTTCACACTAAGTGCAACCATCTTGGGAAGTTTAGTATGCGGATAAAGAATGAAAAAGATAATACGTGATGAAAAACAAGATTGGGCATTTGATATTTATAGTGCAATATGTGGTGCAAAAACTCTATGGATGGAGTTCTTACTTTCAATTTGATGATGGCGATTTCAAGATGGCGTATACTTGGGTCTTGCTGTTCAAATCTGACTTTGTTAGAATAAGGTAATTGTGCCTGTTTTTCTGTTCTTGTAGAGGCTGCTTATGACTATTATACCTAAATTCTAATCATTATCCAAGTAATGTTATACTGATGTGGAAAATTTTGGAACCAAAATTTCCAAATTTCCAAGAGTACTGGTTACTGGTTCAGCAAAAGAGGTAATTTACATGTTCAATTTAAATGCTAAACTACAGAAACAAACTACACATAATTAAATGTTTTGAACCAGCTATCCTGCTCCTTAAGGTGTTGAAAATTTTTCAGTATAGTACATATCTAAGGTTTTCGTCTGCTCTAGTCCCTAGCCCGCCAAGTTAGTTGGCCTTGCTTGTACGTTAATTAATCATGTTGCCTAAACATTCATGAACAATTAAGCAAGCCGTATAAATAATTAAATGATAACTATGAGACTATTTCTTTGACTAGATGAATTTGTCTTCTTTTTTGAAATATATTTCTTAATGAATGATTTGTTTAGCACTAGCATTAACCTAAGAGCATTCACATTGGGTCTTGTAAATGCCATTTGTTAGTTTAATTTAGCTTCAGAGTTTCAAAACCCCCATCACCCAGTCTTGCAAAGTGAATGTGGGATGGCACTACAGCAAGCTTGTATAAGTTTTTATTATATTTTATTCTCTTTTTTCTCTCTATTTATTACTTTGTTGGATTATATTATTTTATTAAGTAATATATATTATTTTAATGAGTTGAATAGGAAAATAAAAGTTGAGATATTAAGCGTGTTGTAAAATAGTATGATATAAACGATAAAGTAGTTTTTGAAATGGTAAAATGGAATTTTTTGCAAAAACCAAATGTGAATGCTCTAAGTAGACTTATCGCTTAAGTGTATAGGAAAATCACACCACATGTAGCCAGTGTACACAGTTTTTTGTATAAATTAAACTAGATAAATCTTCCACCATAACCAAAACTAAGATTAATTATAAAATTTAATCCATGACTTAGTCATATTAGTATATTACCAATATCAAGTTGTTAAAATTATAGTAGTCGATCTTTATTAAGTTGAACTGGATCAATTAATTTAACGACTTTTGCTTTGATGGTTTTTTTATTGCCTTCATGCAGATAACTCCTGCAAACTTCCTTGGACCAAAATATAGTTAAATTTATCTTCTTTTTTAACATTTCTTTATTTTTTTTAATGAATGAATTGAATGAATAATTTGTTTAGCCCTAGCATTAAACTAAGTATGCTTAAGGCTTAAGTGTATGGCAAATTCACACCACATTTAGCCAGTGTAAGCGGTTTTTTCTATAAATTAATTAAACTAGATAAATCTTATCAAAAAAAAAAAAAAAAACTAGATAAATCTTCTGCCATGATCTGCGCTTCCAAATTAAGGAAGTGATCCGATTTCGCAAGGTCAAGCATATCTGCTTTGACTCCCAAGTCCCAATTTGTACAACTTTCTAGAATTCTAGCTTTGGAGTCTTGACAACTTGCCAAACCTGAACTCTTTTAATCTAGAAAGCTATTAAACTCCTTTCAGAAAAACATCCCTGGTGATGCACAGACTTAATAAACGCCTATACCATAATTATAAAGTTCATGCTTAGACAAATAATAATAATAATAACAAACAAGTAGGCATTGCACCATAAATTAATGTAAAAATTATTTTAGAAACCACCATCCACTATGTTATTGAGTACTATTTAAGTTAGTTTATATTCGTATGCATTCTTTTATAAATTATTAAACAAGACTCACGTCAAGAACATTATATATAACTCAATTGATTGACATCTCTAATATTTCCAATTGAAATATTTAGGATTCAAAAATCCTCCCCTCTCACATAATTATAAATCTCACTAATTAAATTTATGGTAGGCCACACAACTCATGTCAGTATGTATATATAGTACTCCTAAATTATTCAATAATTTTCCTTATGATTACTCATAATGTACTAAATTTATCTTCTTCTTAATAAAGTTGCAAGCTAAAGGAAAAGAGAGATGCTACATCTACAATAATTTTACAACATTTTTACAACAAATCATAGGTGGTTAGTTATTATTGGTTCAAATTTGAAACTAATAATAAGATTACTTTTTTACCCCAACAATAATAACCAGTAACAACCTGCCACTTAGGATTTGTTGTAAAAATGTTGTAGACATAACATTTCTCAAAGGAAAAGAGAGATGCTACATCTACAACAATTTTACAACATTTTTACAACAAATTATAGGTGGTTAGTTATTATTGGTTCAAATTTGAAACTAATAATAAGATTACTTTTTTACCACAACAATAATAACCAGTAACAACCTGCCACTTAGGATTTATTGTAAAAATGTTGTAGACATAGCATTTCTCAAATGAAAAGAGAGATGCTACATCTACAACAATTTTACAACATTTTTACAACAAATCATAGGTGGTTAGTTATTATTGGTTCAAATTTGAAACTAATAATAAGATTACCTTTTTACCCCAACAATAATAACCAGTAACAACCTGCCACTTAGGATTTGTTGTAAAAATGTTGTAGACATAGCATTTCTCAAAGGAAAAGAGAGATGCTACATCTACAACAATTTTACAACATATTTACAACAAATCATAGGTGGTTAGTTATTATTGGTTCAAATTTGAAACTAATAATAAGATTACTTTTTTACCCCAACAATAATAACCAGTAACAACCTGCCACTTAGGATTTATTGTAAAATTGTTGTAAAAATGTTGTAGACATAGCATTTCTCAAAGGAAAAGAGAGATGCTACATCTACAACAATTTTACAATATTTTTACAACAAATCATAGGTGGTTAGTTATTATTGGTTCAAATTTGAAACTAATAATAAGATTACTTTTTTACCCCAACAATAATAACCAGTAACAATCTGTCACTTAGAATTTGTTGTAAAATTGTTATAAAAATGTTGTAGACATAGCATTTCTCAAAGGAAAAGAGAGATGCTACATCTACAACAATTTTACAACATTTTTACAACAAATTATAGGTGGTTAGTTATTATTGGTTCAAATTTGAAACTAATAATAAGATTACTTTTTTACCCCAACAATAATAACCAGTAACAACCTGCCACTTAGGATTTGTTGTAAAAATGTTGTAGACATAGCATTTCTCAAAGGAAAAGAGAGATGCTACATCTATAACAATTTTACAACATTTTTACAACAAATCATAGGTGGTTAGTTATTATTGATTCAAATTTAACTTCTTTTTACCCCAACAAATCATATGCTAAATGAGTCAACTATTGCTCATGATGTACTGAATTTAACTTCTTCTTAATAAAGCTGCAAGCTTTTTCATTAAAAAATAATAATAATAATAATAAATAATAATTAAAAAAAAAAAAAAACCATCTATCAACGGCTAAATTTTTGCTTTGTAACTTATTGTACATTTTGGCAACATGCATTAACCCACGTAATTCACACGGCGGCAAGACCTTATATTTTTAAAGTCAAGAGGCCTCTTGACTTTAAAAACTAGTTTTCAAAGACGTAAGTCCTAGAATACTTATAAAGAAAGAAAGAAAGAAAAAGAACCAAATCATGACTAGTACTACTATTATTTGTTCTAGATAGTTGATAATAGTAAGGGAAAGATGCTATATCTACAATAATTTTACAATATTTTTACAACAAATTACAAGTGGTTAGTTGTTATTGATTCAAATTTAAAACTGACACTAAGATTAGCTTTTTACTCCAATAATAACAACCAGTAACAACCTGCCACTTAGGATTTGTTGTAAAAATATTGTAAACATATCATTTATCATAGCATTACTATTTATTAGTATATATTATTTATTAAATAATAAAGAAATAAAAAAAAACCACCATGTTGTGGTTGAAAAGTAAAAAGGGTCCTACCAGAGACTTTTGATTTTCCGGTCAATAAAAATTTCATGAAATGTAAAATGTATGTGAAGGGAAAAGAAAGAAAAGGACAAATTATGGCAACTCATAACAACGAGTAATTCACAATTTATATCCTTTAAGACCTAATATCAAGGCGTGCAATGTATACATTCCCTAATTAAATGGAGAGGAAGCTAAAAATAATAATAATAATAATTAAATGGAGAGGATACTTTTTTTGGGGAGAGAGGGGATTGGGAGAGAGATATAAAAAGGAGTCTAGGAGACTCACCCCAATGTCGTTTAAGGGCTTCCTCAAAGCCCAATTCTGATGGACTCCAAGCAATCTTCTAGGCCAGACCTGGTTCGAAGGGTGCTCAATCCAAAAGCTACGCCTATGCGGCAATCCAACCTCACCTTGCTGATGAAAGCAAATCGAATGTCAATTATGTCCAAAAACCGATTAGTGTTAATTATGATTTTTCTCTCTTGTTTATTAATAAATAAGAGTGAAAAATCATATTCAGTTAAATTTTTATATGCATTGCACCATAAATTAATGTGAAACTATTTTAGAAGCCACCATCCACTATGTTATTGAGTACTATTTAAGTTAGTTTATATTCATATGCATTCTTTTATAAATTATCAAACAAGACTCACATCAAGAACGTTATAACTCAATTGATTGACATCTCTAATATTTCCAATGGATATATTTAGGATTCAAAAATTCCCCTCTACTCTTTCTTGGAGCAAGCTAGTAAGGATTAGGGGGATAAATGATTTTACATGATATAAATAAAATGCAACATCATATACACATTTAAATTCCTCAAAATTTAACAGCAACAAATTATTCCTCTCCTAATTTTATTTATTAATTGATTTAATTCGAATTTTGAAATAATTATAAAAGTTAATTATAAATAACCACATTATAGCTAAGATAAAAATAAAAAATAAAAAAGCCATGCATAGCCAATGAATCCTAAGACCATCTCCAGGAGATTTTTAGTTCGTCAACCTCAAATAATGCCTCTTTCAAAGGTTTTCCATAAAGTCGTGGCCTTCTTTATCCAATAATCTGCATCCCTCTATTACTCTCTCTCATACCGAAAAAGTCATGCAACCATACTGAAGAATTTTCACATTTCAATTCTCAGAAGTCCCTATTCCTGCTTCTAAACTAAGAGCATTAGTATCCGGATATACAAAAAAATTAAATAAATAAAAATATTTTACATTTTCAAACACTGTTTTATCTATTTTACTAATTCATTTTACAACTCATCCTATATTTCAGTTTTTATTTTTACATACAGTCAAATAAAATAATATAAACTACATAATAAAATAATAAAAAGTAATTTCTCTCTTTTGTTTCCGATTCACTTTTTTACTTCACACACAACCACATATTAATTTTTTTTTTTTTTTTTACAACTTAAGAACAGTAAAAGATTGCGGGGCAAGACCTTGTATTTTGGCCCTCTTGACTTTAAAAACTACTTGTCAATGACGTAAAGTCCTAAAATACGTATAAAAAAAGAAAAGGATCCAAATCATGACTAGTACTACTATTATTTGTTCTAGATAGTTGATATTAGTATTTCTATTATTTACTACTATATTATGTTTAAATAATAAAGAAATGAAGAACTTTCTCAAAAAAATAAATAAATAAATAAAGTACAGCCAGGTTGTGGTTGAAAAGTAAAAGGGATCGTACCCAAGACTTTTCATTTTCGGATCATAAAAATTTCATGAAAGTAAAAAAGTGAAGGAAAAAGAAAGTAAAGAAAGAAAAGGTCAGATTGAGGTAACTATAACAATATTAAAAACCGGTAATTCACAATTTATATCCTTTAAGACCTAATTCAAGGCGTGCAATGTGTACATTCCCCAATTAATTGGAGAGGAAGCTATAAACAAAAATAAATTAAATTAAACTAAATGGGGAGGATAAAAAGGGATCTAGGAGCCCCACCCCAATGTCGTTTAAGGGCTTCCTAAAAGCCCAATCCTTATGGACCCCAAGCAATTTTCTAGGCCAGACCTTGTCCAAAGGGTGCTCAATCCAAAAGCTTAGGCGTGGCAACCCAACCTCACCTTGCTTACTTTTATCATATATCAATTATGTTCAAAAATTGATTAATTTCTTAATTTGATAATAATAAAAACTCATAAAAAACAAATGTTATAGATTAAAACTCTTTTTTAAAAATTACAAAAAAAAAAAAAGGGGGGTAAGATTATGTCCCAAGCAAAAACATTCATATAAATTTAGTAATGTTGCTTCAAGAATCTTGCTTCAAGAAAATTTAGTAATGTTAGATTGACCGCAAATTCTACAGCTAGCACATGAGCTGGGACAATATAATGGGCTTTTATATGCGGGTTTATTCGGCCTATATTTGGATTTAATTCTAATTATGAATGGTTATGTCATATGTGGGTAATTATTTTGTTAAAGTCATATCACATTAATGCCAGTAACTAACTTTTATGAAGAGTAACTTATTCTTTGATAGAGTACATGTTCAAGAAAATAAAAAAAATTTAAAAAAAATTAAAAAATAAAAACTCTTTGATTGAGTTTATATGAAAGAAGTTCATAGAAAACTAACCTTAGAAACAAAGACTCCCTAATCTAGCCTTTTGAACAAGTTTGAGTAAATTCAATGAACCAAAATAGGTTACCTAAAACTAGTAAAATGTATGCAATAAAACGATATTGTATATATACACATATTACACTTTATTTCATTTTAGGCCATATATAATACAAGTACTATTACAGACACAAGATGAAAGGGAGTCTCCCCACCCCCCAAACTCACAAAGGTAGTAGATTTTTAATTTTTTATTGTATACACAAATAAGTAGGAGGATCTAATAATAGTCTAATACCGCTTAACAACATGGTGCTAGTGAACCAATATGCTGTTCTAGCATGTGAGATTATCACCCGGATCAACACCAAGTTGGTTACAATATGCGGTGTAATAATCAACTCGGTGTTGGACACAGTCAAAAATTTTCACCACGACATTCAATGTCACCATTGATGGCATTAATCGTTGCCCCAAACCCTTGGCCTAAGACTGAGTGAACATTGTTCATCCAAAACCACAATGCAGTTTTGAATGAAATAACTGGATCTGTGGCCACTGTATCAGCTTGGTTTATTCCATCGAATCCGATGTCATTACCTGCTGCCCTATAAATATTATAATTCCAACTTAGCTGAAGTGGTCACTGGCCGTAGTATTTTTCATTAGGGTTGCAAGGATACTGTGTTGCTCCAATCACAGTAGTCTTGTGAGGCACTATTGATCTCCTCTATATAGCAAAGTTCTGCACAAAAAACATAAACAATCACTCTTTGACAAAGGAATAAACATGTATGCATCTCGTTATTTCTATTTGAATATCGAATTGTTACATTTGTAATCTTTGAAGGAAATTTTAGTATTTATTAAAACAATGGTTTATCAATTAATTAAATTCATCATTTTTTTATTAATTTGAGCTTTTGAGAAGCAACTATTTAACATGGTATCAGAGGATTAAGGCTATATAGTAATGATTAGTAATTAAAATACAAGCTCAAAAGTGAGCCTCTTCATTGACTTAAGAGAGAATTTTAATAGGGTCAATGGTCGATCAGGTCGATGTTGGGATGTCTTTCGACCTTATCAACCCGATCTAGAAAACTAACATAGTTTTAAACAACACTTGCATGAAGCAATGGGATTCGATCAGCGGTGAATCTTCGTGGGTATGACTAGGGATTTGATCATCAATTCCATGTGGTAAATTTTCTTGATAGATTGACAGAAGTGGATTGTCGTTGGCAAGCTCAGATTATGGGGCTCTTTTTTTTCACCTATTTGAATGGGAAAAAGGGTTTGGGATCGAGGGGATGGGAAATATTATATTTGGAGTGGAAAATAAATGGGATAGGACAAAAAGGTGGAAGGATGGATGGTGAGTCGAAGTGATTTCTGTGATTTTCATCACTCTTAGAACTTGTAACTAAATAGAATATTAACTAAACGGTTTTTCAAAAAGCCATTTTGATCAGTTTCTTGATATCGTTGAAAATCACCATATGTCATTCAACTCGACACAATTTTTTCTGGGTCGACCAATTTGGTCAAATAGTTGAACAACTATAAATTTTAATTTGCAATAACTCATTATAGTTAATACTCTTTTTTTCTTGTAATCTAATAATTGGAAGAGTATTTTAAACCCTAAACATCTCCGTTAAAAATTTTAAAAGATGTCAGTTAAGTTAGAAAGACTCTTGAAAAAAATATTTATTAAACATATTATATGAAAAAACATACTAGAGAGTAGAAATTACAATTTGTAAAAAAACTAAATAAACATTAGTCTAGTTCAATATAATTAGCATTAATTTGTATAGATTACAGTTATTTGGTATGTATGTGTATATGCACATGGCACAAATACAATATGAGAAAATTATATAATACTTTGAAAGCATAAGTAATAATGGTGCATTCCTTCTCCTCACATAAATAATGGGTCCATCATAAATTTAATGGAGTGATATCAACTTTTATGTGAGATAATGGAATCAGGAAATCCATTATTATTGTAATCCCTAAGTATTGTATAATTATTAGTTATCTATTTATGTGAGAGAGAAATCATACGTCCAGTCTCATGTGCGACATTAGCAAAGAATGCTGCAATTTCAAGCTTGGAATCATCAACTGAATTGTCTCCACCAAACTCAGAATACGAGTTAAGAGCTTCAAGAAAGGCGTCTCGCGAGTAGAAGAATTTTCCAGAACAATTTGAGTCTGTTTGGTCAAGAATCCCATTAAAGAATTCGTCAGTGACAATATCAGGTACCGAAACACCGTTAGTAGTATAACAAGGGCCCTCTTGGCATCCAGCCCCACGGTAAGCGTCACTGGTGCCACTATAGCCAGATTGACTACAACACAGGCCAGAGTCACAGCCACACTCTTGAGCCATTACATTTCGGGACAAAGCTCCAATAAGGACTCCAGCTAGAATAAGGGCTATCAGATTTTTTCTCATATAACAGGTTGCCATTGAGGGAGAGGGAATTATGAAAGGAGAAAGTATTTGATGAGAAAGTAAGATTGAGAGTATGGTATCTATAGTGCAAAAAGTGAGACTACTACCTGTATACAATAGCTTTGTTTGAATTGCATTTGCCATTTGAAGTTAATGACCCAATTACACTTTATACTATAATTTTTTTTTTAATGGAAAACATGAACTGTTCATTCAACTAAAAAGAGATACAATAAGGAAAGCAAACAAATAACTGGAAAAATACATCATAGACAACTACACCCCGCCCCCCCTAATGAACCCAAGAGCCCAGAAGAATTCTTGTGCTTGCCTATTAAAATTTTGGAATTTCTTTTCCTAGGCTCTAGCGACCCTTTTTAAAATCCCTCTCATTGGGCATAAAGGGATACTGATGGGCTCATATTTAAGGGAGGGCTTACTTGTGGGTTTCGGTCTTGATAATTTTTGGGCCACAGGGAATAGCATTTGAAAGCCCATACCCATCATTGAGAATCTTTGGGAAACACAAGAGTGCACAACAAAGGAGGACACTAGGCTCAAGGGGCGAACCATTGACGACACCTCTGACCAGCCACCTAGCCCCCGATGATTTGATGAAGCAATTAAGCGCTCCGTACCCAGACTTGCCAGACAAGTGCCCATTGGAGCGTGTCGGACACCGGCGACTTCTTCCTTTCTTTTCTCCACCGACCCACCTCTGCAATCAACTCCATGCTTCTCAAAAACCCCCCCAAAAGACCACTGTTTTCACCGATCCAGTCCCCAAAATGCCAATGACAATCGGACTTACCTTTGATCCCAGCACAATGATTCACACCAAGACCCAAAGCACCACAAATAAAGCAAAAGAAAGGAAGCCACTCCATTTGAAAACAAGAACATAATTTAAAATGGAAGACCCTTATTCTCAAATCTACAAACCTTAAAACCAGACCCATCTTCCAGGCAGTTCTTAAAGATGACTTGAAGGCTCACATGCACTCCTTTGAAAGGTTCGATTTCTTGGTTGAAATGGGGAATTTAACTTCCTCCACTGAAGTGAGATGAAAATGCAAAAAACCACCAGTTTCTACTTGATCCATGTTGCTAAAAGGATTTAACCAAATCTTTGTAGGCTACTAAGACTTTGAGAGACCCAAAAATGAAAGAGAGAGAAGGACTTGCACAAAGCAAGAGAGAAAAACTCCTATTGAGGGAGAGAGAAAAATTTTCTCTCTCCTCCAGAAGGTCTCTACAATATTTTATACTATAAACTTTTAATTGTTATAATTGACCCTTTAAATTTTATATTAAAAGAAATTTTCATCATGTCTGTTGTGTATAGTTCAAAAAATATATTTCTTTTTTTTTCTTAAAGATCTTCTTTCTTCTTCCTATGTGTGTTTGTTAAAAATACTTAGTATTCTCAAAAGAAAAAACAGTGAGTTGATCTCATATTGGAAAATGAATATAAGTTAAAGAGGTTTTAAACCTATGCTGTATATCCAAGAGTTGGGCCCTTTTGGATATACACCACTGTCAGTTTCTTTAAGACCTTCTCTCATCTCTCCGTATGTGTGTTAAAAATACTTAGTATTCTAAAAAAGAAAATTTCTTTTAAATTATACTAATCATAATTAGAATTCTTTAAATATTTTAAATCAAGTGCTTTTTAACTAAATTAAGGATTGCGTATTAAAATATACTAATATTTATAGATGTAAGGGCATGATTTGCAACTCAAGCCCAATATGTATGGGATTATGGGTTAATGAGCCCAGCACAATGAATTTGTAGAGAATAGGTTCAAGAACCCTACACAATGAAAGGCCTAATTCTTGGACTCACTCTCTACAAACATTTCCTAGCCGTTGTTAGATTTTTTAGGCCTAGAGAATCTAACAACGACTGGGAAATGTTTGAAAGATGATCATGCAAGAAGAAAGCACGTAAAAATGTGCCAAGGTATTGCCGAGGAGACAAGTATTTGCATAGATCAATGAAATTGGTTACAAGTGTGATTCTCATTTTCCTCTCCCTGAAGGGGTTTCTTTATTATATAGTCCTTCTTAAGTAATCCTTACCCTACACTTGTCAATAATTTGGGTTGCTACTTGAGTACTTGTCCCATCAAACATCTCCTCTTGTCCCTCTGTGAGTTGCGATGATTAAGGAAACACTGTTCAGGGGTCTTCTCTATATAAATGCAATCAGAAAAGCAGCTGCAACACATTTAATGCGATGACAGTAGCTTTTCCTTAGATATTTTTGGGTCCCCTTCGTTCTTGTGTGTCTCCGAGGCATGCTCCCATCACTGGAGCTCCTATGGAGGTCATTCTTACAACAGGGATTTAGGCTTAAGGCGTATCAACCATAACCGAGACTTTAAACTAGAATTTCTCTCAATTAGCTCCTCGGACCACCTTCTATTCATTTCTTACTCATGAGACTTTAAACTAGAATTTTTCAACTCTATCTGTCTCTCCTTGGATATGTTAGCACCTTCAAATAAGACCCAAGGCCCAATATATTAATTTTTGGGCCCTTATCCCTACAATAGAAAACATAAAATATATACAAATAAATTGAATTTAGATCAAGCAAATTACAAGTCACTTTTATATGATAAATACATAATAATAATATTATTATTATATTTTTTATTGAAACAAATTCGTTTATGCATGACAAATTAAAACATGTCTCAATTTTATATATATAAAAAAAAAATCATAGTATATTTTCTTCTAATTGAAAAATAAATAAATAAAAAATCAGGCACGCACTCTTGTATCCCTAACTATCTAAGTACAAAATAAATAAATAAATAAAAGGGTTTTTGAAAGAAAAAAGAAAAAGAAAAATTTTTACTAAAGAGGTTTATATTAATTATGGAAGTATATGCTTTAAATGTAGTTAAAATTCATGCTATGTATATGACAAAACTAAGGGAGTTAAAATAGGACAAAGTTTAGTTACAAAATTAGTTGTAACTTTAGGTTACAAACTTACTTAATATCTTTTTATTGGATTTGAATTTTGACAAATCTACCATTGGATTAGATCATTTTCTTATATCCTCTATACTTGCAAAATTTCAAGAAAATTAAAGATCAATAGCTACGTCATCAATAAATTTTTTAAATTGCAAGTTTTTGTAATTTAAAATTATGCACAAAATATAAGTTTATAGATTATATAGTAAATGATATTCGATTAACACAAAATTTAACATGTGTATTAAGGGTGTAAAGAACATGCATTTCAACGGTTAGATTTTCAAAATATGTTGTAATATTTATTTATTGAGTGATTTTGTAGCCTTAAGTTACAACCAATTTTGTAGCTAAACTTTGTCCGTCAAAATATACCAATTAAGAAGACTTGGAGGACCAAATTTTGATTGAATCAAACCACAATGGGGTAAATTGTTTTTCCTCAAGCATTAAAACGGTTAGTTTGGATGGGACACTAACAATTTCATCCTAATCAAAAGTTTAGAGGGTCAAATCCACATTAAAAAATTCAATGATTAAATTGTGATAGCACCAAACTGTAAGGGATAAATTGTAATTTTCCAAAAAAAAAAAAAAACTTATCTTGAAATATTTTTCTTTTGTTAAGGTACATTTTTTACCCATAAAAGTTGGGGTTGTTTTCATTGTAGCCATTTTTGTTCAAACTTTTCAACTTGACCACAAAGTCGGATTCATTTACATATTCACCCTAATGTTTCAAAATTTTTAGTTTATCCCTTAATATTTGATTCAATTTTATGTTTGATCCCTTAAGTTTCAAAATCTTTAGTTTCATTAAGGGCTAAAGTTGAAAATGAAAATGAAAATCTTGAAACATAAAAAGCCAAACAGAAAATTGAATAGAACATAATAAGCCAAATTGGAAATTTTGAAGTATAACAGGCAATATGAATACAAATCAAACATGGGAAAAAAAATGAAGTATACTTATGGTTAAAATTTTTAAACAGCACGTAATTCCACGTCTATAGGTGGATTTTGGCTGGCCAATGATAGAAGTGGATTCTGCTCTTCAATAGCATAACATGTGCATTTTGGCCTAAGGCCAAATTTCATAGATGCGTGTGATGCTCTAATTGCTTTGTCTTACACCAGCTCCATTATTTTATGCCCCCAGTAGAAAAATACAAAATATACTCTTAGGCCTAAAACTAACACGCCCAAATAATAATAATAATAATAATTAAAAAGAAGCCCACTGACAGCCATATCACTCTTAAGCCTAAGCTTTGTGAAGTACCATAGGTTTTCACCAATTCTCAATATAAGTCACGGCAATTTTCTTAGTTGTCCTTTTTTCTTCTTCTTTTTTAGTTCATTTTATTGGATCCCATATTTTATTCAAATATTAATAGTAATAAAATATAATATAAATAAAAAATAAAAAAATCTATCAAATGTAGTTATACCATATTAAAACCCTAAAGTCGTGATTTTTTTTTTTCTTATATCTTACTTTCCTGAAATTTCAAACATAAGACTTTTGTTATAAGCCTAAATTTTAAATACTTAAAAATAAATAAAAAGAGAAATCTAAGTTGAATTTTGCAGTTTTTTTTTTTTTCCTAAAGCAATCATGGGAATGAGAGTCAGAATGATTTGTGTACATAATTTTGCAAGTATACTACTATACTCATAACTTTATAGATTAACTTATTCTCTCAATTTATTTTAAAGAATCAAATTAAATGTATAAATTTTATGTATTTAGATTCATCTCCTACTTGCATTATTTGTAATTATCAATTAGTCATTTTATTTTAATATTTTCATTATATGAAATATATTCTTGTAGATAATTATGATAATGTAGAAACTTGAGCATAATAATAAGTCTAAAGTGAATTCCAATCGAAAATTGGATCAAGGTATGGTGCACTATTGGAAATGAAAAAATCATGCAACAATTTAAAAATATGAAAAACCTGGAGGGCAATTGAGTAAATCAAACTAGGTATGAAAAAATTACATTTTACAAGTAAATTAGATTTTGTATGAATATTTTTCAAATTAATTTAATCTTTAATCTGGCCTCCCAAATTGGTTTCATAGCTCCACCACTAGTTATGAGATAACTCCAAAAAATAATACACTCAAACTTAGAGAAAAAAAAAAAAAAAAAAAAAAGGGCCTTTTAGCACACTCAAACTTTTATTTACAGGTATATTTCTATACTTTTAATACTTTTAGATTGATTTATTTTGAGGAATCAAATTTTATGTCTAAAGACTAAACTAAGTATTTGAATTAATCTCTTATTTTGATTGTTAGTAACTATGAATTAGTTATTATGGGGACAATTTTTGCTTCAAGAAGCCAAGGGTTAGACCATGTTGGAGCCTAGGCAAATTTGTTGTCCCACATGGGAAAGAGCTCCTCCCTCTTCATGCCGTATAAGGGATGACCAATGGTGATAGAGTACCACTAGTTTGGTTAACTAGTGATACTCTAACTCCATTGGCCTTGAAGCAAAAATTGTCCCCACAGTTATTTTTATCTTTTGTATATTAATAATATGTCTAAACTTTAATACAAATTCTTTATTTCCTTTTTGTATCAAAAAAAAAAAAAAATTCCTTATTTCCTTTTAAACCTTACATAACACAAGTATTCCAGCAGCAAGATGAAAAGGAAGTCCCCCCCACCCCCAACAGTAAATAAATAAAACTCTCATCTTGAAATGAAGATTTTTAAATGGAATGTAAATGCATGTCTGTGGATAATTTTGACTTGTCAATTATAGAATTGGATTCTATTTTGCTCCTAATCTTGCAGTCACCTTTAAGAAATTTTTCATTGTAATTACTTGGTATATGTGAAAAGAAAATACTATAAATTTACAGTCAATGACATAGTCAGGTGTTTAAAGAATTCTCAACACTTACGTAAGGGGGAAGAAAAAGGTAAAATACAATTAATATCTCTAAGGTTTAGGTTAATGCTAGTCTAGTCCAAGATTTTTCAAAATAAATTTCAACAGTAATATTTTAATGTGGAGGCAAAAAATTGAAGCTTAACTCTTCCCACACCCCATAATGTGATCAAGCACACGACATAGTCACCATAATGCATGTGTGACATGTCTCCTTCCAACACCATAATATGAAACAAATGTGGTTGTGCCCTTATTCCGTAGACGACATTTATCTCCATGATGGTTTATGTGAGGAGTGTGGCAAAGAAACATAAACTATTGCCCATATTATTTGTGGTTGTGCTAGAGCTAAGGAGGCAGGAATGGGTGTGTCAGTGTGTGATCTGAGATGGTATGATCAGCAAAGTGGTTGTTCAGCTGGCTAGATCATGTTATTATGGTTATGAGAACTCTATAATTGCAACCAAAATTCAACTATGATAATACAGATCGAAAAAACATAAGTACATTTTTTTTTTTTCATTTTTTTCCCCATACCTCATCTATATCATTAAAATATTTTCTTTAAAAGACTGCATGTGTATAAATTGAAGATGTAACCACATAGCATAATCAGAACCAAATGTTCCTAGTTGTTACTTGTTAGGACATTATCCCATCTCTAACAAATTAAAGACACATGCATAATGTATTATGCAACAACCATAGCATCACCCTCTTCCCTAAAATCACTTAAAAAATTTATCAAAGACCTTGTGAACATCAGAACATGGAATACGAACAAAATATCAGTTGGGAATTTTATCAAATACCTTGTAGACATGGAAAATAAGAACAAACCATTAACAAAAAAAAATATCAGCTGGGTCAGAACCAAATGTTCCTAGTTGTTACTTGTTAGGACATTATCCCATCTCTAACAAATAAAAGTCACGTGCATAATGTGTTACGCCAACAACCATAGCATCACCCTCTTTGCTAAAATCACTTAAAAATTTTATCAAACACCTTGTGAACGTCAGAACATGGAATATGAACAAAAATATCAGTTGGCAATTTTATCAAATACCTTGTAGACATGGAAAATAAGAACAAACCATTAACAAAAAAAATATATATCAGCTGGGAATTTTTATCAAAAAGGTTAGGGCCCGTCAGACAACCATGCGACCATCCCAACTGGGCTAGCCCAAGTTGAGAACGATCATCTACAGATTGATGCCTCAATCGGAAGCATCAAAGACCGTTAATCACGCTCTGATCGCACAGCCATGATTCATCCACCGGGTTTAGGTCCTGTCTCCTTAGTGATCAAGGATACAGAGGTACGATCCTATAGAACAGATCCTGTTCAAGTAAGGTCGTGACCAAACAAGCGGAAACTACTATTATAAAGTGAAGTCTTGCTAACTATCTAGTCGATATGGGACAAGCTCGTCCGGGTTACAAACCATACTACTTGCTGATTAACAAAGCTCCCCCTTTACACGTTCCCACTTCGTTCTTTGCTGTCTCGGCAAGGACAAAAATGCCCCCCGAGTTCTCTGGACCAATTAGGACAGCTCATAATTGATTTTTCTTTTTTAAATAAGAGTTAGCTAAGTTACGCCCCCAGGGCGTTAAAGTTAAAAATAATAGGCCAACTTGTGTGGATGTCAACCAAAAGACTCCTACTGATAACGGGACTTGAACTTAAATGGGTTAGACAAAGTGTCCGAGCCTTACTAGCTGAGCCAAGCCCCCATTGGCTTTCTTTCTTTTTTTTTCTGCTACACAAGACAGCTCTTAAATCTTAATTACTTGGGATCGATGATAAAATAAAATAGGGCAACCGTTAACTAGACCAAATAAAATAACCCAACAAAAGTAGTAGTTTTGTTTATTAGATACAACTTTAATGGTGTTGTAATATCCGATATTGAATTAAGTGTGAGTTTGGCATTTGATTATAAGCTAGATTTTTTCTTATTTTATACATTATTTATGGATTTCACACTACTTTTTATCTCAACTTTATTTTAAATAGTTTAAATTTCAAGCTTTTAGAAATAATTAAGTTAGCATTAACTTTTTGTCTCACGCTAATACATTATGCAAATAAGATATTAGAAACAAGCAATTCTCACATGGGCATTAAATGTAAAAAGATGTGATTTGCAATTTATGCTTGCAAATTATATGTTGAAAATAAATAAATTTTAGTTATAATCTTAAAATAAAATTGAAAAATTAAGCTTTAATTTTAAAATTTGGGAATACAAATTGTCTATCACACTTTTGTATCTCACTTTATTCACATTGCTGTTGTATTTGTATGCCATATGTTTGATATTTTTTTCATCTTAAACTTTGGTTATTTGATTTTAGTAGCCCGTTGACTGGTAAAAGTATGGGCTTAATTCTTTTCAGCCCATTAACTTAGAAAGAACCATGGGTTTGAGTGCTTTCCCATTCATAGCCAATTCTGTGCAACAAGGGCTCTTAGAGCACTCACAGCAGTGGTGCTATATAGTTATAATGCTATATTTTTAGCTTAAAATCACAAAAAATATCATGCAGCAGTGGAGCTAAATCTAAAAAATTTAGCTCCACAGCTACAGTACACATCTATATTTAGATGTGTACTGTAGCTCACATCTAAAAAAAAAAAAATTATTTTTTTATTACATTCCTCTCTCATCTCTCATTTAAATAATCTTTTCTCATTCTTTATCTCTCCGGCTTCTCTCTTTCTTCTTCTTCCTCAATTTTTTTCTTCTCTGAACATCTCTCAAGCTCACTCTCTCACTCCGGTCTCTCACTCTCTCAACTCCAGCCTCTCACTCTCTCGCTCCGGTCTCGCCTCACTCCAGCCTCTCACTCTCTCACTCCGGTCTCGCCTCATTCCGGCCTCTCACTCCGGCCTTTCACTCTCTCACTGCGTTCTCTCATTCTCTCAACTCCGGTCTCCCAAGCCGCCGATCGGATTGCTTGCTCGTGGATCGCCGACCCAGCTCGCCGACGTGATTGGAGTGCTTGCTCGCCGATCGGAGTGCTTGGAGATTTGGGTTTTTTTTTTTTTCTTCTTGCTGTGGACTGCTAGTAGTGGTGGTGGTGGTGGTGGTGGTGGTGTTGGTGTTGGTGGTGGCTGTGGCTATGGCTGAGGAAAAAGATTGGAGATTTGGGGGTTTTTTTTTTTTCCTTGCTGTGGATTGGTGGTGGCAGCAGCGGTGGCTGTGGCTGTGGCTGTGGTTGTGGCCGTGGCCATGGCCGTGGCTGGTGGTGGTGGTGGTGGTTGTTGTGGGTGTGGCTAATAGTAGAGTGGGTTTGTTTTGTGGTGCTGTGTTGGTAGTGGTTGTGCCGTGTTTTGTGGTGCTGTGGGTTTTTTTTTTTTTTTCCTATTGTGGTGGTGGTGGTGGTGTTAGTGCTAGTGGTGGTGGTGGTGACGGCGGTGATGGTGGTGGTGCCGTGAGGGGTTGTGGGTTGAAGAGAGGGCAGTGAGGGAGAAGACAGAAAGAAGATGAACAGTGAAAAAAATAATAAATAGCTGATTGTGAATATATTTTATTTTATTGTGGTGTTTATATTATTTTATTGTGTTGAAAGCTAAAATAGATCCACTGCTGCAGCACGTATGTAGTTAAAATAGATAAAGTGGTTTGTTGTGGTGCCAAATAGCTATAATTATTGCTCCACTGCTGTGGATGCTCTTAGTCCTTGTTGTATCTCGCCTAATGGTTGTGTTGTCAAGGATTAGAAAGCCCTAGGAGTTGGGGTTACCAGTCCTTTAGCCCAAATATGGGGAATTTTAGTCCAAAGAATCGCGGGTTTTATACCAATTTGGTTTTATGGGTCGTCAAGCCCAACTTGAATTGTTTTCTGATCATCTAGCCCTACTTTATGTTACACTAATTAATTGGGTTCAAAAAAGGATTAAATAAAGGAGTATTGTTATTTTTAGTATAAAGTCCAATGCACTTTGGAAGGCAGTTGGGGCCCTGTGGGCCTTTCATGTACATGGCTAACTCTTCTTTAAAAATAGAATTCAAGTTGGCATTAGTGGACCAATGAGTGGCCATTTGGTAGTGAATTGGGCCTTTGTGTCCTCACACACATACACATATATATGTACACGCGCGTGGGAGGTGTGTAACTTGCTCCTTCAAACCCTACAAATATGCAAAACTGAAATTATAACTTTAAGTTACCTTTTTTTAAAGTCACAACTTTAAATCATTGCAACTTGTGTTGAGAGAGTATACATGTATTGAGACATTGCAACTTGCAAAGGATTTTTGAATGTCTCTTGGCAGTCGTGCTAAAATTAATCTCTTCTTTGACACTAAAAATCTCTTGGATTGGCTGAGAATTAATTCCTCCAACAATTTCTTATGCCAACCTTAGGGGCGGAGGTATGCAATAGGGTGGAGGGCCATCCCCCCCCCCCCCCCCCCCCCCAAATTATGAAATTTTTTTAAATATATATAATTATTATAATGTTTTTAAAATTTAGTTTACAAAAATAAGAGTTGCCCCCCAAATATTTGCCTTAGTCCAATGATGTTTTTATAAAAATATAATTGGTCTAATAGTTACAGAAATATAACTTTATTTTTTTCTATTTTTTATTGTAAAATACGCTCTTATATCTATTAAATATTTGATAAAGTTTAGTACTAAATATGTTTGAATTTATCTTTTTCAACATGTTATGTGGCAATTAACACAATTTATTGACTCATTAAAAAAAAAAATCTTGTCACTAAAACTACACATGAAATGTCTTTTTATTTACCATATGATAGATTATAGCAAGATAACTTCAAATATGTTCGGAGCTTAATTTGGATCATTCATGTTTTTTAAAATTTCATTGGTTCAATTAAAAGATTTTTTACTTGCTTTAGTATAAAATTTGATCATTTGTATTGAAAATGAAACTTTTTATAAGAATTTCACTATGAAAATGGTAAAAATGAATTTTATTTTATGAAAGATTGCCATCAAACATAATTTTGATTGAAAATACTAAGCTTTTTTTTTTTTTTTTTTGGTGTGTATACATATAACTTATCAAATAAAAAGTGTGTGTATATATGTGTATATATTATAAAAAATAAAAAATTTGTGTATACATGTATGTGTGTTTGGGGTTGTCTTAATAAATATATTAGTACCACAACTTGACCCCTCAAACAAAAATTTCTGACTCCGCCCCTGACCAACCTCTTCAAATCCCGAGGGTATGGTGTTTCCTGTAGGTATTTGGAGTTTGTGGCTACACAGGAATACATAGCATTGGTTTCAAACAACTTTTCCTTGTAATTGAGTTATAAGAATTCACACGGGGATTTGGGAGAGTGATTTTTCTAGAGCTATTGGTACAGCTAGCTACTAGTGATGCTGCCGTGCTGCGAAGTTGTGATTGTGAGCTCTTAGAGATAGACTCCATTTGAGTAACCAGTTACAGATTTTAGCATTGGAAGTTGAACTAGATGTTAAAGTAGTTATTCAGTTCTTTCTCAAAAAAAGAAATAGTAGTTATTCAGTTGGTTTCGAGTTCTACCTGCACTAACATAACATTACACTCTTCTCTTTTGGTTGATTGCAGGAAATGATAATTTTACATCCTCAAGTAAGAGTTAAGCGGCCAACAAATTTGCAAATGCACTAGCAAGGTGAGGAACTAATCTTCAGCATGATTTTTTTAATTGTTTATGAATTCGAAAAACTTTCCCTATGATATCTTTTTGCTTTTAAACCTTGACATTATGGGCATGTATTAGATAAGCTTTACTCAAGTTGTGCTTCTTTGTTGCTAATGCATTTCCTTTTCTAACCAAAGAAAATATACATAGAGAGGTTTAATAGCTGACTTCTTTAAACAACAAAATGACAATTCCCTAATTTGTGTTTATATATATAGTCTTGGGAGCCAAGAGTGATCACTCTAGAAATGAAAGGAAAACACAGGCAATTGAGACAAATTTGGAACATTTATACTTAATTTATACTTTTTATTTCCTGTTAGGCCGTACATCAAATGATTCAAATCCAAACAATGATTCATAGAAACATCAAGAACTATATGAGCAAATCAAAACAGGCTTATTTTGAAAAGGAAAAAAAAAAAAAAGCTAGTCAACTGTATTAAACTAGCAAGTGAGATTATCACCAGGAGAAACACCAAGTTGGTTACAATATTCTGTGTAATACTCAACACGTTTTTGTACCGTTGCAGGGTTTCCACCATCACATTCAAGGGCACCATTAATGGCTCGAATCGTTGCTCCGAACCCTTGACTTACGACTGGCCTCACAGACCTCATCCAATACCACAAGCCAGTCTTAAACGCAATAATTGGATCATTTGCTACGGTTTCAGGAGCGTTCAATCCATCGAACCCAATGCTGTTTCCTGCCGGTCCGTAATTGAAATTCCAAGATAGTTGGATTGGTCCACGACCATAGTAACCCTTGTTGGGGTTGCATGGATATTGTGTGTTGGTCTCATCACAGTAGTCCTTAGAGGCACCATCTATCTCCTCTATGTAGCAAAAAACTGCAACAAGAAGATAATATTATTTGTGTTGTATTAGTCAGGGCAATTATATAGTTGAATTCAATTGAAAATCTTAAGTACAACACCTAAGTTTTACCCATATAATATTAGCTTTTGGTTTATGCATGTATTCTAATAATCATTGGTATTTAATGTACGTGATTATAAAAGTAAGAGAAAGCAGAGCAAGATCTTACGTCCAGTTTCATGTGCAACATTGCCAAAGAAAGCTGCAATCTCACGTTTAGAATCATCAACCGATCCAATCCTACCAAAGTTATCAAATGCAGTGAGAGCTTCAAGAAAAGCTGCTCGGGTATAGAAGTTCTTTCCAGCACAACTAGCATCAGCCTGATCAATTATCCCATTGAAGAATTCTTGTGTCACAATATCAGCCACTGAAACATCATTAGGTGGTGGTGAAGCATTGCAAGGACCTTGTTGACACCCAGTGCCACAATAGTCATCGCCAGTGCCACAATAGCCCCATTGGCTACAACATTGGTCTGAAGCACAACCACAATTTTGTGCCTTTGTGTGACTTGGCAAGGACCCAGCTAGGAGTCCCAATAGAAGAAGGGTTAGTAGGTTTTTTTTGGTGATAAGGGCTGCCATTTTTGAAAGAGAGAAATGGATGATGAGGAAATTAGAGTTGGGGGTTGTGGTATTTATAGTGCAAGTTAGAGTTACAAATTAATGTATTTAAAGCAAGTTGTTTGACTTTAAATTTGAACATGAAGTTCTAGATGGGCGTGTTTGGTGCGTATTTGAGTGGGACTTTTATCCTTATTTTTTGTATGTGTGTGTGTGTGTGGACTTTGTGTATGGTCATTGGTCAGTAATGATATTTGGTTTCTGTTCTTGTCATAAAGGAGTTTTGCGCGTATATTGGTCAAAATTTTCCACGGTCAATTCGGTGGTACGCCTTCGCGTAGTGGCAACTGCATGTTTTATTTTCCCTATTAGCAATAAGAGGGAGAGGGCCAACCTTAGGACCATGTCACTTGGGTCCATTTAAAATTTTCATCTTTACATTTCAAATTGTATTAAACCGGCCAGAGAAAGATAGGTGAAGTTCTTTGTGGAAGCCCAATAGATTCACGGGTACGGCACAAGCTACACAACCCAATTTTGCAAGCATTAATGAAATTAAACTATGAAGGAAAAACATAAACTTTTTCAGAATGCACTCTCTGACTTTGTATATAATTATATGGCTAAAATGTAAAATGCATTCTCTAAGAGCATGTTTGGTAGACTGTAATAAGTGTTGTAATGTAATAGTTATTCCTATAGTTTAATTATTCTTTAGTTTGGTTATATTTTTATTACAAGAAATAGTCATTCCTTATGAATAGCTATTCTTCAAAATGAGGAATAATTATTCCTCTTTAAAAGGTTGTATTAGTTATTCCTTAGTAAGTGCATTAATTTCAAAACTTAATATATTTCTAAATAAACAAACCTTCCATATACATCTAATAATTATTAAAATAAAAAATCATAAAAAATAACACATATCTTTCTTAAATTTAAAAATAACAATTTTTAAGGAAATTTAATTGTATGAATAAGATATTTCCTAAAATAAATGTTAAGTTTTATTCTAATGTTATAACTTATAACCAAACTAATGAATAGGTTTAGTTGTTACATTACAACACATTTTATTACTAGTAATAAAGATTACAATTCCTGTTATAATTCTCATTCAGTATACCAAACGTACCTTAAGTTTTTTAGAATTCATTTTAGTCTTCTAATTTTGTTTTCATTCATTTCAGTTTTCTAAGTTTCAGATTTATTCAATTAAGAACGTTCCATCAATTTTTGTTAAAATTTTTTGAAAAAATAAATATGAAAAATATTCTTCAATCATTAATTTAATTTTTTTTAATTTAAAAAACTTGAAGAAAAATTTAAAAAATTGAAAAATTAATCACAACATATAACAAAAATTGATGGAAAAATCTTAATTGAATAAACTTGAAAGTTAATTCACAAAAAAAAAAAATTGAAAATTAAATGAACGAAAGTAAAGTTAAAGGACTAAAATGAATTTTGGTGGAACATAGAGTGCGAGTTTTGCATTTTTGCCAAAATAATATTTCCACCTAAATTAATTTGTATGAGAGAGATCCAAATGTTTAACATAAGAATTTGCTTTGGAAGAAAAAATAAATAAATAAAATAGAATCCAGATTTGTTTGGAGAGAGAAAAGGTGGAATTCGGATATTGCCCTCTAAAATTTAATAATAATAAAATAATAATAATGGAATCTGGAACCCCAAAAACTTAATTTATTTGTAATTGACAATATTTTCTCAATGTTACATCCACAGCATTTTCATAATAAATTCTTCTAAGTGGCAAGTTGTTGTTAGTTTTAATTTGAACTCACCACTTAAATTTTTTTTCTTGTCACATAAGATTTATTGTAAAAATGTTATGAATATAACATTTTTCTTTTCCAATTACCTATCTTTTTATGTTAGTCTTGATCAGAAATTTCAATATTTTAGGGAATGAGATTCAATGCACTACCTTTCAAATAAACAATCTATTTTTAGCATCTCTAATTTAAACTTAAATAAATCTAATAAAAAATTGAGTATAAACTTTATAAATAAGTAAAAAGTATATATTTAATAAAGGATATTGATACATATTTAATGACCTTTTTAAATCAAAAATCATATACATGAAATATAGAATCAAGGAAAAGCAATTGAGATAATAACAATAATAATAATAAATAAATAAAATATCAACAACTATCAAGAAAAAAGAGGGAGAAAATGTCAATCGCCAGTCATGTATTCACAAATTGACTAGATTACGTTGACCTGCCCACCCTCATTAGGTACGGGTATTTCACGACGTGAAGCTTAGGCATGATGATTTGACTCTAACAAAACGGCGGACAGTTCAAAGCTTTATGGAATAGTTCTGTTCTCATTGAAATTTATAATCTAGAAAATCTATCATTTTCTGTAATTATCTGTAGGTTCTTATATAGGTGTAAGAATTGATATTGGTTGGAATTTTGATATATAGAGATCCACATAATGAAAGTTTGTAATATTTCGTGTATGATTATGAAACCCTTGCTAGTAATGAACCAATGAGCAATGAGAATATTGAGAAATAACACAAGTAAGATTTTTTTTTTTTTTTTAATGAACATCTCACATGTGTGATCATTGACCCGACCCACTTGAACTTGTAGTATTCATGGTGTGGGGCACCATTAAATGCTTTACAGCTATCTATATCGTAGCACAGCATTTTTTTGCAAAATGCATACTTTAAACCAAACTACTTTTAGACATGTAGATGTAATTTAGTCCAAAACTCTTACCAACACACTATGCCTCCAGAGGTAGTAACTCAAGTAAGTTAATAGAACTATAAAAATATCCATATATAGTTGTACAAATAAATCAAAATTTTCTAAACAATTCAAGTTTTAGGGAAGAAAAATTAGGAAAATAGACCCTTTTCTATTTATTTACTTTTTTTTAAGGAGACAATATTAAGCACTTCATTTTTTTTTTTTTTTTTTAATGTAGATACAATAATATTTTAACTTATGGTATCCAATCTATGATAATTACTCTTTATCATCATCAGCAGTTGATTTTTTGTGTAAGTGTGGTTTGAACTTTTAAGTATAAGTCTCATTTCTCTTATTCAAAAATAAAAAATAAAAAATAAAAAAATTGTCAATTTTCTAGATTTTAAGTCTAGAACCCACTATTAAGCCGCCGTTGAAACTTGACCTATTTTAAAAGTAAACTCAAAGAACATGCTCCAGTGCTATACTTCATATAGATGCAATAAGCCTCCTTTGAAGCTTGACTTATTTTAAAAGTGAACTCATTCATGAACATGCTCCAATGCTATACTTCATATAGATACAATTAGCTTCCTTTGAAGGTTAACTTACTTTGAAAGTAAACTCATTCATGAACATGCGCCAGTGCAATAGTTCATATAGATGCAATTAACTATATATAGATGCAAGGTTGATAGACGTTGTCGAGTTTATAGCAAAATATTTTATTTGATAAATATGATATTACATAGAAGAATAAACAATAAATTAGTGCATTAGTGAAATGACTGACTACCTTAACAAGAAGTTAAATAGAAAACGATGAAAATTTCCAGTTGAAATTCAATAATACATTCATGATGTTTAGTCATGAATCAATGAAGAAACAATCAAACAAGCTCTTGAACTAGCTTGAGTTTGTCTTTATAAACTGAACTAAATTTGAACACTTCTAACTGGGTGCCAAAGTCGAGCTGGGACCATACTCGAATTGAAAGATTGAACAAACCAAGTCCATTCTTTTTAATTCTTGACGACTACTCAGCTTGATTGCAGCACTAACTTATTCTAACAAAACATTTAATACTTGCTTGACTTGGTCTTAGTGCAACCTAACTTCATCTAATAATACAAACTGTACAAAACAATTTGTGATTCCTGAAAGTGCTATTATAAGATATAAGTTTAACACTATTATTTTAATCAAATAGCTAAAAATATTGATCCATTGATGTTTGGTGTATTGTACAAAATAAGAAGGTAAAATAAATAAAATAACATTTTGTAAAACTATATTGCTAAATTTATGGCTCCATCAATGTAAAATGCTCTTGCTATACTAAAAGTAGTAGCTTATCAATTGAACTAAGTTATAACTTATAGTATAACTTGACTTGAAAAAAAGAATTTGTTTATATCATTTATATTTTTAGTAAATGAAGTCAAAAAACCACACTCAAACTAAAATTTTGATGCAATTATAAAATAAATAAAAAATCCCAAACTCAACATTATATTGTGTTTATTATAACGTGTTTATGAACAAGTTCAAGTATAGCTAGATTAAAGTATATGTAACATTATTTGTGTGGCTGCAAGAATATGATTATATAAACTTAGATTGAATTGTTTGAGATCAAATTATTATTTGTAATTTATTATGAAATATAAATATTAACTTTTAATGACACGTGGTTAATCTAAAATTTATAAGTTCATTAACAAAAATTGTTTTATCTAATTAATTCAAATAATGTAATTTCATATATAATTCTTTACTAATAGTTAGCATAGATTTGTGAAATTATTAATTAAAAAAAAAAAAAAAAAACCATAAAAGCTTGTTTTACAAGACAATTAACATGTAATTTCATTCCATGATAAGCTCAAACTCAACTTGTCTACACCCCTATTAAATAATATAATAAGAATATCTATATCTTCCATTCAAAAAAAAAAAAAAATATATATATATATATATATCTATATATATAATGTAATAAGAATAGCCTTCCTAGATTCACAACCGCTGTAAAATATGCACTTTTCTCCCTGTCATCAGAGTACTGCATAGTCTGCTTCCAAAACTACAGTGTTGATCATAATTCCTCCTCTTGTTTGCTTTTCTCATTTTCATATCCTGATGCCCTCCCACTCCTCCCAATTAAAAATGGTTCTGGCGAGGAATTATCATGATGCATTTCTAGACCTTGATAAGATCGAGCTGCAAAAAACTCCAGTCCAGATTTAGCTGTTCCTTTGATTACAGACTTTGGATTGTCACGCAATTGCAGAACCTTATCTGTTGCATTGGCTAAAGGAAGAGTCCCCTCATTGTCTTCCCTACCATTCTCTTCTGTAAGTGAATAAATAATAAATTCAGATCCCATGGAATATGGTAAATTGCCAAAAAAAGATTCATTCAACTTATCAACTTTGTAGGTCAATTCAACAATTCAAAGTCTTAGATTATTGCTGTATACCAAAAACAAAAAACTATGGATGATAATGAACGCACAAATGACACCTTAAATAATATATATATATATATATATATTCTTAGTAAATTGAAGCAGCGTTCAACACATACCATTTGGTAGAACGGGGTTCCTGTAGAAAATCATAGCTTCTTGACTTTATTTCATTTTTATTTATTTACGTTGTATAAATCATCTCAAACAGAAAAATATGCACATTTCGTTCAATAACAGTAACACCTAAAATTTCAATTGAGTGAATTGGAACTTCCATCAAAGTAATGAGTTCATGCACTGATATTCTATTTGATTGACATTTACGCATCCACATATATATCGCCATAAGTGTAACTTGCCATTTTTAATCAATTTTTCCATTTTAGACTAGATCCCTTTTTTTTCTTTTATAAAAACTTCTATTTGACATTCAATGTAAATGATATCATACCCGTTACAACAAACCAAACCAAAGGAGAGAGATAACTACCTTGCAGATCAAAATCTTCTACATATCCACCATGGAAAAAGGAAAACCGTGCTTCTGACCCATTTCTCTCTTCCACGGGACATGAATTAATCAAATCCCGGAATTCCATTACATATTCTCCTGTCCACTGACTCCCTCTGAATCATAGAAATTTTAATATTTTAACAATTAAGGGAAAGAGAGAAGGGGAAAGGGGGGGGGGGGGGGGGAGAGAGAGAGAGAGAGAGAGAGGCATCTAACTCTAGAAATAAACCAGGGAAGTTCATCACTAGTCACTCTACTCTAAATCATATATCAAGAAGGCATTTAGATAGCCTGATATGTGAACTAGGGAAGTTGATTGAGAAGATAAAAGACAAGTTCAAAACTATCACTAAGGCAATGGAGGGCAACTTTAGAAGATCATAAAATCAAAATGAAATATATGAAAATAAAATGATTAATGATACTCAGAAGCATCAGTAGAGAAAGCCTAAAATCAGCTAATCTCAACTTCAGTTCAAGCAAAAAGAAATATAAGGGTGACAAAAACGCGAAAGCTGATTGGGATAGGCATTATTCTAGCAATAATACCAAACTAATTAACTTATGTAGACTATTAATAGAGAAGTTCTCCTATTATCCATAGGAAAGAGGAAATATAAATTTACTCCTTTTTTTTTTTTTTTTTGATAAATAATAAACATTTTATTGTAATAGGATGTACTTCATGCACCTTGGATGAGTACGCAAATTACCTAAAAGAATTTTAAATTATACTTGTAAATTGACTAAGACAACATTAATCAACTCAAAATATGTCTCCTAAAAACATTAAAGAAAATTAAAAACCAGAAATCAGGATTCAGTTCAACAAAAAAAATGTCTCCTAAAATCATGTTTCCTTCAAATAAAAGCTGTCCGCATGCCTTATTTACAATACACTGTGGGGCCCACAAATCAGTATTTGTTATTGGTAAGTTACACATGCATCCAGCAGGTCTTGAACCCACAACCTCACATTCCACCTTGCTCTTACAAGGTATAAAGGTATCATTTGAGCTAGAAATCATGCCAAGTCTATTACAAGAGGAGTTGCCATTTATATTACGAAGAGTAAGATGCTCTGTATACTTGTACAGAATCACAATGTAGGACTTCTCCAATGCAAGAACTTCATTTATTGAGCCATTCCCTGGCCTTGCATTGGAGAAGAATGACCAATGAGATTCTGTACAAAGTTCATAGACCCATAGAGCATCTAGCTTTTCCTAGTTAAATTAATCAACTGATTAGATGCAGACCTCCGAATTAATACCTTAAAAATGATGCATCTTACATGAGAAACATGAAGGGAAAGTCAAGCAGTTAATTAGAGTGTTAGGGTAACTGACGTTAATGTCATCCTTTGCATGATGGCCTGTTTTCCTAATGGTCATTGTGTCCAGAATATTAATTCAAACCAGATTTGAACTATTCAGCTTTCACAATTTACATATTACAAAGTTTTAATCTCTACAGCAAGTAAGGACAGAAAATAACAGCAACAAAAAAAAAAAAAAAAAAAAGCATTTTATTTTGATATAATTCATAAAAGACTGACACAGCCTATAACTTAACCCAATAAAGTAAGAGGTAATTATTTTAGTTCATTTATTCAGAATCATTAGATACAGACATAACTGCAAAGCAATTTCCACACAATACCTGTTGAAAGCTAGCATGGCTTCAAATGGAGTAATAACCGGAGATAAGTATTCTTTGCTCTCCAGAAGAGCAGTTTGGGCACAGGAGACAAAAATGAAAACATCACACTGCCACAAATGGAAATTTTGTTAACAAAACTATTAAATTCCAACTTCTATAACAAACAAGCAGGCAGAAATCAACTTGCACATATCAAAGTTCACCTCAGGAAAGTTGGCAAGTTTAGCAGGATTTGGCTTTCCCATAACAAGAGTATAGGCCTTTTTCCCTGCTGCTGTGATCAGCTCTTTCATCTGATGAATCATATGTAGGTACCCAGCTGCACCAACAGTTGCAGGATGAATAATTACAGTTGTAGATATGCATGAATCTCAAAATTATTGAATTTTCACCATACTATGACAAATTATGTTATAACAATATAAGAAGAATAACACAATGAAAAGAATTTTATTTTTTATGTCCTAAACTACCAGACCAATAAGATTGTCATGCTTAAACTGAAAATGGAATATTGATGATCTTACCAAATTTTTTAATTTCAAGTTCTCTAGATTAATTAAGAACCAGTTCACCAAACAAGGAGTTAAGGGTTCAAATATAGCAAACAACCATGTCCACACACACAATGACATGAAATCATCCCAAAACATAAATCAATGTCAATCTGACAACCCCATCAATATAACAGTATCAGAATTTATCAATTGATAAAAATTAAGAAACCATACAAATCAATAATGAAGAAATGAAAAGAAGTCTAACAACAACTTAGTTCATCAAAGGTCAACTTTATTAGCCTTTAGGCATAAAATACATGATTAAATAAAGGGAAATGTGTTTACAATTCATGAAACATGCTTAGAATGAAAAATATGAGTTAGCAAACTGTACACAACAAACACCCATACAAACCGATCTTGCTCAATCCCACAAAGGAACTTACCTACACCAAGAGTTCCCACCAAAATGCCAATGATATTGGCATCCTTTGCTTTTTCCACCAGGTAATATCTGCATGCATCATTCAAACAGTAAATAAGAAAAAAAAAAGTGCACAACATAAATTAAACAATAGGTACAAGTGAATCAATAAACTTTTAAGGAGAAAAGGAGATAAAAGTGATAAAAGGGAGGGGGGAGCAGTGCGTAACAATTGCATTGCATATCATACCGGCGCTTAAGAATTCTTTTCCGTTGAGATACATCCGTCACCAAACAATTCTCTGTTGCATCATATCTGACTAAAACAAACATCACCAAACATAAAGCAATGATTAATTATGAAAAATAGAAAACAATAAACACAACTGACAATATGCTAACACATACTGGAAGCTACACGGAAAATGGAAAATCAACATATAAACACTCAAAGTATCTCCACAAGTGATTGTTTGACATTGCTATAAATTTCTCTAACTAATATATTTTCGATTATAAGAAAAGCAACAACAATGATGGGAAATACTTAAGACATATGCCGGATGCAGAGAGTGGGAAAAATATGTGCAATTATACAGCTTGAATTCGCAAGAAAACACTCGATGAGCAGTAGTGGAAAGAAAACAGGATAAGCTTCAAATACACGCAGGAGCATTGTTACAGTACTTCAAGGGTACGCACAAATGTTCATGTATACCACATATGAGCAAGCTACAAGCCATAATAGATTACGGATGAATGTGCATGTATACCACATATGTGCAGCACGTTACAAATAGTGAAAAGGAAAAATTTTATTTTAGCAACATTAATAGGCTCATAAAAAATTAATCACGATGCTAGTAAAAAGAATGACAAAAATATCTCCACCCTCAAAACTTTGTGAACCATATGGGTGGAGCAACATGCTGGGATCTGAGGTATACAAACACACAAATACATTGTGAATATCAGGAAATTATCATTAGGAACATAGAACACACATCACAACAAACACACACGTAGTGAGGGACATAATAATTTATCTACCTATATCACAGCCATTAAATGTCATCACAACATTTGCAAATGCTGAATTGTCAGAACCAATCCAAAATAGCAAGTAGTCCTCCATTCTTTGTCCGTCAGGTAGACTCCAGGTCAAGCCTCCAATACTATAGCTATTAGCTGGTGTTGTCCCACAAGTGCTATTATCAGTACAGTCACTAGTTGGTTCCACAAGCCCGTTGGAGTTGTTATGATCATCAGATGGATTCATAACAGAACACTTAACATCAGCAAAATGGATTTCTGATTTAGATTTGGACTGAGATAACCTTGATGCCTCTTCTAGTGCTTCTCTAATATGCTTTATTGAATGTGCATATTCCAGCCCATAAAGGACCTGCATTTGGGAAGTTACACAAATAAAATTTAAAACAAATTTATGCAATAGGTCTTCCAGGAAATAAGAAAAATCAAAATAATAAGTTATTAAATAATAGAGAAAAAAGTATGGGATGTAAGTAGAACACTCATTATAAAAGTACTGAAAAATTCAGAACCACCACCCTAAATGTTAATGACAAATAATGCAATATCTTATCAAAATCGTGGCTTCCTTAGCCTAATAATCCAGTTGATAGTATATTGTAAACAAACCACGTTTGTTGATCTCTATATTTTAAGAGGCACACAGTTAAATCATCAACATTTGCAGCATATCATTTCAATACTCACAGGTAAATACAAAGCACGTGTAAAATAATGCATCAAAGGTGCTAGCTAGCATGCAAGTGAATTTTCCATTGTGTTGTAACAAAGACCTAGGATTGTTTTCCACATACTTATAAGAATTGACCATTTTCCCAAGTATGTCAATCCTTTAAAATGTCCGTCATAAGTTCAAACAAAGAATGCATACCAGCAACAATATTCATAAACACACCATCAAACCTTTAAACTAATTAATCCCATACAGTAGCCACTATTTAGTTGACTTGAACCTTTCTTTCTATGTAAAAAAAAAATTGTTTCAACAAGAATACCACTAGACTGACCTGCTCTTCCCAGGATCAAATGCAGCTATATGTATCTGAGGTGTGCAAAATATTATGAACCATGTGAAAGTAAATAGTGAGATAAACATTTACGGTCTTCTTTCAAATTTTGATGAGTAAAAAGGGTAAACTGAGAAAGATAATAAAGCAAACATTAGGCACACATTGTCAACTCTGACATCCATTTATTGGAATGAAAATGCAAACATTTCAAATTAATTTCTATACCACAACACGCTTGCCATTGGTCGAAGCATAATTCAAAAGATCTTCAACACAATTGGACGCACTAATGGAAGCCTTTCCAAAAACAAAGAATGCTGGAAGTGTTGTTGTCCTGCAAACAGAAAAGAGACCTTCAATAGCATGGCATGTGAAGTATTTTAACAGCAAAGAAAACTACATTGCCAAGCCAACTTTGCAGAATTCCTAAATTCAATGAAAAAATATTAAGAGAGAAAACCTAAGTTCAAATCCCTATATCATAATTAACATTGCCAACGAACATAATCAAATAAATGTAGATCATATCTTACTCCCTTAACACCATAGACCTTAAACCCTAACCCTGCCGCAAAGGATTCAATGGCCTTCACTAGTCTCAAGCTCTTTGATTCATTACATCTAATTTTCATTGATTTAGGTCCCCAGCAATTTCTCAATATCAATATTACATCCTACCACTTTATTTCCTGGCTTTAATTCCTTCTCTTCCTGATTTAAACTCTTTGCAACTCAAACTATCAGTAAAAATTGTTTTTGATGTTTTAGATTTAGTACATGAATTTTTGTTTTAAGTGATTTCTTGGCTGCAAGAGGAGGGGGAGGGGTTTGATAAATGAAAATTGTTTGACAATTAAATGATGGTGCTGGATGCTGGCAGGCAGGAAATAATCCGGAACACATGTTTTAAGAAGACAAGAGTTGGCCAGAGGACACAAGGAAAAGATTATCAAGAATGGCAAGACATGAATCTCAATTTCACAGCTCTGAAATAGGTGGGCCTTAGCAGCAAGCCTTTCTTCAATCCAATCATCATAAACTCAATGCAATTTTAAATTAAGGTGCCAAAAATGCCAATACTAAAGATAGCATGTTTCTGCAAGATTTTTATCTAATAAGAAAATGCAAAAATGTAATTAAATTTTGTTTCCCTGAACTAATTGAGACCCATGACCTCAACCTCCATCTTGCTCTTACAAGGGGAGGAGCAACCATTTGAGCTAGCACTCATTGACTACTTTTTCATTGTAGTTGAGATGCAAACATTCAAAATAAATAATCATACATTATCAGAAATTTCAGTGATGAATGTTTATTTTAGATTCCTGTTACTCAAGCTTTGCACAAAAAGATACAGAATATGCATGATTCTTTTCCCGTTAACATTAATATCTTACACACAGCCTCTACCTATCAAAAAAATATCCTACACACAGCCTCAGAAATTTGCAAATAGATTACCCAAATTTGTTAACAAGTACTCACGGGCTGAGACACGTATGTCCATAATGTACAACACACTCAGCATCGGCGTGCAATGCTCCAACCTCATCTACGCAGCAACTACCGAATGTTGTGTCTGCCATCACAAATAATCTAACATCTTTGTTGTTGTCTCCACTGTTTTCAGTGCTGCATTTTCTCAGCAACCGAAGTTTTTCATGCAGAGCTCTCACCACTCGCGTCGAATCCTTCAATAACTCATCTGGAAACTGAAATTCAAACAAAATGCAGTTGGATTTTGACTAATAAGCATTGAAATTCAGTCCTAAACCTCTCTCTTTTATCACAGTAAGAAATTCAGGAATACAATTTGAAAGTAATTTCTGAATGAAAAATTGAAGAAATTAACTGAAACTAGTAAATTAAACACATTGAAAATTCACTGATACAGTTACAGAAATGTTTTCTTTTCCTTTTCTTCAGTTTCTCAGCAAACAACCAGAGAAAGAAGAAACAGAATTTCAATAATCTCTTCGAAATCAACTGAAGCAAGTAAACTAATCACATTTAAATTTCACTGACACATTAACCTTTTATTCATTTTCCATCATTTTCTCAGGAAACAAACAGAGAATAAGGAAATAAAATTTCCAAAATCTCTCCAGAAACTTTGAAGAAAGCAACCGAAACTAGCAAACTAATCAAACTTAAATTCTCACAAACATACACTAACTTTCTATTTTCTTTTCCTTCAGTTTCTCAGCAACCAATCAGAGAATAAAGACACCGAATTTCTGCAATCTCTCTAAAAGCTTCTGTTATTTTATTTTTTTTCCTTTTGTTCAGTAAATTGTTTCCAATTCCATTAACACAAAAGAAAATTATATTTTCCTTTTGGCTTTCTCGGAAACCAAACAGATGATTAAAAAACGAGAGATAATTTCTAGGGTTTTAGGAAGTTTCATTTTTTTTTTTTTTTTTTTTTTTTGGGGGGGGTGGTTTGTTCAGCGTTACCTGTAAAGCGACTCTCCTGAAGTTGCGGGAGTAGATGAAATCGGCAGTGGGGGCAATTTCGTAATTAGACTCCAAGTCCATGGCCGAAAATCAAGTTGAGCTAGCTGCTGCCTCTGCTAGGAGAGAATTGTATCTAATGTATACATGCAGAGGATGAACATGGCGCCAGGAGAGATTGATTCGCTTGGGCTTCCGGTTCTCGGCCCAAACTTTTGGGCCCTCTTTGTTCTTTTTTTACAGGGTATTTGGTATAAAATAGAAGCCCAAAATTTAAATTTATATACAAGATAAAAGAGTGAGAGGTTCAATGTTTTCAATTTTACCATATTTGTTTTACGGTAAAATAATATTTTACCCTTCAAATTTTGGGAAAACTCTCCCTCTCGTCTATCTCTCCAAAAAAATCCAGCCACCCTCTCAGATTTCTCTCCAAAAAACCCAGCCACCTCCGGTACCCTCTCCCGCCAATCTCCGGCTCCAAGGTCCAAGGCACCACCGGCCAGCTCCAGCTTCCGCCGGCGCCGCCCATTGCCGGCAAAACCAGGTACTTTTCTGCCTTTTTAGATTAGATTTCTCCTTTTCTTTTCGTTTTTCTTAGGTTCGATTTCTACTCCTTGCTAGAAAAACTACTCGAAGTTTCAGGTTTTATTTTTGATGAATCATAAATTTTTTGCACATATTTGATTTCTTATCATTTTTCATATGGGTTTTTTTGGTGTTGATTTGGTTGTGTGAGATTTATTATTTTTTTGATGATGTTGCCACTGGTTGTTTGATATGAGTTAGGGTTTATGATTTTCAGATCTGGGTTTTTTTTTTGGGGGGTTTTATTTATGTGTGGTTGCAGAAAATTTTCACAGATTGTGGTTTTGGTGATTTATCACTTACCTTCTACATAAGTAGTAGGGAGGAAACCTTTATGGAGGTGCTTGTACCTGGAATGGAATGCCTTTGCCAAGCAACAATTATATTGAGTTGAATTCTCTGCTGGTTCATGGTCTGGTTTAATATAATCTTTAGATTGATGAGAGAGAGAAAGATTAAAGCGGCAAGTCAGAGTAATAGAGAAATGGTAAGGAAATCATATGATACCCTGAGCAGTCAATTCTCAATAATCTATCTATACCACATACAGTCAGTTACCTTGGAGGTTCATTGGACCAAATAGTCTTTATTGAATTGAGTAGGGGCCAAAAGACTAGTTTTGGGGTACAATTGTGCATAATTCTTCTCTGACCAGCCCATTGCTACAGCATCAGTTGAGCTGAACTATTCATTTTTTATAAGTATAGAATTTTATCCAGCCAACTCCAATTTCTTATTGTTATACCACTCAAATAAAAAAAATGTGGCTGGAATTATGATGATGCAAGGATCCAACAGTTAATGGTCATTTTGTGGTCATTGTTTTGATTGTATGAATATATATATATATATATATATATATATATATATTCATTGAAAGGTTAATTAGTGATATGCTTAATATGATTGTGTGCTTGTCTTCTTGTTTTGATTAATTGCTTATTGCACAAAATTCTGTGCACTAGCTAATTACACATTTCCTCTACCCAGCTTTCTACAACAGAAGAAGTTTACAAGATGATTTGCAAACTTCAGCTTTTTAACCATCGGTGATGTCTCAATACAATTTATCATAGTATCCCTTAAACGATCATGATCAATGTTATTCATTATTTTGAACTTGTGTAAGTAGATTCAACCTTTTTAGCCATTGGTGATGTCTCAGTACAATTTTAAATTTTTACCAGTTTTTTAATTTTCATTTTACGTTGTGCCAAACGCTAGAAAATATTTTACGCGACATTTTCATATACACTGCCAAACACTGTAAAATAAAAATGATATTTTAACCATAAATATTACATATTAAAAACAAACAAAGAAAAAAAAAGATTCTACAATTCTAATATTTTGGAATTTTGGAAGAAGAAGTTAAACCCATTCCTTTATAAAAAAAACACACTCGTTCTTAAAAGGAAAATAAAATAAATAAATAATACACATTCAAATATTATAAATAATTGAAATGATATATTTCCTCCAAAATTAGTTTTAACATAAATAAATTGTTAAATATCTCTCTATTTCACATGTGCGGCTTGTAAGCCATCCACCCTTATTCTCTAGAGTAGGCAAGAGCTATTCATTAAGGGTGGAAGTTCAGTTATTCAATTAAGGCATTGTCACTTCGGTCTCTACCATTTTCTTCCATAAATAGGTACTTCAAGAGACATTGTAACGTATAGATTGAAACGAAAAAAACTGAAAGATAAATAACAAAGACATACATCCATATATACATACATATATATATATATATATATATATATATATATATTTCGGTGTTATAAATAATATAACATGGTGAAAAACCACTAAAAAGGAAATAATTCATATATAATCTTAACTTCAAATATTTTTTTTCTTGTCTCTATATTTCTTTTAGGGTAGATTTCATTCTTTTACTTGGACTAATACCAAGCAGGTTTAGCGCATTTCAAAACTGACTAATTTGATCTTTAAGAGAGAGAAGAAAACTAACTAATAGGCCTAATAATGTTTATTGTTTATGGACTAAGTTGGGTTTAAGGACCAAATCTGTCAATTTTAAAATATTTAAAACCCAGTTGGCATTAACCCAAACCTCACAACAAGCTAATGAATTTCAATTAGCTTGATTAATAAAGTCTCTGATAGTTGAATAAGAGATTTAGAGTTTAATTTTTACCTATATTAAAAATCGATCAGTGTCTTAGTCTGATGATAAAAAACTATCATCAAGCGCAGATATTCTAAATTGAAACTCTCCTCCTTAAAAAAAAAGAAGCTAATGAAAATTACCATTTATTTTATTTTATAACATAAATATAAATAAATGATGTGATTTATTGAGCTATTTGAGTTTATATCAAACATCTAGAGCTTTCTAGAAACCCCATATTAAAAGGACAGCGAAAGCCCAAACCCAAACCCAATAGTAAAAAACAGGTCAGGCGATGCCGGCCTGTTCATCTACCTAATCCCCCGTCTGTCTTTCCTCTCGTTATCTCCTCTTCTTCTCCTTCTCCCTCTGCACCTCACTGTCTTCGGCAAATCCAACGTCCCAGAACATACGGTCAGTTCCCGCCTCTCTCTCTCTCTCTCTCTCTCTCTCTCTCTCTCTCACGCATACTTTACATATATTTTTACATATCTGTGTGCGCGCCCTTATATATACAATATCTAGGATATCATATGTAAGTTCACAAATTTCTGGGTTTTCAGTTTCAGTCTTCTTTTGGTTGTTAGCTCAGTTTTGGGTCTTTTGGAAACCAATTCCCTTGTGAACCAAAAATATAACAGAACCCGGTATTTAGTTTAGCCAATATTATTGATCTATTTGGTCATCAAAGTAGCTTATCACTCTCAATCTCGGTCTCTCAGTCGGGTTAGGTTGGGATTTTAGGGGGTGGGTTTCTCTTATTTTTTTTTTTTTTTTTACTGGGATGGTGTTACCGTGTAAGGGTTTTTTTTTTTTTTTTTTTTTTTTTTTTAATAATAAATTTCTGGACTTTTTTGGGCAAAATGATTTAGTTATGGCAACAGCGGAGTGGATGGCAAATGACTGAAATGAAAGAAGGCAAACTTAGAGTACTAAAATAAAAAATAGTGAAACTTAGAAGGTGAGTTTTGAACATATGTAGGATATCATATGTTAACACTAAAGGAGAAAAATTCCTTTTTTTTTTTTCTTTGAATTAGTAATTTGCTAATACTTTAGGACCCTTTTGGTTATAAAAAGAAAAGTGTAATTTTTTTTTTTCAATTGTACTTCTTGTCATGTTTAATACCAACTTTGTTTATTTATTTGAAAAGGAGAAATGGGGTTGTTACGAACATGAATATGCATTGATTCCAGATTGCTTTTACCTTTTGAGTTTTAACTACTTATGTATTGAGTTCACACTTGCAAATGCAGTTTCTGGGATTTTTTGTTTTACTCTAGTTTTGCTGGGTTAGTGGCCGACCCTGACTAGTCTATTGAGGGTCCATAGCCGAACCCAAAATTTTGGAACTAAGGCTTGATTGTTGTCACTTTTGTTCTGGTTTTGGTGGATTAGGTATGTTCTTTATTTATGTTGTTAACAGATTAATAGGCTATGTGATATGCTATCCAATGGTAATAAATTTTACTAATTAACAAGAGTGTTGACTGGTTTGAATTTGATCCTCTTCGTGCTTATGTCAACTTGATTATATTTATAGCATATTGAATTGGACCTAAAATTGTTATTATTATTGTGCTGGGGTCACATTGCCCTCTTCTGGGTTAATTTCTGTTCATTCTAGGACATTGCCAATTTGCCTTTGATATCCAAAATGGCAGTTATCATTTTTTTTTTTTTTTTTTTGACATTTGGAGCCTGTTGGTGTAGGTATTGAAGCTTAATGTGTAATTTACAAAGCATCTGAACACTTTGAAGAAGTATGAGCACCACGCAGATTACTGCCTACCAGCCTAAAGTATGTGTCAGACATATACCACATTCATATCGCCTCCCTTCTAATCCATGTATTTTACCCACCCTTCCTAAGCGTGTCCCTAGGACTTCCTTGAGCACAAATGTAAATGCATCACGTCACCAACAATGTGTGCCTGTCTCAAAGTACCAGCAAAGCATGCCTGTCTGCTTATTTGGCGGTAAAGGGAAAACAGGAGGTGAAAATGGGGTAAGAGTTCTTGTTATATTTCAATTCATTAGTGCTCATTACTGGACTATGTTAAGGTTAAATTTCCAAGTGGTTAGAAAAATCTATCCAAGTTGCTGATAAAGACTTTGATGTGCACTCAAATGGCTTTAATCCATTTCTCTAAATCACCTGCAAATTCTCTTTAAAATGCTGTGCTAAAGTAATTAGTTATGTCATTATGGTGCATTTCGTGTTGTGTCAATCAGTTTTTTTTTTTTTTTTTTTGTTTTGGGCTGATCTTTTGTTCTCCTTGGGATATCATAAGGAAGTCCTGTTTAAAATAGGTCTCATGCATAAAAAAATTTATTTTATTATTATTAGTATCCAGTGAATATCAGTCAGAACTTTCACTCCTGGTTTACATTAAACCATATTTTATTACTTTTATTCTTATTGATGCAATAACTTCTGCCGTTGTCACTTATCAAAAAAAAAAAAAAAACTTCTGCTGTTGTCACTTGTCCAAACCTTATTTTTTTAATAAAAAAATTCCCTATTTTATTTGTCCCCTTAACATTTCTTTGAGAGGGCTTCTCCTCGGATTTAAGATGAAGCTTCAATTATTAATATATTATCTTTCTACTTATAAAAAATTAATTGATATTACTTACTGTATATTTCATTATATTGTTTTCATTGTTATATTATTTTTCCAAAGCAAAGTTCAAGAAAATATTTTGCTGCCAGAATTGGTGAAGGGCATTTGTCAAGGATGCATTATCATGCTCCGGTATTGTTAGAGTCATTGGCCCTGTTATGCAATCAGAGTGAATGAGGGAGGATGAGATGCTCACTGATATCTTCATTAGAGGATTGTATCTCATAATATTTTGGTCCGGAAAACTGCATTCACTTGACTAAACTTCTCAAATGCCTGTAGGGTTCCCCATGGAATGCTTTTCAGAATATTTTGGGAAGGTTTAAGGGAAAGTCCGTGGAAGATGTGTTACGGCAGCAGATTGAGAAGAAAGAATTCTTTGATGATGGTGGCAAAGGCAAAAAGCCTCCATCAGGTGGTGGGGGCGGTAATAGTGGGGATGGTTCTGGTGAGGATGAAGACCTTGCTGGAATCATTGATGAAACTGTGCAAGTGATTTTGGCAACTATTGGCTTTATTTTTATGGTATTAACCTCTCTCTCCCTCCCCCCCCCCCCCCCAACCCCCCCACCCCAAAAAAAAAAAATCTAATGTCAAAACTCAATAATATTGTTCACTGCAGCATGATAACATTAGCTACAAAGTACTTATCAAAAAACAATTCTTGAAGAAAAATACTAGATAACCTAAAGAATTACAACTTGTCAAAAATTAATAAAAATTAACTCGAAAGGATAACTAAATAGTATGAGTTGCTATTTTGTGCTTGGTATACTGCTTAAATGTTGGCCCAGAGTATGTGGAGGGTCAAATTTTAATGCAACCTATATTATTGCACACATTGCTGCCTGAAAAATGAAGAGTATTACAATGTCCAAAATAAATCTGATTAATTATATTATTGTTGTTCTAGTGATGTTTTAATGTGTTACCGTTCCAAAAAAAAAGTGATTTTTTAACGTGTTTTCAACTTTGAAGGGATCTAGTTTGTGCTAGTTGTATGCAAGTGCCAGTGATTAACCATTTTAGCTCATTGGTTTCATTGCAGTATGTTTACATAATCAGTGGTGAAGAGATGGCTCGGCTAGCAAAGGACTACATCAAGTATTTATTTGGAGGAAGTCAGAGCGCTCGTTTAAAGCGTGCCATGTACAAGTGGGGAAGGTTCTACAAGAAGCTGACCGAGAAAAAGGTAGTTGATCCCTTTTGGTTGGAAAAGGCAATTATCAACACCCCAACTTGGTGGGATAGCCCGGAAAAGTACCGACGTCTCTATAAGTCTTACGTAGAATCAAATTCTGGTAAGCAATAATGAGTTCAGTTGTATCATACTGCCTGGCCTACCTCCAGAATGTTGCATGTTCTGCAAATGTTGCAAGATGGTATCCAATTTTTTGGTAAATTTTTACGTAATCAGGGTTTTATGAATTAGACATGTTGAGAGCCTTTTCGGTATTTGTGGTCTGACTGTAAACATGCGGAAATTGTCTTTGATTATGAGGCACTCCAAGAAAGTGATAAAAAGTAGCAATAGCAAATATAGGCTTGTTTAGCCAAGAGAGGGATGGCATTGAAATGTTAATGCTAGCAAATCAAACGAGGATGAGTACAGAGGGAACTTTTAGACCATAGAGGGCCATGGTTCCCTTGATTTTTTTTTTTTTTTTAAAAGAAAAAATTTACCACTATATATATATATATATGAAAGTTTGGACTCAAATAATTCATATTCACCCCCAAAATTGGAAATTAGCTATTATAAAATAAAATGTGGATCTAAAGCATCTTTTTATTAAAAAAAAAAAAAAAAAAAAAGTCACTTGATCCGTATGTGTTTTGCATCGTAATTCACTTTTTTGATGTTTAGAGTTCAAAGTTAAGAGCCTGAGACAGGAGAGTAGAGGGTAAGAGGAGGAAGGAGATGAGAGTGGATGAGAATTGTTATCCCTTCTATTTGTTTGAATGTATTAAAATTTAAGTAGGAAAAAAAAAAAAAGGATATATCTATATATATATATATATATATTCTCGTGTCTTCTGTCTGGATGTTTAAAAATTAGGGTAAATTCTATTAATATACTTGAAGTTTGGGTTAATACTAACCAAGTTCAAAACATTTTAAAATTAGTCAATTTAGTTCCTAAAAAAAAAAATTTAATCCCTAAACTGTTGGCATTCGTTAGTTTTTTTTTTTTTTTTTTTTTTTTTCTTAAATATTTAAATATAATGACTCTTTGCTCTCTCTCTCTCTCTCTCTCTCTCTCTCTCTCTCCTTTTGACCTCTCTACTCTTCTTTTCCTTGAGGCCTCTCTTTCTCTAACTTGTCCCAATCTCCTCTCTCTTACTCACCCTTTTCATTTATCTCTTTCTTCTCTCTGGCAACGGCAATGGTGCATGAATTTGGTGGTTTGGGTTGGTCGTGGATCGTGGTTATGGTGGTTATTGGTTGCCGGTGATGGGTTTTTGTTTGTTGTGGGTTTTTTGGTAGTGGTGGATTCCGATTTGTGGTAGGTTTGTTATGGGTTTGAGTTTTTTTATTTGGGTTTTGTGGTCGGTGGTTGTTTAAGGTGGTGGTGGTGGGCGGTCCAATTTGGGGTGGATTTGAAATGGAGGTGGATATGTATTTCGATCTAGGGTGGATTTGCAATGAGATGCTTGTGGGTTACAAAGTGGTGATTGGAATATTTGGATTTAGGTTTTATTTATATGGGTTTGGTTGTCGGTGGTGGTCATTGGGTTTTATGGCCATGTGGTTGCTAGGTTTAGTGGCCAATGATGGTGGTGGTGGGTTCCAATATGAAATGGATTTGCAGCGGGGGTGGTTTTGGGTTTTGATGTGGTGTGAGTTTTTTATGCGTTGAAGGATTTGGATATTGTTGAGGAAGATTTGGCTAGGTTTTGGTATGGGTAGTAAAATTGTGTTGTGGCTATTGTTGTAGTTAATTTGAGTGGTTGTGGTTGATCTGAGGAGTGGTTGTGGCTAATTTGAGTAGAGAGAGAGAAACAGCGAGGGAGGAGTGAAGAGAGAAGAGTAACAGAGAGGGACAAAGAAAATGGAGAAACTAACGGAGGTTAACGTTGTTTAGTGGTGTTTAAGGACTAAATAGTCTTTGCGGACCAAATTGGTCAATTTTGGAATGTCCTACACCTAGTTGGTATTTACCCAAACCTCATGGTATGTAAGTGGAATTTACCCTAAAAATTAAATAGGGGGAGGGAGAAGGGAGAGAAGTAGTTGTATAAATTGATAATTATAACTTTTATTTACTAAATTTAAAGAAATAGATAAATATTGACATCTTAAGGGTAAAGTCGATCTTTTAAATATTTTTAATATAAGTGGAAATCTTCCAAAGAATCCAAACTCCTCTAATTTGGAGAAATTAAAAAAAGCGGAGGTTAGGAATGGTCAGATACCCCCCTCTCTTCCTCTTGATGTTTTTAATATAAGTGGAACTCTTCCAAAGAATAATTAAAAAGGGGGGTGGGGGGGTGGTTTGGAAGGGTAAGATGCCCCTTCCTCTTGGAAAACATATGTTGTAAGATTGGCTGGCTCTGCTTAAATGATTTTTGGGTGCTTTTTATTTTGTTATGTGAGTTTTTTTTGGGCAAAACTAAATGCTTTTTTTTAGTAAGAAGAATATTAGACATATAATGATAATATATATATATAAGTCCAATTTCATGGTTCACGCTATTTCTTTTATAGAATGGTTGTAGTTTAACTTATTCTTCCAATTTTCTTATGTAATCAATTTAAGATACAAACATTTTTAGTCGTAGATATTGTCGAAACTAAGTTTTGCAACAAAACTAAAAATAAAATTGTAATAGATTTTTTGTTTGTGCACATTAAGAAAAATTGCAGTAACATTTAGTATAGAATCAATCATGGATGATTTTCTCCATTTAAAAGAACATCGAGCTCCATATTGATAGATCATAATGGATTAAGTAAAAACTGCATTAAGAAATTTTCATAAATGATTGATCTCATGCAGAACAAAAATCAAGCCTATTGTCGTTGATCGGTAAAGCCAAAAAAAAAACCATGACAAAAAGCAAATTTGCCACTCAGCCATTATAGCAAACCCAAAAATCTATAAAAGAATGTGAGGGTTTAAAACTTTAAATAGTGACATCCTAGGGTCACTGCATGAGGTCATGGGCTGGAATGTTTAAGCAATTGGGACAAAAATCATACAAAGATGGTGCCACTGTGCCACATAGCACAATGGACTCTCTTAATTTACCTGGGCAATGGATTGAAATATGGACGACAGTGCACATGGACTATGAGTCTATGATTATGGACTTTTAATTCAACAATTGATTATTCTTAGCAATTATTGACATGCGCATTAATTAAATGGATTTCCAAATAAATTAATCATAGCATATTAGAAGAAAAACTCAAAAAATAAAATAAAATAATTTGACAAAATGAAGGGCTAACTTGACAAAATCGTGGAGCAACATATGGTCCATTTGGATACTGCTTATTTTGCTGAAAACTGAAAATTAAAAACTAAAAACACTGTAACAATATAATTTTTAAAAGTGTGAATAGTATCATGGAACCTATTTTTAATGAAAATTTTGTTGAAAAAAGAGATTTGTGAGTCCTGTGAACAATGCACGGAACTTATTGGAAAGCAATGAAACACGCTTCTCAATAAAAAAAGAAAGGCTACACTATAACTGTGGGTCCCACATATGAAAATGCCAAATGCCAAATGCCAAAATGCAAGAATAGAAACGCTAATCAAATAGGTATTAAAGGTATGTTTAGATACCGTTTATTTTGCAGAAAACTAAAAATACTGTAACAAAATAATTTTTAAATATGTAAATAGTGTCATGAGGCTCATTTTTAATGAAAGTTTGGTTAAAAAAAAGATTTGAAAATTCCGTAAACAGTGCATGAGACCTACCAAAAAAGTCACCTCAACCACAAAAACGCACTTCTCAAAAAAAAAAAAAAAAAAAAAAAAAAAAAACACCCAGAAACAGACGCATTCCTTCGGTGTCCAAACGGGTACTAAGGCATAACTTCTTAAAGAGAAGTAGAGGAGACATCCAAACATTCTTTTAAATGATATACCTTGCTGTAAACAAACAAACAACCAACGATGTTGTACACCAATCATATTTTTACCCATCAATCTGATTTCTTTCACAATTCATTCTACCTTGCAAGCAACAGCGCTAAAAGCAAAATGTCAAAAAGCGTTTCTACATTAAACTCTCTCAAAAAATTTCAACCAGATCTTTGAAATCGAAAAATCCATCTCAAAATCTCGCTCTTTACCCTGTACATACAGAGGAAGAATGTACCATTTGAGATAGATCTCATCAACAATTTCTACCCAATCATAAGAATGTCATCAATTAAAAGGGAAGGAAGCATCCAAAACAAGGGCAATTAACAAAATCCCATATACTTCAATGCCTGCATTTTGTCAAAGTTGAAATATTTGATCTTTTCTTTTTTCCTTTTCAAAAAAAGAGGAGCCTACACAATAAAAAGGGACTTATTTACACCCTCTTGGGCTTCTTCACACCCCCTTCCTTCTTATCACCCTCTGCACCTTTTTTCTTATCCTTTCTCTCCCTCTTCTTTAAAGCTGTCATGTGGGCCTTAAGGATAGTTGCATAAGAAGCTTGGAAGCGCTGATGATCCTTTGCTCCAACCTTTTCCAATGAAAACCAATTAATATCGTTAGCCATGCACAGAAAGAAAGACATTTTCCACCACAAAGAAAGAAAATAAATAGACATTCACCTCAACAAACATAAAGTTATATTACTCAAAAGGTTTCAGGATTGTTGGATCTTCAAAGAAAAGCTGTTTAGATCATGGATTTTTTTTTTTTTAATGTCTTTGAAAGATAAATAAATAAATAAGTAAAACCTGCACTAGGCAGTCACATCTCAGTTTCCAAAGCAATTATACTTGATAAGGAGAAAAAGGAGATGAGCACACCCTTAAAAAGGGCATGGCAGCATTCTCAGATATATGTACACTTCATTAACGTATAATATCTATATATATTACTGCAAATTCTTTTTGCTGGTGCATTCATTAGTGCAATCCAGAGTCATGGCTACATCAACAAGGCAATTATGGTACCTTGTAGGTCCTCAATTCCGAGCTGATTACATTTAATCAAGCAAAAGAGGCAAAGTACCTTTTTTTGGATAAGTTTAAAGAGCCAAAAGACTTTTTGGGATGACATCTTCATGTTGTCTAAATATCTAACCCAGAAAGATGGTTGCCATACCTGCTACAACAGGATACCATTCCCACATACATATCTAATACTATAGTTATATTTTAGGACATTGGATATTATGTGCCTAAGCTGCTTCGCAAATGTTGACAAGGCCAGAGTTAATGTTGACAAGGCCAGAGTTAATTTTGGCAAGTCAATTGTTGATAGTCTAGCTATGCTGAAGCTCAAACTTGGCATGGTGTCCCACTCTACATGTGGGCACACAATATGAGAATAACATTGGTACAAATAACTCTTACCTTACTTTTTTCCCTTCTTAATCAGCTAGTTTTGGCACCAAGGGGAAGGAGAAGGGGAACGGGAGGCATATAAGAGACCTACGCTTAATGAGTTATGATCCATAATTGATTGTGCTACCTCTTGGGATGAGGTCTGAATTCTAGCTAATTTTGATTTTAATCTAATCATGTACCCAATCAAAGCTTTTTTCAATTATAAACTAAAGGATGGACCCCAATGGACTCTCAAACCTTTTAAGTAGAAAAACTATCTAGTCCAACAAAATATTTGGCCCCGGCATGGGTTTAAGGTCCAATAAAGTCAGACTTAGTTGTAGACCACATAAAATGACAGCTCCGTTTTTCCATATTGATGGATGATACAAAAAGAAAACAGAAAGGACAAATGGAGTGGTGGCACAATAACAAAAATCATGTTAGTGAGCTTTATAGCCTCCTACATATTTAGTTATTTCATTCATTAGTTAAACCAAGCCATCTCAAGTCTCAACTATCCCTTACTTCCTAGTTGTGTTTTGTATGGTTCTCTTGTCTGAAGAACTATTGTCTTGCTTAAGTAGTAGGACTTCATATGGTGTGTAAAAAGAGGTGACCACAGTTCCTGTATCACATCCAAAGATTCATTGCCCAAGACTCATGTATGTTCCTCCCATCAATCAACCAATTAAAAGATCAAGAAGTATATGTTCTATCTAACTAATTCTTATGACTCTCCATCTAACATCTTGAACCATCTCCCAAAAATTTCTAATTTTCAGATCAAGGGAGAAATTACCACTGAAGTTGCCCTCAATTGATGTGCTCCACCATGATACTACTTTTTCCAGAAAAACTAATGTTTCAAAGAATAGAAACCACAAATAAAAAGGCCCTACCAATCCTAAGGCACCAACAATTTCAAATGCCAGTGTAACAAACATATAAGATTGTATTATCGAATGACATGAAACAATAAATGAGACATATTCATCATTCAGATCTCAGATCTAAACTTACATTCAATTCCAACAACAGAACTATGTGAATCCCTCAACCAAAAAAATATCCACAATACTCAAAGTCAAGCACCCAATTCAAAGCTTCTTAACTATGTAACTTCAATAACAAAGCTAAAGAACGGAAGGGGATGCAATGAGTATAAGGGACAAAAAGAAACATACTGAAGTAGAAATCGTCTTTTTCCCATCAGTAGCACGGATAAGGCATCTGTACTCAATTGCTTCACCAGCAGTTGTCATTTTATTTCTCTTCACCTTAGACTTTAAAGATGCTAAAACATTGCAAGAATGAAAAGCACTGATCAGGATACTAAACATAACACCACAAAATCGTTTAAGAGAAAACAATGGAATGCAGATTATACATACATCGTTTAAGAGTAACCCAAACAGAACCCTTCTCGGTGCTGCGCTCAAACATGCTGGTGAGTTCATTAAGAAACGGGTCTGGCTGTAAAAGAACCTGAACATTCCAGGGCAAAAAAAAGCCAAACAAACTTAGTTTCAGACGATAGCCTAGTAAAAAAAAAAATTAGGGAATCAAATCATGTACGCTAGCATCGCAAATAGCGGCACACATACAATAAAGAAATTATATCTTAAACACATAATACATAGAATTTTTTTTATGGGTACAATAGCATTCTAAACCTAAGGAAATCACTCCATGACAATTTCTCCATATTATCAGGCCAAGACACCAATAAGATTTTTCTTTCCTTTTTTCAATAACCGGAATTCGAACCCACATCCTTTATTTGATGAAATAAAACTATACCAGTAGAAACCACTTGTAATACATAAGAACAATTTTATTTACAATGAATCATAAATCCATAACAACAACTATTTTCCAACTTGGCCAATGTGGAATTCGAAAACCATGCAATATATATACAAATCTGAAAAGCAATGTATTTCTATACACCAATGCATACATACATACACTTTGTGCATTATATAAATTGAACCACAAAAACTTAAAAGGCACTAATCAGATTTGATTTTCAGCAACGAAACCTATACATACACACAGAATATATCTATACACAAAAACAAACAACAGGATCACCCAAAAATCTTTGAATAAAGAAAATTCAACTTTGAAAACAAGAAGCTCCGTACACTGCAATTCAATATATATATACACAAATTAAGAGAGAGAAAGTGAGAGAGAAGAGAATTTACCATGATGAAGGCTGTGAATGAGATCTGATCGCCGATGCAGAAACCCTAACAGTCTCTCTCTCTCTCTTTCTCGCTCTTTCTTTCTTTGTTTCTTTCTCTCTTTTTGGACTTACAAGAGTAGCGCACAAGTTTTCTGCGATTCTTTAAAAACTGAATACCTCACACTTATATATCGCTTTAGTGCTGTGCTTAATACGGACGTAATTACGAATAATTGGACCAGAAGTCTTTTGGGTCTTCCACCACTTTGTTACTCTCTAACAATATTTAAATATTTTTGGCAAAAAGTTAAAAAATAAAATAAAAAAAATATTTAAAATTAATCATAATAAAAAATAAGAAGGGTTGATAAAGAAATAAAAAGAAACCCAAAAAAAAAATATGCAATTGATGTCTTTAGTAAAAAGCAAACATCATTGAGTGAACTCTATATATATATATAAATTAAAATCAAAGAGTATGATTGAGTTTTGCAGATTTAATAGTGTTTGAATTGTTTAATTTCTAAAAAATTATATATGTTAATCAACATATTTTAATGATATGTTATGGTTTGATGTGTTATAGGTTTCGATTTATAAGATTACATTTGGCAACGGTCAATAATTTCAATTTTTTTTTTTAATTGGCATAGTTAAAAATTTTGGTATTTATAATTTGTCAAAGTTCAAACTCATAATAATTGATGAAGAGAATAATGACACGTCATCTCGGTTTAGAAATGAGGTCGAGTTTGATGGCATGGTCAATCAACTTGATGTTGTGGGCCTTGTGGCAACTTAGGCATGGCGCAAAAAGGCTGCCTAAACAACTAACCAAGTCAACTCTATCTTTTCCATCCAAAAAAAAAAAAAAAAGTCAACTCTATCTCTATATGGAAGTGCATTCATGCCCATCCACCCTAACTGAAGTTATGATATCAATTATAACATTAGATAACCTCCAAATTAGAGGTGCAAATTACATAAGATAACTTAGCTGATATCTCAAAGAGATTGGTTTCTTAAACCGCATACATAAAATCAAAGGAAGACCTACAATAGCATTAATATTAATAAAAAAATTGAATTAAGGATAAAGTGGAGGAAAATAATTCTCTTGAATATCTATAAGAGAAACGCTAGGTCTACAACAATTTTACAACATTTTTACAACAAATTATAGGTGGTTAGTTATTATTGGTTCAAATTTGAAACTAATAGTAAGATTACTTTTTTGCCCCAACAATAATAACCAGTAATAACTTGCCACTTAGGATTTGTTGTAAAAATGTTGTAGACATAGCATTTCTCTATCTATAATCAACCCCAAAATTTTAGGATTAAGCCTTGATCATTGTTATTACAAATTTTAATTGCTTAAATTTTATACATATTATTTTAGTAATATAATAATTAATTATTTGAATATTATAGATAATATTTGTATTTGTGAAAATTAAATATTTTTATTCTAAAAATAAATCTACGTAAGTAGTTTTTATTCATTTATTATTCAGTAAGTAGTTTTAAGAAAGTAGAGTGAAAAGTTGGATTTAAATAATTAGTAATCTATATGCGATAAGTGACATTTTATATCTAAAAGGTTGGAGTTAAACTTCTCACTTAAAAAAAAAAAAATTGCAATTCTCAATAATTTTTGTCAAATGAATAATCAAAATTTTATAAATTTTTAAGAGTTTAACAATTCTTATCCCACATTCCTATGTAGTGAACATACTAGTGAAAAAGTAGAAACTTTCCCTATATTTGGATGTCTCCCCCCCTCTCCTCTCCCTCTGTTCCAAACATACCATTTATTGTGTTTTAGATCTAACCCAGTTTCACTCTCCCGGCATGAAGCTTTGTTCTTTTTTTTTTCTTTTTTTTTTTGGAGCATGAGTGTTAAAAATCATCCTCCCTAATGCATTGTAATCCCATTTGAAATGTTTGAAGGAGCATGATTGCTTGCTTCAGAGTGATCGGTCGCATCCCCTTTATAAATTGAAGGGGCACTACTTGTATTTGTTATGCTTCATTATCAAGCTTTTTGTCTTTTGATCTTAATGCTTTATCTAGACTACTTATTGTTTATACGAATTGCAATGAAAGCCCTTGCCGAGTCCCTGCTCTAAATAAATATTGAAGAAGGAATTGGCCACCTTTCAGTTTAAACAAGTTTCGTTTGTATAAAAGTTCCTTCCATAATCTAAACAAAGATATACCATGTCCGAATGTGAAATCAAAATTTACATAATGTTCAGTTCATTTCTTGAAGCTGAATGACTACATCAAAGCTGAATTTTTGACCTGCCTCAAATGTGGCTTCAAGATCTTCGAAGCTCTGCTCAACTCTCAAGTCTTTGCCGACTTTTAAACCTTCCTGTAATAATTTAAAAGCACAGAGCCAAATTTAGGCTCCATGGGATTGTACATAACACAAAATCTCAATAGCCAAGAGACTGGGGTAATCATGTTGTTGGATGATGCATGACTAGGAATAGAGATTAGGCATCAATGTAAGTGAAGTACATCAAAAATGATTTAAATGATGGAAGAAGCATTACACTTCATCATGGCTGTGTTTTGTAACAATCAATTAATGCACTGATGTAACAATTATACATGGCATATTCAAGAAAGCTTGGTTAAGCAGTTAGTCAACAATTGCCAAGAGTGTTTAGTTACAAAGTAGCTAACCTAAGCCACCTGACTTTGCACCTATGAAGTATGAACAACAAAGTCTAAGAATTTGTAAAGAGGTCTTTGATTAAAAGTAAACACTATTTAGTTTAGAACTGAGTTTTCTTCTGATAGCAATCTTGAAGAGTTGTTAGCAATCTTCCGATAAAAATCTACAATAATGCTATTATTATCCTTAGCATTGACCACCCACTCATAGATCATTTCATCCCTCATAATGTTTAATGGGAAGACAAGTCCTCTATGTTCAAACTATGCACAAGCTATTAAGGCAGTTTCCATTACAAAATGCAACTTTCAACTTTTTATTACAATTCTGGAACTTTTGATATTGGAAAAGATAAACTTCGTTTAAAACTAATAATGGTTCCAATGTTGAAATCATATCTCTTTTTTTTTCTTTTTTCTTTTTTTGTTCAATAGTTTGAAACCTTGATTTTTTAAAAAGAAATTTGAAACCATGATTTCAATTTCCTACCATCAAATGCAGGCATTTGAAAACATTCACCTACTATTATCAAGCACATTAATGAAGCTAACATATTGAAGTAAATAGAGAGCATTGTCTAGATAAAGGAAACAAAAGAAAAATAAGTAAAAAATCATGTAATTTAAATAAATATACAAATAAAATAAAATATCATTCCTACCTTTTCTACATATTCAGCTATGGTAGAGTTAATCACCTCCTTGATTACTTGCTCGTAAACTTTAGAAGGTCCAAGTACCTCTAACAGAATGTCTTTTGGTATCTGCTAGACACAAAAAAGGTATAATGCAACCGCCACCACAGTCAACAAAATTCTGCATCCATTATGCTTGTGTCTGTTTGTGTGCTATGTATATCAATCCATGTAAACATATATAATCGTGTTTGTACAGATCTTTCTCTCTTACACACACTGAGACACAGACACATGCATGCATTTCTATCTGTGTTCATGGGAGTGTCCCATTGTGCATGCATCTCCATTGGATGGTGTAGATGGATGCAACCACATGGATAAGATAAAAGTTATCATAACAGATTCAAAGGAGCCATAAATAAAACAAGAGAGCTTCCAACCCACACGGCCATGGTTGCATTTGAAGAATAATAACTTTCAAACACACATCATACTGTGCGGAGAGAGAGAGGAAGGAGAAGAAGAGAATAAGTTATAAAATCAAAGTGGAAAAAACTCTAATGGTTTCATTTAAAGAACCACTTCTAAACACTGGAAAAAAAAGACAGTGCAATAGAAGGGGAAAAAGAGAGAGAGAGAGAGAGGGAATTAGTCCCATTACCTAAGCAGTTGATATTGGTTGAGTAAAGGAACTACCCTCAATCTCACTCTCAGTTCACCTAATTGTAAAAATTAAAGGTGTTTCTAGTAGCTTGGTAAGCATATGAATTAATGTTTAGATAATGAGCCATACTATATTAGGAAAGAATTTTTTTTTTCTATTTCTGGTCAGGAGGGAGAAATAATCTCAAAAGAATTAATTGATAGGTAACAGACACACACCTATATAGATTTTCAACAAACAAAATTTGATTTGCCACACACACACACATATAGATTCTCAACAAACAAAACTTGATATGCCAAATATTTTCCCCAACCAACCATTTTCCAAGCCTTTATCTGTAAGGTGCATCAGGCATGCCTCATGTGTTGATGGTTGCGGTTGGGGTTGATGATGTGTGTCAAGAATGCCACAGTGAGACATCCTTCACTTACACTTGAAAACCATTTCCCAATTGGATTACTAATCACAATAAGTTAAACAAGTTGATTGCAGGCTGCAGCAGAATCAAAGTACACAGAAACTTACATTTGGTGTTTTTCCTGAGTTGTCAAATTGTTTGTCCAAGACAAAATAGCCAAGGGAAGAAATCATGAAAAGAAAATGTTAGAGATATATTCGTAGGAGGAAACCAAAAAACAGAAACGTGGTAGATGAAATATATATATATATATATATATAAGAAGTTACAAAATCATTTCCTAACTTATATCATTTAGACAATTTATATTAGCAGTCAAATTAACAGTGTTCAAGCATCCAGAAAAGGATGAACCAAATATCTCTGTTCATGTTGCTTTTATTTTTCAATCCAAGTTTACACAAGAACTCCCTCTTGTGGCAAAGAACTCTGGAAAGAGATAATCAACCGAAGAGTACAAAAGAGACTACTGCTAGAAAATGTCAGTGAACAATGGAGACAAGGCAATTGCCTTGCTATGCTTGTGAGCCTGTCTCTATTTCACATTCTAGCCCTTTTGTCAATGTTTTTATTTTTGGAAGTTACTAGTACTAATGATGATTTGAAGACAATTTTTTTTTTCCTAAACTAGACTTGTATCCATTCTCAAACTTATATGTTTTACCATATTTATTAATAACTCCCAGTATTCAGTTATCATTTTTAAAGCATTGTTACATACAGTCCATAATTTCTAAGCTTCAACTCTCAATAAATTATTATAATGTGTGTAGAATACATCAACCATGTCACTTAAGGAACACAGATGGTCAACAAAAGTCATGGTTGAAGCTACAAACAGTACCAATGTTGGAGGACACAATGGTCTGATATTTTTAATTGCCTATTAGAGGTGTAATTTCTCAAACCGCATGCACATAAGAACACAGAAGTGGTACTAAGAAGTGCATGGTTAGAGCATGTGGAGGCCCCTCCATAAAAACCACAAGTACATGGTGTGCTGCTCTAAACTAGTCAACCACAACAAAGGATAGTTAAATAGTCATTAAATTATTGGAAGCCACTTCTATTGACTACTGTAACTCTTCATATATGACCATATGCGGTTAGAAAACAAAAACAAAAACAAAAAACAAAAGAAATGAGCCTCTCCATGATAAAATAAACATCAAATTGAAAATCTTACCTCCTTTTACTCTTCGAAAGCCGGGTATTGGCTGTGCTGCAGCAACCATTTTGTCAAAAACATTGTCAAAAATTGCTTGAGTTTTGGCACCAAAAATCTCAACACTAATCTGGTGGCAAAAATTACAGATATAATTTGTGGTCAAAACCTCAACGCTTATCTGGTAGTAAAATTTACAAATACCATTTGTTGTCAAAATTCAACAATTGCAAAATGCAAAGACTATTTATGAACATATGCATTACAAATTTACCAATCCACCAACAAAAAAAATAAACAGAACAAAGGTGATCTCTATAACAATATGGGAATAGATGTCTTCATATCATCATTAATACTACTAACTACCAAAAATAAAAATCATTCTAGCATACCTTTAGTTCTCTACCCTTACTAGTACTCGTGGCAGCAACAGAAAAATCATCAAACTGAGAAGAAGAAACTCCAACATCTTTGACACCTAAAAAGTAGCACAAAATATTATATTATTGTGCAGAATAGTTAATAATATCATTAGGAAGAAGCTCAACAGTACATTTTGGAGGAGAATAAATTGGATCTGCACCTGATATTACGGCACAAACAGCAGGATGATATTTATGAATTCTCCTGTAAAATGAAAGGGAAACATGAAGATCAAATAAGGCATACATGCGGAATTTTTCAGTACTAAAAATTACTGGAATTGATACATTAAACGACACATTTTTTGCAAGACCTCATACAATATATATATATATATATATATATATATATGCCCCCAATAATTAAACTAGTCTATATTACTTATGAAGCACTTAAAAGTAAAGAACTCCAATCAATGACCTCAATCTCAATTGTTATGGTGATGCACTGATGCCTCCCTATTATATACTACCAACTTCTTCATCCAAAATATAATCTAAGCCACAATGGTTTGATATTTTTCGATGGTACATCCAATCTCCTCTTAAGTCCCTGTCCCCCCCCCCCCCCCCCCCCCCAAAAAAAAAAAAAAAACACTAAACTCCCTCAAGATTTATTGCAATGACCCTCCCCCCATGAGGTTTTTAAAAATGCTACAAATTAGCCTATGCCCTCTAACATTACTACCCTAATTAGAATGTTCCTTTTTTTTTTTTTTAAGAAGAGTCTCACAAATTTGTACAAACCTCAATCATTTATAAAATCTCAAGGGAGAGGAGTGTCACTTTGTCCATAGTTTGCGTTTGAGTAGGCTTTTTTTTTTTTTTTTTTTACTGCATTTTTTAAGGCATATTCAGTTAAAAGTCAGGCATAGACTTATCTGTAGCATTAATGGTGTGTTTGGATGGCAGGATTTGGGCACATGGATTTGCAGTTTGATAATTAAAATTCAAATACCTTGTTTGGATAGTTTACAAGAGTCAAGTATTTGGAATTCACAAACCCATCAAGGATTTTAAACCTTAAAATCCTTGAATTTGAAATAACTTCTAAACCCATAGAATTTTAAAAATCCAAATGACATAATTTAAGAAACCATAAAATCCTTAAACTTGGATTTTAAAATCCTTAAATTTGGTTTAAACCTTGAGGTTTTTGAGGTTTCTTTAAGGTTGCGTTTGGATACTTGAATTTTGAAGTGATGGATTTGGAATTAAGGAATTCCAAATCCATCACTTCAAAATTCAAGTATCCAAACGCAACCTTAACGAAACCTCAAAAACCTCAAGGTTGGAGTGTCATCAATACAAACGTTTTAAATTAGTGTCATTTCATCAATCCTCAAAAAAATTTGCTGTAATTTAACTAAAAAAAATTATGACAAATGAAATGAGTTTGCATATATTACATTTTTTAACAACAAAAGACATAAATTGCTTTATCATACCCAAAAAAAAAAAAATCTGCTTGCTTTTGTTATTAAAATGATTTTAAACTAAAGAAGACAAAGTTGAAAACTTTTATACCTTTTCATTTGATGTGGAGCGTCATATCTGAAATGAGGTGAAAAACGCAAGTTTCTGGGAGTAAAGCCGTTTAATACTGGTTGCTTGTGTTTGTGACTTACTGTTATCTGTACCCAAAACTCCAATTTGTGAAGTAAGTAATAAATACCATTGGAATGTAATGAAAATTTAGAGGAGAGAGAGAGAGAGAGAGAGAAACCTTTAGATTTAAAGCTGAGAAGAGACAATTAACGGCTATTTCCATTATTATCTTCAATTCTTCTCTCTATCCCTCCCTTGGGTTTTTGGCTCTCCAAGTAATGCTCAGTGAGTGTTACACTTCTCTTTCTAAGAGACCGTGGAAACGACGACGTTGTGGCGTTAGGAAGTAAAAACGATGGCGTTTCTTTGTAACAGAATAGTATCATGTTTGAATCTTCCGAATAAGATTTTATTTTCTCAATTTAATTTAACAATGTAATAACTAATAACAACTAGTAACTGAGTCCAAATTTTATGTCCCATCAATTATGCTCCACTTCATACTCCACCAATAAAATTTGGACAATTAATATCTCTCATTAAATGAGAGAACTCTGACTTTAACACTCACGAGTTACTGACGTTAACGTTAAAATCCCTTTCTTTTTTTTTCCTTTTTTTTTTTTCTTCCGCAGCTTTTAATTCTTCCCTCTGTTCCGGCTTTTGGTTTCTTTTTTTTCTCTTCTCCATGTGGTTTGTCTCTTGCCGCAGCTTTTGGTATTGATCTAGACTCTTCCCCTATTTTGTCTCATTGCATTGCTTTCTCCCAAAGTCAGAGTTCAGCTGTTGCTTTTGTTTTTGTACGCCACAGAGGTCCTTTTGTCCTATAGGTGCAAATTTGTTTCAACTTTTGAGAGTCCTGCTACAACAAGCAACCTTCAAGGTTTTTAACGTATTATTCAATCACTGTAAGTTCTCTCCTTTTGGTTTAGTGTAAATAAAGTTTTTTTTTTTTAATTTATTTTAGGATTTATAATATCTTTCTTTCTTATGTACACTTGTGTGAGTTTGTGTCTAAAGTGTGTGTGTGTATATATATATATATATATATGTTGTTTATTAAAAAAAAAATAACTATGTTGTTTTTGTTTTGTATTAAGGTTATGAGTGATAGCAATTATCATACTAAGACTGATAGTCAATCGGTTCGGAAATTGAATTTTGAAGATGAGGATTCACCACTTGTGACAGTTGAACAACCAGAACCAATATCAATAGATAGCAATGATAAAATTCATGCTAACGTAGAAGAAGAAGTGATTCCGAAATTATGAATTGAGTTTGAGACTGAGCAAGATGTGTATGATTTCTATAATAGTTATGCGCTTGTAGTTGGATTTAGTATTAGGCGAAGTAAGGGCCACAAGGGTGATCAAGATGGTTCACGTAAATGGTTAGATAGAGTTTTTTGTTGCTCTTGCGAGGGTATACGAGGGAATGACAAAAGAGATGATAATGTGAAATGCCATCGTCCAGAAACAAGATGTGGTTGCAGAGCAGAGATGAAAATTAGTTGTAGATATAGTGAAAAATATTGTGTGGTAAAATTTGTGTCAGAGCACACACATGTCTTAGCTTCTCCTCGTAAGCGTATATTCCTTAGATCTCAAAGGTCTATTAATCCAGCCCAAGCTGTTGAGGCTGAATTAGCAGATAGTTCTGGAATTGCACCAAGAGCAAGTGTAGGACTAATGGCCAGAAGGGTAGGTGGACTTGACAATCTTGGCTTCATTCCTGAGGATTATAATAATTATTTGCGTACAAGATGAACAGAAGAGATGAAAAGCGGGGAGACAAGAGGCTTACTTGAATATCTTCAAAGAATGCAATCTGAAGACCTTAATTTTTCTTATGCAATTCAGGTTGACCTTGATGATCTAATTACAAATATTTTTCGGGCAAATGGTAGAATGAAGTTGGATTATGAATATTTTGGGGATGTAGTGTGCTTTGATACAACTTACAAAAAAAAAATAAAGAAGGTAGGCCGTTTGCATTGTTTGTTGGTGTAAATCATCATAAACAAACTATCATATTTGGTGCTGCATTGTTATATGATGAAACATCTGAGACTTTCATGTGGTTGTTTGATTCTTTTCAGAAAGCAATGTTTGGAAAAAAACCCACAGACTATCCTCACAGACTAAGATGCTACAATGGCAAAGGCATTAGCTTCACAATGGCCAGAAACACATCATCGTTTATGTGTTTGGCATATGTACCAGAATGCAGCTAAGAATCTCAAAGAAGAGTTTGGAAGGTACAGTACTTTTGCAGCAGATTTTAGTAGTTGTGTATATGACCATGACTATGAAGATGATTTTTTAGATGCATGGGATAATATGCTTGATAAATATGATTTAAAGAGTAACAGTTGGTTGCAAAGACAATTTGAGTTAAGGGAGAAATGGGCTTTGGTGTATGGGAGGAAAACATTTTGTGCTGATATGTCTACTACTCAGAGAAGTGAGAGTATGAACAGTCAAATTAAAAGGTACATAACTTATAATTATGACTTGTTGCGTTTCTTTCATCACTTTCAAAGGTTGGTTGATGATAGACGTTTTGAAGAGTTGAGAGCAGATTTTAAAGCAACTCAAAGTAAATCATCATTAGAATATCCAGTAGAAATATTGAAGCATGTAGCAAGTGTTTAAACTCCTACAGTATTTAAGTTGTTTAATCGTGAATTATGGCTCACTTGGGATTGCGAATTGCATAAAGAGGGTGAGGTTGGATCTGTGGTAAAATATAAAGTTATTTCTCCTCGTAAATCTCACCAACACATTGTTCAATTTGATTTATTGGTTTCTACAGTGATGTGTAGTTGTAATAAATTTGAGTTTGTTGGAATTTTATGTGCCCATGCCTTAAAAGTGTTATCTCTTCAAAATTGTAAAAGGGTGCCAAATCAGTATATTTTAAAAAGGTGGACAAAAGATGCAAAGGTTGGTTCTGCAATGAAAAATTATATGCATGTAGGATCACATGACCAAAATGCAGATGTGGGAAGTCGTTATAAAGTGTTGCTCAAATTGTATTCTAATTTGGCAGCAAGAGCTGCACTGACTGATGAGACTTTTCGTATTTCTTTGGATGCTCATGAAAGTACTTTGAACAAAGTAGAGGCAAATTTGAAAAATTTATCAATTGAAGAATCTACTGTTGGGAGCACTCATTTCAAATCAAAAGCTCAACAAGCTAATGATAATGTGCAACCTACTAATTGTGAAGGAAATAAAATTAAAGGAATTAAGATTAAAGGGAGACAAGCATGTGTAGGGACATCTCGTAGAATAAAGGGTGCATTAGAGAAAGCTACAAGAAAGAGAAAACGTCAAACTAAGGCATCCTCTCATATTCAACAGTTCACACCGGTATGAAATTTGTTTTGTGTTTTGTTACTTTGTGCTTACGATTTGTTAGACAATAGTATGTACTAATTCTCTAAATTATTTATATGATTTTCATTGTGAAATGTATCAGGAAGATAACATGGCAAATTTAAATACAACTGGCTTTACTGATATGCTAAACTTGACACAGGTAATTAAATGAAAGTTTATTTATTGATTTATTTTTTGCTTTTATTTTTATTTGTTTCATTCTGAAATGTATCAGGAAGATAGCATGGCAAATTTAAATACACCTGGCTTTACTGATATGCTGAACTTGACACAGGTAATTAAATGAAAGTTTATTTATTAATTTATTTTTTGCTTTTGTTTTTATTTGTTTCATTGTTAAATGTATCAGGAAGATAGCATGACAAATTTAAATACACCTGGCTTTACTGATATGTTGAACTTGATACAGGTAATTAGATGAAAGTTGATTTAATTATTAATTTTTTGCTTTGATTTTATTGATTTCTGATTTGTTATACATTGATATGTAGGCACAATTACCCAAAGTGGGAAATCAAAGAAATTATGAAGATGTTGAATAACAAGATAGAATTGAAGATAGAAGTGTGATTGCTTGTAGGAATTTATCAACCACGCTCCAAGTCCATAGAGATCATGCATTGAGATATTAACTTAATTTTGCAAATTTTTTTTTTATCTTTTACTATGGTTTTCCAGATGTGTCTTTTAGTTAGATCTTGTTAGCAAAAAGGCTAGTTGGGGGAGGAGCATCATTTTTTGTTTGTTTGTAGGCCTAAAACTTCTGCTTCCTTTAAAAATTATCTTCCTTGAACTTCTGTATTTGTGGCACTTGCCTAATTTTGTTCATGGAGTCCTATTTTAATTGTAATGACAAAGTTATTGACTCTAGAGTCAATTGAAAGTCATAATCCATATAGAGAAAATACTGGTGGATTTTAAATTTCATATATGAGATCCTATTAGCCTAGCATGATAGTACAATTGTAACTAGCCTCACTTGACAAGGTTACTCCTTGTCTATGGATTAGCCTCTTCTTGATAGCTCCAAGCAATGGTCTAAGCACAGTGTCTAGCCAAGCAACACAACTGACAGCACGGTTAGCCTTGAGAAGCAAAACCCATGTCGCTTGCTTTGCATTCTTGCCTCTACTTTTCTCTACAGGCCTGAAGGCAGAGTCTGGACCATCAATCTCCATAACTGAGAAATTTGGGTTCTCCATTGTGACTACCACTGAGTTTCCTTTGCAGGCATCTTTTGCCCACCAGTTAGAAAAGTCCAATCTTGGAGCCATTAAAGTTTGGAACTTGGAACCTCAAACTGAAAAAGTAACACAAAAATTAAGAACCTTCGAAGAAATTTTTTTTTTCAGAATCTAGATCTCAAAATTGAGAAATGAGCAAAATCCTTTTGAGAAACCAGCTAAGAATATCGAAGAAAAGCTAAAAGGAATTCACTTTCAAGGCTATGCATTAATTCCAAACACACATAATGTGAGAAAGTAAAAAGAAGAAAAAAAAAAAAAAAACAAGAAGGAGAAGGAGAAGGAGGTCCTGGGAGGTGAGTGCTTGTTCAGTTCTATGTAATTGTAATTGTACTCTCACAAACTCAAAAGCCACTCTCACTCACTCTTAAACATGGGAAAAGCCACATCATGAGGGAAGGTATCTATCTGCAACTGTAAGAGTCCCTTGAAACCATGAGGGGTATTTGTCAAGCAATCCAAACAACAAATGCACAGCCTCCCAAATAACTTCCTCAAAAATTTTAACTATTCTTAATTTTTGGTGTATAATTTCCAGCTTTTAGAATCTAACTTTTGTACTTTAAAATGGCATGAAGGTTTTTTTTTTTTTTCCCTTTAATACTATGAGTTTCAGTGCAATGTTTGGTGACAAGGTTTTTTAAGCAATCAAATGACAATTCAAGGGATATGAACTACTTCAATTGGTATGATAATGTTTCTGTTTTTGCAGAATAGGTCCGATTCTCTGTTTTGTTTTCTGCATAAATTGTTTTCCTGCATAATGTTTCTGTTTCTGCAGAATTGGTATGATTCCCTTGTTTTTTTTGCTGTAGAAACTATTTTTCCTGCATATAATGTTTTGTTCCTGCAGAATAGGTCTGGTTTCATCTCCAAAAAAACAAAAAAATCTATTGAGACATATCCAACCTTATCTCAATTGAAACACAAACCAAAACATATCAGTCCAAGCATTCTCAGCAGATATCCATTAATCCAGTTAGTCCTTATCAAATAGAGTTTGATAAAATAATGAAATCTGGAATTTAAATAAAATGTTATCCGTATATTTAAATAAATTGTAATCTCTACAATAAGATATATACAAGAGAGCTCCTATGGAGGACCTTCCCGACCCAGTCACTCATTTAAGAATTTCAACAAACATGTAGAATACAAAATCCATCAACCCCAATTATTTACCGACTACAACCTTTACATCATCCAAAATCGTTTTTCTTTCCTCATGTTTCAAAAAGGAACAAAAATCAAACACCATTATCACCACAGACAAGTCACTTTGTAGAAACCAATAGAAGCAGATGAACACTGGAAGATGAAGTGAGGATGAAGATGAACACTTGAGACGTCAACCACATAGAGAAGATAAAAAAAAAAAAAAAAAAAAAACCTTTAAAGCCTTGAAGGTTGCTTGTTGCAGCAGGACTCTCAAAAGTTGAAACAAATCTGCACCTATAGGACAAAAGGACCTCTGTGGCGTACAAAAACAAAAGCAACAGCCGAACTCTGACTTTGGGAGAAAGGAATACAATGAGACAAAATAGGGGAAGAGTCCAGATCAATACCAAAAGCTGCGGTAAGAGACAAACCACATGGAGAAGAGAAAAAAAAAGAAACCAAAAGCCGGAACAAAGGAAAGAATTAACAGCTGCGGAATAAAAAAAAAAAAAAAAAAAAAGGGATTTTAACGTTAACGTCAGTAACGGTGAGTGTTAAAATCAGAGTTCTCTCATTTAATGAGAGATATTAGTTGTCCAAATTTTATTGGTGGAGCATGAAGTGGAGCATAATTGATGGGACAGAAGATTTGGACTCCGTAACTAATGCATCAATTTTCTAAAACTAAAAAAATAAAAATAAAAACTATCACATCATTAATTTTTATTTTATTTTTTTTGAGGGACAAACATCATTTAATAATTAAAGTAATCCTTTGGGATCAATTTTTAATAATACGATATTAGATATACTTTTAGATATAGAATTTATACTCTAATCCATAAAAATGTATTTGCACAAAATCCTTATACGTTTTCTTTAGATTTATTACTTTGGACAAAAAGTAAAAATATATAAAATAAGATATCTACACAATTTCTTAATTTGTGACTTGGTGTACCTTAAACCCCTCAATTAACTTCAATCATGTAATTGTATTGACTAATAAATCACATAGTTAAAATCATGTTTGAACAGAACAGTATCATGTTTGAATCTTGAATAAGATCTTATTTTCTCAATTTAATTTAACAATGTAATAACTAATAACCAACAGTAACTACTACATCAATTTTCTAAAAAAAAAAAAAAATCACATCATTAATTTTTTTTTTTTGAGGGACAAACATCATTTAATAATTATTTTTTGAAAGATAATTACAACAGCTGTTATCTCCGTGGCTCGAACATTTTCCCCCCTAGACTCCCAAAATCCTAATACGTTTTCTTTAGATTTATTGCTTTGGACAAAAAGTAAAAATATATAAAATAAAATATTTACACAATTCCTTAATTGGTGACTTGGTGTACCTTAAATCCCTCAATTAACTTCAATCATGTAATTGTATTTACCAATCAATCACATAGTTAAATTAGTTTTTCTTGAAAAATATAACATCGCTTTTGTATATTTTTTTACTTAAATTAAGGGGCTGTATTCAATTGTAAACCTAAGATACACTTGAATAATTTTATCTAATTTTTGTCCATAAAATATTACACAAGGTATCGTATTTTAGTCATTTTAGATTCCTCTCAAGTTCGTGTTGCCTTGAACATGCCACCCGCACTAGATTATAGATAGAGACCAAAACCCCATATAAGGAGTACAAACTCAGAGTCACTCTAGCTATTCCTAGTAGTTTATAATGGCAACAAGCTTTTCACCAAAAATTCTTACCAATATTTTCTTGGTATTGGTCGTAACCGCGGCCATGTATGCAGCCAAAGCTACGGACCTTAAAGAAACCAAGCTATCCTTTTACATGCATGACATCTCAGCCTTCGGCGACCCCAAAGCCACGACGATCCCAGTTGCAGGCATTGCTGGCAAGGCTTGGACATTCAGCCAATTTGGCACAGTTTATGTCGTCGACGACAATATCACCAAAACCCCAGATCCAAAGTCACCCAAAGTTGCGCAATTTCAAGGCCTTTACGTGACAGCCGCGCTTGATGGGTTGCGTTATTTTGCTACGGCATCAATAGTGTTCACAAATAAAGAGTACAACGGAAGCACCATACAAATACAAGGTACTGATAAGTACCCTGGTACAGAGGTTGCAGTGGTGGGCGGGACTGGGGAATTCCGATTTGCTAGGGGCTATGCAACTTCTAAGATATATTTCTGGGACGTTGCTACCCAACACTCGGTTGTCCAGGTGAATGTTACGGTGCAAACTAGTTGAAAATATTGACGGTTCACAGATATATGGACCAGTGGAATACATATACGTATTTTAGCATGTTCAGTAGAACTAGCCATTAGACAAATGCCTCTCCCTACTTGTTTTCTATAATCCTATTTGTGTTTATGGTTTAAAAGCAATAATATCGTTGTCCTGTGTTATTGAAATAAAGTACTGGATTTCATCTTTGAGTTTTTTTTTTTTTTTGGGCACTCATAAAGTATTACTATTATAATTTTTTCTCAAAAAAGAAAGAAGGAAAAAAAAAAAAAAAGTATTTCAATCATCCCATGCCTGAAATTATTCACTCTTCCAAAAAATCCTATCACTAGTGCCCAGTGATCCTTCTCTCTAATCGCAAATTGCCATCTATTGGAAGATGCTAGTCATGCAATGTAAAGAAAATCTAAAACCTTCATGTTTGTGAGTTTGAATGGATATGCCAAGATATTGAAATTTTCATTCAAAGGATTAAAAATTTTAGTTTATGAAAATTCAACAGTTGATGTAAATGATGTGGTACTGAAAATTATTTTAAATTAGTCGTAACGTAGCACAATGCACAAGAATATCTAATTATTTTGTAATGAAATATAATATATAATTTTTTTTCTAAAATATTCATAAAATTATATAATTATGACTAATCATCTGTAACAAAGCGTTTTTCTCATAAGAGAATTTTATTTTAGATATATTAAACTATTAATCAATAAATTTTCTGTATATAACCGTTTACCAAACTAATAAAGGTTTTGGTAAACAGAGGGCAAGAATCTTTTTTTCCCCTAAAATAAACAATGTTATACTACTTTATTGGAGATTCTAGCATTTTACCCTTAATTTTTAAAAAATTTGGCAATATGCCCTTGTTTGCAAACTATATAAGGGCGTGCCGCCGTTTTAATACTCGATTACCTTAAAATTGAGTTTTAATTAAATACTCGATTCGTAGAAAATTGAGTTATGCTCGATCAAACTTTAAAAAAAAAAAAAAAAATGCATGGAACTCGAGTTCCATGCAAAAAAATTTTTATGATCGCTCCATACCAGGTTCAAGGAGCTCTATAGTGGCGTTTTAAATCCCTATAATGATGTTTTAAAGCCCTATAGCGGCGTTTTCTTGCCAAAAAAAAAAAAATTTATAAGTGTGATTGTCCCATACTAGTTCAAAGAGTCCTATAGTTGCGTTTTTAAGCCCTATAGTGACGTTTTAAAGTCCTATAGCGGCATTTTCTTGCAAATTATTTTTGTAAGTGTGATCACCCCATACCAGGTTCAAGGAGCCTTATAGTGGTATTTTTAAGACCTATAGTAACGTTTTAAAGCCCTATAGTAGTGTTTTCCTGCAAATTTTTTTATAAGTGTGATCAACCCATACCAGTTCAAAGAGCCCTATAGTAGCGTTTTGGAACTCGAGTTCCATACTTTTTTCTTTTTTTTTTTTAAGTTTGATCAGGCATAACTCGATTTTCTACGAATCAAGTATTTCTTTAAAACTCGATTTTAAGGTAATCAAATATCGAAACAGGAGCATATTCCTATATAGTTTTGAAATAGGGGTGTATTGCTAAAATTTTTAAAAATTACTGGGAAAAGGCTAGAATTCCCCTACTTTATTAATATTTTTTAAGTAATGACTTTTGTGTTCTCTATAAATAAAAAATTATATATTTTTTGCTTTCTTTTAATATTAAAACTTTTATCTACTCATATTGTGAGCCAATTTGCTAGTGATCGAATAGTGTGTATTAAAATATTTTTGCCACCATTCAAAATTTCAACTTGTAGCCTTCTATTTTAATGTTATCCTTAATCCCAAATTACTCTCTCTCTCTCTCTCTCTCTCTCTCTCTCTCTCTCTCTCTCTCTCTCTCTCTCTCTCTCTCTCTCTCTCTCTCTCTCTCTCTCTCTCTCTCTCTCAAAGTATACAAAGTATGATCATGATCTCTCTTCTTGAATACAATACTTATCTCAATACATTCATAAAATATACCTAATCAAAACAAATCCATATGTAGATGCTTTTCAAACAAAAAGTCATATCAATCATCTCTTAACAATGATTAATTTGACTAATTAGAAAAACAGATTGGTATTGATAAGCTATTAAGATTATTTTTTCTGTAGAAACTACAAATTTTTTCACCCAAATAGATTATCAAATAAACAACTATTAGCAAAATCTCATTATTAAGTTTCTATAATAATAATAATAATAATACAATTACAAAAGCAAAAATATATCACTCATTCAATTATTTTTGTTTGACTAAACTTTGCTTTTATCTAAATAAGTGACGCTATAGAATACTTCTAATAAAACTATTAGAATACTTTCTCTACAAAAACTATAATTTTGCCTACCCAAAAGAGTAAAAATAAAATAAAAGAAACTTCATAAAGTCTCATAGTTTAACGTCTAAATGGATCACTAAAAAAAATCAAATTCTAACTTGCAAAACAACTCATTATTAAATTAAATCAATTCAAACCAATAGGATAAAGAAAAACAATGTGATCAGGAATTGGAATAACAAAATTCCTAATAAATATGCATAAAAGTAGATACAAATTTGCCAAAATGATTAAAAAAAAATGTGATGTGACAATTAAATCAACCATAACAAAAATAACCATTAACGGAAAAAAAAAGTAGTGGAAACAATAAAAAAAATTCACTAAAAAAGAAACAAAATTGGGGAGAGAGAGAGAGAGAGAGAGAGAGGGTATTGACCTTTTTGCCATGAACAACTTGGAAGGAATATGGGAGAGAGGTGGAAAAGAAGTAAAAAGAAATTTATAAGATAATTAAGATGGAAGAATTAGGATAAAAGTATATGAAATATTGAAAAAAATGAAGCGGTAGAATTTAGAAAGTAATAGAGGAGAAATTTAAAATATATATATATATATATAGGAAATCAAATAAAAAATTTAAGAAGATAGAGATTGGAGGAGATGAAGAATTGAACTAAAAAGACAATGGTTGAAGAAGATGAAAAGTTGAACAAAGTAAAAATTACAAAAATTAAAAAATAAGAAAGGATGCTAATGACACGGAACAAAAAGAGCTTTGTGTGTGTGTATTGATATTGTTTGTGGTTTTAGATTATTCATTGAGTTTATTGCTTATGTATAAAGATCTAAATTAATGTAGGTCAATATGTAAATGCAAAATTATACATAAAGTTAAAATCGTCAAAGTTGAATGTGTAAAGTCAATGTGTGCGTGTATATATATATATATATATATATATATTTATTGTCAATAAAATTTAGGAATAAAAAATAAATAACAAAAAGATTGATTATGTAACCAATGACATGCTGGATGAGAAAGTGCAATACAAGCATAGTAACAATAAATACTAAGTTTCAACTTTTATATATATATATATATATATATAGACTTATGACAACCACAACATATAGATTCATTTGTAGAGAGGATCCTAAGACCTTTTTGTTTACCTTTAATAAGTCTTAACCATTTCACATCAACAAAATTATTAACCATTAAAAAAATGTAGAAGAACCTTTAAGTATGCGTATCATATAAGGTGTTTTCCATTATTTTTTCAATCACAAAAAGTCAGACTGTGGAACATGAATTCCAGGTTTGAATTTGTTTGATTATACCTGCCATAGGATTTATTTATTAAAAAAAAAAACATTTTTAATTCTAAAGTCTGAACCCAAATTTTTAGTTACATGCCAAATTGTATTAAATTTTAGGATCCAAATTCCAAACCTATACCATTTATATTTGAAAAACACAAACTCTTTTGTTTATTTAACAATGAATAGAGTCGAAAGGGTTGAGTCAAGTTGTGTTCACTGAAACTTGAACATTTGAAATATTAGTTACATAAATTCAGGTATTGAGAATCACTTTTATACTATATTAAATAATATTTTAAGAGAAAAAATGAGACACAGTTACTTTTGTATTTTTTTTTTATAGGTGACAGTTATTTTTGTTATATATTTAGTATGTTTTTGTAAATAAAATTAATATTGAGGCATTAATTAAAATTTTAAATACATAGTCGAAACGATTTCAAGTACATAACGTGTAAGATCAAATTAACCTTTCCCAAACTTACATTGTTCTTTCTCAAAAAAAAAAAAAAAAAAATCTTGGGTTTAAAGATTTGAACCTAAACCCTCACTATTATGAATGGGTTGAGATTATAAAAAAAAACCCTACTAATTATCCATTGTCATCCACGTCCACTATGATTAATTATTCTGTATAAAGTTGAATGCAAGATTTCTCTCTCAAAATTGTTAGCTCTAACTCCATGGGAAACATGAGCTCTCTTGTTGTTCTTTGAGTAGTACCCTCTTCTTATTTTTAAGAGAGCATATTTCATTCTAGAGATAAAACATGTGATGCCTTATTAGAATTTGATTGACAGCAAACATATGTTCTCATAATGTACCCATTATTTGCAAATACAAATTTTTTGTACCACCTTTTTATATTTCACTTTATATTTCATCAATTACAACGTGTTATATATATTGTAAGGTCATGATTTTCAGACCGAGCCCAAAATGTAAGGGATCTTGGCCCAGTGAGCCCAGTACAATAAATTTTTAGAGAGTGAGTCAAAGTGCTAGGCTTTAGTGAATGTGATAACAGTTAGAATGAGTTTTCATGATGATCAAATAGAAATGAACTGAGTTTATCAGGGAATGTTTGTCCACGGCACAATCTGAGGGGCTCTGCTCTTGTATATATTGGATGACAATGGTTACAAAAGTTCTTGAGATTGCTATAGTGTTTTCTCTCCCCCTCTTTTTTCCAACCCCCTATGGTGGGTTTATCCTATTGTATAGTCCTCATTAAACGATCTTAACCTTCCACTTATTGATCATCCAAGCCTATACTTGAGTGCTTGTCCCATCTAACACTATCTCTGGCGTTCTTTGAGTTGCGATAATTGATACTGTTCAAGAGTCATTTCCTCATTAATGCAATTAGGACGTTAGTTATGGGCATTTAATGCGGAAGTGATAGTTTCCTTGAATTGCTCCTCCATCATGCGCGCATGGCTGACCCATTGTACCTATCCTTTTTCTTGAGATGCTCTAGGAAGCTGCCTTTGATAGCGTGCCAACCCTCCCTTCTGTGATTTCAATTGGCCAAGGACAGGATCATCCTTAGCGAAGTTTCTTGGATCTTTGGACTTCATCGTTCGTCCTCGGACATTACTTCCTCCTCGACGTGGGCCTTGGACTTGATATAAAATGGGTCGGGTTGCCAAATTCTTTGGCCCATATATATATATATATATATATATATATATATATATATTTTTCATTTCAAACATTGACAATTTTTTTAAGGAAAGTTAAATAAATACATGGCAATTTTTGATCAATGAAACATAAAGTAGAACACAAAAAGTGGTTCAGAGGCATCACTTGCTACCATTGGTGCCTCATATTTTCCGTATGACCTATTTCTCACTTAATTCTTTCAAGTCTTTGTTGCACGCAATGGTTAATGGCTATACAAGTTTTTGGTATTTTCTTAAAACTGAGAACTAAATTTGGTGGCAATCCCGTAAATACATCGAAAATTTGTAGGGGCCATACTTTATGTTGTCTCCTTCAGACTAATCAAAATTTGTTTTCAAAATGGGAGCCAAACACAATTTTTGGTTTTCTCTTCTTGAAAACTTGTTTTAAAAAATAAGAGCCAAACACAAATCAGGTGAAAATTGTGTTTTGAAAACTGGTTTCAAATATAATTGTTAGAAAAAAAATTTTCTAAAAGTTTGGAGAAAAAAAAAAAAATACAAAAATTGGAAGACCAAACAGGCTCGAATCTCCTTAAATCCTAAAGTCAAACGACAAGTCGCATACCAAACGGTATGTCGTTGAGTCCCAGGATAAAAAAACCGGATAAGAGCCCGTTTGTAAGAACAAGAATCGTCGAAGAAGCAGCAGTAAGCAGCATGGCTTCAATCACGACGATGATGATGACAACAATTCCTTCAGAATTCCAACAACAACCTCGAACCTCCACAGTAAGAGACCTCAACTTATAAATTATCACAAACCACACACCAACTTAAGAAGTAGATATGATCATGAACTGCATATATACATGGTTAGTTATGTCCATGCATGTGTAAGAATGGAACTGCACATGTTAACAGAGCTTCGAGAGAGTAGTACTAAGATTGATGAATACAAGAAAAAACAATTGAACGAAGAATTACAACGTTGACGTTTTTATGGCTTGGTGGGTAACAAAGAAAATGAATGTTTTTTTAAAGGTTTCCTTATATTCCCATGCTTCTAATGAAACTAAAATTCTTAGATTAGAAATTTAGTGAGTAGTGACCCCTTTGTTTGCTGAGGAGGTATCTCGTGGATTGGATATATGTATTGGTTGTGAGGTCCACACTCTTCGAGAGGTTGGAAGCATATATTTGATGCATGATATAATTAAATTATTGGTTTTTGGGAAGCTGTAAATTTATGATTTCAAGCCCCTGGTTGATAAGATCACTAGTAGGATAAAATTCATGTTGTGGCAAGCAGTTGTCGTATGCTGAGAGGTTGCAATTTCTTTATAGTATCCAGGTATATTGGGCTAGCTTGTTTATTCTTCCCAATGAGGGTAATTGAGTTGGTGGAGCAGAAATTAGAGTATAATTTATGAAATGACTTGGGTATGGCATAAAAGGAGGGGTGGAATTCCTTTGGATTGTGGGTTGGAATAAAGCTAGGTTGCTGTGTTGAGGTTTATTTGGGACCTTTTTGGGGCTCAAACTGACCTCCTTAAAGGGAGATACTTTGGGGAGGTGTCCATACCAGTTCATTGTTACTGGAATTGGAGAAATATACTTTAGTTGAGAGGTGTGGCAGGGGCCTCTGTTGAAGCAAATTGTGGGTAGTGGCAAGCATATCTTTGTTTGGCATGACTCTTGCCATGAGCATGGCCCTTTGCTTCAAAACTATGGCAATCGAGGAATGTATATGATACTACTAGTTTTCTACTGACAGATTGACTAAATTCCTTGTTGATGGTAATTGAATGTGGCCTCCTGCAAGATCTAATGACTTTGTGCAAATTTGGAGAAAAGTATGTGAAATGCGGCTTGGTGGTGTGGATGCTGTGATTTGGCTCCCTGCTGTAAAAAATATTTATAACTGCATGGATAACTGGAGAGCTATAAGAGCTGTCAAAGCCTTCAAAGTTGTTGGCAGCACATGATATGTTTTGCTAAAAATACTCCAATCATGCATTTATGCCTCGGATAACTTTTCACAAAAAGCTTACAACTGCGGATAGGCTTGCTTCTTGGAGATATGAAAGTTACTTGCTTTGCTCCTTTTGTAAGAGTAGAATCAAAATCTCATAATTATCTTTATTTTGAGTGCTCTTTCTCTATGGTAGGCAGATTGGAGGATAGAATGAGGAGGCAGGTTGGGCTTTGAAGAAATTATATGAAAAACATTTCAAAAGACCATAAGACTGAATGTATTTGTGCTTCAAGGGGACCTTATTCACAGGATTCCAGCTTTAGTGAAGAATAAAAACCTTAGCACCAAAAGAGGAATTGGCAGACCAGGATAGGCAACTAAAGAAAGAGCAAACTAACTAAGATTGTTGGTTCAAGGAAATTCAGGAATGATATAAGCCATAGGCTGTTGTGGCGAAAAAATGTTAGGAACTCAATCCTAAACAAATCTCTTTTTTGTTTGTGGAGGCTTCTGTCTGTGTCTCAGCTCTTGACACTTTGTAATTTATCTGTGTGTTGTGGGAATAGTATGGTTGTAGGTGTTGTTTTGTATGTAACAGTTGTGTTGCATGCTGTATTGTACGCTCTTTTGCTGCTGGTTTGACTCTGCGTGCAGCCATTTTCTGCTTGGTGCTTGTACTTTGGCTTGTTTTTCAATGCAATCTACTTAATTTTTCAAAAAAAAGAGACTCAGGCTAGGAGACATTAATTGCAGGTGATTACCTATTTATTCTTGTGGCAAGAGTGCAACATACATCATGTTCCACATCAGTCCTGTATAGAAAGCATCTAAAAAAATTAGGAAGCTTTTTTTATTTTTATTTTTTAACAGATAATTCAGTTTAGTTCTCTTCTACAGCAATCTTGTCATGTAAAAATTGGCTGCAGTCATCTTCTTACATGTCCAAAGTCCACATGCACCAATTTCTGTGATATGCAGCACTATCTGTGTAGAAGGTAAATCACTTATTTCTGTACATTGTTTTAGCAGTTATTTTATGCTTACACAGAGAATCTACTGTAGCTTATTGCATAATGTAAAAGGCGTAATTAAGATAAGATGATTGTTTCACTGGCTCCAATGGATTTTGCTTTCTTATTGTGATCACAAACTGAATTAATTTCTAATGTGCAAATTGATACGGGAACATACAATGTGAGACAGGCATATAATGGGAACCAAGGATTCAACTTAAATTATACACCAAAAGTTGGACTTTTTTCTTTTAGTTTAGAATAATTTCTTTTTTTAAGTGTCTAATCATATCAAGATATTACATGAGAGATCCCATGTTGGACTACACTCTAGGAAGCGTTGATTTTGAATCAATTTGCATTTCAATAGTAGTACTTAGTTAGTGCCTAGTTTACATATATATTTCAAATTAATTAAAAATTTGGACAGCAATAAGTCAATTGGAAAGGTTGACAAAGATTTACAGTAAGACAATATGAACATGCTGAATGAACTGATTACACATCAATTGTTATAAGCTGCTGAATATCCTTAGACTCCTTGTATGTGTGTGTGTGTTTGTGTCAAGTATTTATTAGGCTACTTCATTATGTTGCTTAATCTGAACCTTAACTTCGCCTGCTTAGTATAGGATTTAGTTCTCCGAAGTTAAGCTTTTTGTGCTCCAATTTTTTTGATGTTCTACATCTAAATTTTTTTAAGCCGTTTAATGTCACCATACAAATATGGGTTTAACTTAATTAGCTACTGTTTCTGAGATTTATAATTTGTAGTTATAGGAACACTCATGTTACATATTTTTGTTGTTTTCAGTTTATTATTCCCTAGTAGTCCCCAAAGAAGAGGTCTAACACGTTTGACCAAGCCAATATCTGCTTCTAGTTCAGGTGAAGTAACTTTAAGTACACTTATAAATTCATGCAATTTTTTTCTTCTTTCCCTCTTCGTTTTGTCTTTCTTCCACCTCATTTGTAGTAATGCAGTTTAATCTCTTACCCCTACATTTGTTTTTTGTAAGTAATTATGTTGTTTTGGCAATGTAGGTCTTGAGGCATCTATTACAGATCAGAAGGGCAAAACAATAAAGTTGAAGAGTGCTAAGATAGTTATTGAGTCTCAAGATGAAAATAAGATGCAAGTGAGCCTGCAAGATTAAATTTGTATTACTCATTTGTTTTGTTGATAGATAATCTCATATAACAGATTTTTTGGCTTTTGTACAAGGTGATATGATTTTTTTGTGAATTAAATCTTATGCTTCTTTCCTGCTTTCTTTTCTCTTTAATTATGCGTGAATGTGAATTAATAAAATAATTACCAAATATGAACTGATCTTCTACTTGGTTTGGCTAAGCATGTTTGACTTGTTACTTTCTCCATCTGGATATAGTTTTAAAATTTGGTATGTCAATTAATGAAGATGGATGTAGACAGAACTAGTTTTGTCTATGCTAATTAGAAATTCCAATACTATATTTATCAAGTTGGCCATATAATTCATCTTTGGAAGATGTGTCTGAATGGATCTTTATTGAAAACAATTGTCCTGTGGACAACATATGGTTTCTTAAACCTTTTGTGAAATAGATGGCCAGATTTGGTTGTGTTTCTTGGATTGCCTCTACTTAGGTGTCTTTGAAACTTATATTGCAATGCTCTCATGACATTCAATTGGTAGATACAAGTGGACTTGACTGGGAATGAGACGGAAAAAGTATTTGATCAGGTTTTAACAAATTTGGCTCGCACAGCACCACCTGTTCCAGGATTTCGCAGGCAAAAAGGAGGTAAAATTCTGATATCCCTTGCCAATTTTATTCAAGTTATAACCATGCTTTGTGTTTATTCTCTTTGGAAATAATTAGATATGGTCATGGCAAGAAGTTTCTCAAGATAGGGACTTATTTTATCTGATGGTCATAGGCGGATACAAACAGATTATTGTTATTTTATTGATGACCTCCACAATTCTCAGATGCTTGTAATTTGATGAAAACAATTATAAACATAATTGTGTAGGTATCTATGTGATAAACATTATAATGTTTATTATTCTTCTGTTCCCTCTAGAATATATTTACTTTGTTGTAATAACTTTTTCCTAACCTTGCAAAGCCTTTCTTTACTTCAATTTTTGAGGTTTAAGATCAGCCAGTATAAAATATATTCATTTTACCGTGTTTAGTTGTTCTTGTATAATATCTAATTGAAAACATAAGGATTGTTAAAAAAACAATTCAGTTCATTTGCTTTAGCCTTTTAACTGCATTTCTAATGGCTCAAACTGGTAGCTTTAGCCTTGTGATAAATTACGTGATAATTTTTAGGCTTTTAACTACATTTTTAATGGCTCATACCGGTGGTTTTAGCCTTGTGATTAATTACATGATATTTAATGATTGAAATAACATGGAAAAGGGCTTGATCACTTTGATAAGCTTATGATCATAAACTTGAACTTTAGTCCAAGGTAGTTAATTTTGAACAGTTATATGTGTGAAGGGCATAGTTTATAATGATAGTACCATGACATCCTTCTGTTTATGATATTGTATTGTCCACAGTTTATTAGTTTTTCTGTTCATGAATTCTAACAATATTTTGTTTTGCTTGTGCACTGGTGCTACTCAAGGAAAAACATCGCAGGCAAGTGGCCTCTGATCTTAGGCTTTCTATAAAATATATATATATAAAACAATTGTTATTGCCCAAATTTTGGTATCCATGTTTAATTTGTAATTTTTTAGCCTCTTTCTAGTTATGTGCTTGAGATCTTCATAGTTCCAACTTTGATGTTGATTATTTGGAAAAGAGATCAATACTTAAACATCCTAGTCTCAAACTGCACCCTCTTTATAGAACCTTTGCTCTCTTTTGGATGTCTGCAAGTATCCTACATGTACAAAAAGGAACTAATTTTAGGAGTTATGTGTCTCTGGGTGGGACTTGCCTGTTCACCATAACTTACAAGTGCTTCACAAGCTCAGGTATTCTACAAGAAAACATCCTTTTGCACTTGAGAATTAAAAATAAAATAGAGATTAAATTACTTCTCCCATAGCAAATCTTGCAATTTCACATTACTTGGTTTAAAATTCACAAACTAAGTTATAACAGAAAAATTATTAACTTTAAACTTGACAACGGTATTGGTCATATGTAAATATTATATGAACATATATAACAGAAACTATTTTAAACTGTTTCTGTCAGCTCCAAATGTCAGGTCTGTGTTTGAATTGTTGGTATGTAAGTTATCTGATAAAAATCTGAGGTAAATTAAGTATGCAGTGCCTTTGCACTTGTCTCCTTTTACCAAACCTATGTCACTCATATGGAAGAAATTGTGATTTCATAAAATAGCTGATGCTCTCATCGTCTTTCTTGTGAAGGATTTATGCATTTTTATATTTTCTTTGGTTACATGCAACATAGTAGTTTCACAAATGGCAAACTTATAATTTTCCTCAGGTCCCAAAAAGCTTTCTCTTGCAAATGCTTGGTGAAGAGCGTGTCACTAAGTTTGTTATACAAGAAATAGTTAACTCAACCATGGATGATTATGTGAAGAATGTAAGCCATTGTCGACACTAATTAGTTATCGCCATTTATTTCTTGAGTTATGGTAATTATTTTGTTTCTCAACTCCATGCCAGGAAAATTTGAATGTGAAGGACAACAAAATTAACACAATCCAGAAGGTAGAAGAGCTAATGTCATCGTTTATACCTGGCAAAGAATTCAGATTTAATGCTATTCTTGAACTTGAAGGTTCAGAAATCAAGACATCAAGTTGAATCTCATGATGACATTTTTCTTTATGAACATTCATTTCTTTTTTTCTTTCTCTGAATCTTCTTTACTCATTCAATGTTGAAATTTATGTGTTCAGTTACAAATAAAAATAGTTTGTTATACTATCGTCTTTGCTCAAAAAAAAAAAAAAAAAAAGTTTGTAATATAAAAATAATCATATAAATTCCTCTATTATAAAATATTAATGCACAACTATAAATAATTAATATATGCATTTACTATATTAGTTAATTCAATGAACTAATATTTTGATATAAATGCAAACGTTATTGAGGTGAAAGTCTAAATAAATAAAAATATCTAATAGTGATATATATATATATATATATATATATATATATATATAAAGTATAATGCCTATATTATTAAAACTTGAATTTTAAGGTAATCTTTTGAATATTTATCTTTTTTATTTAGGGTCATATCTCTAATTTCTAATGCCTATTTTGTTTGTATTTTTTTTGTAAAAAACTAAAGAGTTTATTCCAAATAGAATAAAATTTCATACTTTTTAACCCAAAAATTAAGGGGAAATAAAGAAGAATTTTTCCGCCAAAATTGAAAATACAACCTATAAAAGGAATAAGAAATGCTAATAGATGCCCTTAAGGGAACGATTAATAATCTATTTAAAGAAAGTTTTTATGGGGGGAAAAAAACAATTAATGTTTTGACAGTTTTTTCCATTTCCCATAAAAGTAGTGTCAAAATTTTCTTAAAATAAATTATTAGCCATTGCTTTAAGAGCACCATTAGCATGACCAAAAAGAATTTATTTAAAGCCCAATTAGTCTAAAATTGACTGAATTGGACCCAGTGGACTGAACTGGACCAAAATAGACCGAATTAGACAAAAATTGACCAAAGTACCGCGCTAATATAACTCAACTGAAGCAAAACAACATTAATGCTATGATTAATATTGAGTTTTGTCCGTTTATAACAGTAAACAGTTACCGCAGTGGACTCCCATCTCTTCATATAAAAATGTTATTTCCCTATCAGTGATCAAGGGCTTTGATGTTAGGGTTGTGGCCAAACATAAACAAATAAAATAACATTAAGGAGAAACAAAATTTTGGTACTCTTGTAAAGAAAATGCAATGCAGTATTCATGTCTATCCACGATAAATTTTTTTTTTTTTTTTTTAAGTAAGTGGGATAAATTTGATTTAAATAAAGAACTCAAGAGTTCTGTTAAAACTCACTGCATTATAAATTTCTCATAGCCAGTCATTCAACCATATTCTTGTCGATGTCGTACATGGGAAGACACGAATACCATTGTGCACATCCATACAATAAAATATTTGACATCCAGGTCTATTTTTGTTTTGCTTCAGTCACGCAGATCTTGGCTATGGCGATGGTTACACAATGCACAATGGGACCTGCCATACCTTTTATCTATGTGCCATTTTAAGACAACTTTGCCCAACTGATTTTCTTTTCTTTTCTTTTTTTCTTTTTTTTTTTTGAAGAATTTCTTTGCTCCTTCGGTATATAAGAGGCATACATTAAATAGTTCCTTTTTTATGACATCACATCAATAGACATCTAAACCCCAATGAGAAACTCCACTACCGTGAGTCTGCTTAGACAATTTTCCTTCATTTGCCTGCTATTTCTTACAAAATTCACAGTTTCTGAAGCCTTATAGCGGTAAGGACATGAAACATCTTTAGAGGTTAGACTTCTGTAAAGACGAGAAACATTAGGCCAAAGCCAGCGAAAATTTTACTCTGCAATCCGTCCTATCAACAATCTTAAGCAAAGGAACAGGCTAAACATGACCAACACAAATCACACCATCAAGAGTAACAAAAGAATTGCTAGGAGAGTGCATTGCATTAATTTTCTTCTGTAAGAGTTATAATATCTATATATAGAGACTTGATGTTCCTTCAAAGTTTTGAGGCCTCCAAAATAAGACAATGAAAAAATTGAGAACCAGCAGATTTGGACCATATTCTTTCTATATTTTTCAATTTTAAAATCAGCCAGTCTTGCCAAGTTAACTGTACAAAGAAGTTTGCCATGCCTCATTTGCTGGAAAAAAACCTGCGCCAATAGGCTGTCTGTGATGCCCAATTGCAGAACCAACTTAACGTTGAGTTTCAAGCTTCTTCCACAAGTAAAACGCCCTTCTAATGATAGGATCAGCTGAGAATCCTTCTGCATAAGCACTGATGGCATTTAAGAGGCTCGTGAATTTCTCCCCATTATCCTGTACCCATTTTCAATTAGTTACTAAAGATGCATATGAAGTACTGTCATTAAAGGCTCCATCAATATGCAAAAGTATCCATGTGTAAGGTAGCCGTGTTAAAATGTATTTTAATGGGTAAATGCAATTAAAATATAAATATGATTCATTCTTTTGATTCACTACGCCATAATGCATTTTCAACAGGAATAAACCCACTTAATAGGAAAAGAAAACAAAGAAATAAGCCCAGTAGTAACAGCATTACATACATGTTTGTTCTCCATCTCTTTTTTTTTTTTTTTGAGAAACATTCAAGAGAATAGAATATAAATATATTAAACAAAGAACTATGATCGCACTAGTAATATGGTACATGTCAAAATGTCTGAAGACGGCAAGGTGCCACCAAGAAAGGTGTGTTGAAGATCACAATGAACCCACTTAATAGGAAAAGAATATGAAAAAATAAGCCCTGTAGTTACGGCATTACATATGTGATTGTTCCCCATCTCTAAACATTCAAGAGAAAAAATATAAATAAATTAAACAAAGAATTACGATCACACTAGTAGCATGGTACATGTCAAAATGTCTGAAGAGGGCAAGGAGCCACCAAGAAAAGATGTGTTGAAGATTGCAAACTCACAAAACAAGGCTTCAAAAGGAGAAAATTGACAGAACAGTAATGGCCAGCTGGCTGATATTAGATAGTATATGGCTTAGTCAATGGTGACAAACTGACAATGATGGGAAATGATTTTGGAAATGCAGTGAATTCATATATGAAACCAACTGAAATATATCTGTCATGAGAACCATAATTCCACAATGGTGTTAAGACATGGAAAGAGGCAAAGAGAATGGAAACCAACACAGGTGACTAAGTAGACAGTGCATTAGAGTGTGGGGATAAGAATTCACACAGTATATCCAGAGAGATCAATGAATTCCTCCGGAGGAGTAAATTTGAAAAGACATTAACACAACATGGTAACAAGACTTAACATGAATGGAAATCCCTGAACCCCAATGCTGCTGACTATTATTTTCTCAAGAATTCAGTTCATAACAATCATGCATGAAAATTCAGGAATTCAACTATTCAAGGAGACTAGCTTTTAAAGCCCAATGCTTCATGACAACTGAAGCAAATAGACCACTAAGAAACTAAAACTAATCATGGCCCTGTGTAATGCATGACTCAAGCACTTATTCTTGCAACCGATTTTAAATAGCCAAGTCAATATTTTGACTTAAAGACTTCTTTCTTTTTTTTATCCAGTAAGTTTTGGGCCAAGGGAAGGGGGAAGGGGAGATTCCCCTTGGGGCCAAAACTTACTTTTCAAGAAAAAAAAAGAAAAAAAAGAAAAAAAGACAAATATATCTGGAAATAATAGCCTTGAATAAAGAAAGATTAGTCTAATGGTAACTGCACACACCTCTGGTTTCTTAAATGCGAGATCTCCAGTAGCAAATGGTACCATATAGAATGGGAGATCAGAACGTAGCAGAGCCTGCCACAACATAAAGCTTTCACATGTCAAAACATATTCCACTGAATACATATCCAAGCACATTATTGCTTGTCAATTAAAATGAAGATGATTGGTTGCTTCCTTTTAGAAAAGTAGGGCTGAAAATCACTCCAATTTTCTCATACGTTTGGAGCATATGTTAGACCCAATCTAGTTTTTACAGTCTTCTATTGTAACCATTTCCTACAAGATATGCAATGCAAAATGACTTATGAAAAAAGGAAAAAAAAGATATGCAATGCAAAATGGATGAAAATGAAAAGGACGGGCTAACACATACAGGCTGTGAAATGCTATTGATTGTTAAAGCACTAAAAAGTACAGACTTCACCTTCCTGGACCTAGGACTTAAAAATAGTTTGTGGGGGGTGTAGTTAGTATTCATGTATAGAGATAAAATGGATGACAAATTGGGGGGCAGAACAATTGAATTTCACTCTATAGCCCATGGTGCGCAGCTACCTTCTTTTTCGTTTTTCTTTTATTGGCAAGAGTTTGGTTATATTTTGATTGATGTTCATTTTAATTAATTTCATGGGAAACTTAAATAACTAAATATGGTTATATTTGTACAAAAAATCAATAATTTCCACCTCCCTTACACATGCAACACCAATCCACCAGGATGACATTTTTTTTTTTTAAATCAGATTATCTACTGTTGAGATTTTCACCAAAGCTGCTGTTCAAACTAAGAAAAACAACATTTCTAACTCCAAGAAAACTGTATATCATTGTAACTTCTTAATAAGACTACACATCAAATTTACATGCACGTTTTAGTTTCCAATGTAATCTACCATTCCCACAGCCCCTCAGGCATATTATAGGCTGAAATGGGAGAACACTACTTCCTAACTCCCAATCTTGAAATGCATGGATAAAAGTTGGATTCCATAAACAAGATCTCCCATTTTCGGATCAATCCATGAAAAGAATATACACACATTTTTTTTATCTGTAGCTATTAAGAACATTGTGTTTCCACATCACACGTAATGCCAAAATCGCACACTTCTACCATCTCTAACCAGACCCAGTAGTCCAACCTGCCTTAGCACTTCACCACAAACAACATCCACAAGGTCTCCTTTCTAAGTCAAACGTCCAATGTCCCCAAGCTTCCCAATATTTCACCCCAATAACATGTCTTCATAAATGATTTTCTTCATCCCCATACTGCCATAACCATTTGCCAAGAGAGCTTGATCGAATCTTGATAACTTTCTCACCCCAACCCTCCGTTAAGCAATCACAACATATTCCGATCCACCGAATAAATTAGGCCTGTCAGCCTAATAATTTAAGATTTTTGGTTTGGATGCTTTAGCATTGTATCAGACTTGGTTTGTTTGCTCCTTCTAGGACTCCAAATGCCAAGCTCATTTGTTTCCATACCAGTTGAAAAGTTTCTTTATGTTGAGGGTTGGAAAGGTGTCATTTTTTAAATTTGATAATCAAGATATTAAGTTCCTTATGCTCTCAAAAATCATCATTTTTGGTACAGATAAAATCACAAGAATGAGATCCCATACAAACTATATATCTAAAGAAAAGTTACCAGTGCAAACAATATCAAAAGGTTAGAAAAATTACCAAGTTCTTGCTCAAGACAGCCTGATCAGCATTTGCAATCAAGGCCTACAAGGGTAAAAAAAAATATTGGATTATGGGAATAATACTAATTAACCAGAGACTGTAATTATGCAAGAATACAAGGTGTAGAATAAAGTTCAAAGGAATATGTATGTATGTATGTATGAATGAACAAGAGAACATTTATATAGCCAGAACATTTGCCTTTATTATTATATATGGGTCATATTCAACTAGAAAGGAAATCAAGGCTCATATTCAACTAGAAAGGAAATCAAGGCATGTATAAATTCCAAGAACCTTATAAATAAAATTACTATCATTTTTCCTAACAAAGACTTATAGTCAAGACGCTCACTAAAACAGTTTTTGTATTTTTCTTTTTTTCCTGGATGGACAGGAATAAAAGTACCAAACTCTGCAGCATTGTTTTATGTTTATATGAAAATTTCTTCCCACTAATCACATTTGTATTATGAACTGAAACAATATTGTTAGAATTATGGTTAAGTGATTAAATTCACATTTCCTAACAACTTAAGCATTTAGGCGAATTGATAATTTAACATGGTATTGTAGCAGGAGATCCTGAGTTTGATCTCTGTCTTTACTCTACCTCCCAATTAAAATGTTAAAAATCCCACGTGTTGAGCCCCACTTATTATGGGGAAGTTAAGGCTCAAATGTGAGGGAGAGTATTAGAATAATGGTTAAATGATTAAATTCACAATTTCCTAATAGCTTAAACTTTTGGAAAAATTGATAATTTAACAATCACATTCACAGATCTTTGGAGAAATTTTTTTCTTTTACTATCCTTCACCTATCATCAACTTCTCTATTTGGTTTGGCAAACACTATTCTTTTTTTGGAATCTAGCTCCCACTAATAGAACCAAAACAACGAAATTAAAAGTGGATACCTATCTTCTTTGTAAATTTTGACTAAATACAAAATGGGTTCTAGAACTTGCCCAATGTACTATAACATACTTGATCTAGTTCACAGTGCATAGAAAATTCAAACAAGATAATGTTTTCCAATTTTCTGGATGCCCTGGTTAAGAATTTTTAAGAGATCAATGTTGATTTTAATACACGAACCATGGTAAAGATCAATATATATTTATGCCCATATCACTCATGCGATAGTCATTGCCTGAATAGTCCTACCTTTCTTATACGCTCCTCTTCAACTTCATCAACACATTGCAACAAATTCTCTAATGTGCCTGCCCAAAGAAGTGAGGATATCTTACCAATCAGCAATTAAGAAAGTTCAAGCACCAGAAAGAAAGTAATTGAAAATGAACAAATTAGAACATCATGAAAGACTACAGATCTTGGACTATTATGCTTAAGGAGTAATTGGACAGTTCAATATAATTTTAGAGGATGACTCCCAAAATTGTTGGGTTGCTTGGAATCAATAGCCAATCATTTACCATTGAAAATTAATTAATATTTAACAAAATGGAAAGGTTGATGCCATTGGTATTTAAACAATTTATTGGAAGGAAAAGTTTCTGAGCATTGACATACACCTTCATCCATTTTATTTTTATTTTGAATATTTTTTGACAATACTAATGCTAACCAACTGATACTTTCTGAATTTCTTATAAATTTACTGAAACTTTTTGGCATTTTGGGATTATAACGCATCTGCTCCTGCATTTATTCTTTTTTTTTTCTTTTGGTACCAGTATGATTTAAATAGAAGAAGCTTGAGAGACATCACAATTTTAAATTATATGAAGATTTTACTTTGAGATAGTGAAATGACAAAATAATTAGATAAAAAAACTTACGATTGGAAGTTAGAAAGGTTAAAGTAAAGTGATGGGTATAAAAAACTTGTAAAACAGTTTGCCAATGAGCTCTTGCTCAAATGCCACTTCCTCCTTCCACAAGAATAGGTAAATGTGAGGTCATGCATTCAAAAGTCAAAACCCACTCAGTGTTAAACAGAGTAGTTATCAATGGCCGCTTAAACAATATAAAGTTTTTTTTTTTTTTTTTTTTTTTGGGGGGGGGGGGGGGGGGGGGGGGGGGGTGTTTGGTGGGGGAGTGAAGAAAAGGAGACTGAAGGTCAGGAGATGATGTGTGCACCAAACAGGCAGAGGCATAGTAGGCAATGATGGTAAACAATTGGCTCAAGTCAAATCATGCCAAACTGGACTTTTTTTTTTTTTTATAAACAAGTTTCAAAGTCAAAAGGTAGATAATTCATAATAGCTGCTTTGCCTTGAGTGGCCCTAATAATTTCTCCCTTCCAATTATCTAACTTCTCAGTAGTTCCTGCCATGATATTATCCCAAATTGATGTCATCTTTCAAATGTAAATTTTGAAATTACAGAAATGTTTACATATTCACTGAGAGCAGCAGTATATAACTTTTTAATTTATATTGCTTTGCTTTAGAGTAAGTAATGAAGGAGAAACATGCTGGCACTGGCACATTGGATCACCCCAATTTATCTTGTCAGACAGACTATTATTAGTTGGGCCAAAAAGGCTTTAAAAAATAAATATAAAAAGCTACATATAAAAGAGAAATAAAAAAATAAAATAGTTTGCAAATACGCTAGGTCTATAACAACTTTTACAAATGTCAAAACATAATATTACACCTATTTTTCACTGCATAATGATATACAGAATATACTCTGGTTACACATTTTCTAAAGAGAATATGAGAATGAGATATTAACGTACCAAATTTAGTGATCAGTTGCACTCCATGAACATTTCCAATTCCATCAACTCCTGCATTTATAAAATAAGATGTATGAGGCACCAATATTTCACACTAATTTAAATATCAAGAATATTTTATAGAAGTTACAAAAATGGCTACTTTCTCAAGGATTGTAAAAATTAAATGAAAAAAGTTGCAAATCACAGCCCAGATTTATGATTGATATTCCAAAGAACCATTATCCAGATTACGGATAACAGTCCTTCACAGAATATTTTTATAGAAGGAAATTTTATTCGAAGACAAATTTTAATTACAATGGCCAATCCTTGGGTGTTTATACACTAAGGACTTGGTCATGCTGACCTCATGTTAATAACAACTCCTTAACAAACTATAGCCAGCATATGTGTAAAAACAATTAATCACATGTTGTAAAAGCATAAGAAACTATAGCCACATGTTTTGGCTAGGTCTTCATGCATTCTGGCAAGTGGAATACTCAACCATGTCATTTCCATTTCCATATGACATACTCAGCCATATCATTATCATAGCTATGCAGCATACTCGGCCATGTCAACATTTCCCTGTGCAATTGCCATGTTAAATTGCCCTACATCAGGATCCCCCCTCTAAAAGAAAATTTTTTCCTCAAGTTTTGCATCAATCTACCATGGCTGCATCAGCATCTAACACATCCCAGCCACATCCAATTCGCATTGATATGTGATAATAGATATGTTTCTTTCCAACAACTAGGCCCGTAAAAATTATAAAAAGAAACTACTAAAATGTTTCAGATTAGAGAATTCTGAAATTAATTTTACAAAGAGAATGAAAACAATGACCTGGAATGTTATCGGACTTATCACCAACAAGTGAAATCACATCAACAAATTGAGAAGGATTCAAGGTTCCATATTTTTCAGCAAAATCTTCAATTCCAAATGAAACCATCCTGAGAAAGCAAACAATATACATTAAGCCCAAAACTATATGAATCAAAGAATATAAGTAAAAGAATACTCTTGTGTTAGGCAGCAGACAACACTAAAAAAGATGGAGACCTACGCTTAAAACAACATCAAGATAAATCAAATGCCATATAACTTATAGAATCGGAAAAAGATTAAGCATAAAACAATAAATTTTAAAAAAAGGACATGCACAAAAATTTATAACCAAAATGTGAAGATTCCTAAAGATCTTATACTAAGATTGACAGAGGGCAGCTTCCGTGTACATGAGGTGGTTCCTCACTTTTAATAAAATTTTATCACAAATTAAAAATTATTTTTTTGAGGATGGCACTACAAAAAGGTGGAAATAAAAATGTGACACTTACTCAAAGCCACGTGGAGCAATCCGTAGAAGTCGTAATGAAGGACTTAGTATCTGAAAAAAGTCCTTGTCTGGGGACACAACTCGTACCTGTCAAAAAGACATCGCAATCAAGAGTGACTAACAAAATTTACATATATTTCTTCTAACTTGTACCATTTTTTGTTTATTACTTCAAAATGCTACATTGCCCACCATAACCTTCTGATTAAAGTACATTCCTCACCTTTGCAAGAACACTTTTGACTAATAGAATGCTATGTTGCATGGTCAAAATGTCATTCTAATTTAAATTCTCACCACTGTAATTAAGATGACAACTTACACAACACATGGCTCCACAAAAAGAAAAATGTCAAAAACATAGGAAAAAAGGGCCAAAACGCATTTTAGTCCCTCTGACTTTGGGCTTACTGTCATTTTGGTCCCTCAGGGACTAAGTTTGAAGTTTTTTTTCTAAGTTCTAAAACAAATTGACATTTTTTAGGGGTGAAGAATTGTTAGTAGTTAACAGAGCCTGATGGGAGGCCAATTGGACGTCAATTTGAATGTTTAGAGGGTTAATTGTAAGTCTTAAAATTTTTTTTTATACCTATCAAGAAGAATTGAGCAATACCATTGAACCATGGGACTCAATGTATTGAAAGTTTTGAAACTTAAAAGGACCAATAGTGAATTTCTTTTCTAACAAAAGAAATTCTATATATATGCAATTCCTATATTATATAAATATATAACTCTCGTCTCATGGTCCAATGTCCCAATTCTCCATTGATCCACTTTTTAACCCTACCGAACGTAATCTTCTCAATCATATCTCTTATTGATCATATCCTTTCTCACTATTTTGCTGTGTCATTTTTGGCTTCCCTTTTAACTGTTTCACTCCAACTTGAAACAAATCATTTTTTTTCTTCACCCATGAACTGGTAGGCCTTCATTGCACGTGACTAGACCAGCTTAAGCAACTCCCATCATCATCTCAACCACAATTGATGTTACATGCGCCTTTCGCTAGAAATCTTTCTCCCTTAATCTATTTATTGTGTTTCCATCTTAATATACTTACCTCAACTAGTCATTTGATGGATATGTTATCTCTTAATTACCTAACATCCCATACAATAAAGCATAGCTGGCCTTCAAGGATAAAATGCAGTCCTAGAACTCGTGTGAAGTTTCTTTCCTCTATCACCATTATCATTATCATTATCAGAGGGGTTAGACAGCAAACAAAGTCTTAAAGTCCACAAATAAACTTGAGCTCAAATCTAACAAATCACCAAAACACTAATTGGAAGATACCCAAAACCAACCAAAAAAATAAATATACATTTTTTTGCATGGAAAACTCATCCAAAGAACTGACTTTCAAATTTCAAGGTATAATAAATAAAGAAAGAATTTATATGCTGAATGCTAGTCATTGACCTGTATGAATAAGGAATAAAACAAGAGTACATATTTTGCATGGAATATTCATCCACAGAACTGACTATCAATTTTTTTGTTGGGATGTTACACATGCACCAAGTAGGTTTTGAACCCACGATCTCACCCTCCATCCACCCACTCTTGTTTGAGGAGTTAGTGCTATCTGAGCTAAAGCTCATTGGCTTTCAAATTTCAAGTTATCCTAAAATTGAGAAAATTTTTGATGCTGAACGCTATGGGTAGACCTGCACTTATGTTACACTATAATAGCAATTGACCATTAACTAAAACTCAAAATGACTCTAATTGAACATAATAATGCATTTAGCTAGAACTATTGAAATGCAGACACTCATAACTGACTACTTAACAATGACATAGCTATTCAAGCCTCTTCAACATGTCTATTTTCCCTCATTTTTTTGAAAAGTAATTTCACTCATTTTTTGTGTCAATAAATTATTGAAAACCTCTTAATGAGCTTTGGCTTAATGAAACTTCCTCCCCCACAAAAATGAGGAGTTTAAGATTGTTGGATCATGGCCCATTGAATGCGTGTATAAATTACGGATAAAAAAACCATTATTGCACAGCCAAGATTATTGATTGTAAACATTGCTCATATGTCACTAGCCATTTGTTTCAATCATCAACACCACTTTAGAGTTCTAAAAAGTTAACCAATGCTCATCCTTACAGCAAGAGGAGCCTTTATTCACAAAGCTGTATTTTTTGCTTCCAAATCTGAAGTATCCAATCTAACACATATGATACTCACATGTGACAACCATGGAGACAAAACAATCCCTACTGGAAGAATTGGTTATGTTTCAAGGACATATTTCCATTTTCTCAAATATGGATTCAGAACATCACCTTGTACCCAGCATCAACGCTCCGTGCTGCCAATGTTCCAATCACATCATCAGCTTCTACACCCGGTACCTGCCTTTGAGTATACTCATGGTCAACAACCATATTTGACTGGGTCTAGTAGCCATATAAATTTGCAATAAAAAGCTATTACCTCAATCACCTTTACTGACATTGCCTTGATGGATGCTTTCAAGTACTGAAGTCCCTGAACAATAGTGTCAGGTGTAGGAGGGCGGTTGCTCTTGTATGCAGGATATAAAGTGTGACGAAAATTCTGGCCTTCAAACAAAGAAGAAACAAAAGTGAATATAATAAAGCAAATGAAATAAGGCACATCAGTTCTAACTTCCAAGGGAGCTAACCTATATAGATGTATTGCCTTGACAATACAAGGTGAAAAAGATATGTCTATAGTTATACAAATGTAAAAATAATTATCCTTACATTAAGAAATAATTAATTCAACTGTAGGAGCAAGAAAGAGAAAGGAGAGAAAAAACTACATACAAACAGATAAACAAGGGCCAGGCTGTTAAGAAATCATCAATTAACAAAATATAAGACTGATGCAGGGAAAGTGATGGACTGTGATACGATTTAGAATTAGATGGAAAGTGAGTTGCTTAGAACATATTGATAGGTGGTTAGGCACCTTTGCAAAGAACACAAAGTTCTTAAATAAAAGCTCTCAAGGCTTATTTTCATTCACATAGACAAACTGATTTACAAAGTGCTTACTTTCTGGTACTTATACTAGTTTTTTGGCATTGGCAACCTCTAGATGATTGAAGAATGTCTAAAACCTATTGGCCAATGCTTAATCAATCATCTAACTAACTTAAGTAACTAGTTTCTAGAAGATTAGGATGTAGCTGCTTGAAATGCCCTGCATCAAAGACCCCCAAAAGAGCAGAATGGGAAAAAATGTCTTTTGAAGCCAAAGCCAAACCCAAGTGGTTGGGACACAGCCCCATTAGGTTCAATAGAAAAATGCAATTTGAACATTGACTTTAACATCATTAACTCCTTATATTGTTCAGGATATGTCTCAAAATTCTATACAATAGCACCCACTGATTTCAAGTATCAGCACTAGTCATAATTATTAGGTACCACAATCACAAAGGAAATTAGCAATAGCACTAACTGGAAAGCCAAGCCACATGGACATGGGGCACGCATGTGCCACTTGTCAAAGAATCAATTAGAGACGCTTTATATTGTAACTTTGGAAATGTTTAAGATGCCAAAAGAACTGATTATAGATTAACTAAAATAATATTAAAAAATTGTATGTTGTAGATTTTTAAATAATGCTAAAGCATAAAAGGATATATGATAAATATTATTTTCATCCTATCAAGATCATCGCCAACCATCCTTTCTCACAAATTATGAGAAAAATTAACCATTCCAGCCAGTTGTTCCCACACCAACCCTTGGGCAACAACAAAATTAGAAAAAAGGCACCTTTTACCTATCTTTTTATTGTCATCCTTTCCATATCTGGCGGTATGGTAGCTGTAACCCCTACCAGTGTCTGTGACATTTGTCAACATGGAAAGAAAAGGTAACAATCCACGTTAAAATAAAGAAAAGTGGCGTGTACACAAGTAAAACAACTTATGGCAAGAGGTGAAAAGCCAAGTTGGCTGGATCTGAAAATGGCTGATTTGGTAATTTAGTTAAATTAATGATTAGATCATTATTAAAAAAAGGGTACTAAAAGGACAAATACGCACAGGCTCAACCTCATTTAGGTAAGTAATAATGACTCCGAAAGAGTTTTGAAATATAAGAGATCCATAAAATCTAGCCAACGAGTTATAGCTCAACTAGCACTTTCTTCTTCCACAATAATGGATAGAGGTTGAGGTCATGGGTTCAAGATCTAAACGGTACATATGTAACTTACTAATAAGTAAGAGAGAGAGAGAGAGAGAGAGAGAGAGGGAGATAGAGATCCATAAAATCTACTTTGAGAGAAACAATCTTCAAAGAATGTTGTCTCATGAGAGGAAGACTGAAGAGAATTAGCAGCCTATCATAATATCAAAAATATATAACCTAAATCAAATGCATTCAGTGAAAATGACAAGTGGCAAGACATGAGGCCATGCCTTCAACATGCACACACGGAAATTCATTAAAATGTAATAAATGAGGTTTATCATGCATATCAGGTTCAAAGTCATTTGCTAATAATTTTTATACTGGGGAGTCATTTGTACCATCCTGCAATTCTAGTATTACTAGTTGCAAACAACCTCTCTCGTCATTGGATGCACCAGTAATTCAAGAAAGCACATGGACGCACAATTTACATACCATATCAAAACAACAACAAAGCCTTAGTCACAAAATTTGGGGTCAACTATAGATTAGGTTGGCCGCATGTATTTTTCACCACTATTCTATCCTATAAAAAATCATTTTCTCTATCACCTGTTCAATGAAGGTGCTATTTTTTACAATTTCTACTTAAGTTATTTTAGGTCTTCCTATATCTCCTTTTGTTCCCTATAACTTGAATCAAATAACTATTTCACTAGTGCATCAAGCACTTTCCTTTGTACATGACCAAACCATCTCAAATGACTCTTCTTCACCATATATTACCATATATGTTCAAGAAAAGGAATAAAAAGACTTCTGCTATGTTGGAGATCATCTATTCAGAAGGGTTTGGAGGTTCGAACTTATTATAGAGCTTTAGCTTGTAAGGGTGATGAAATGTTCCCATGGAAAAGCATCTGGAAGCCAATAGCACAAACAAAAGTAGCATTCTTCCTTTGGGCAGCTTCAAAGGGGAAAATTCTAACAGTAGAAAACTTGAGTAAGCGTCATATTATTCTCATGAGTTGGTGTTGTATGTGTCTGGGAGATAGGGAAACAGTGGATCGTTTATTATTGCGCTGCCCTATTGCCAAGGAGTTATGGGAAAAGGTTTATGCACTATAAATTTGGGGTTTAGTGGGTGATGCCTTGGAGGGTTGTTGATCTAGTAGTGAGTTGGCAAGGCCATTTTGGGTGGCATCACAATAGGGAGATTAGGAAGGCCATTCCTCATTGATTGATGTGGAGTATTTGGAGGGAGCAAAATGCAAGACATTTTGATGGGTGTGACATGTCAATTTTAGATCTGAAGTCACAGTTTATGAGGACTTTGTTCTAGTGGTTATCAGCCTCAGGGAAGTTTTTCTTTCTCAAACTAGATGGAAATAATTGATTATTGTTCTTTTAAATCATAGTTGTATGTAAATCTAGTATACCACCCGAGTACTTGATGTTTATTTCTTTTTAATAAGATTATTACTTCTTATAAAAATAAAAAATAAAAACCCTTTCAATATTGACTATCATTGTGAGCACCTGACTCAACATATGACTTATTTTCGACGGGGAACTTCCATTAGCTTTCTTTCAATTTTGACTAACATTGTGAGCGCCTGACTCAACATATGACTTATTTTCCATAATGAACTGCCATTAGCTCTCTCTCTCTCTCTCTCTCTCTCTCTCTCTGAACATTAGATCTCTCATTTATAGCGTAGAATTAGCCCACATGGCAAGATACAGCTTCACTAGTAAGCACTTAGGAAAACATAAGTTATATGTCTGGTCACATGCTCATAACATTAGTCAAAATCAAAATAGGGCCAATAGAAGGTTCGCTTTGAAATGCACAAGCTTAAGATTAGTTTTCCAACATCAAAAGTTCTAGAACTAATGCTTCATTGAGGTAAGAAAATTTAGTTCACCCTGTATTTTAATATTGTATTCTCTAATCATTTGCGTAAGGGTCACCCATAATCACCCACATCTACCTCAGAAATTCTGGTCTTTTTTCTCTTTTTTCTAAGAGAGATTGAGATCTCCTAGTCTCTTACAAATTAACTTATATTATGAACTCTATCATGAAAAAGAAAATTTTTTTGAAAAAAAAAAATACAGAAAAATACATACCTTTTGCTCTAACACTTTCTTTGGATGAATTACAAGTATGACCAAATGGAAATCCTGAAAAGAAAAGGTTTGCTCTATCAAAAATTTTGATTGAAGGAACATCTTCACAAACAAAAGTTTCCGAAGACCCATATAAATTAGTCACTGTTTGGGGTAAAAGGTTTGCAAGACTAAAAATCCTATTTCAACATCTTAACATAAGATACTACCTAGAAATTAACAAGTACTAATATCTTACATGTTAACATGAGATACTACCTACTTTCAACATGTTAACATGAGAGTACAGCTAATATCTTACATCCCAAAACGAGAGCTATGAGACTATTTTCAGCTTTGCACATACAAATTTGGCAATAAATGTTCACTTCCATCCCCATTCAAGAGGTTAAATATACAACAATAACAACCAAACTTTAGTCCCAAATTTTTTTGGTCGGCTATGGATCCTTATTAGATTAGTCAAAGTCAGCCATATGCATAAAGAGATTAAACATATACTCTCTATTTTTTCCAATGAGTTTAACTATATACTCTGCCTTCGTCATTTTAAGAAAGTGCCTTGACTGAGAACAAGCTTGAACACCAATATGTTTCTGCAAGAACAATGTGAACTAAGATTGAATTAATAAGCACAAGCACATGCATACACATGCGCATAACAGGGACAGGGAGAGAGAAAGGGATAATCATACATAAAAGTTGACCAATATGATCATTCACTCAAGCCTCACATCAAGGAGTACGATGGTGACATGTTGATAGAAATAGCCACCTAAAGTTTTTTTTCAATAAGTAAAAATAATTTTATTCAAAAGAGGAGACTTGTCAAATGTACAAAATGTGCACTTGAACCACTCCTAAAGAATTTCAAAGTCAGATTCAAAAGATCTATGAAATCAGAATAACACAATGAAGTGATGCTACCCAAAGTAGCCATCCACTCGTAGTCTCATACAAAGATCTAAGCAAAAGTTGTTTGATAATATGATTTGGGTATTCAACACCATAAGAAATTCTTCTATTCCTCTCTCGACAAATTGTCCACAAAACACACATATGAGTTGCTTCCCAAACCTTTGAATCAAAATGGCAAGGTTATCCATTTGGCCAACACTACAGCAACTAGAGCACAATCTAATGGAAACACAGACAACCATTTATCTATTGAAACTTAACAAGGGAGGAGAAGATGCTATACTGACTCTCCGCTATTCTTACACATACAACACCAGTCAATAATCATGAATTTCTTTTCCAAAGATTATCTATTGTCAAGATGATTTCACCCAGTGCCGCAGTCCATATACATTGTGAGGCACCTTGGCACCCCATATAGATCCCCAAAGGGAAGAACTCTCTTTCATACCCTTTCAAAAATTCATAATAGCCAAAAAGTTTGAATATAACAATCTAAAAAACTTAGCCACAGACTATGGTTCCCAATCATGGAAGGGGTGAATAAATTGGCAATCCCAACTCCATGCATTTCGATCATATACAATACCCAAATTGGATGCCACTAAGGCTTCTTTATCCACTGCTAAACTGAACAAATCTGGGCAATGATCTTTAGGAGAAAATTCCCACGTCTAAAGTTTAAAGGAGAAATAAGAAGGGAAATATTTATCAATCTTAAGTAAGATCTAGTGGGATGATTATAATGTGCATCTTTTTTTTTCTTTTTTGATAAGTAAGAATGATATATATATATATATATATGAAAGGCTACCCTATGCAAGAAAAGCATAGAGCAAACCAAAAAATTACAAGAAGAAAAAAAAATAGAGAAAATACATAAAAGAAAACTAAGCAACAAATTAATTACAAAAGAGAAAGAGAACTAAGAAAAGAAGGGAGAGAATCACTAGTCGTGAATCCTCAAGCCCGAGACCGATCAAAAAGAGTTCCACTAAAAGAAGCAAGCATCTGGTCATCGGAACTTTCCAAATCCTCAAAAATCTGCCGATTTCGTTCCTTCCAAAGACACCATAGTATGCACAACGGAACTAAATTCCAAATCTGAGAGGAATGCTTCCCCAACCAATTCCACCAGCCAAAAAGCAAATCTAGAATCGATCTAGGTATGACCCACGACACTCCAAAAGTTATAAAAACAAAGCTCCATAACCGATAAGCCATCTCGCAATGAAGAAGTAAGTGGTCCACTAACTCCCCACAGTGTCGACACATAATGCACCAGTCCACAAAATCCAAGCCTCTCAATCTCAAGTTATCACCCATTACAATCTTATTCCAAGCTACACACCAAATGAAGAAAGAAACACGTCTAGGGACCTTAACTCTCTATATACATTTCCAAGGAAAAACAACTATGGGAGAATCCCACAACTTGTTATAATATGAGTAGATGTCAAACTCCCCATTAGGCTTCAACTTCCATCTCAACCGGTCTCCAACATCCATTGAAGGAGTATTGGCTCCCAAGATACAAAGAAAATGCAGCCCTTCATCCATCTTCCAATCATTAAATTTCCGAACAAAATGAACATCCCAAATTCTTCTATCCTTCATCCCTTGCCTTGTTAAAGAAGCTTCTACAGAAGCCTCCCTATCAATAGCAATACCATATAGCCTTGGGAAAGCCACTTGAAAAGGTTGATCCCCATACCATCAATCCTGCCAAAATCTCACTCTACTCCCCAAGCCAACAACAAACTAAGCATTTTTGCTAAAATCCTCCCAACCCATCTAAATACCTCTCCATAAACCAAACCTATGAACTCCCCTGCCTAACTTAGAAGTCCATCCCCCCCCACTCTTCCCCAAACTTTGAAGCTACCACCCTCCTCCACAGCCAATTCTCCTCTTTCCCAAACCGCCACAACCATTTCCCCAATAATGCCTTATTGAAAGTAGTGAGTTTCCTTATACCTAAACCACCGTTGGCTATGGGCGCACAAAATTTATCCCATCCTACCAAAAACTTAATCAACTTTTTGCTTGCTACAAGTCTAATTTTTATTTATTTGTGGGTCCAATTAGCAAGGGTTTCTGGTCTTTCATATGCATTCTCTTTAGCAATAAAGCATTCTCCAAATTAGTCTATTTAAGTCGAGAATTAGTTTCTTAGGTCATCAAGAAGCCAAATTGAGTTTAAGAACAGTATTATTACTACTATTAGTATTTATTGGAGTTTTCTATCAGTTTAGAGTTTCTCTTAAACCTAGAAAGCATGATGGTTTCTTCTTTGGAGTGATTCCTAAGAACCTACAGGCATGAAGCTAATAATTATTATCTTATTTTCTTTTTGATCTCCAGCGAGTACAATCAGATTTGATTAGAGCCTTAATTTGCGAAAATTGATTTCAATTCATCCCAAACGGTAACAAACATAACCCCAAATTTTTCTCTTGACATGGTCTCAGGTAAAATTGAGGCTAGCATGCAACCTAAGGTTTCTTAGATAAAAGAAACCTATGAAAAAGATACCTGTCCAATCTTAGACAAAGAGCAAAGACGATATGAAACTCTTCTGGGTAGATATGGTCCAAGGTTGTTCATGATTGGTTTTTTGATACATGTAGGACCAGACTCTACATGAACACAACACCATGCACCCATTTATATATGAAATGAGATGAATACAAATATTAATTAAGCATCCCACACCCAAAAGCTTGCCACATAGGTGTCCAAATCCCTAATGGTTGAGTGGCTTCCACTCTTATTTCAGAGTATATTGGTAAAGATTGCGTACTTGGAGGAACTCTATAATGCATTCCCCAGTCTAGTCACATTTCCTATCTCAGTACTCAAGACAGAAGAGGAAATCACCAGAGAAAACTTTTATTTTAAAAGTAAAATCACAGGAGACAATTGGAAAAAAATGTTTGCAACAATGACTGGAAGAATCACAGGAGATGGATTTTTTTTTTTTTAAGTAATAATGCTCTACTCAAAAAACAACTAAAGTGCTCCCCAGGTACACAGGCAGTGTACTAAAGGAGGCAACAAAGTTTCAACTAAAAGTGAATAAACCTAGAAACTCCTCTAAGGTAGAATATGGAATATAACAAGCTACCCAATTTTTTTCTCAATTGCTGAGAATCCTACAGGCACTACACCAGTTGGGTAGCTTCATTTCTCTGTCTAACCACAACCATCCCAAAGGTTGATGCCAAACCCAGAACCAAAGGCAGATATAATTTGTCAAGATGGATGGAAAAGATTGAGGTAACCCAAGAACATGAGTCACATCACTATCAAATTATGCATACATTGGAGATGAACTCCAGAACAAAAATTAGCAAGTTTAAAAGGCTTAATTCATGCAGAAAGAGATACTGCATGGCATGCATAACAGCTAACATAGTTATAAAATATAGAGAATAGAAGAATACATTATAAGCATAAGGTAACAAAAATTAGAAGAATGTGCATGCTTTTAAGGGAATAAATTGAAAAGAAAAATGCGGCCGAATATCTCACCATCATGGTCAAATACCACCTGCATAGGAAAAGAAAAATGATGAGTCAACTTTTATAATTACAAAAGAAAAAATTTATTAAAAGGAAGTCCAAAAGAATAAGGAAAACCCATTAAGATAATATAAGCAAAATCTGACAGAAGGTGAAAACGATAAAAAGATTTTTTTTTTTTTTTTTTAATAGGTAAAAAAAATTCTATATGCAAAACAGGAATCCTTTAACAAAACAAACATTCTAATAAAGCAACTCTTGGGGAGATAAACAACTACATGCTTATACAACCATGCATCAACTTGTGAGCGAGCACGCTCATATTAGAAAGAAACCATACCGCCACATGGGAAGGAATAAATTCTAAGACATCAATTATCTGCAAGAACAAGAACAATGAGAAACTTCTTAGAGCTACTATTCAATAAAAATTGAAAAGATAATAGGGTTCATCAACAAGACAAATGAAAATGTTGCCATTGTATTTCTTGGGCTCCATAATCCTTCAACTAAACATACTTGGTACAACACTTGAAAAAAAATAAGTCGTGTCTCCCAATATCTACATATCTCCATTTACCATACCTTCTTTTGTGACTAATAAAAAGGTTACAGCCTAATTTCTTATAGAGAAGGCAGCATGACTAGTTAAATTCCATCTTGTGGATTGGAATTTTATGTGCTCTCCAATGAGAAATGGAGGCTTTGGGGTAAGAAAATTGGGCACCTTCAACCAAGCCCTGTTGGGCAAATGGATTGTGGAGGTAGGTCATTGACTCAAATCATGGAGAGGATTGATGAAGTAAATTGGTGTTGCATGTGTAGGCGTGGTGGGGAGTCTGTGGACATATTTGTTTTTGCACTGTGATACTGCATATGCTCTGCAGACTTATATTTTCTTTTGTACTAGGAGTCCAGTGGGTCTTGCCAAGAAGTGTTGGTGATCTTTTGTTTAGTTGGAGGAGTTGGTTTAGCAAGAATGCTTCTTTTGTTTGGAATGTAGCCATTCTAGGACATCATAGAGGAAGAGGAGTCATTGCACTTTGATGATGAGGAAAACTTGGTGATTCAATTGATAACATGTTTCACTACATCATTATATAAGCAGTCTTCTGCTTTAAGTTCTAGAGCTACTCTCTTTTTTCTTTTTCTTTTTGTAGATTCAACTAATTCTCTCTCATTTCATTTGCAATTCTTTAGGATACCTTATGTATACACCCTGTGTACATGAGGTAAATCCTCATTTTCAATAAAAGTTTATTACTTATCAAATATATATGTATATATATATAATCAGGCTCAGCAGAAGATATTCAGGGTAACACAGCGCATATTGGATGCTCAATTTTCTAATAGGAAAGAGAAAAGAACAAAATTACGTAAGTTTGCCACTAGATCTCATATTAAGAGAAAATATAACTCTAACAAGGATCTGAGAGAAAAGAAGTTACACCAGGTCAGTGCTTTAATAAAGTCATTTCAAGCACAGTAGAAGAAACAAACTGAAAGAAAATCTATAAACCCAGTATAAACATTACTTACAAGAGATAAAGCTGAAAATATAGTTAAAACCCAATCTCCATTTCCATCAGCATGTGATAGATGGCCATGGTGCAATTTTGCTACTCTCGATCAAAAGAAAATGAAATAATGGTAAGTAGAATTATATTATAGTCAACAATAAAAAGGAAGAAAACACATTTTCATTATACTATGCTAATATTAGTTGCACCCTGAAGCTAAAAGTTGCTGTTACATAGGAAGCCTTTTTTTTTTTGAATTGCTACACATACACGCACCCAATGGGTCCTGAACCCATGACCTCACCCAAAAGGAAATCTCTAAGACTTCAGAAAACAGGACAAGTCAAATGGTGAAGTTTCTCCCTTTTGTACAAATGAACGGAAAAACTAGTCCAGCTTCAGGCTGGGACAAAACTTCAGCTCTATCAAATTGGAACAAGATAAATTTCACTACTGTCTTATGAAGGTTCAAAATTGGCCTATGCAATCAAAGGTTAAAAATTTATTCAACTTCTAAATAACTTAGTTTCCACCAAAGTAAACAAAAAATAATAGCTCAAACCTTTCTATTTTCTGATGAAATAAATGCTAGGAACACTGAGCAATTTCCCCTTTTTTTTTAATTAATGGATTTAGGAAGCAACTTCAGATAAAAATAAGTGAAAGATTACCAATGGCCATTACTGTAAATTTCAAATGGTCCATTGGCTATTTCACATGATATTTGAGATAATTATAGTGACTGGACAACCAGTCCAAACAGAATAGTTCTCTTTAAAGCCCCAAATATTCTAATAACTTTATCCTGACAGCAGATAACACCATCATCATTTATGAACCATATAGTCAGTCAATTACCTAATTGTTAGATATAACCACTGTCGGGATACCATATATGCAGTCAATTACCTAATTGTGGTCTTCTTCGTGGTTTTCATTTGGGGCCAATTAACTCTATTGGGGTACACATTTCACACTTGCTGTTTGCAGATGATACCATCTTGTTTTGTGATGCTTCTAGAGATCAGCTGCTGTCTGTTAGGCTGGCTTTGACTTGCTTTCAAGCGTTTACTGGTTTGAAAGTAAATGTGGGGAAGAGTGAGATTGTTCCAATTGGGAGGTTGGAAATATAGGTGCTTTGGCTACCATACTTCGATGTAGGGTGGGTAGTTTGCCTATGAAATACTTGGGAACGTTGTTGGATACTCCATATAAAACAACATCTGTTTGAAATCCTATTTTGGAGAAGATGGAAAAGAAACTCTCAAGTTGGAAGCGTCTTTATTTATCGAAGGGTGGTAGACTTACTTTGTTGAAGAGTACTCTTTCAAGTCTTCCTACATACTACCTATCCTTATTTACCATCCCTATAGCTGTGGCTAATAGGTTGGAGCGTATTCAGAGAAAATTTTTATGGGGGTCTTCAGAGGATTGTTTCAAATATCCTTTGGTGGCTTGGGAGAAGGTGTGTTCGCCATTAGAGATGGGTGGTTGGGGGATCAAGAAGTTAGTGCATTTTAATCAAGCCCTATTAGAGAAAAGGTTATGGAGGTTTGGACAAGAAGGCACCCATCTCTGGCGGAGGGTTGTTGCAACTAAATATGGGGAGGGTCAAGGGAGATGGAATACTAAAGTATGTAGAAGGGCCCACGGGTGTGGTCTATGGCGTGGTATTCATGATGGATGGGAGAGTTTCTCCAAACATGTGGCCCTAGTGGGTGATGGCTCTTGTATTCTTTTTTGGCATGATAAGTGAGTTGCGGATAACTCACTTAAAATTCTCTATCCTCAGTTTTATGCGTGTTCAAATGACAAGGAAGCTTGCAATTCTGATGTTCAATGCTATCAGGAGGGTGGAAATGATAGAATTTGGAATTTGAGATATTTTAGGGATTTTCATGAAAGGGAATTAGAGGCTGCCTTCTCTTTCCTTGAGTTCATTCAATCTCAAATTCCTAGGGGTGTTGGGTGTGATATTTCCTATTGGCGCCTCAATAGGAATGACAAGTTTGATATTCGGTCCTATTACAATAAGATTCGGGGTGCATCTATCTCCAATTTTCCTTGGAAGGGTGTTTGGAAAGTTAAGATTCCTAAGAGGGTAGCATTTTTTTTGTGGACAGCAGTGCATGGGCAAATCCATACCTTGGATAATCTTATGCTTAGGAGGCGCTCTTTGGCAAATCGGTGTTGTATGTGCTATTGTAATGAGGAATCTATGGATCATCTCCTCCTCCATTGTCCTTTAGCTCACTTGCTGTGGGTGCATATGCTTCAGTTTTTCGGGATCCAATGGGTCATGTCAGGCTTTGTGGAAAGCTTGGTGTTTTGTTGGAGCTATTGGCTAAGCAAATTTAATTCAGGCATTTGGAACTTGGTTCCTGGCTGTTTGATGTGGATTGTTTGGATGGAAAGAAATTAGTGCTCTTTTGAGGATACTGAGAAATCACTAGTTCAGTTACAAGCTCTATGCCAGAAGACTCTGTTTGATTGATCTAGGTGTTGGGGCTCCTCAAATTGTTCTTCCATCATTGAGTTTCTTTCTTCTCTTAGTATTGCACCTCAAGTTTTTTTTCCCTTGTTGTTTGTTGCTTTTTCTTGTGTTCACCATCATGAACACCTTGTATTTGCTTTCTTCATTTTTTCATCTAAATTAATATTATTCTTATTACCTATTAAAAAAAAAAAAAAAATACACCCCCATTTCATATGCACTGTAAAACATATACTCTAAATTAGCTTAGCTACATAACGCTAAACCCATAGCCTGAAACTCAAGCACTCTTTTCAATATTTTGGATGAAGTAATCCAAGTTCCTTATTTTTATATAGGTAAGAATAATTTTATTAAAAAAAGACTACTTCAAAAACAATCAGCATGAAGAAGCCTAAAGATTTACTTAGAAAAATTATGTACAAAAAGACCTCTAGAAACACAGCAATGGAATCACAATTCATAAAGCCCCCATGTATGAAACCAATCAAATAAGGAGTTAGAAAAGCTGCTAGCAACTGACTCCCCATACACTCCACATTTTCAAATATGCGCTAGTTACATTCCTTCCAAACAGTCCACATTAAGCACAAAGTAACCATGTTTCAAGTAATCCTAGTTCATGCAGTAAAATAAAATTACTAAATAGAAGAACCCATCATCCCACACAAGTATACTAAATCTAGTCCAAAAGACGTAAGAAGCAAGACAAAAGTTCCAACTTTGTCCTAAGCCAATGAGATCTAGCTCAAATAACACCTCCTCCCCTTGTAAGAGCGAGGTGGAGAGTAAGGTCATCGGTTCAAGACGCACTGAATGTGCGTAATTACCAATAAAATAAAAACAAAAGGTTCAGACTTTGTCCTATATAAAAATCATTTGATATAAGCCAAGAGGAAAATATCATAACATACCTAAAAGCTTGTAGTAAGCCCGGTAGATGATTGATGTGCCATCAATGAGCATTACTCTACCATCTGAAGGATTAGCATTCAGTGCCCTTTCTTCACACTTGGCTAAATTAAGCTGTGCATCTTGACGCAGTATATCAGAAGGAATGATTACATTATTTAGAGAAGTTGCATTTGCAACACCAGTTAAAGACGACTTTGCATTATTGGATAAATTACAATAGCCCTGAAAACACAAGAATTGGGTACCAAAATAAGATGAATGAATGACAAACACAACATTTAAAATCACTTGTCTGTGCTCTAAAAATGAAAATTTCCCTAAAATTTGTAATGTCATATCCATTGTTGAAACTGCCAATCCTAAGGAAGAAAGCTTGTTATATTTCAGAGAATCTAATAATTAATAATCATTAGATAATAGATACATATAATTAAGTACACCTTTCTCGATAGCCTGTAGGAAGGAAGAATCACATATGATCTCTTTAGATTGCATAAATAATTTCCAATGTTCGGCGTCCTTAACGAATTTCTCCCTAAGCATGTAAAGCTGCTCCAGAAGGAATGAATGTGGACAAGCGAAGATTGATAGGATGCCATGAATTCATAGCAGCAAACCTTACATTGTAATGTGTGCAACCCTGAAATTCCAATGATTTTGACCATATCACAATTACATGCATAATAAAATGACCAAAAGCAATGGAATAATACAAGATGAAAAATAAAAATAAAAAATTTAAACCCAACTAAAATTACTTTTTTTAAAATTACTTATTTCCTATCAGATATTCAGTTACCTAAAGTACTATACTTTCTCAAGAACCAAAACAATAATAATATGAGGTCTTAAAAAACATTTTCTTTTCTTTTCATGTGGAATCTAGGCTACCAAACATAGTGCCAAAAAATGAAAATTAAACCAAAAAACTCCACCAATGAAAAAAAAACAATTATTTTCCAAGTCAAAGCAAAGTCTCGTTTTCGTGAATATTAAAAACAAAAGAGCGTAATTAAGCCAACCCTACATGTCGAAAAATTGGCTCTATATGTTCATAACTAAGCAATTTCTTACACAAGTTCCAACATTCACTGAACTACCTAAGATATAAAATCTGGTACATTTCTTATACAATCCTCTTTAGTGGTTTAACTGAAACCTGCTGCTTGGTTGCCGAGAAACTGAGGGAAAATTAGAACTTTAATATTTTCCAATTATGTGCTGGCGAAAATCCCTACCAAAAAGTAAGCCAGAAGTTCGTAACAGCCACTGAGTGAGTGAAATTCTTAGGGTTTGTTTTCTGGAGTTAAAAAACAGTACAAAACCCTAATGTTGTTTTCTATGTTATTTTCTGAGTAACCAAGCGGAGAACAAGTGAAAAATCAAATTTTGAGATAGAGAAAAAGAGTTTATTTTCTCTAACCTGATTTCGGCAAAGCTTTGAGTCTGTGAAGTATAAATACAATCGCCCGCGAAAACAAAATTTATGAGTTTGGGCTTAGACTTCAGATATAAAAATGTGGGAATTTGGATAAGCTGCTCTGCGTTGCTTGATCTTCCATGGATGTTTTCTCATGCCACTATGATCATAACACGTGGGTTTACCTGCTGGCCCCCACAATTTTTTTTTTTCCCCTTTTATACATTCAATTGGGAGTGGGCTATTTGAAATTTTGAATGTCTCCGTCACAAGTCTCAGATTTTGGCCGAATCCTTATGCCTTTTGTAAAATGATATTTCTAATTTTAGGTAATTACACTTTTTCCACCTATAGTTTTTCTCTAATTTTATATGTTCACTTATAGTTTCAATTTTGACACTTTTCTCACCTGTGATTCTGACTGTGAGTGCTCCGTAACCCATCTCAATGTTTTTCGTTACTCTAACACCAAATAAGCAAAAAAAAATACATCTCAAAACGGATTAAAACTCATTCTCACTCCCAAAACTCACTCACTCTGATCCAACCCAACGAAGATCCTACATTACTCCCAAAACGAATCAAAAAATTGTTTTGGTTTTGGAAAAGTGTTTTTTTTTTTTTTTTAATTTTTTTCTACTGACTCTTTTTGTTACTACATGTGTAAGAATCGTGGTTCATGTTTCATTGTTTATATTTTTGTTGTTCTGTTGTTTTTGTGTTGGGAAATTACTTTCTGGTTTTTCTGCTGACTTTGTTTCTTTTTCTGTGTAAAAGCCGTGGTTTATATTTCTCAAATTTTAGTTTTTTTTTTTTCCCCTATTTGGAGCTACTTAGTTTTTAGTATGTAACTTGGTATAATTCACAATGATTTTCCAAAATGTTTTTAGTTTAGTAAAACACAGGGAATTATTAGTTAGTGTTTTTTCTTTTGGTTCTCGAAAAGAATGAGATAAAGGAGAGGAAATAACACCCCAAAGAATAAAGCTCCTTAACTGACGAAGGCAACTCCTTAATTGCAGTCCCATTTAAATAAAGCTCACTTAACTGTTGCATGTTTTCTGCAAAGTCTGGAATCACCTTGACATTGGAGCAACCAAAAAGAATAAGAATCTCAAGAGATTCTGTTTCAATCCTACTTGGAAGACTTCTAAGACGAATGCAATCTTTCAGATCTATAAAAATAAGCCTTTTGAGGACAACAACGGATGAGTGAACCTTAATCAAATTTGTACAACCTTCAAGATATATTTTCTGCAAATTTGGAATCCCTGTGAAATTTGGGGTGTTTCTTAGATTTTGGGAATGGCTGAGTTTGATGATTGTTAAATTGTTCAAAGGGTCTCTTGGTTAACTTCTCAGCAAGACAATCAACAAGAGTTTTCCCCCTAAACTTTATATCATAACCATTCATTCCTCAAAGACGAAAGATTGTATTTGAATTAATCATCCCATCTTGGGAACTTAGATCCATAGAAATAAAATATTCCTAGCTTCCATGTAATTTCTCAGCAAGAGCAAGAGCTATTTCCTTCTTACCAAACCTATTAGGTCCAACAAAATTAAACCATATATCTTGGGAACTCAGATCCATAGAAATAAAAACCCTAACTTTTTGATCTGTTTTGTGTTTTGATTTTGAAAGAAAACGTGTTAGAGTAACGGCAGACAGGGAGATGGGTGACGGAGCAGTAACAGATTGAACCTCGAGTAGGTAAAGTGTTAAAATTAAACAACGGGTGGGCATATAGAATTAGAGGTAAACCACAGGTGGCCAAAGTGTAATTATCCCGCTAATTTTTATAAATCAACCTATTTGATTTAATTCTTGGACTAATTAATTATTAGGTCACATCATTAAAAAAAATATACAAATTGAAACCTTACTAGTCTACTAGTACCAAATTGATAAGGTGTGATATTGAAAATGGGTTTATTGCTTGCTCCGCGACACTAATTGTTACATGCAGTTTTGGTGTTGGCGTGTGAGTGTATTCCCTTATCTCATCCTCCTTCTCCTATATCTATGTGTATGTGTGTTTCTCAAATATGAAAACGATACTCAGCGTTATTGAGTCATCCCACATCGGTAAGGTGTAATATTGAGAAGGGGTTTATTACTTGCTCTGCGACACTAACTGTTGCATGCAATTTTGGTGTTGGCGTGTGAGTGTATTCCCTTATCTCATCCCCCTTCCCCTATATATGTGTGTGTGTGTTTCAAAAAAAAAAAAAAACCCTAATACTACAAGAGACATCCCAAAACAAAATCCCTTTGTGAGTGATGTGGTTAGTTAAGTGTTGACGTCTCATAAGAGATACTACAATATTATTGGACCTAAGCTCATTACTTTAAACTTCTAGGTTAAGTGACATCTTTTTGTGTATGTTTGGTTGGGATTATTTTAGGGATATAAAATAGAGAAGAGAAAATAAAGGAGATTTTGGATAGGAGGGGAAAAGGGAGGGGATTTTGGTAGGGCTTGGTTGTTTACTCCCTGAACCCACAAAGTCCAGCCCCACAAATTGGGGAGAAAATGGGGCGAGTAGAGGGGCTTGAAGGAAAATTACTCGTCTACCCCTTTGTACTCTCTTCTTATTTTGTGCATTAATTTTCCTTCTTCTTTTATTTTTATTTTTTAAGGTTAAACCGTTTATTTATTTTTTAACCGTGGCCTTTTTCCCTTATAATATACATTTGTATATATTACAAGGGAACTGTGACCAAGTGACACTAAGACATTAAGAAAATAAATACACATACGTCCACAGAATATTTCAAGATCACGAACACAACAGATTCTACGAATTATGAAAAAAAAAAAGGGGGGGGGGTGGGGGCGGGGCGGCTTCAATAGGAACTGTCGCCAGAATTTGTGATTTGCTGGGTTGTCCATATTCTCTCAGCAGAAATTCATAAATTTCGTATTCTTGTTTGATCCTGCCAATGCCTTCTCTTGCTCCTGATTAAGGAAGCTGAACAACTGATAGTCTGGTAGTGCCAAAAAGGAATAAATCAACCTTAATGCTTGTAAATTCTTGTATTACAAATCCTCGTCACTAATCACAGTGAAACGAGCTTGAAAACGTGAATATAATGAGCTATCTTGCCATTCTAATTCTTCCCACCAATCTTTCTCCGCTTTAATCTCTTTTATGGTTCGAATTAAATTGGAGTCGATGCCAAGCTTCTTCAACATAGGGCAATCATAGAAGCTAATGTTTTCTAATGGGGGCCATGCACCTTTCATAATGTTAACCAAGTTGGGTAGAGAGCGAAGCTTTAATCTTTTCAAGCTAGGGAGTGTACCACCATCAGAATCAACTATCTTCTTAATAGCTGAACAATCTTCAACTATCAATTCCTCTAAGTTAGAGAAACACTGGACCATGGAGCTTGCAAAAACAAATTCCAAATTGGGGCATGTATGCACTGTCAATACTCTTAGCTTAGCGAAGCTTCCCTGTGGTATCATTTCTTTACAAATCTTCCTCGAGTCTGGCAGAGAATTAATGGTTAGGTGCTCCAGAATCGGAAACACAGCATCAGAAAGTTCCGCGCCAGCAATAATTTCTTGAATCTCAGGACATTCCCTCACTACACACAATCTCAGTTCATTGAAATCACCAAGTCCAAACTCTGAAAGGCTGAGAACATTGATATGATGATCTAGACAGAACGCAGAAGTGCGAGTTAATACTTCTAGCACCGCATTTGGTATCATCTCACCATTCACAAACCTCAAGCATTGACCCCATTGAACATAATCTAATTCCAGATTGTCCATATTTTGAGATGCAAAGCGTTTCACATCATGGCCAACTACAAATTTGAATTCGGTTAAACCCCCAATTTCCGTGTTGCGCTTTTTCGGAGAAAGCGTTCAAGAAACGAAATAGCAACAAAAAGTAGTCAAATTTGTCAAGTTGCTCACCTCATCTATGACAGATTCCACGTTCTTATTCCACCTCATATCTCCTGGGTACACATCAATACTTAGTGTTTCCAATTCACTGAGATTCCCTATTACAACATGTGAAAGCAATTCACGAGGCAGGTTAACATATTCCCTCTGGTTGACAGAGCCATAAAATGATACCTTCAAGTGCCTCAGAGAAGCCAGTTCAGAAATCTCATTTGATAATTTGTTAAGCTTAGTTCCTTGGAGATCAAGAACCACAAGTTGTCTCAGAGATCCAACCTCAGATGGTAGCTGAACCAGACGTTCACAATCTCTTAAAATAAGCACTTCAAGTATTGTAAGCTTACAAATTGACACTGGCAAGAATTTGATCCTGGTTTTAGATAGGTTCAAAATTGTAAGAGAAGGCATTAAGTCAAAGGAGGAGGTAGGTATCACTCTTAGATTATGATTTCTTTGGAGGAACAATGCCAAAAGTCTGAGGCAATTAGGTCTCTCTGGTAGGCTGGTTAGCTCATTGTCCATAAAAAAAAATCATCTTGGCTTCTTCCCATTCCTCCTTTAACGGCAGCTCAATCAGACCTGCACCAGCCCTTGATAAGAACCGATGATATTCAAGAATCGGCAGTCTATTTCCCATGTGTGATAGCTGAGTCATTTTTGAATAACTTCCACAAAGAAACTGACAACCTTCGACTTCCAATGATAAGATCCTTGATGCTAAATCCCGAATCAAACTATGCATTTTGATGGAAAGTCCAACTTGCACGCTCTGCAAAAGAGAGGCTCCTACAAGAATATCTACTATATCACTTCCCCTCTTATAAGAATCTGGCCAATTTCCAGCAACTAAACCTTCTTGAATCCAATAATCCACCAATTTATCTATGTTGATCTACTGATCTTCTGGAAATAAGGCACAATAAAGGAAGCAACTCTTCACGTCAGGACCCTCCAATTTGTCATAACTGAATTTCAGTTTTTGGATCAGAGCTTCATGACCAAAGATCCCATGTGCGCTACACTCTGAAAATTCCTTCGATGCATGCATCCAGGCTAAAGCGTCATTCTCCTTAGCCAGTGCCCTTCCTGTAACAATGATCAGCAATGGAAAACCATAGCACTTTTGAACTATAGCTCTAGCAAATTGTTGGATATTTGGAGATTCAATGATCCCACCCACTTGTTCCCGAAACAACTTCCAAGCTTCTTCTGGTAGGAGTCCCTCCATTTGAACCTCTCTATCAGCACCCATGACGGGACTCACTGACATTGGTTCTACAGCAGTTTGTTTGCTTGTACCTGCAGGAGCCAGAAAATTTTTTTCAGGGACCAAGTGAAATATATATATATATATATATATATATTTTAAGAGAGGGGATGAAATTCTAACCAGGAGGGTTGAACAAATTATACTACACATAGTATACCTTTTACAAAAAATTAAATCTAAAGAATAATCCATTATAACAAGTAAAAAGAAAAAAATTATTTGTCATAGATGATATGGATTAAAAAAATTATCTTTCATAGATGACAATTGCACAAGAATTAGCCTCTCCAATAAATTGAGGGTAAGGTTACGTACTATGATCTTTACTAGGACCTTGCAAAAGTGGAAATTTTGTACATTGGGTGCAACCTTTTTAAGATGACAAATGTAATATGAATTTCTAACTCTTGACCACAAAATATATAATTTTCCTTTAATCTTTAAAGGAAAAAAATTTGTGTCCATATTTCTAATTCTCCATATACAAAAAAAAAAAAAAAAAAAAAAAAAGAAAAGAAAAAAGAAGTTCGCTTATGCGAAATATAAAAAAAAGGCTTATATTAAAAGAAAGTTTTACTTATCTATTTTTAGGATCTAGTAATATATATCTTGAATATGCTTCGATTTAGTACTACATATATTATGAATAATATGCCAAAAAATAAAAATAAAATAATGCATTAACTATTTATATAACTTATTTATTTTAAGAAATTATATGTTGAAAACATATTAATATAATGAGTTATGAATTAAATAAGAGTAATAAAAGGAAAAAAAAAAAAAGAGAGATATTAGTCAATTATATAAATAAATGTAGGATATGTTTTATATATATATATATATATATAAATAAATTCTAGTAGAAGTGTAGAACCAATGGTTAAATGTTATCTCTAAAATTTTATTTTTTATTTTATAAAAAAATATAGGAGTGGTGGAATTTTATAAAGCTAGGCGATAATAACACCCACTCCATGAGGGGAAGTTATCTCAGGAATTGGGACTATATAATGTCTCTCTCACGTAGAAATGGATCCATACTCCATCCTTGTGAGAGGAGGTCACATATGCCCAAAAGATGCTACGCTTTTTCCTCCCTAGTGGTTCAATTGGTTACCGACATGCTTTGCCAATTGAAAATTCATCCGACCTTCTTCTGTAGGCTGTGAAGGCACAATCTCAATTTCTGTTTCAGGAATGGACATCTTCCCTTTTTTCTCCATAACCTCCGTACCATGCGCAAATAACAACTCTGGTTTTTCAAGAGAAATTGGCTTAGTCTCAGGGTCAGGTAGTACAAAAAATTTTGAGCTTTCCGAAAGAAAGGGTTCCACTGTAGCTCCTTTATTTGTGCTTGATGTCGAGACTACTAGTGAAGTAGCCAGCTCCATTGGCTCCTTAACATGCACTGTCAATTTAGACAACTGACTTTCTCCTTTAATTTGAGAAAACACACTCTCAGTTTCTGCTCTAGAAGAAATCTCCGCATCTTTCGTTTCATGTGCATGTGAGGACTCTGGCGTTTTTGAAGAAATTATCTCAATTTCAGGTTCGTGGGTGGAGGGTGGAGGCAGTCTCATGATCTTCAAATTTTGCTAATTTAGAACATCCAGAAACAACGAATTCTCTAAGGTATTCCAATCTAATGATGGTGCGTGGAAGATACAAAAGATTTTTGCAATGGCTCAGATCCAATACCATAAGATCAGTCAAATGCTCCATTGAGGAAGGCAGCTTTTCAATTGCAGTCCCATTTAAATAAAGCTTATGTAACCGTTGCATGTTTTCTGCAAAGTCTGGAATCACCTTGACATTAGAGCAACCAGAAATAATAAGAATCTCAAGAGATTCTGTTTCAATCCTGCTTGGAAGACTTCTAAGACGAATGCAATCTTTCAGATCCATAAAAATAAGCCTTTTGAATACAGCAACGGATGAGTGAACCTCAATCAAATTTGTACAACCTCTAAGATATATTTTTTCCAGATTTGGAACCCTCGTGAAGTCTGGGGTCTGAATGAGATTTCAAGAATAACTGAGGTTGATGACTGTTAAATTGTTCAAAATCTGTTTGGAAAAGCAGGTTAGAATAATTAGCTTCAATTCACTATAGAATTTATTTTTAAAAAAAATAATAAATAATATAAAAGCATTGAGGAAACTAAACTACCTTAACTCCCTCCCAAAGTGGTTGATTTATGCTAGGAGGCACAATTGGTTTCAAATGCCATCCAACAAAAGATTCTACTCCAATCTTTCTATGAGGACTCCCAAGATTTTTGCAGTCCCTCAGATCCAACATAGTAAGATTTCTCAAATTTCCAATTGACGAAGGCAGCTTTTTAATTGCAGTCCCATTTAAATAAAGCTCACATAACTGTTGCATGTTTTCCACGAAGTCTGGAATCACCTTGACATTGGAGCAACCAGAAAGAATAAGATCCCTTAGAAATTCTATTTCAATCTTGCTTGGAAGACTTCTAAGACATATACAATTGCTTAGATTTATTTAAATGTTAACGTGTATAATATATTGTGGGTTTTAGGCCCAGTTAGGTTACTTGTATAGCACACATATGTCTCCTATATAAAGGCACCTATATATATTCTTTTATTATGAAATACAATATAATTACATTCAGTATTTTTAACATAGTATCAGAGCCACTGCTCTGACATTTTCTTAGCAGTCTTGTCTTTATTGGTGTGACTCCATTCTCAACATCGCTTCCGCCATCACAACAGCCGCCGTAGCCTCTCGCCGTTGAACCTCCGACGTTTTCCAGCTATCGTCTTTGGATTCCAGACTTGGAGTCTCTGTTGTTGAGGAGTCTCATGCTACAAAGACCACTGCCTGTTGCATCACCGCTGCAATATTGCTCTGATTACATTTGTGAAGGTACCACAGAGATCGTCTTGCACCGATCTACAAACTCGTGGAAGCCTCGAAGCCATTGGAGACTACACGCGCTCCCACGCATTACTCAAAGGTTCTGTGTCACAACGCACGCGCTCCACAAGCCTCCCACACGCCATTACACAGCTGGGTTCCTCGTCACGCGCTCCCACGCGCCACACCTACAGTGCCACGCGCCCTCACGCGCTCTCACGCGTCGTGTCTGCTCTCTCACGTGCGCCACGCGCCACACGTGTGAAATCTGCTCTTCCACGTTAGCCCTAGCTGACGTCAGCGCCTTGTCATCTGCTAACGTCATCTCACAGTCAGCCTGTTGACGTCATCTGTTGACTTTTACCATTGACCGTTGACTTCCAGAGTTGACTTTGACCAAGGTTGACCGTTGACTTTTTTGCTAGAGTTGACTTTTACAGTTCAGGTCCTCTTTACCCAGTTTTTAGTGTAGATTTCATTTTTGCAATCCATTTTTGCATATTTTTCTTCTAAATGAAGAATAAGGGCAGGTCTTATTCTTATTGCAACAATCATCGCTACCAATCCATCAAACGTTTTTGCAAATTTTGAAAACGTTTTGGCCATAATATTGAGACTTGCTATCATCGCAACAAATTAGCTGTTTCAATTTTTGCTGCTATTGTTGTCCAATCAATGGCTCCTGTCTCTGCACAGTCTAAGTCTTCGGGATCCACTTTCACCATTTCCAGAGATGACCTTATAAATACCATCGCCAATGTCATTCGTATGGTTGGTAATGCATCTTATTCCTCTTCTCTCTCAGCTTTATCTGGTATGTCTCGAGCTCCTATCTCTTGACTTATGGATTCTACTTGTTGCAATTACATGACACCTCACTCTTCCTTATTTTCTGACCTTAAACCTGCACCACACCCTCTTAATATTCGTACAGCAAATGGTTCCACAATGTCTGGTCATAATATAGATTCATTTTCAACTTCCAACCTCTCGATTCCTGGAGTTTTTAATGTTCCTGACATTTCTTATAATTTATTTTCAATGGGACAATTAGCTGAGTTAGGTTATTGCATTACCTTTGATTATTCTGGGTGCATTGTGCAGGATCCTAGGACGGGACAAGAGTTTGGGACCGGTCCCAGAGTTGGGTGTATGTTTCCCGTAGACAACCTTCGTCTTCCACTTGTTGCTCCTGTTTCTGTTACTGTAACTGCTGCAGTTTCTTCCACTCCTTCCTTTGCACTTTGGCATACTCGACTTGGTCACGCATCTTCCTCTCGGGTACAACAATTGGCTTCTAGAGGTTTGTTAGGTTCAGTGTCTACAGAAAATTTTGATTGTGTTTCATGTCAGTTAGGAAAATAACCAGCTTTACCTTTCAACACTAGTGAATCAATATCCACTGATATCTTTGACCTTATTCATTCTAATGTTTGGGGGCCGTCCTCTATCTCTAGTATTGGTGGGTCTAGATATTTTGTTGTCTTTATTGATGATTACTCTCGTTATAACTGGATTTTTAATATGAAACATCGTTCTGAATTATTGGAAGTATATTCTAATTTTGCAAAAATAGTTGAAACTTAGTTTTCCAGACGCATCAAAATTTTTCGCTCTGATAATACTCTTGAATATACTCAATATGCTTTCCAAGTTATTTTGCATTCCTATGGCACTGTTCATCAACTAACTTATCCAGGTACCTCTCAGCAAAATGGTAGAGCCGAACGAAAACTTTGTCATATTCTTGACACTGTTTGTGCTCTCCTTCTCTCTACCAAAATTCCTGCTCCTTTTTGGAGTGAAGCTGCTCTTCATGCTATTCATACTATTAATCACATTTTGAGTCCTGTTATTCAAAATCAAAATCCATATGAGCGCTTTTTTGGTTCACCTCCAGACTATCACCATCTTCACTCCTTCGATTCTGCTTGTTTCGTTCTTCTTCAGCCACATGAACATAACAAACTTGAGCCTCAGTCAAGGCTATGTTGTTTTCTTGGCTATGGTGAAACTCAAAAAGGGTATAGGTGTTATGATCCTGTCTCTCATCATTTTCCTATCTCCCACAATGTTGTCTTTTGGGAACATCGTATTTTTGTTGAGCTCTCTCATTTCAGTGCTTTCCTGTCTTCTTCCTCTGTCTTAGATCTTTTTCCAAATAAGGCACATATTCTTTTTGTAGTTGCTCCTGATCCTCCTATAGTTGCTCGTGATTCTGTTGTTGTAGACTTCTCTGTCCAACCACCAGATATCACTGATCCCTTTCCTAGTTCACCCTTTAATGAACAGGTGGAAGATGAACAGGTTGAAGACGAGCTACCCAACCCCAATCCTGAGCTTGGGTCTCTTGCTCCTGCTCCGCCTGAAGATCTTGCACAAGACATTCCACCTCGTCACTTAACTCGGGTAAGATCTATTCCTACAAATTTACTTGACTATCATTGTTACACTGCCCTTGCTACACTACACGAGCCTCACACCTATCGTGAGGCTTCCACTGACCCTTTATGGCAGATTGCAATGAAAGAAGAACTTAATGTATTATCTAAAAACCATACTTGGGACTTGGTGACACTTCCTCCTGAGAAATTTGTGGTTGGTTGTAAGTGGATCTACAAGATTAAGACTCGTTCTGATGGGTCCATTGAGTGCTACAAAGTTCGTCTTGTTACAAAAAGTTTTACACAAGAGTATGGGATTGATTATAAAGATACCTTTGCACCGGTTGCTTGTATCTCATCTGTTCGTGCCCTCTTAGCTATTGTTGCTGCCAGTAAATGAGACATTTTTCAAATGGATGTCAAAAATGCATTCCTTAATGGGGATTTAAGTGAAGAAGTGTATATGCAACCTCCTCTTGGTCTCTCTGTTGACTCAAATAAGGTTTGTCACCTTCGATGTGCACTTTATGGCCTTAAAGCTCCACGAGCTTGGTTTGCCAAATTCAGCTCTACCGTCTCTCATTTGGGTTATATGGCCAGTCATTATGATTTTGCCTTATTTCTTCATCGCACTGACAAAGGCATTATTTTACTTCTCCTATATGTGGATGATATGATCATAATTGGTGATAACTTCAGTGGCATTCAAGAACTCAAAGTTTTTCTCAGTCAGCAGTTTGAGATGAAAGATCTTGGACATCTCAGCTACTTCTTGGGTCTTGAAATCACTCATTCTATAGATGAACTTTATATTACTCAAGCCAAGTATGCCTCAGAACTCTTGTCTCGAGCTGGACTCACTGATAGCAAGACTGTTGACAGTCCAGTTGAGCTTAATGCGCATCTGACTCGCTCAGGGGGGAAACCATTGTCTAATCCTTCTCTTTACATGACTTTAATACTTGAACTTGAAATAAGGTTTCTTGAAACATTAAACACATCCTAGATCTACCCAAATATAAGTAAAGTATGTTTTGTAAAAGGATCAGCTAATTACATAAAATATTAACATATGTTCTTAACAAGTGAATCACATATGTCCTAACAATAGGGACCAAAAAGTGGAGATTTCTCTCTCCTTTCACTGTGTCTGAGTAGTTAGTTCTACACTACTTAGCAAACGTGGTTTTACCTTAGAATTTGTGCATCACAAAAAGCATGTGCTATATGATTTTTGTATGTGACTTTGATATTATAGTTTTTTTTTTTTTTTTTTTTTTTTTTTTTTTTTTTTTTTTTTTCAGTTGCAAGCTTGTGGCATTGTATTCCTGACTTTGTGAGGAAGATTAATCAAAGAATATTCTTACAAAAGCCTTTTAATCTTGGTGTTGGGATTAAAATAATAATTAATACTAGCCTCTGAGCATGCGCGAGAGGCTCTTCTATTTTTTGGATAAAGCTTTATAATTTGGGATTTCAACTTTTTCCAAAAAAAAAAAAAAAAAAAATCTGTTGGGTGAGTTTTGTAAATTGGAAGAGTTTTAAAACTAACAAAAGAGTAATCCTATTTTGTAGGGAGTTAATGAGTAGAAGTAGGAATTTAAATCAACGTAATAGTAAGAGTTTATTAAAAACAGGAAGACATTTTAACGTAGAAGTTGAAATTTATTTTTGTCAATTTACTATTTTAACCCTATTTTTAAGTTTTAGGTTGGGGTATTTTTGATTGTAAAAAAAAAAAAATAACTAACTTTCTTTTTTCAATTTACTATTTTAACTCAATTTTTAAGTTGTTGGTTAATTAATTTATGGGTATTTTTTACAGAAAAAAAAAAAAAAGTAATAACTAACTTTCTGAATTCTCTTAATATATACAGATGAAACGGGTAGCTCTATAAAAGATGTTCAGTTGGGAAGATGCAAGTGACATAGAAATCCAAGAAAAATAAATAAAAACCAGGAATAATGCCTAGAATGTTGACAAGCTACGTTAATTTGGTATGATTCGAAGCGGTTAAGGAAAGGGTGGGACAGTTTACTTGAGGAAACTACAAGAACAAGTGACACATGGCATTGATGCAGACAACTATGGAGCAATTGCTTCAGAGAAGTTACAAGAGCTTATCAGAACCATTTGAAGCGACACATGAAAAGCATAATTGATGGTAACCTTTAAGCATAAATAGAGGCTCATTCTATGGAAGAAGACACCGCGTCACACCAGAGAAGTTATTGAGATCATTTGTGTTTCTCAATAGATCTTCTGGTTCCTAGGAGTAGCGAAGAATTTTTTATGCTTGTAAATGTTCCCGTTGTACTTTGTAATTAAGTTTAATCAAGTTTGATTCTATTATTTACTTGTAACAGTTGTGTTTGATCCGAATTATGTTTGCTTTCAATTAGTATAATGTTAGTGAGATAACTTAGGTTTTGATCTGCTGTAGTTTATTCCGAATTAGTTTTGTCAAGGGTAGTTCACTTCGAATCAATAGCTCTGAAAATATTGAATAATTTTCCGAACAATACAAATCTAAAGGTGTATGTAATGTCACACCATTTAAAAAATTAAATAACATGGCACTCATGTGCACTGACAAATCCCATCAAGAAAAAAATATTACCTATGAAATGAAGAGGATTTTGTTCCATACAATCTCTACTTTGGCAAGAGTCCCCTCTCAATTTCATAGTGATGATCTGTACACTAATTATATTCTACTCCTAATGCTGAGGTTATCACTACTTACTCCTTGTATGCAAGAGATAATATGTTTGATTCAAAATGTTGTGGTTTTTTTTTTTTTTTTTTTGAGAAACTTGTGTGTACGTTTTCTTGATGCACGCATTCCCATCATATTTTTTAATTTTTAAAAGAAACTGTCTAATTTTCTATGTTTTCCCCAACCATTTGGCCCCGTTTGGTAACGGTGTTTAAACAACGAAAATTGTTGTTTAAACATCACAATACGTATTTCTACACATTTTTTCACCCACACATATTTCTACAAAATTTAAACAATATTACTAGAAATCTCTTACCAAAAAGGCACTAAATTCTTTTCTTTATCTTTCCCATTGTTATGTTGAATTGTTGACACGGATTTTCCATGCCACTTGTAATTTTTGGGTGCAAACAATATTATTTATTTTGTGTTCCTTGATGGAATTTGTAGTTGAATAGTAAGTTTCAATTATGTTAGGTGTCAATAGAAAGAAAAAATTAAATCAGGAAATGTGAATTTTAAGTATAATATAATTACTTAATTAATCTATATATCTATATATATAATAATAGATAAAGCTGAGAGAAAATCCAATTATATTTCAAATTGAAATTCAATTAGAGTCTAATTTTGTGTCATCTGTTCCATCTAATCTAAGTTTTTAAATTTTTGTGCCAAGTGAGTTAATTCAATGTAAAAATTAGATTTCAATTAGAGTTTAATTTTGTGATGTTTGTCCAATCTAATTTAAGTTTTTTAATTTTGTACCAAATAAGTTAATTTAGTATAAAAAAAAAAAGGAGTCCAATATAAATAAACTATAAAAAACATAATTTTTGAATGATTTTATATTTATGAGCTTTATGTGAATTTGACCTTACAAGAGAGGTTTGTATTTTTCATGGTTTTCTGAAGTTCTATGGATTATATAATATTTATTTTGTTTTAACTATTGTATGAAAAGGAAAGATGTTCCTGATAATACCTGAACGACATCATGAAAAAAAGTCTTCAACTCCTTGCTACAAGAAATACAAACACCAAGATGATGCTATTAAAAATTCGGCTGGCCCTCTCTTTTCAAAATATTTTAATTTTTTTCCTGTTTTTCTATTTTGTCGTTTCTTATAAGGTTTTTAATTTTTTCGAATTTAATTTCTATTCTTATATATGTTTGAATCATATTATGAAGGTTTAGTGTGAATTATTATTGAGGATTTTTCATGACTCTTGGTACTCTTACTGGGGACATTGTTAACAAATCTTGTAAAAAGATTTCAAATTTTTATTTTTATTTTTTTCATTTGTGTATTATGTTTTTGTAGCAAAGATTTGATTCTCAGCTGGGCATTATAATTTGTGGAAATTTAACGCTCTTTTTGTCTACAAGAATTTTCAATACTATTCTATTACTTGAATGCTATTTTCTTTTCAATGCTATTTTCTTATCAAGTGGTGTTGTTGCTGTTGTGGACCAATTCACATGGTCCTATTCTTTGATCGGGTTTACAATTGAGGTACACTATTAACAAATCTTGTGTGTGGAAGATTTCAAATTTTTTTTTTCTTTTTTTCATTTGCATATTATGTTTTAGTAGGACTCCTAAGTTGAGCAAAGAAATATGTAGATACAACATTAAGGATCCAATTAATCACCCGCTAAAATTATATCATACCCAACTTTTGATTGATGGGTAGTTTGTCAATACCGTATCAATTAAGACTTCCCAACATACATGGACTTATTAGTAACGCCAATGAATTCTTACTCAAATGTACTTCTTTCTTTTATATGGATGGTTGATAAACCTACTATTCAAAACTAAGTGAAGTATTGAATCTATATATATTTTCACTATATTTATAACTTCATTTTTTCTAGACAATGTTAAACTTTTATATATATATGATATGGCTATTTGATATTAGATCTTAGGACAGGGGATGTGATTGCTCATGATCTTAAAGGTGATACTGAAGATATAAATCGAGCAGTTGCTACTAGGTACTTAAAATTGCATGTTTGGGAGAATTATGCTAGAGGCATTATGTTAATCATTATGTTTTAAACATAAAATTGATTGAAATTTCTTAATGGCTTATCTTTTGTTCATTGCATGGGTTAGCAACTAGTATATATTAATAAGTAAAGCCGAAAGAAAATCCAATTAGATTTTAAATTAAAATTCAATTAGAGTCTAATTTTGTGCCGCATGTCCCATCTAATCAAAATTTTTAAATTTTTGAACCAAGTTAGTTAGTTTAGTGTAAAAATTGGATTTCAATTAGAATTTAATTTTGCAGCACGTGTTCCATCTAATCTAATTTTTTTTAAAAAAATTTTGTGTCAAATGAGTTAATTTAGAGTAAAAAACAACAAGTCTAATCTATATCTATATATATAATAACAGGTGAACGAAAGAGAAACTCAAATTAAAATTGCAAATTAGAGTTCTAATTTTGCACCATGTGTCATAAATTATTTATTCTTAAAGAGTTTTATTTCTTAATTTTAGAATCAAATGTGGGATCACATCATAAATATTCATCCAAGTGAATTATTAAGTACAAAAACCAATGAGTTTAGAATAAATGAATTGTAAAAAAAAAAAAAATTACATTTTATACCTAATAATATCCTTACAAAGCTTTTTAAAGAGTTAACAAAATATAAAAATGACTATCAATAGTATTTAAATTATTTATATAAGAATTATATTATACATTTTATTGTATATCTTTAAGTGTATCCTTACATATGCATGAAGTTACAAGCTAGTACATTATAATTTTGAACACATTAATTTTTCAAAATAATTTTAAAGATATTCACAATTTGGAAATCTATCTTCTTCAATCCTGCATATCCTTATTAATTGGCTTTACGTAGATTATCAAGCAACCGAATCATACAAACAAAACTGGTGAAGTAAATGTTTAAAACCTGGTTTTAGAAACTGGAAGATCACTTTAAACATCATACATTAAAAATGTTTAATTAAACATTCTAATAAGAATCAAATTAAATGGTGAATGCATCAAACTGTAAAACCTAGTTTTGGAAATAGGGAAGGTTACTTTAAACATCATTCTTTAAAAAAATTTAACTATACACTTTAATTAGAGTCACATTAAATGGTGTATGCATCAAATGCAATTAATGCTTTTAAAATTAAGGTATTAAAAATATAAGAAAGCAAAAGCTCAAACATTGCGAGTGTGTGTGGGTAGGCATACCCTGATACCTTTCAAGATAATCCCTGCACGAGTTATAGCCTCCGATAAAAGGTGTTCCACTTGTCTGGTACTTCTTCGCTATTGACATATTTGTGAAAAAATACATTGCATATGAAACAAAGAATTGGAAGCAAAACTTGCATTTTGGACAGGCAAACGAAAAAAAAAAAGAAAAAAAAAAAAGAAACCAGAATTTCAGCAACATTATTCTTTAACTAAACCCACCCATGACGGATTAGAACCCTACAATTATCCTGAAACAGATGATTTTTCCAATTACTCCTTTGTCCACAGTCCACACACTCCAGTCACATAAGCAGCAGGATTGATTCAAAGGGGTTATGACAGAAAAGGAAGTTTTCCTTTTTATGTGATCCAATTACTCTATTAGCAGAAAACGCCCTGCATACCTAATCCTAATAGTACTGATTATTAAGTTACAACAATATGAAACGAAATTTCTTTATCATCAAATTGCCAATTGTTTGATAAATTACAGTGTTTTATGCTGTTTAGAATTTGGCTTCAACGTGTAGAGAGCTCAGGTGATTAGACAAGATAATTCCGAAAAATCTCATCAGCATCCATAGTTATAGACATTGACTAACCCCCTTCATTTCCCCGTCCTAGCTCTAGTTCCACTCAAATCATGCTGCAGAAAATAACAGCCATTCAATTCAAACACTTCGGATGGCAGTATAGACAAAACAAACACATACACTTCAAGAACTACATCAACCAAAAGAAAGCCAGATTTATAGAATGCTCAATCTATAAAGTATTCTCTCCAGGGGTAAAATTTTAAAGGGAAAAAAAAAGCTTCAATAGGAGATGGAGGAGATTTCAAAAACATGTTGAATATAGGGAACACACCTGTCACTGAAATATGGGATTTTCTGGGTTGTCCACCTTCTCTGTTGGACAGCACTAGTGCTAACAACTACAACAGTAGTTCGGGGACTCATTATTCTTGTTTGATCCTCTTAGCCATGACCTCCTCTTGTCCCTTATTAACTTGGGAACTGAACAACTGATAGTGCAGAAAAGGGATAAATCAATCTAAATGATATCAAATTTTGTATTACAAATCGTCGTCACAAATTGGTGTGAAATGAGCTTGAAGACGCAAGTGAAATGAAGTATCTTGCCGCTCTAATTCTTTCCACCAATCATTCTCCGCTTTGATCTCTTTTATGGTGTGACTTGCAATGAAATCAATGCCAAGCTTCTTCAATATAGGCCAATCGTAGAAGCTAATGTTTTCTATCGGGGGCCATTTGCCATTCATAATGTTAACTAATCTGGGTAGATAGTGAAGTTTTAATTTTTTCAAGCTAGGGAGTGTTCCACTGCCAGAATCAACTACCAGATCCTGATATATGATCTCTGTAATAGCTGGACAATCTTCAACTATCAATTCCTCTAAGTTCAAGAAAAAATGAAGCATGGAGCTTGCAAAAACAAATTGTAACTTGGGGCATGTATGCACTGTCAATATTCTTAGCTTAGCAAAGCTTCCCGGTGGCATCATTCCTTCCAAAATTGTACTTAAGTTTGATAGATAATTAATACTTAGGAGCTCCAGAATTGGAAACACAGCTTCAGAAAGTTCCTTGATAGCGATAATTGTTTCAATCTTGGGACATTCCCTCAGTACACATAATCTCAGTCCATCTAAATTACTGACTCCAAACTCTGATAGGCTGCAAACATTGATATGATGATCTAAATAGAATGCTGTAGTACGAGTCAATACTTCAATAGCTGCATCTGGTATCACCTAACCATTTACAATTCTCAAGCATTGATCCCATGGGACATTATCAAATGCAAGGTTGTCCGAAACCTTAGATACAAAGCGTTTCACGTCATGGCCAACTACAAATTTGAATTCGGTTAAACCTCCAATTTTCCATGACAGGCTTGTTCCAAGAAATAGTTCAAGAAACTCTACTTCTGGGAAATAGCAACAAAAAGTAGTCAAATTTGTCAACTTGCCCACCTCATCTATGACAGATTTCACATTCTTATTCCACCTCCTATCTCCTGGGTACACATCAATACTCAGTGTTTCCAATTCAAGTAGATTGAAACCGATTCATGAGGCAGCTTAGCATATTCACTCCAGTTGACAGAGCCATAAAATGATACCTTCAGGTAAATCAGAGAAGACAGTTCAGAAATCTTTTTAGGTAATTTATTTATCTCAGTTCCCTGGAGATCAAGCACTTCCAGCCGTCTCAGAGATCCAACCTCAGATGGAAGTAGCACCAGACGTTCACAATCACGTAGAATAAGTACTTCCAAGGCTCATAAGCTTACAGAGTGACTTTGGCAAGGATTTGATCCTGGTTGTAGATAGGTTCAAAACTGTAAGAGAAGGCATTAAATCAAAAAAGGATGTAGGAATCACTCTTAGTTTTTGATTTCTTTGGAGGAACAATGCCAAAAGTTTGGGGCAACTTGGACTATCTGGCAACTTGAAGGATCTAGTTCCTCTCCTACCTAGAAAATCATATATTATTTTCATCAATTTCAAGAGATAAAAATAATTAAACTCCTAACCAATGGTGTCTTCTTCTTTTTTTTTTTTTTTTTTTTTTTACGCCTTTCTATTTCGTTTTGAAAGGAAATCTTTGTTTGAAAGGGGTAGTAAAGCAGGACACTTAAAGATGCCTCTGTTTCTCCGACGCATGGCTCTTAAGATTACATACCAAGAAGAGAAGGATTTAAGATTTTTGGTAGGTGATGGTGAAGAGATAGAAGAACAACCGTCAGAGAAAGAATGGGAAGACGTGCGAAGGGTGTCATTGATCGGTCGGAAATTATGTAATCTACCTAATAAACCTGCGTGTAGTAAAATCTCAACATTACTACTACTACTACTACAAAAAAAATCCAAGCTTGACAAAAATTTCAGAATCATTCTTTGAATACATGTGTGGCCCCCGAGTTCTGGATTTGTATGATACAAGGATCATATCACTGCCATCATCTATTTCCAACCTGATAAATCTAAGGGTGCTATATCTAAACAATTGTGGTGAATTAATGTAGTTGCCTTCTCAGCTAGAGAAACTAAAGAGTCTTGAAATCCTTGAACTACGCTACACAGGAATTCTCACCTTGCCTGAAAGAGCCTGCGCAATTGACTGGTTTGAAGTGTCTGAGAGTTTCATTTAAGCAGAATTTTATAATTTATGTTTCTCAAATTAAAAAAAAAAAAGGTTTGTATTATCTCGCAATGGTTAGAAAAAGAAAAAAAATTTAATTTTCAATTTTGTCAATTCAGCCTTTTAATTTTTTTTTTTTTTTTTCAATTCAAGGCTATATTAAAGTCTGTTACTGTTGGCATTAAACACACCAAAATGACGCTGATTTCATGTGTTTTTTTTTTTTTTTTTTAATTCGGAAAAACTGAGAAGCTCTGTACAGAGGTGCCAAATCGAAATCACCACCATGACCGTCGTTTCCAAGTCCGTTACTGAGCCCAACAGCGTTGTGTTGGTCCTGTTGATCGCTTCGTCTTGAAGAGCGTAAACACAGTGACAAAGACTAAGCCGACTCTGCTCCTCTGCTTGGCGCTGCTTGATTCGAAGATCCTTTTCGCGCTGACGAGCCGAGGAGGCTTGGCCTATGGCTAACTCACCTAAGTTCCGGCTCACGACTCGGATCTCGACGAGCCAATCGCCGAACTCTTTGCTCACTAGCCTCTCGATATGCGCGCGAATCTCCGGGATCTTCTTCTCCAGCATTCGCCTAAGCGTAGACGACAGCGTTTTGTCCAGCAACTCGGTCTCGATCGAGTCCAAACACTTCAACCCCATGTAGAAGTTGTTCCGAGACAAGTGGTAGTTCGATCGGGAACAGATCTCGATCAGGCGGACACAGGTGGAGATTGAGCCAAGGGTGAGATTGACGTTCTGCAATACCGTTCGCGACTCGAGGAATGAGTCGAGCGAATCGAGAAGCGATCCAGCGACAGACTGGAGTTTGGAGTTCAAAGTGGAGAGAGAGGATTTGAGTGATTCGACGTCGGAGAGGAGAGACTAGAGGATTTGGGTTTTTCACCTTTTTTTTTTTTTTGTTATTTCTTTTAATTCCGAATTAAAAAAAAAAAAAAAACATGAAAATGGGTCGTTTTGGTGTGTTTAACGCCAATAGTAACAGACCTTTAACAGAGCCTTGAATTGAAAAAAAAAAATGAAAATTAAGAGACTGAATTAACAAAACAAAAAATTAGAAGATTGAAATGTAAAAAAAAAAGTGAAAATTAGAAGATTAGTTTTACATTTTTGCCAAAAAATAATAGGAAAGAAATTATTTTTTATCGAATGACAGTTATACCCTCGTTTGATGGGTCACAAAACATGCCCAAAAAAAAAAAAAAAAGACTTGGAATGTTTGGTATACTGATAAGAGTGCGTCTGCCCAGTTTATTTGTTTATTTTTTTGTCTCAGTTTTTTTCTTATAAAAAAAAAAACTTTTACCTTTGTTGACAATAAATTTTTAGTTTATTGTCATACATTTAACATTAACAATAAATTTTATCATACACTAACTATTGTACTATTGTACACTCAATATATACTTTTTTTTTAAATCATGTTTTAACAGGATTTCACAATATTAATTAATTTTTTTTATTAAAAACACAATTTTAAAAGTCTCCTAATTTTTATTTTTATCTTTTAATAAATAGTATTGCATATTTGCTACCGCAAATATTTTGTTCCAAGGTAAGAAATGAGCAGAGTAGGTGGACTGGAGGTTGTCATCCGTATTAATCAAATAATTAGGAGACTTTTGTGTAAGTGCGAGGTGATCTACAGCGCTAGTTGACTCAGAGTGTAAAGGTTTATCCCTTTCTATAACCAGGCTTTCAGACAGCTTTCAACTTTGTATTAAAAGCAGTACCAAAGAGCTTCAAGGAAGAAGAAAGAAAGCCCAGCTAGACGCTCAGGTACTACTAGAAAAGTTTGTTATCAATCACATGCCATGCATACATATTAACACAGATAGCATTTATATTTGTTGTGTTAATAATGAAATTTTTACTGGGAGTTGAATTTTGTAGGATTGTTACGCACTAGTCATTTTGAGCTTCGAGATAACCAATAATTGTTTTAGTTCAAGATTTTATCATTTTGAGATATTAATTCCAAAATTGCTTATGCAAGCACTGTAGTTGATCAAAACCAAAATTTCAGATAAAGTTGTTGATGATGTTAGTGGTTATAATTGTTTAATAACCCAGATAATAAAAGCAATGGTAAAGTAAATCTTTTACTCCAACTTTATGTTTGTTTGATAGCTAACATAAAGTTTGAGCGGAAAGTTTTTTTTTTTTTTTTTAACTTTACCATTTCATTTATATGTCTGTGTGTGTATGTTTGCTATCAATATGGTCTGTAGACAATGAATTTATACTCAATTTGGCTCTTTGGTCCTTTCGTTCTAATTCGTTAATCTTCTTCTATTGAATGTCATATGACATGCATGCGATATTTTGAATCTTTGATGAAGGATCAAAATGTATTTTGACAAAAGTAAAAAAGTAGAATTACACAGAATCAAAATGCATGTACCCTTTATCCGCAATGACTCTTGGAACGAAATTAGAGGGTTATTAAAATCTAATTTGGTTTTGGATTTGTTATTGAACTTTCACTTTAATATATTATATAGATAAATAGATGGATTTGAATTTTTTCCTCCTTCAAGTGGGTTGTTACAGCTTACCAATTTTGTTTGGTTACCTAAAATTAGAAAGATAGAAAAGAGAAGTTAACTCTAATAATGACTTATTTTTGTTCTATCATCTATGATTAAGCTACAAAAGTAGTTGTCGTCTCTATTACACATAAAACCCCTGTTTTAAAGAAGCCAATAATTCTTATGTTTTCCCTCCTCCCAAAACCTTTGAGCCTTTTATCTTGGAGATAGTATACCACTCGACTAATAACCATACTCAAGCCAAAGAAGGTTAGTAAGAAGTTAACACCTCTGAGGAGTCTTTCTTTCTTTTTCTTTTTCCTTTTTTCTTTTTTTCACCTTAAACTTATTTCTTGCTGGATAAATGTTGACTGTTCTAGACTCCCAAGTCCCAAGTTCATTTCAACTAGGCAATATCATCTGCTTCATCTCAAACAGCAATAGAATTGTTGAATTAATGATGTCATAAACGTAGCGTTTATGACATAAAAGAGACACAAAAGACTAGTCAAATTAGAAAGGATAAGAAATTTAAAAATCAAACTGCTTTACTATGAAGTGTACCCTCTACAATCTACGAGAGTAGATTGTAGAGGGTATTTAAGACTGGGGGTCACTTATCATTCATATTTCATGTGTACAAACATGTGAACTTATCATTCATATCTCATGTGGTTCTTATGTGGCAGTTCTTAGGTCTGCCTTTAGCTCCCATAATTCACGTAAGTATATGGAACAAAAGGAAGGGAAAAAAAATGGTGCTTTTCATCATTAGTACAATTCCCCAATCCAACTTTCTGTGAGATGGCATTAATTTTATTAAAAATTACTATCATTATAAAACGAGACAGTCACCTGTCTTTAACAGTATTTGGTGCTTGGTTACAGCCGGTGTTAAATTTTATTGAGATTTTGTAATATCACTTGATATAATAAACAAAAAAGAAAATACACACTATCTTCAACGACACCAAATTTTCATTTCTCCTATCTTTAGTAGCAGGTGGTGCTTGATTTCTTACATTGTTTATCTTACAGCACAACAGAAAAGAAAATATTTCACACATAATCCTCAATTTTCTTTTTAAACAATTTTTTTCCAGGATGTGGGGGGCAGCAGCTGCACAAGCACTTGGGAATGTAGTGACACCGGCAGTACAAGTTGGAAATGGCATAGTTGGATGTTTGAGGAGTAAATATGATTATGTAAGAAATCTCAGTGAAAACATTGTCAAGCTTGAACGAGAAGAAAGATATCTCTTCTGTAAAGAGGCAGATATAATAACAATGTTGAACAGGAAAGACCAAGTGATGGAGAGGACATGTGAATGCACAACCTGGCTTGATGAGGTTCAGGAAATGAAAGACAAACTCCAACAACTAAGGAACAGGTACCAGAATATCAGCAGATGCTTTTGTGGAATTTGTCCATTTCATAATCTCCTAAAGCTTGGCAAAACTATAGTGACAAAGACAGAGGAGATAATTGCTCTAAAGAGTCGAGCAGACCAAATAAATATAATGATTGAAAGGGAACCAATGCCACTGGTCCCAATAATAAGGAAGCATACTGAGAAGATAGATAATGTGCCATCACTAAATGAGCACGTCGAAAGACTACTAAAGCTGCTGAAAGACGATAATTTGAAGAGAGTTGGTGTATGGGGGCTACCAGGAGTGGGTAAAACAACGGTACTGGAAAACCTGAACAACAAAGTCCGAGATACTCAACTGTTTGACAATGTCTTTTGGGTAACTCTTTCAAAAGGGGGGAGTGTGAGAAAGATACAACTAATAATTTTAGAGCAGCTAAAACTTGAGGTGAAAGGGATTCATGACAGTAATCTAATAGCAGACATGATATCCGAAGTGTTGGCTAACAAGAGATATCTGTTGCTTCTTGATGAGGTTTTCGTAGAGATTAATCTGAAAGAAGTTGGCATTCATGATGACCATGAGCATGGAGCAGTGGTATTTGCATATAGAGATAGAGATTTTTGTCGTTTAATGGATGATCATATTAAGATTGAAAGATTATCCAATGATGATGCAAAAAACTTGTTCCGAAAAATAGTGGGAGATATCATAGATCGACCGAGCTACAAGAAAATTGCAGACAGATTACTCAAGGAGTGCGGTGGGATGCCTCAAGTGATCAAGTTAATAGCAGATAGCTTGAGAAATGAGGATGATCCAGCTGTGTGGCGGCATCTATTATCTGATATGCAATCACCAGGCATGGAACCAGTGCAAGAAATGCAAGAACTTTACAAGGCATTTAAACTTATTTATGACAAGTTACCTGTGGATAAGAAGCCTTGCCTTCTGTATTGGGCATTGTTCCCCCCAGACTATGAAGTTTACCAGGAGTACCTAATTGAGTGCTGGAAAGCTGAACAATTTATTGTTGAAGTTAGAAAGCTTGGAGATGCCCGTGACAAAGGACATGCTATAATAAGGGAATTTGAAAAGAAATCTTTGTTAGAAAGGGGTAGCAAAGCAGGACACTTTAAGATGCCCCTATTTCTCCGACGCATGGCTCTAAAGATTACATACCAGGAAGAGAAGGATTCAAAGTTTTTGTTAATTGATGGTGAAGAGATAGAAGAGCAGCCGTCAGAGGAAGAATGGGAAGATGTGCAAAGGGTCTCATTGATTGGCCAAAAATTATGTAATCTACCCAATAGGCCTACTTGTAGTAAAATCTCAACATTACTACTACAAAAAAATCCAAGCTTGACTAAAATTCCAGAATCATTCTTTGAATGCATGTGTGGCCTTAAAGTTCTAGATTTGTATGATGCAAGGATCATATCACTGCCATCATCTATTTCCAACTTGATAAACCTAAGGGTGATGTATTTGAACAATTGTGGCGAATTAGTGGAGCTGCCTCCTCAGGTAGAGAAACTAAAGAGTCTTGAAATCCTTGATCTACGCAGCACAGGAATTCTCACCTTACCTGAAGAGCTTGCACAATTGACTGGTTTGAAGTGTCTAAGAGTTTCATTTAAGCAGAATTTTGGTTGTCCCAACCACATCAATGGCCAACCAGAAGAGCTGATTCCTTCTAATGTAATTGCAAGTCTTTCTTCATTACAAGAGTTGAGTATTGATGTGGACTTCAAAAACCAAAGTTGGAACCAGATTGTAGATAGAGTTGCTGAGGAAGTTGCTAGTTTGAAGGCATTGACAAGCCTTTGTTTCTACTTTCCAAGACTCAGTTGCTTTGAAACTTTCATTGAGAACTGCATATCATGGAAAAGAAATAGCATGGGGTGGGAAGGTAATGGCTTTAGATCATTCAGAATCCTAGTTGGCAATCACAAGGCAGACACTTTTCTTGGATTTGATTTTTTTGGATACACAGCTGAAAGGCATTTAAGATTTTCCGCTGGAGAAGAAGATATTCCTTTTGCACTTTCAAAGATACTGAATAAAGCTCTAAGTTTCGAACTTATTGGTCATCATCGTGCTAAGAACTTATCAGTATTTGGTACTGAATATTTGAAAGAGGTGGAAGCTTGTACAATTGAAGAATGCAATGAAATTGAAAGCATCATTGATGGTACCATAGCAACTGGTGTCTTGTTCGAATTCTTGCGAAAGCTGCACCTAATCAACCTCCCAAAACTGGTCAGTATCTGCAGAGGCTCAATTGACTCAATGAGCCTAACTAAACTCACGACTTTGACACTGAAAAGGTGTCCAAAGCTAAAATGTCTTTTACCAGGAGATATGATTCAGTTACTCTGTCACTTGCAAGATTTGCAAGTTGAGGAATGTTTCGAGATTAATAAGATCATTGAAGATGGAGGCATAGTTCAATCTGAATCCCTTCCCAGATTGAAGAACATGGAACTCTACAACCTACCTAAATTGTTAAGTGTATGTGAGGATAACTCCTTTGAATGGCCCTCTTTGGAGATTGTGAAGATCAAGACGTGCTCGGAGCTAAAAGATTTACCATTCAGTGTAGAAAATGCACCTAGATTGAGAGTGATTAAATGCACAACAAACTGGTGGAACAAACTAAATGACTCTACAAAGGATCGCCTCAAAGACCTTCACAGCATCACCTGAGAAACCCTTAATGGACCTAGAGGCAGAGACCAAAACTGGAATTTTCTCTTCTCTCTCGGATCAAGAGGTTTCTGTTCTGAACTACTTTGCAATCATAGTTTTAACTTGGACTTTATCTTTCAGCTAGTATCACCAAAAGCATGACTTATCTTTAAGCAAGTATCACAAGAGTCATATATTATATGATTTTTGTATATAAATTATGATTGCACTTTTTGGTTTTCAGTTGCAGCTTGCGGAGTGTATACCTGACTTGCTTTGTGCGGAAGATTTAACATAGAATATTCTTATGAAAGCCCAATGTTAGTTTATGGTAGTTTGAATCAGTATTTTTCTTTTTCAATTTTGATTCTACTCCTTTTGGAGTAGGTTTGTTTTGTGCGTCTTGGTAACATATACTTGGCCAACCTAGACATGTACTAGGATTTAAAAAAAAAAAAAAAAAAAATTTTGAATCCTTTTACCTCAACACTTGAATTTTGGAGGCATTATTATGTATATATGTGTGTGTTTGTGTGTATATATATATATATATATATATATATATATGTATATATATAAGGGAATGGAATGGAATAGAATGATCATAAGAGAATGTAATGGAATTGAATGTATTTAAGTAAGGGAAATGAATGGAATGGAATTAAGTAACTTTGATTGGATGTTTTAAAATAAATGAATGGAATGTAAGTAATCTTGTTTGGGAGTAATATGGAGGGAATGAAATAAAATTATTTTATAACAATATTATTATTAGATCCCTATTTTAAAATAAAGGATTGAATATATAAGGATATTTTTGGAGTTTTAGTAAAAAAAAAATTATTAAATCTAATTCCATTCCCTTCCATTCCTCTCAATTTCGGAAGAATAAAAATTTGAGATTTTAAGGAAATAGAGAGGAATAGGCATTCTCTCCTACCCATTTCATTCCCTCCCACTTAAACTCCCAAACAAAAGAATGAACTTTTCACTCCCTCCATCAAAACTTCCAAACAAGAGGAAGGAAAGAATATTTTAAAATTATTCTTTTTATTGCTTTCCATTTCATCCTCTCAAACGAGGCCTAATTCTACTAGAAAATGCAAACCAATGTCACAAAACTCACTCAAAATGTGACTATTATTGTGCAAGGTTTGCTACTAGAAAATGTAAATACCAATACCTTATTAACATGAGTGTGCTACAATGATTAATACAAAGATACTCAAAAATGCAAAAGGAAATGTATATAATATCTCAAAGTTAAGCGTAGTATTTATTGTTGTTACATTTCTGATGAATCATATCAGCGACCATGTCATCATTTTCTTTCAATCATTTATTCAAAAACATGTATATAAATATAATGTGTGCAATAATGGATTATGCCTTTACTCATTCTCAATAACTTCTCGAACGTGATATGACGATCACTGCTTTTCATTGTCATGACTTTACACATTCTTGAACCTAAATGTAACTTATAATAGAAAATACATGAAACACATTCTTGAACCCAAATGTAACTTATAATAGAAAATACATGAAATATAAATACCTTAGGGGGAGACACCACTTATTTATTTTTAGTTTATACTCACTAAAAAAAAAAATCACTACCATAATTGTATTCATTTCTATATGCTAATATAGTATTCAAGGCTAGGTTGAAGGGTTCAGTTCCACTCTTAGAGAACCATATGTTATTTTCATCAACTTCATAAGATGGCAATAATAATACTTTTAACAAAGGCTTTTTTTCCCATTTTTTTGGGTATAAAATATTACATATAAGTGGTTTTCTTGATATATATATATATATATATATATTGTGGTGGTATACCAATTTTCTTAGTTTCTTTACACAAATTCAAATTGAATAAAACTAATAGGTACATAGAATCACAGATGCATGCATAGTAATTTAGTTAAAAATATTAATGTAGTAACAAATATGATTGATGTTAATTCAATAACAAACTACTTCCATCACACTATAATACATTACTTATCATAGATTATAGTTTTATATCACTTTATTATTATTATAATTATTATTAACTTTTTTATTTATGTTTACTAATTACGGTTTGGGATTAAGATCTTTTCAGCCCAATTTGGTTCATTATCATCCCATTTGGTCCATTATAGTCCAATTCGGTCCACTTTGGTCAACTTTAGTTCATTTCAATCAAATTCAATCCACTTTGGTGTACTCACTTAAGAATGAGAAAAGATAGTTTTGGGTTGAGAATGCTATCAATTATTTGAATTATATAATAATTTTTTATTATCAAGCTAATCTCCTTAAGAGAATGAGAAATTTGAATAATAAATTTGAAACTTAAAATTTTTAGTTAACCAAAAGAATTAGGAAAATATTAGTTAGAAGAATATGGACCACTTCAAAAAAAAAAAAAATCAATAAAAAACACCAAAAATGATAAAATTATAAATTTGTAAAAAAGAGAGAGAGAGAGAGAGAGAGAGAGAGAGAGAAATTAGGGTTTGTAGTGCATGCTGCTGGTTTGGTGTTCTGTACTTCATTGTAGATCTTAGTCTTTTTTATATAAATAAATTCTTATTCATAAAAAAAAAATTACTTTTTGAAACTATTTAATTTTTAGAGAGTACAAATTAATTACAATAAAATTTAGAAAATAAATTATACATTATATCATATCTCAAAATAATTATATATTTCCACGCTTCATGTGGGTTGCGACTAGTAATGATAGTAAATGATGTCAACAAGTGCATACAAGGCTAAATCATTATTTTTTTGGGTAAATTACATTGTAAAACTTGGAGCTTTGGTTAAGTTTCATATAAACATTAAACATTCAACACGTTTCATTTAAACTTCAAAATTTGTGATAGGTTTGCTTGGGTTTCTAACAAAAGGTTTAATTGTCATTTAAACTACACGTCACATGAGTTTCTGACAATATTTTTAGACGATCAAGATACTCTGATTCAATTGGTGGGTGGCTGAAATTCAGCCCTACCAAGAGCAATGAATATCCTATGTTGGAACTGTAGTGGGCTTGGGAACCCACAGATAGATCAAGAGCTTGGAGATTTAATTCGAGTACAAGATCCTTTAGTCGTGTTCTTAGCCAAAACATGGCACGACAAAGCTAGGTTGGAGGAAATTAAGGTCCGATATAAATTTGAAGGATTGATTGAAGTCTCAAGAGTAAGCAAAGGGGGTGGAATTGCTATATTTTGGAAGGAGGGGTGTGATTTTTCCATTGATACATATTCCTCCAACCATATTGATGCCATAGTGAATAAGGGGAAAGAAGATGAGTGGAGGTTTATGGGATTTTATGGTGAGCCAGACACAAACAATTGCCATGAATCCTAGGCAAAACTGAGAAGATTAAAAAGTGTTAGGAAATATAGATCTCAGTTGATAGAATTAACAAGTTTTAAACCCAAATTGTTAATTAGATTTATTATGAACAAACCTTGTTAAAACAAACAAACATCAATATCATGTCAATAATGAATGCAGCGGAAAAGTAAATAAGACAAGATATGATGACCCAGGATAACCAATGAAACCAACCAGTTTCACAGTAAAAAACCTGGGGGGAAACCTTCCCGAAAAGCAATCCACTATAGAAAAGAGAAGTTTCAGATCTAGTACAAAATCTTTGTCCCTAGACTCTACAATCCTCGTAGATGAACTCACAGCAGAAACCTTCTACCGCTTCAGAACCTCTGAACTCTTCAATATATGAACGCCACCCTTTTTGTTGCACGGATCCCAGTACGTGACTAACTCCTTTGCACGAATCCTAGTACGTGATTCACTCACCAACTTAAGGAAGAAGAATGTTGGCTGCAAAGTTCTTCACTTCATCAACAATGAAGATCAAGAAGCACTTGGTTACAAAACCCTAAGGCGCAAAGACGCAGTAGCTTCTTTCAGAGAGAATAAGGCATCAATCACCTTTTGCATATGTTCTCCTTGTATTCTATCATGTGACGGCCTTTAAAATAAGCCTTATATAAGTCTAGGGTTGTGAGAAAAGAAACCCTACTCAAATACATAAGCCTGAGCCAAAAATCAAAAAGCTGAAAATTCTGATTTCCCGTAACCTCGATCGATCGAGAGGTGTCGATAAGATGTTGAGGGGACAGAACTTTCTCGATCGATCGACCAGCTATCGAGAAGCTATCGAGATTGCGATAAGAATCAGCTGAAGATCTCGACAGATAGCCAGGTGTCGAGGTAGCTATCGAGAGGTGTCAAGCTTTATAAATTTTGCACTTCAACTTGTTTTCTCTTGGACAGACTTGATGACTTCAACACTTGATCTTGAAACATTGTTTCTTGAAGTATTAAAAACACCTAGAACTACCCAATTACAAGCAAAGTGCGTTTTGTCAAAGGATTAGCCAATTTACATAACTAAGTGACATATGTTCTTAAACAAGTTAAAACATATATGTCCTAACAATCTCCCCATTTGGCAATCCGTGACAAAACCACAAAAAACAAATGAGCATATGAGAGAAGTCATAAATCACTCAACTCATATTCACTTGTTGAATATAATAAAATCTATCCTAACACAAACTCTTGAAAAACTTTGCAAGAAGAGAGCTTATGGTAAGTAGACTTTGACAACCTGTATTTCTGAAACACTTTAAACAAAACTCATCAAGGTATCTTAGTGTGAAACAGAAATAAAGATTGCATACAAATATAAAGAACATGTGTATTAAGATAGAAAAGAAACAACACATGAAGAGAGAGGTGAAAGAAACATACATCAATATATAAAGAAGATAAACACAATGTATGTAAATATGGTCAAAAGACCCAAGGTACAAGAGCAAGGAAGTAAGCACTCCCCCTAACAAAATGAAGCACATCTCCCCCTTACAAAGGAATGTATTTCTCCCCCTAACTTGAAGAATCTTAAAAAAAAGAACGACAAAGTCACAATTTCTCTCCCCCTTTTTGTCATGATTGACAAAGGGTACAAGAAGCTAGAAAGCTTAACCCGAGAAACATAAAGATGATCAAGGATGATCAAGGAGGTACAAAGAAATCCATATAAATGCATGAATGTAATGAAACAAGATGCTATGGATGACAAGATAATAGAAGGATGCAAAACATGTGAAAAATAAGAAAAATGTTAAGCACATAAATTCCAAAACACACACACACACACTAAACAAGTCTAAACAATTTTATATTTCAAAAACAAGTCAAGACAGTTTAGTGAGCATACATTAGCACATGTAAACACTTGTGATGGCCAAATCACATTGTACCTGCACATGTATCAAAAGTAGCAAAGAATATTGCGTGTTGTGTGTGAAAAACATCGCAAGATTGTATATGTGTATAAATGTTATGACGATCTGAGATATGAGAAAATAACTTTTAACTCACACACAATCATAACTGTTTGATGGGGACTATCACCTTCGAGGTACATCCTATAACTCCCACATCTCCTAGAATACACGCTTGCAACCATATTTAAAGCATTTTTTTTAATCTTTTTGCTTTTTATTTTCTTTGCATGTTTTCTTTTATTTTAGCATATCATACATGGGTATATAAAAGAGAGAAAAGAAATACCCAAGATGTTAAGCATTTGACATCGCACTTTTGCTATGCCGAAGCATACGAATGTCTTTGACACTGCACTTTTACTATGCCGAAGCATACAGATGTCATATTATGATTGGCGGGCACCAGTGGTGAGATGGTTATTTATGCCTTTCTCTTAGGATTTTCTAGTCCTACCCGTCAAAAAGAATGATATGAGTGTTAAGTTTTAAGAGATAACCTAATCTTACTCATCACAAACAAGAGCCACAAAGCTCACTTGCTTAGTTGTGCATAGAGATGCTCATCTAAGTTACAAGAGATACAAAGTTTAGAAAACTTTATTTCATTGGTCATCCAAGGTACACAAATACCAAAGTACACAAAACACACACTGTTTTTGTATTTTTTTTTAATTTTTATTTTGAAAAAAAACAAAATAAAAACTAAACAACCAAACAAAAACAGATAAACAACATGAATGCATGAAAGAAAAATGCATATGCATGAAAACATGATGAAATATGTAGATGCATGAAAGCATGATTCCAAAAGCAGATAAGAAATCAAGCAAAAAGTCCTACTTTAGATAGAAAGAATCAAAGTAGAGGACAAACAAAAAACACAATTAAGTCTTAGGCTCCTTTCTCACCCACACAGCACGAGTCTTTGGCCGTGAAGATGAAAAGGCACGTGTCCTAGTATGTCTACTAAAGGACATTGAAGAATTAGAATTCTCCTGAAATTGAGTTAAAAAGCTCAAGACTTTTAGTAACTCTCCAAACAAATGTGTAGGTCCTTGAGAGGAAACTTGTAACCGTTTGGACAATTGCTTATGAGGATACAACTTAAAGCAATTAGGACGAATGTGTCCAGAAACACCACAATGGTGATAAACATGAGGTCTAGCAAAGGATTTAGAATTAGACAAATCAGTTTTAGATTTCATACCTTTATTACCTTTCTCAAATTGTGGCACAAAGATAGTCCTTGATCCAGAAGCTGTGGATGAAGAGGGGTTGGAGGAAACAACATATCTTAAGCCAGTCTTATCAGAGGCTTCCTGAAGGGTCATCTTCTTAGGTACTTCATCATCAGAAGAATCCTTACTGTCACTAGCACTCTCCACAATCACCTTATCGGTTGTGGCAGCAAAGGCCATAACTTGACGACATTCATCCACAAAATCATCAGAAGAGTCATCCTCAGTATCACTCCAGGTAGCAACCAACCCTTTCTCTTTTGGCTTCTCGGTCTTTTCCTTCATGAGGTAGTTTGGACACTCTATCCTCATATGACCAAAACCTTTGCACTCATGGCATTGAATAAGGGGTTTTTCATTCTTGCCATTCCTAGAGGATTTAGGTTTCCTAGGAGGTCTGCCCTTATCCTTTTTCCTAAACTGAAGAAACTTGATAATCTCATCAGTTATGAAGGTTAGATCCTCATCCTCATCTTCACTTTGATCTTCATCTTCAGAGTCCTCAGTCTCTTCCTCTATACCCTTAAGAGCCAAGTTTTTGCTCTTTCCACCTTTTCCCATTGAGCCTAATCCCATCTCATAGGTTTGAAGGTTCCCTACAAGCTCAGTCAAAGAAATTTGATCAATGTCCTTGACTTCTTCAATGGCAATGATCTTGGCATGGAATCTTTCAGGTAAGGACCTAAGGATTTTCCTCACAATTTTGGATTCTGCAATACATTCTCCAAGGTTGAAGGCAAAATTCACAATATCCTTGAGTTTGGCATAGAACTTATCAAAGGTCTCATCCTCCTCCATTCTTATTTCTTCAAAACTACTAGTGAGTTGTTGAAACTTCACAGTCTTTACTGCCTTGGTACCTTCATAGGTGGTCTCAAGAATAGTCCATGCTTCCTTGACAACTTCAGTGGATGAAATTTTCTTGAATTCTTCATTATTCACCCCACAAAACAAAGCATTCAAGGCCCTACTATTGAAATTTGCAGCTACAATTGTTGCATCATCCCAATCTACAGGTGCTTCCTTCGGCTTAATCCAACCAACTTCAATAGCTTGCCATACCTGTTCACCTAGAGCCTGCAAGAACACTTTCATACGAACCTTCCAGTACGCATAATTAGTTCCATCAAATAAATGAGGTATAAATAAAGATTTTCCTCTATCCATGACAACATGGGTCAATGGATCACGCTTAGGAAATTAATCCAATCAGAGTGAACCCGCTCTGATACCACTTGTTAGGAAATATAGACCCCGGTTGATAGAATTAACAAGTTTTAAACCCAAGTTGTTAATTAGATTTATTATGAACAAACCTTGTTAAAACAAACAAACATCAATATCATGTCAATAATGAATGCAGCGGAAAAGTAAATAAGACAAGATATGATGACCCAGGAAAACCAATGAAACCAACCAGTTTCACAGTAAAAAAACCTGAGGGGAAACCTTCCCGAAAAGCAATCCACTATAGAAAAGAGAAGTTTCAGATCTAGTACAAAACCTTTGTCCCTAGACTCTACAATCCCCGTAAATGAACTCCCAGCAGAAACCTTCTACCGCTTCAGAACCTCTGAACTCTTCAATATATGAACGCCACCCTTTTTGTTGCACGGATCCCAGTACGTGACTAACTCCTTTGCACGAATCCTAGTACGTGACTCACTCACCAACTTAAGGAAGAAGAATGTTGGCTGCAAAGTTCTTCACTTCATCAACAATGAAGATCAAGAAGCACTTGGTTACAAAACCCTAAGGCGCAAAGACGCAGTAGCTTCTTTCAGAGAGAATAAGGCATCAATCACCTTTTGCATATGTTCTCCTTGTATTCTATCATGTGACGGCCTTTAAAATAAGCCTTATATAAGTCTAGGGTTGTGAGAAAAGAAACCCTACTCAAATACATAAGCCTGGCCCAAAAATCAAAAAGCTGAAAATTCTGATTTCCCGTAACCTCGATCGATTGAGAGGTGTCGATAAGGTGTCGAGGGGACAGAAACTTTCTCGATCGATCGACCAGCTATCGAGAAGCTATCGAGATTGCGATAAGAATCAGCTGAAGATCTCGACAGATAGCCAGGTGTCGAGGTAGCTATCGAGAGGTGTCGAGCTTTATAAATTTTGCACTTCAACTTGCTTTCTCTTGGACAGACTTGATGACTTCAACACTTGATCTTGAAACATTGTTTCTTGAAGTATTAAAAACACCTAGAACTACCCAATTACAAGCAAAGTGCGTTTTGTCAAAGGATTAGCCAATTTACATAACTAAGTGACATATGTTCTTAAACAAGTTAAAACATATATGTCCTAACAAAAAGCAAGTTCACGATCCCATGGTTGTGTGTAGGAGATTTTAATGAAATTGCATAAGCAAAGGAAAATTGGGAAGAGGGTTAAGACCGGTCAGACAAATGGAAGCTTTTAGAGATGTTCTTAACGAATGTGGCTTTAAAGACTTGGGATTTGTGGAGGTAAATATACTTGGTGTAGGGGACTAAGGGGGGACAACACAATATGGGAGAGGTTAGATTGAGCCGTTGCCACCACAGATTGGATTGAACCCTTTCCTACAACCAAGGTTTTGCATCTAGAATGCGGATCCTCAAATCATAAACCTATAATCATTCTGCCAAAAGGTATTCAAAAGAAATTTCGGAAACCTTAGAGGTTCGAACAAATGTGGTTGGAAGATGCAAGTTGCAGTGAAGTTGTTGATTTAGCTTGGAGGTGAAATTTTCCAGGTAGCCCGATTGATCAAGTGGAAGGGAAAATACAAGAGTGCCAGGCAAAACTTAACCAGTGGAGCCGGGTTTCTTTTGGGAACATTACCCAAACCTTGAAAGAAAAAAAGGAGCAACTTAGGTGAGCTGAGGAGATGGCAATTAGAGGTGGATCAATAGACAAAGTCAATCAATTAAAATGGGAGATAAATGGATTATTGATCAAGGAGGAAAAGGTGTGGAAACAAAGATTAAGAGCTTTGTGGCTGCAAGAAGGTGACCAAAACAAAAAAAAAAAAAAAAAAAAAAAAAAAATTCACAACCGTGCTTCTCATAGATATAGGAGGAACCAAATTGAGGAATTGAGGAATGATGCAGGTGTGGTGTGCTCCCATGAAGAAGAGATTTCAAACATTTTGATCACCTACTATCAAAATCAATTCAACTCGGCATCCCTATCAAATTTGGATGATGGTGATTACTGATGACCAAAATGCCTTGCTAACTACTAAGTTTGTTAAGGCAGAGGTGGACAAAGCACTGAAGCAAATGGAACCATTAAAAGCACTAGGACCTGATGGGTTACCTCCTATTTTTTTTGCCCAAAATTTTGGTTAACCATTGAAGAGGATGTCTCACATGCAGTCTTAAATTGCTTAAATTCAGGTTCTATCATCTCCTCCATAAATCATACTTTTATTACTCTCATCCCCAAAGTTAAAAGTCCATCTCTAGTTTCAGAATTTCGACCCATTGCTCTTTGTAATATTATATACAAACTTGTCTCTAAAGTTGTTGCTAACAAGCTCAAAAATTTTTGGCCTAATCTTATCTTTGAGTCACAAAGTGCATTTCAATCAAACAAAGCTATTTCAAATAACATCTTGGTGGCTTTCAAATTGCTACATCACATGAAGACGCAAAAATCAAAGAAAGCAGATTTCATGACTCTAAAGTTAGACATGAGCAAGACGTATGACAGAGTAGAATGATGATTTTTTATTGAGATAATGAGAAAGATGGGTTTTTGTGAAACCTGGTTAACCCTCATCTTGGAGTGCATCAGCAATGTTTCCTATTCAATCTTGGTAGATGGAGAGCCAAAAGGTGAAATTTTCCCTACTAGGGGAATTCGTCAAGGGGACCCACTCTCACCATATCTATTCTTATCGTGCTCAGAAGGGTTGAATAGAATAATTCAAAAGGCAGTAAGGGAAAATCTGATTCGGGGTTACTCCTTATGTAAGGTTGGACCACGAATTACTCACCTGTTTTTTTTTTTTTTTTTTTTTTTTTTTGTAGATGATAGCTTATTATTATGCCAAGCAAGGATGGAAGATTTACAAGCCATTCAACACATCTTAATGGTGTATGAGCAAGCATCTGGTCAACAAATAAACTAAGAGAAGACAACTTTATTCTTTAGTAAGGCTGTGGCCAAAGAGAAGAAAGGAGAAATTCTAAACTTCCTAGGTGTTCTAGAGATCAAAGAGTATGTAAAGTACCTTGGCTTACTAGTAGTTGTGGAGAGAAACAAAAAAGCAAGCCTAAATTACATTAAGGAGAGGGTGTGGACGAAATTGCAAGGCTGGAAAGAGAAGCTCCTATCTTAAGCTGGAAGAGAGGTATTGCTAAAGGTTGTGGTCCAAGCTATCCCAACATTCAGAATGAGTTGTTGCAAATTGCCGGTTCATCTATGCAATGAGATCGAAATGCAAATAAGAAAATTTTGGTAGGGCGAGCGTGGTGGTCAAAGAAAAATCTATTGGAAGAGTTGAGAAACATTATGTAATCCAAAATCAGAGGGAGGGATGGGCTTCAAGGATTTGGTTAGATTCAATAAGGCCATGTTGGTGAAACAGGTGTGGAGGCTGCAAACAGAAAAAACATCATTGTTCTACAAAGTGTTTAGTACAAAATATTTCCCCTCAGGGTCAGTTTTTGATGCAAGAAGCTCCAAGGGATCATATGCATGGTAAAGCATACTTAAAGCAAGATGTGTCATAGAAAATGGGATGATGTGGAGAATTGGAGATGGTACACAAATTTGGGTCTTTCATGATAAGTGGATTCTCAGTTTATTCCCAACAAAGGCAGTACCTCAAACTCTAGCACATATGGACGACTTAACTGTATCTTCCCTCATTGATCAGGTCACAAAGGAATGGAGTGGGAAACTAATTGATCATTCAATTGCTCCTTTTATTGCTCAAAATATAAAGGCAATCCCATTATGTAGAACAATGCAAGAAGATTGTCTAGTATGGCCGTGAAACAAGGATGGAAACTGTCAAGACTGGATATCAACTATTGGGCGATCTAGAAACTAGGAAGGCAGCCTCAGGTTCAAGCAGAGCAGGCCAGAGAAGTTTTTGTGGAATTTGGAAGCTACACATTCCAAATATTAAAAAAAAAAAAAAAAAAAAAAAAATTCTATTGGCAAGCCTGCATTGATTCCCTTCCAACTTTGGCGAATTTGCATCGGTGAAAAATTCTAATGTCCCCTCTATGCAGCAATTGTGGGAAGGTAGATGAAACTACTCTTCATGCGCTCTAGGATTGCAAAAAAATTCATTGTAGCTGGGGTCTTGGTTTTAACAAGTTACGCTACCTGCATCACCAACTCGGTTCTTTTTCAGACTTGATAACATTGGCAAGGCAACATGAGGAAAATCAGGAGTTGTTCATGGTCCTGGCATGGTTCATATGGTGCAAAAGAAATAAATGCCATTCCAATGAGACAAGCCTACCTCCAGACAAGCTCCTCGATGCAGCAAAAGTTTCTCTTGAGGAATTTGAATCAAAACTTGATAATAGACCCGAGAAACCAAAAACAGTGGTTCAACGTTGGAAACCATCGATGCGAGACACCTATAAAGTGAACTATGATGGCACGTGCTTTACGGAGACAGATGAAGTTGGAATAGGAGTTGTTGTGAGGAATAAATTGGGCTAGGTTATGGCTTGCTTAGCTAAAAAAATTCCTATGCCATTAAGTGTGGAGGTCCTTGAAGCGATGGCAGCAAGGAGGGCAATGGTCTTCACTGTGGAGTTGGGTTTTCATCAGGCAATTTTTGAAGGTGATTCGAAGTTAGTTGTCAAGGCTTTATTTGGAGATTGCTCAAACCGTTCTTGTATTGGTCATATTGCTAAAGACTGTAAGTCCATAATGTGTTTTTTCCAAATTTGTTCTTTCTCTCATGTTAGGCGGCAAAGTAATAGGGTTGGTCATGCTTTAGCTAAGAGAGTTAGGAAGTTTTTTCCCTTATCTGTGTGGATGGAATCTGTTCCACCAGACATCTCTTACTTAGTTTGTGTTGATGTAACACCCTAAGTTTTTTTTATTCAATAAAATCCGAACGGTATTTCTTTCTAAAAAAAAGGGTTTAAAAAAAAAAGAAAAAAAAAAAGGAGAAGGGTTGTTGTTGAGTTATATATTGACCCTGGTTAATTAATTCAATTACCCAAGTTGATTAATCAACTTGGGTAATTGAATTAATTAGGTTAAATTACATGCTAATCGTAAAGGCACACACAAATCACCAATTAAACTACGAAAAATAAATTGATACGATGATTTGTTGACTGTTGGGGAAAACCTCTCACAAGGCAAGAACTCCACCGAGTGACTTTCAGGTTACTACTTCCAAGAATTACTAATCAAGAGTCAAACAGTTACAGTAAGTGGACTATCCCAAAGTACCAACCTACTGTTGAACTTTCACTCTAGTCCCCAATTGGACTTGATCTTGTAGAGACTTCTTTCTTTGCACGGATCCCAATACATGCCTGACTTCCCAATAACTGATGTTTGTTGTTGGATGCAAAGTTTTTCACTTCAAAGCACATTGAATGTTTGGAAGCACTTGGTTACAAAACCCTAAAGAGTACAAGAATGTAGTAGCTTTACTAAGAATATATGAGTTCTCTAATTTGAGTATTTGTGTCTTTGATGACTTTAAAATAAAGCTTTTATATGCTCTAGGAGTTTAGTGAACGAAACCCTAGCAATCCAAGTCATCACGGGCCGAAATTTTGAATTGGGAATTCTGAATCTGCATAGCTTGATAGATCGAGAGATGTTGAGCTTGTGTCGAGAATTCTTCATTAAGTCTTGATAGATGCTAGTATCGAGCCTGTGTTAAGACAGTGTCGAGCTTCACTATTTCAGCTTTTCTTCATTTGTTTCTTAATTCAATCTTCATGTCTTCAATGATATAACTTGTTTTGACTTATCAACACACTTCCTGATATCCTAAACACATCTTAGATCTACTCAATTACAAGTAAAGTACATTTTTGTTAAAGGATATGCCAATTTATATATTACTAAAAGCTGAAATGTAGCATTTAATGTTGTTATGCTCCCATTGAGCCACGTTAATAGCCATGTCATTATCAATTTTTTCCCAAATTTTTTATACAATTTTTTAACATTTAAAGTGAATTAAAAACTCTATTATATTATAATCAAAATATTATATTTAATTTATCTTATTTTTAATTATTCTTATTTATTATTAAATTTTCAATTCCATTTTAACCTTTCATATCCCCACTACTCTCTACCTTAACTTTCTTCAACCTTTCTCATTCCATTTCAACTTTTCATATCCCCACTACTCTCAATATTAATATTATGCTATCTTTTTATCTTCCTTTATTTTTTACTCTTCTTATTCTTATCCTCATACTATAAAATTGTCATTCTCCCTCTTATTCCATACATAATTTCTATTTTTCCATACACAAAAGCCCCCCCTCTCTCTCTCTCTCTCTCTCTCTCTCTATATATATATATATATTTTTTTTTTCCTTCAATTGTTGGTATATATATATTTTTTAATTTTAGTGTAACAGGTTGACTATCAAAACATACTGATGCAGTATTGAAAGCTCCACCAAATGCATCGCAAAAATTAGTTTTAGACTACTAGAAGTCAGTTAGTTTGCTAAAATTGGAATTGATAGGTAACCTAGCTTGATACGATTTAGTTTTATATTTTATGTTGTTTTTTTTTTTTTATTCTCATCTTATTTTATTTCAACATTTAAATTTAGCAACATCCTCCATATCATAATTATTTATATTTTGTCTCATTTTTTTTAAAATTAAAAGTATAATATTTTATTCAATAAATAAAAATTGTTCTTATAAAGTCTTCCCATGAAATGTTACAATGCATCAATGGGAAAATGAAATACAAAACAAATATCAATTTAGAAACAGTCAATTTAAAAAAAAAAAAAAGAATAAACAATTTTCTTATAAAGTATTCCCATAAAACGTTACAATGCATTAATAGAAAGAGAGAATACAAAACACATGCTATTTTAGAAACACTAAATTTACTTAATAATAATAATAATATCAAACCAAACATATCATAAAATAATAAAATAATAGTTATGGATGTACTAACTTCATGGCAGTAAAATGGAATAAAATAAAAATAAAAATAAACGTTACAATATGCATATTTAGTACATTAGAATTATCATCAAATTTGGGGAAACAATAGGATGTTAACAAAGAGGGAGAGAAAGAGATTAGTAAAAGAAATCAAATGTCAACTAAATAAATTAATTAGTAACTGTTAATTGGAAAACAAAGAGACCGACAGCTAAAGGAGTAAAAAATTAATTAAAGATGACCTTACAAATGTTATTATAAACTTTACAATGCAAATAAATAAATCATTAAATTCACTTAATTAAATCATATAATCAACAATTAAATAAAGTCATACAAAATTTAAACTTGAAACTAATCAAACTCTAATCTAGAAAATCATATTTATTATCAAAAGTAAAAGGAAAACATTCTTCAGCAATATTAGAAATATATAGGAAATAAAGATGAAAATTTTCAAAATCTTTTTTTTTTTTGACATTTCATTTAACATTATTTATAAATAATAAAATATATAAAAAAAAAGTCCTTAAATGCTTATATTCTTCACACACCATGACTTTTAAAATCTAATGAAAGGTTCTAAGAATTTAACTCTCATTAAATACCACTATTATGAAAATCAATGGCCAGTAAAATATGATAATAGTAAAAAACATTATAAATGAGAATATCAAAAAACTAATTAGCAACTATTATTATGGAATAGATGTCTTTTTTTATGCATCTAAGAAAATGAAATGTATAGGGTTTACTTATTAAGATATATGTAAAGATTCACGTTAAAAAAATATGTAAAGGTTTTTTTAAAAAAAAGTATATGTAAGGTTTTTATTAACTTAAAAGACATAGAAAAACCAATTTTTAATTACTACAATTGTCGCTACTCTATAAATTACACACAACACTATATTCAATATCCTAAACAACATAATTAAGCCCTTTTGGATATACAACACCATATTCAACTTATAAATTACAACCCAAATCAATCATACAATTACACAATGAAAGCATGAAAATGTAAAATGTATTACCTTCTGAATTATTACTTGGAATTTTCACAATTATTGAAAGAGAATCTCCAAATTTAATTTTTTAGAAAACATCAAGACAATGTGAATTTTATTCTTTTTAACTTCCATAGAAAAAAAAATATTACGCACATTATTTCAACCCTTATGGAAAAGAATGTTTACATGTAGCATGCAAAACGTGTTTAATTGACTTAGAGATATAAAAATTAGTCAACCAACTATGGTAGAATTAAGGTTTCAAATTTCAAATAAAAAAATTCTACAATAATAAAAAATTATTTTGTGATAAATATGATTATGAAATGCATTATTTTTCATTAAATTAGTTCAAATTACAAAATAATAATAATAATAATAATAATAATAATAATAAGATCACCATAAAAAATAATCACGCGCAACGCGTGAGTCTGCGTCTAGTACATAATAACAGTTGTGATACAAGTTTAATCTCATTTTGATAGTAAAAGATTGTTGTTCAATTCTACTTTTGGAAGTGGGAGACTATTATTATCTTTTAGAAAAGATTGAGCGAAATAAATGATAATGATAGAAAACAAGTGGAAAATGCATTTTCATATTATTTTTTTTTCTTGAAATTTCCCTAAAACTTGTTGGAGAAATTTTTTTGTTTGATGATTTAATATTTTTGTTTGAAATTGGGTCAAGCGAATTTCGGGTGAGATTATGAAGAATAACTCTTTTGATTATCAAGACTATTTTTTTTTTTTTTTGACAGAGATTATTAAGACTATTAATTGAGGAGAAGTGTTATATCCACAAAATTTTTAAAATACTTTTACTTAAGATTTGTTGTGAAAGTATTGTGAAAATGTTATGGATATAACATTTATATTTATTAATTAAGTATTTCTTGAAAGAAAGCCTTTACAAAATTAAATTTTTGATGAACAATTTGAGATTTAAATTCTCAATATATATATATATATATATATATATTATAAATGAAACATTTTGAAAAATATTTTAACGTTTAAAATGAAATATTCCTAAACTCTTAAGGTTTAGAATATAATTTACCATTCCTTTTTATCTATGATTCTAAATTATCTATGTATTCTATATATAAGAGGATTTATTTATTTCAACTGGACTTTTATGTGGTTCAAAAATACCATTATTAATGAAGGGTAATTTTATTTAGAAATAGGTTTGTCAAACTAGCCTTATCACATGCGTTTCGCATGTGCAATGAGGTTTTTTTTTAGTGGTCTTATTTTGTAGGAAAAAAACAATGTTTTTATTTTATATATATATAATTTTTATTTTGAGAATCTAATTGATGATGCTATAAAATACCACCTTAAAAATCGTCCATATGTCTTGTCCTAGGAAAAAGAAAGAAGGATGGGCGTAGCCATATTACCTCGTCCGTCATAAATTGGGTGAGGACGGACGAGGCAAGCATGTTTCTGCTGAGGCACGTCCGCCCTTAATTAGGGACGGACGAGCCAAATATTCTAAACTTGAACCTTACCTATAAACTAAAACCTCCATTGCTCATGATAAAGCACCAGTTCAGATAAAGTAACTTCCATGGAAGTTATGGAAGTTACCTCCAACTTTGGTGAATTTCTCGACAATAGGAACGGTTATAAGGACAAATAACCGTTCCATGCACTATATAAACGCTTCTCTATGTAGAGGTAAGGGATTGGGATTTTTCCTTTGAGAAGAGAAGAATAAACACTTAGAAATTTTTCCTTTCGATTCTAGCCCACTAACTTCATCATCGGAGGACCATAGGCCAGCCTCCACCGGTCTTTTCTCTGATTGAATTTGGTTTTACAGGATTTGACTTTGAAGATTGTCGAAGTCCGAAGATTTCCAACCCACTGATTTTCCAGAATTATCAGTTCCATAGGCCGGCCTCCACCGGTCTTTTCTCTGATTGAATTTGGTTTTACAGGATTTGACCTTGAAGATTGTTGAAGTCCGAAGATTTCCAACCACTGATTTTCCAAAATAATCAGTAATTTATAAGTGGGATAAAGCAATTTAAAAATTAATAGGAGAGTGACCCATTCTTTAGGCAATGCTTTAGTGTGAGAGTTAGAGTTGTATTTTTATTGGATTGTTATTTAGTTTTGTTTCTACTTAAACATAGGGGTGTGGGGGCATTTTTGAATAAAAAAAATGAGAATCCCAAACAGGGGAAGTCTTTTAAATATTAGTACTAGCCTTATCACACGTGTTTCGCTCGTGTAATGGGGCTTTTTTTTAGTGGTCCTATTTTGTATCTGTGGGGCCCGTGGGCCCGGAATCCCCGGCCCACCTTTAGGCTGGCCCAAGGCCCAAGCCGAGGAGGACAATCGTCCCAGATAGTCGTCCAAAGGGTCTTAGCCCTTTTCGGACCCATGCCGAGGACACGACCTTCCTCGGCACACCTAGTCTAATCCTGGGTAGGGGGCAAACCCAGAATAGGTGGTCACATCCACACTTAGTGAGTTTGCCCGACTCCCCAGGCTACATTGATGGTGATAAGACCCCTGAGCAGTGCAACCTTGGAGGCCACAACCCACAGCATGGTGAAGAACCTGTCTGATGGGATAGGCTCTAAAGGCAGTGGCCTGGATGGTCAACAGCTGTAGGGTCAGGATCAAACTATAAGGAGTATATAAGGCAAAGAGCCCCCCTGGTGAAGGGGGGGCCTCCTCGGACGCCAGCCGAGGAGCAACCCCAGACGAAGATCGACAAAGGAAAAACGCGAGGAGCACCGGTGAGAGTCCGGCCGGAGCCAGACCCTTTGCCCCACTTTCTACAAATTCATTGTCGGGGGTGCCCTTCCGAAAACGGAGCCCCTACAATTGGCGCCGTCTGTGGGAAGGGTTAGTGCGCCGGCTGGCGCAACCGGTGGTCGTTCCAAAGTAGTTGCTATGCAAAGTTGGCGGTGCAAAAAAAAAAAAAAAAAAAAAGGAGAAGAAGAGAAGAATTGCAGTACGAAAAGAAAATTCAACAGCAAATAAAAGAAAAGTTCTTTATTATTTCAGAAAAGATTACAAGTACAACAATCTTTGTTATTTCATAAAAGAAAAGTTACAAATACAATTAGAGGCTCAGACAGGCATGTTTTACAAAAAATCCTACCAACTAATCCTACCAACTAATCCTACAATCAGAGGCCCAGGCGGACTGGTCTTGGAACTGGCCGGGCAAGAGGCTCGCAAAGAATTAATATCAGGAATGAGGGAAGTGTCAACCCGTGCTTTTACCGGCGTCTAGAGAATGGGAGAACTGGACAGTAAAAGCACGGGAAGGGGGGCTGGGGGCTGGCTCGCCTTCAAGCCAAAGCTTGAACAAAGTAAGGAGCCGACCTAGGGACCCCGGAACACCTTCCCTCGTGATGCTTCCTCGACCCTCTCCAAACTGCACGAGCACTGACCGTCGAAGATGGCAATGCTCGGGCACCAGCCGTGACGGGAGTTCGCGTGCCTCCTTCGTCGGAGGTGCGCTCTGGGGAAGGGCGTTAGGTACTTCAACGACGTTCCCCCTGGCCACCGTACAAGGCCCTGCCAGTGTTACGCCTAAACTCTGCCGCGCCGGCAGCCCAGTGGGGGCTGCAGCCACGGCGGCCCTTAACTCCAGATCTCCTAACTGTGGTCACAATCCTGGTGGCGGTGTCAAAGGGGCTCGGGGAGGTGAAAGTGTATATTTCTGTTCGTGGTGGGAGATTCATGAAATGAGGAGAAACACTCCCCCCAGAACGCCTTTTATGGAAGGCGAAAACCGGTGGGAGTTGAGCCGCGCAGAATTCGAAGGGAGAATTGTCAAATGGAATTAATTCCCACCCAATTCCAAGGGGATTGCCAACCGCCTGATTCGTGTTAATTCACGAGGGCATTAATGGAGGCGCGTTATGGGCACCGAAGCGTCAAACACGGAGCGCGGAAGGCCAAGCGACGCCTCGTAAACCAGAAAGACGAGGAACACAAACCAGAGGCAAGATCAGCCCCACGTGCGAAGTCACAAACCGACCCGAGGCAAAACAGCTCCCAGAAAATGACTCGTGGATGTCTTCACACTAAAGCAAAGTTCTCGGATCCGAGGACGAACTCCTATTGAAGGCAACTGTGCAGTAGTGGTATACTAACTCTTGCCCCAGCAGCCTACAAGGGGTTAATGGAAGGGACCTCTATCCGATGTGAGACTGAGTTGCCCAAAGAGGTGAACATTGTGTCCTCACACTCGGGGACGAAGGCGAAACCAACGATGGCAGCAATTGTACCTAGGACTTGCATGGTCCTCGGACCCAAGCCTACGGGGAGCTGGCCACTCGTTCTGAAGGCAGCAACTGTACCTAGGTCTTGCATGGTCTACGGACTCAAGCCTATGGGGAGCTAGCCACTTACCAACGATGGCAGCAATTGTACCTAGGACTTGCATGGTCCTCGGACCAAAGCCTACGGGGAGCTGGCCACTCGTTCTGAAGGCAGCAACTGTACCTAGGTCTTGCATGGTCTACGGACTCAAGCCTATGGGGAGCTAGCCACTTACCAACGATGGCAGCAATTGTACCTAGGACTTGCATGGTCCTCGGACCCAAGCCTACGGGGAGCTGGTCACTCGTTTTGAAGGCAGCAACTGTACCTAGGTCTTGCATGGTCTACGGACTCAAGCCTATGGGGAGCTAGCCACTTACCAACGATGGCAGCAATTGTACCTAGGACTTGCATGGTCCTCGGACCCAAGCCTACGGGGAGCTGGCTACTCGTTCTGAAGGCAGCAATTGTACCAAGGTTTTGCATGGTCCTCGGACCCAAGCCCATGGGGAGCTGGCTATTTACGACAGAGCCAAGGCGCTGCGTGGTCCAAAGACCTAGTCTTGTGGAGAAACTAACTACCTACTGAAGAGTCTGAGTGCTAATCCGGCCACTCAAGGAAGAACCAGCCAGCTGAAGGCCTTCCGGAACATAAGGGCCGAGGTTTACAAAACCCTCCTCCCCGTCCGAGGAAACGCGCAGCAAGGTTTTGAGGGGCTATTGTGGGGCCCGTGGGCCCGGAATCCCCGGCCCACCTTTAGGCTGGCCCAAGGCCCAAGCCGAAGAGGACAATCGTCCCAAATAGTCGTCCAAAGGGTCTTAGCCCTTCTTGGACCCATGCCGAGGACACGACCTTCCTCGGCACACCTAGTCTAATCCTGGGTAGGGGGCAAACCCAGAATAGGTGGTCACATCCACACTTAATGAGTTTGCCCGACTCCCCAAGCTACATTGATGGTGACAAGACCCTTGAGCAGTGCAACCTTGGAGGCCACAACCCACAGCATGGTGAAGAACCTGTCTGATGGGACAGGCTCTAAAGGCAGTGGCCTGGATGGTCAACAGCTGTAGGGTCAGGATCAAACTATAAGGAGTATATAAGGCAAAGAGCTCCCCTGGTGAAGGGGGGGCCTCCTCGGACGCCAGCCGAGGAGCAACCCCAGACGAAGATCGACAAAGGAAAAACGCGAGGAGCACCGGCGAGAGTCCGGCCGGAGCCAGACCCTTTGCCCCACTCTCTACAAATTCATTGTCGGGGGTGCCCTTCCGAAAACGGAGCCCCTACAGTATCCAAAAAAAAAAAATTATGTTTTTATTTTATATATATAATTTTTATTTTGAGAATCTAATTTATAAGTAAATATATAAATTTGAAATTTATAAGAGAGTGGTCCTATTTTTTAGGTAATATTTTAATAGGAGTTAGAGTTGTATTTTTATCAGATTATCCTTTAATTTTGTTTCTACTTAAACATTGAGATGTAATGACATTTTTGAAAAAAAAAAAAAAAAAGAATTCCAAACAGGGAAACCCCTTAAATAGTAGTATAAATAAAAATAAAACAAAAAGTAAGGACACTCTCCTGTTGATTTTCAAATTGCTTTATCCTAAATGCGTAATATTAATGAGAAAATGTGTAAACCTTAGGACAAAACTTAGGTGCTGTTTTTTAGGTTCCCTACTTAAGATTGAGCTATATGGTTATTTAACTAAAAAATAAATTTCAATCCTATGAAGAAAAATTCCCATAGCAAAATCTTAAGAAGAGAATTTAAGAAATAGCACCTATGTACTATACCTAAAATTTTTCCTAAATCTTAAATTGGAATGAATGAAAATTTGTGACCCTAAAATAAATAAAAAAAAGATTTTTTCCCTTTGAATTCAAAAAAAAAAAAAATTCTAAAATTTAAGTTTTTTTTTATTATTATTATTTTTTATAATGTACAAAAAAGAAATTATAGTTAACTGTTTATCATTTTTGTTTGTTTAAAAAATTAAAAAATAAATAAATTATAACAAAGGTAAATTACCCTTACAAAAAAAAAAAAAATGATAATAAATAAATAAAATAGTCTACTACACTATTTATATGAGTCGGCTACCGCGCTAAAAATCATTTTCAACAACTGGTTCAGAAGAACAGTAGGTATGACTCATGACTTCTTCAATAATTTTCATCCTTTGGATCTGAAGGTGTTACCTACCTGTATCAGTTCGATGCACGCTTCAGCATGTCTCTCTCCCTCCCCCGGAAATATACCATTACCGGTGCCAAAATTTATCTCTCTCTCCCCCAGAAACATACCATTACCGGTGCCAAAATTCAGCGGTGTCCTAGAGGATTCTGAGTTTGATTACAATAGTCACTGCCCTCAATTTCTCAAATCTGTAAGTTCTCTTTTTTTTCTTTTCTTTTTTTTTTCTTTTTTTTTTCTTTTTTTTTGTTTTTTTCACGTTCAGTCGTCTCTTTTTATTTTTTATTTCCTCCAATTATTTCCCTAAATCGCTGTATTTCCTCTCGCCGTTACAAACAACTCGCTGTGCCTTTAGTTACACTACTACGTAAGGGGAAGAGTCAACGTTTATTGTACTATCGAAGTATTACCCCTTTGGATAGATTTTTTTTATTTTTTATTTTATTTTGTTATAAATAAGGAAATTGGATTGTGATATTTGAGAAGGATAATTATTCAATACTGGGGAGCTCTCTCCACTCACATAATAGTGAGTTCCATTGATTAAACTTGTGGTGGGATGCACCATTTATGTGAGTGTATTGAATAATTTTTCTTTATGGATAAGGATTTGAATTTTAAGTTTTAGTTTAAATTTAAATGATGTGAACAGATTATTATATGGTAGAATTTGAACCTATGGAGTCCATGCCACGATGATTGTTCGTATCATTAGACTCAGACACCAATTGGCTTAGTTAGAGTTTGAAGTTTGAACTCCAAATTCGATGACAAGAGAATCTTCTAGTTAAACTAACTGAAACCCACATGGAATAACATTTTTTTTTTCTTTTCTATTGGTTTAATATATGGATGGGTTTGAAATTTATAATATCATTTTTAAAAAAATTAAATGGATTTTAAATGATTAGGTCTAACCATCTAAGAAGCTATTTCAAATCCATAATATCTTTTTTTTTTTAATAGAAAAAATCTCCATGCTTCAAATTGTCATATGCGGTTAAATTTATCTCAATGAATTTATACTAGCAATTGTTCTTCAAATCCCTTGAATTTTAATTCTCAAATCAAAATGAAACCTAAATGTATTTCTGATGTGTATCTGCTTTGATGTTTCAAGATTGGCAAATCAAGTTCGCTAGTAATTCTTGATGGCTCTTATAACCAAGGAAGGCGCCTCTTTGTCATTTACCCGCCAATGGATATATGATGTCTTCCTTAATTTTACTGGCGAGGGCACCCGCAAAGATTTTGTTGATCATCTATATGCTGCTTTGGATCGGAAAGGAATAATCACCTGCAGTGATCATGAACTTGAGAGAGGGAAAACCAAATGGGAAGCAATTGAAGAATCAAGGATTTCAGTCGTCATTCTTTCAAAGCACTATGCTGATTCCCTTTGGTGCTTGTTTGAACTTGCAAAGATTGTGCAATGCCAGAAAGAGAAGGGGCAAACAATTCTTCCGGTTTTCTTTGATGTTGATCCATCTGAGGTACGGAACCAGACGGGGAGTTTTGGGGAATCTTTTGAGCATCTAGTAAAGTTTTTGGAGGAAAATATGGAGGAGGTGCAAAGATGGAGGGCTGCTTTAGCAGAAGTGGCCAATATCCCCGGATGGGCATTACAAGATATGTAAGGTTTTTTCTTCTTCTTTTTCAATTCCTTCCATTCTAGTATATTGGCCAAAAAACTAGTGCATGTCGAGGCTCTCTGGAGGCCGTGCTTTCATTTCCATTTCTACATAGATGCAACAGGTATATGGACTTTGGAGATGCCTGGCTCTAGGTCTGTATAAAGATCCTTGAAGAGATTAACAGAAACTGATTGTTTCAAGAACAGTTTTTATTATATCATTGAATTTTAATGACTACTCACACTAGGTGCTTGCTTTCATATTTCAAACACCTTATGTAGGAATGTGTATGTTCTTTTTATTTCAGTACCAGTAAAAGTGCAAATGTTTAGTTCCTTCCGCACTAACCACATCTGACATTCTGGCACCAAATTCCAAACTTCAGAGGGATGTTTCCCCAACTAGTTAGCCAACCAAACAGAAGAGATGCTACCATCTCTGGCCCAGCATTGCTGATCTGACACTTTAAGAACTAAAACTTAATATGGTTTAGACACTATATTAAAATAATTATATGTTTATAGATAAGGAATTGTCTATTATCTAGTAGAAATCACTGTTTTTAAAATTGTTGATCGAGTGTTCTTGTGCGCTTCGCACCACTTCTTCAATTTCTTCTGCAAATTATACCAATTCCTTTTTTTTTTTCGTTATTGTAATTCCTTAGGAGAGTTTTTTGTTCACATCATGTGTACACTAGTCTTCCCCTATATTCTTAGGGGAAATTGCATTTTTCCCCTTAACTACAATGCAGTTACAGTGTCCCCATAAACTTCAAAACTGATCAATTTCCCCCCTAACTATTTGTAATAAGCACTTTGCTCTCTGCTGTGAGGGTTTCTCTCAAATTGAACAGAAAATTCAAATTTCTGTCATACACGTTTTTTGAGAAAATAAACTTTTTCATTAAATTTGACGGAAATCTTAACAAGAGGGAGTAAAGTTCTTATTACCAATAGATAAGGTATATTGCTTAGTTTGTGAAGTTTTTTGGGGGGACATTGTTACACTATAGTTATAGTTAAGGGGAAGTGTAAGCAATCCATATTCTAAAAATATATATACACACACATATCCTTATGAAAAATGCAACAACTGGCTCTCTTCTTCCCTTTGCTATGTATTCCCAGCAAAATAAAGCAACATATACATGTATTTTCCCCCCACTCTCTTTCTCAACTTTTGGCTTGACTCAATTAATATAATCTATTTGAAAGGATCCTCTGGGGCTACTGCATGTATAATCCTTTAATTCCTCTTGTATATTTCATTCTTCATTTCATGTAATCTTTATTACCTATAAAAAACACTAAAATCCTGGCTTAATTATTTATGGCTGGTTCAGACTCATCAAATGACTTTTGTTCATTCTCCTTGCAGGCATGAGTCAAAAGTTATCCAAGACATTGTTGGAGTGATATTGAAAAGAGTTAGTCCCCCATTCTTAGTTAAGGACCTAGTAGGGATAGATTCTCATGTGGAGAAAATAAATACATACTTAAGGATAGGGTTGAATGAAGTTCGTATGATAGGGATATGTGGGATGGGTGGTATCGGCAAGACAACCATTGCAAAAGTTGTTTATGAGAGGTTGTCTAATCAATTTGAAGGAGGTAGCTTTCTTTCTAATGTTAGAGTAGTTACTAAAAGAAGGGGTTTAATTTGTTTGCAAGAAAAACTTCTTTCTGACATCTTGATGGTTAGAGATATAAGAATCTTCAGTGTTCAGGAAGGAGTCAGTCAGATCAGGAATAGGCTGCATACGAAAAGGATACTTCTCGTTCTTGATGATGTGGATCAATTAGAGCAGTTAGAAATATTGGCTGGGAAGGGTGATTGGTTTGGCCCAGGCAGTACAATTATCATTACAACAAGAGATGAATATTTGCTGAGTATACATGGAGTTGATGAAATATATAAGCCTAAGGAAATGAATAATGAAGAAGCACTTCAACTTTTCAGTTTGAAATGTTTCAAAAATAAACAACCTCCTGAAGCTTATATGGAGGTGTCTAATCATTTTGTCAAATATGCTGCTGGCCTTCCTTTAGCTATTGATGTTTTGGGTTCTTTTCTGCTCAATAGAAGCATCACTGAATGGGAAAATGAATTAAAAATGGTTAAAGAACATTCTCTGAGACAAGTTCTTGACGTGCTTCAAATTAGTTTTGATGGGCTGGAGGAAATAGAGAGGGAAATATTCCTACATATAGCATGCTTTTTTAATGGGGGGGACAAAGATCGTGTGGTAGAAATACTAGACTGTCTTGGCTACTACACGGATTTTATATTAAATATTCTCATTCGTAAATCTCTTTTAAGAATTTTATCAGACAATCGATTGTGGATGCATGATCTACTACAAGAAATGGGTTGGCAGATGGTTCACCAAGAGTGTGCTATAGAGCCTGGAAAACGTAGTAGATTGTGGCTGCATGAAGACATTGACAAGGTGCTGATAGAAAATACGGTAAGAGGTTAAGTAGAAACCTTGAACTTAAGCATGACCCTATTCTATTACTGAAGAAAATATACTTTTGAAAACTATTGTACTCTTTTGTTATGCAATTCACCAATCCCTTGTTTTTGATTATTAGGGAACAGAAGCTGTTCAAGGCATGGTCTTGGATTTGCCCACGCAAAAAGAGGCACACTGGAATCCGGAGGCCTTTTCAAAGATGTGTAATCTTAGATTGCTCAAAATTCAGAATGTGCAGCTTCCTTATGGGCTCACACATTTTCCTAATGCTCTAAGATTTGTTGAATGGAATGGGTATCCTTTAAAATCTTTGCCACAAAATTTCAAAGCAGACAAGCTTGTTGAACTTAACATGTGTCATGGAAAAATTAAACAACTTTGGGGGGGAGTAAAGGTAATGTTGTTACTCACCTTTGTATTAGTTAATTTTACTAAAAGTAATTCTATGGTTAAAGGAATCTAATCATTCTGCAATATCTCTCTCTCTTTTCTTTTTTAATTTCTTGAACAGTATTTGGACAATTTAAAATTCATCAAGCTCAGTCATTCCCGAGATCTTAATAGGACCCCCGACTTCACAGGGGTTCCAAATCTTGTGAAAATAGATCTTGAAGGTTGTTCAAATCTAGTTGAGGTTCACCCATCCATTGGAGCACTCAAAAGGCTTAGTTTTTTGAATCTGAAAGATTGCAAATGCCTTAGAAGTCTTCCAAAAAAGATTGAAATGGAATCTCTTGAAATTCTTATTCTTTCTGGTTGTTCAAAAGTCAAGAAGATTTCTGAATTCTCAGAAAGCATGCAACAGCTTCGGGAGCTTTCTTTAAATGGGACAGCAATAAAAAAGCTACCTTCATCAATTAAACATTTGACTGGTCTTACTTTGTTGAATTTGAGAGATTGCAAAAATCTTGTGTGTCTTCCCAGTGTTATTTATAGTTTGAAGTCTCTCAGAGAACTCGATCTTTCTGGATGCTCAAAGTTGGTTGAATCTCAAGTTCATGAGATTTTGCGCACTCATGAACCTGAAATTGAGCTAACTTCTTTTGAGAAGGAAAAGTTTTTATCTGCTCGTGGAAAAGAAGTTGTAGAGACATCTAATGAAAAAGGAAGGACGTTGTCCATTCTTGAAGCAGAAATTGAGACTGTACCTTCTCAAACTGAAGGTCAGAGAAAATCTAAATTGTATATGCATTTTGGAGAACCAGTTGATCCTCCTACTCCACAGTCTGTCTCAACATCAGGTACAAGTAAAAAAGCTGCAGTAAAACAATCTAAATTGTCTGTGCATGTTGGCAAACCAGTTGAGCCCTCTACTCCACAATCAGTCTCAACATCAGGTACACATAAAAATGCCGCAGAAGAACCGATGACAATACCTCCTTCTGGTAAGAGCAAGGGAAGTCAACCTATCGATGTAGTGGAAATTGAGCTTCCTTGTCAACCTGACAGTCAGCAGTTGCTAGAACTGAGAAGAGGTGCCAAGAGGTCTATTGAGCACATGGTGGGGATGATTTTGTCACATGTGAGTAATACTACATCCAAAAGAATTGGTGTTCATGGAAGTGGTGGGATTGGAAAGACCAGTGTACTGAAAGCTTTGATCAATCACCCCAAAACAAAATACTTGTTTGATGTGAATATTTGGGTGTCTGTCTCTAGAAATTGGAGCATGAGAAAGATTCAAAATGAAGTTTTACGACAATTGTCATTGTTGCCAGCAGACTCCAAAACGGATTCTGAAATTGCAGAGGAACTATTTCAATCTCTAAAGTGCCAACGGTTTTTGTTGCTTTTGGATGATGTTTGGGAGCAGATTGATCTACATACAATTGGTATTCCTGATCTCACTTTAGAAAATGGTTGTAGGATGATAATTGCAACAAGATCCCTGGGCGTGTGTCACATTATGGCTACTGATGTAGAGATTCAAGTTGAGGGACTTTTAGAGGAAGAAGCTTGGGAGTTGTTTAGGGAACAAGTGGGTGGGATTGTTGATTCTCCAAATATCAAGCCTCATGCTCGAGCTTTAGTTCAAAAGTGTCATGGTCTGCCATTGCTAATCATTGTTACTGGAAGGGCACTGACTAAGGAGATTGATGCTTTAGCCTGGATGCATGCAGTGAGCGAATTTTCACAGTGCAGTGCACATGGGATGTATGGTTTTGAATCTCTAATCCAAAAATTGAAATTCAGTTATGACAGATTGGAGGGTCTCGAGTTGAAGAGTTGCTTCCTTTACTGTGCCTTATTTCCAGAAGATTGGGAGGTCAGCATATTGGATTTGGTAGAGTACTGGATCCATGAAGGTTTGATTAGTGGAAATTGGACAGATGCATATAAGAGGGCGCATGATATAGTTAATATTCTTGTAGGTGCCTCTCTTTTGCAGAGTTCGGAAGATAGTCTTTCTATCAAAATGCATGATCTCATTAGGGATTTAGCATCAGGGATCTTGTCATTAGAGGCAGAAGGTTGTCAGTTTCTGCTCAGAAATTATTCAAGAATGACACAGCTATCAGACACAGAAAATAGTTCATCGCACAGATCACTTGAAACTTTTGAAGGCAATAGACAGTTGATTCTTGAAAGTCGTCAGTTCTTATCAAGGGCTGCTGCAGGTCTAACTGAGCCACCTTTAAATGAGGAATGGGAAGAAGCCAAGATGATATTTTTGATGGACAATGAGTTATCCAGACTACCTGAGAGACCAAATTGCCCAAAACTTTTGGCATTGTTCCTCCAAAGAAATCATCATCTAAGAATGATACCTTCACCGTTCTTTGATTTAATGCCTTTTCTTAAAGTTTTGAACCTATCCAAGACCAGGATCAAATCCCTGCCAAAGTCACTTTTTAAGCTTATAAAGCTTGAGGTACTTATTCTACGTGATTGTGAATGTCTCATTCTGCTTCCATCTGATGTTGGCTCTCTAAGACAACTTGAGGTGCTTGATCTCCAAGGAACTGAGATTGACAAATTACCTGATGAGATTTCTGAGCTGGCTTCTTTGAGGCACTTAAAAGTATCGTTTTATGGATCTGTCAACTGGAGTGAATATGTTAAGCTTCCTTGTGAATTGGTTTCACAGGGAATAATATCTAGTCTCCATGAATTGGAAACACTGAGTCTTGATGTGTACCCAGGAGATAGAAGGTGGGATAAAGATGTGAAATCTGTCATAAATGAGGTGGGGAACTTGACAAAGTTGATTGCCTTTTCTTGCTATTTTCCAAAAGTAGAGTTTCTTGAACTCTTTCTTCAAACAGGCATACCATGGATTCGAGGATTAAACAAATTCAAATTTGTTGTTGGCCATGATGTGAAACGCTTTGTAGCTCAGGTTGTGGACAATCTGGAGTTTGATCATGTCCAATGGGGTCGATGCTTGAGATTTATAAATGGTGAGATGATACCAGATGCAGTTGTGGAAGTATTAACTCGTGCTACTGCTTTCTATCTAGATCATCACATCAATGTTTGCAGCCTATCAGAGTTTGGAGTCAGTAATTTCAATGGACTGAGATTTTGTGTACTGAGAGAATGTCCTAAGATTCAAACAGTTATTGGTAGCAAGGAACTTTCTGAAGCTGTATTTCCAAATCTGGAACACCTAAGTATTAATTATCTGTCAAACTTCAGAAAAATTTCGGAAGGAATGATACCACAGGGAAGCTTTGCTAAGCTAAGAATTTTGACACTGCATGCATGCCCCAATGTTCAATTTGTTTTTGCAAGCTCCATGCTCCAGTTTTTTTCTAAGTTAGAGGACTTGATAGTTGAAGATTGTCCAGCCATTGAGGAGATCATATTTCAGGATCCAGTTGTTGATTCTGGTAGTGATAAACTCCCTAGCTTGAAACGGTTAAAACTTCACTATCTACCCAGATTGGTTAACATAATGAAAGGTGTGTGGTCCCCACTAGAAGACATTAGCTTATATGATTGCCCTAGATTGAAGAACCTTGGCATCGACTCCAATACATGTCATACCTTAAAAAAGATTAAAGCAGAGAATGATTGGTGGGAAGATTTAGATTTGCAAGATACATTACGCTTGCGTCTTCAAGCTCATTTCACCCCTATTTGTGACAACGATTTATGATACATATACAAGCATTAAAATGGATTTATCCTGTTTGGCACCGTTGGTTGTTTTGCTCACTTGGAGATCAGAAAAAGGAAGAGGCCACATCTAAAAGGATCCAAAAGGAATAAGAATTATTAACTTCTGGTGTAGTTGATTGCACTAGTGATGTCAAACAGAGGTGTACAACCCAGCAATCACAATATTTCTGTGACAGGTTTGTGCTTTATATTTTAACTTGCTTTTGAAACTTCCATCTCATATTGAATCATTTTATTTTCTTTTAAAATTTAACTCTAGAGAAATGCTTCTAGATTCAGCTGTATTCATTATCTTAAAGGTCCTGGTTGGAAAAGTTCTCAAAAAACCGTTTTTTATTTTAAAAAAAACAGTACCTATAAAGTGTTTACCTAGATGTTTTCAGCAAACAGTTTCTAGAAAACTGTAATTCAAAAAAAATACCAAGGAAGCAGTCTTTTTGAAAACACCAAAATGGTGTTTTTGACTGTTTTCAAGGAATTGTTACTGGAAACATGTAGAGAACATGGCTCATTAACTGCAAACATCTAAATAACTGAAAAATGTCTTTTAACTTCAAATTGCATTGTCCTAATGACTCCATTTCAAACAAAGAGAGGCATTTAGCACTGCATCATCCCTTTAGCCAAAAAAATCTACAACGGTTAATATCTTACGGGAAAATCGCAATTTGATGAAGCTAATGACCTCCTAACACTCTTTACAAAATGGTTGCACCATTGTTGTTGCTTGGTTTTATTTTTTGGGTTCTTGTCTGCTCTTATTTCTTCCCTCTACAACATCTTATTCTACATCTTCAGACCATGGTGTTGTTCCTGGTCTGACAAATCTTCTTCTTTACATCACCCTCTCTCCTTTTCTTTGAGCCATCAATATTGCTCTCCAGTGTATATATATATATATATATATTTTTTTTTTTTTCCTTCTGCATTTTTTTTTTTTTTGGTTGGATAATATGAAAGTTCATTAATTTTATTTATTTATTTCTTCTTTTCTTCTTAGAGCTGGAATGCAGGAAGTTTATCTAATTTTTCCTTTCAATCTCACTGAAAATTGTTCAGATATGCAATTTGAAGGGCATCCAAATGAAAAAGTCAGCTTGCACTTACTGTCTTTGCTATTCTCTACAAGTAATTTCTCAATGTCTCCGATATGAATTATTTACATGGTGTTATTTTTTAGTATTTCATCTATCATGCTCATGATTATTTTATTGTATATTTCTGTAACTGCTTTGGGAATATTCTTTTGCATTAGGGTTTTGCGTCATTATATATACGTTTTGATAGATAATTAAAGTAATCTTATTAATGAAAAGAGAAAGGAAAAATACAAATTGTTCATGATGATGAACGCAGGATAACATAAACAAACAAAAAAGAAAAAGAAATCAAGAGGTTATTCTAAGAGAAAACATAAACTCAAAAAGAGAGGAACAATCCATAAAACCCCAGCATTGAGACCAATCAAAAAGACTATGTTGGCATAGAACTTTTAACTCTTCCAACTTTTTCTTAATGTCCTCGAAGGAGCAGCGGTTTCGTTCGAACCATACAATCCACATCAAAGTATCAAGCAACTTGGAATCAAATTCCAAATATTTGAAGTATGATGCCAGCAAAATAATAACTCCGCCACAAAGCCTGGCATGACCCATTGAATGCCAAAAACCTGAAGCATAGAAACCCATAAAGAGCATACAACAAGACAAATTTTTTATTTTTTTGATGGATATGTACAATAGGACAATGAAGAAGTAAGTGGTCCACAAATTCCCCATTACAACAGCACATACAACACCGATTTGCCAAAAAGTGACCCCTAAGCATGAGATTATCCAAATCAAGAATCCAACCATGAGCAGCTGTCCACAAAAAGAAAGCTGCTCGTTTAGGAACCTTTGTTTTCCAAACACCCTTCCAAGGGAACAAAGAATTCTAAGCATGCCGGATCTCATGGTAGAAAGAGCGGGTGTCAAACTTACCATTTCCTTTGAGGTGCCAACAAAGAGTATCACTCTCTACCCCTTGGGAATAAGAGTATATATATATATATATATTTATAGAGGTTAAACTCTTAGACTAAGAAGCACGGTCTTAGACCATATACCGTTTCAACCAGAATTCTGTTTTGTATTCCAATTGAGGTTTTGTCGCAAGTGAGGAAGTTTCTGGATTTATTATCTACATATGGTTTATGAAGATTTTCCTTATTGTCTTTTATTTTTATTTTTTAAAATTTGTAGCTGAATAATGATAACATTAAGTTCTGCACTTATGTATTTTGCTCCAAAAGGGTTGCTATTTTTTCTTTTTCATGTTTTATTTTTTTATTTTTTTATTTCTGTTATGTTTTCTTTAATTTCTTTGTCAAAGTCTGCCTAGCTATGTTTTTAGTGTTAAATACTTAATTTGGTTGGTTATTTTATTTATTTATTAGAACTTCACAGTCTACGTAGATATGTTTTTAGAGATAAGTGTGGTAAATTGTTAATAGTCCTAACTCCTAACATTATCTACCAATCAGGACTTCCTTGTCAGAAAGATGAAAGCTTACATATATTGATCGGTTACCTAACATATTATTGTCATAAAAGTGCTTTAAATAAATAGCATGGAATTATTTTTCTTGATATATCATCTTAGAAATGCATTTTTATTCTGTTTATTTACATTATGCTACTTGTTGGCAAAAAATAATTATTGTTACACTTAAATGTTCATCATCAATACTGCTAAAACAGAGTTTTTAGTCACGTAGTAGTAATTTTTTTGGAATTCAGATAGCAACTAGATTCAGACCAAGAGCACATTCTTATATATATTTTGATTTATTTAAGCACTAATTGATTTATTGGACTTTAAGCTCAGTTTCTAGATTGAAAAAAGAGGTCCTCTAGAATTTTGTTTATAGTGAAAAAAAGACAACTGGGTGCTTCACGTTGAAACATTTTTAGTGCTTTAAAGTTTGATGAAATTTCCATACAACTGCTTTTTATGTCAATGCCAACGTGAGGGAATATACAATATATTTGAAGTTAAAAGCACTTCATTTCTTCTTGTAGAAATTGAGTTTATAGTTTAAGGTGTTTGATAGTTGTATTGTGATTTCCAAATTGTAGTTGCAGCCTTTGAAACTCCAAATTTCCCTTGCAATGCTCATGCATTACACCCTTATTTTTGGCTGGTATTTCCAGATTATGGGAGTTCAAGTGCTACTTGAAGTTATGGTGTTAGGATCAACTGCTAGCGGTTCAAGGCAAAAAGGTCCACTTGCTGTTTCAAATGCAACCTCCAGTGAAGGTGCCGATTCAAGTGCTGCTGGTGGAGGGTCTGAAATAGTTACTTTTGTGAAATTGTTTTGCTAGGCAGTTTCAGATCATCGTGTAATTAAAGTGGCTTTGGAATATTTTGGGCAGTGGCAGTTGAGTACTTGTGTATTTGGAAGTGGTGTTGGAAGGGTTCTCCCTTTTTTTGGTGTTTGTGTGGAGAATAAAGTGGTAATGAATATGGCAGTGTTGAATGTGTTTATGACAAATTTGGAATTTTATGATGTGTGAGCAATGAGCAAGAGCAGGTTCATGTTTATGAAAACTAGTCTCAATCCCCTATGATGCATGGAAATATATAATTATTTTGAGATGTTGTGTAATGTATAATTTATTTTCCAAATTTTATTATAAATAATTTGTTCACCTTAAAAATTAAATAGTTTCTAAAAGAATTTTTTTTTTAATGAATTAGAGTTTATTTAAAAAGTGAAATGAGATCTACAAAGAAGTTCATAACACCAAACCAGCCGCATACGCTACAAATTTCAGTTTCTATTTCTCTTTTTTTTACAAATATATATTTTTATCATTTTTGGTGTTTTTGATTGATATTATTATTTTTTTGATATGGCCATATTCTTCTAATTATTATTATTATTATTATTATTATGTATTATATTTTCCTAATTTCTTTTGGTATAACTAAAATTTTTAGGCAAAAATCACATTTTCACCTTTATATTTTTATGCGATTTTCACTTTGGTCCCTATCTTTTATTTTAACCGCTTTTAGTCCCTAAAATCTAAAAGGCGATCTCATTTTAGTCCTTGCAATTATCTCATGAACGGAAATAATTTATGTGACAAATGGAGTGCATCACTAGGCACACTAAATACTGATATCAACATTAAAATAATAATATAATATTTTATTTAGCATTTTAAAAATGCCACGTCATCTTTTAAAAACAAAAAATTAATTTATTAATTTTAACTAAATAAAAAAAATTAAAAACAAAAAAAAACACATAAATTGAGATCTAAGTCTGTCATGAATAAAACAATAAGAACACAAATCCAAAAATTAAAATCCAAAAATTCAGAACAACCCAGATCTAAGAACAACAAGAGCACATTTTTCTTTATTTGACATTTCTCTTTTCCTTTTTCTTAGAAAACAACCACAAAACACAAACCCAACAAATTAAAATAAAACCAACACAACACTCCCATAGTCTCTCTCTCTCTCTCGTAAATTCTTTATATCTCTCTCACTCTCAAACTCATCAAAGGCTCTACGATTCATCACCCACCAGTCCTTCTTCTCCGCCGTCCGATCAGGCGACCTTGACTCCCTCAATCAGCTCTTGGATAAGCTGTCCGGAGATGACCCATTAGATGCTTATATCATCTCCGATCTAATGGCTCTTGGATGCCTTTCACATCGCCGCTAAGCATGGCCACTTGGGTATGTTAATCTCTGATATGGATGCCTTTCAAATCAAGTCGGAGCTCCACGACCCACGGTAGGTGTCCCCATCGGATCCGATTTCATACATATCTAATTGGGTTTGTGCTCGTGTGTTCTAGGTTTGATTTTCTTGTGTTCTTGTGTTTGATTTTTTGGGTTTGTGCTTGAAATTTCTGGGTTTGTATGCTTTGGGTTTTGAAAATTTTGGGTGCTCAGAGTTTAGCTAGAGGGATGGAGAGTAGGAAGAACAATGTTGTTTCGGTTGCAAAGTTTGTTGTTCAAAATACCGATTTGGTTTTTATTTTTCTGCTCAATCTGGGTTTTTTCTCTCATCTCACATTAGATTTTTTTAAAATCTTTTTTTTTTTTACCAATCAATGGTATTTCTGGGTTTTGGCTAATCGTGTGTGTTTGTGTTTGATATTGCAAGTTGTCTCTTATGTGTGTTTGAATCTGTGTGTTTTAGAATTTAGCTACTGTTTTTTTTTTCTTCTTTTCTTACTTTTGTGTTCTTCAATCAGATTAACAAATAATTGATTAAGATCAAATGATTCTAAAGTTCACTAGATGTTTTTAGGTTTTGAAGTTTCTGGGTTTTTGTGCTTGTCCGTTCTTCCTCAGCTAGATCTCAATTTATATAATTTTTTGTTTTTATTTTTGTTTTTTTCTTATTTTATCATTTAGTTAAAATTCATAAATTAATTTTTTGATTTTAAAAGATGACTGGCATTTTTAAAATGCTAAATAAAATATTATATTATTATTTTAATGTTGATGTTAGTATTTAGTGTGCTAAAGATGCACTCTGTTTGTCATGTAGATAATTTTCGTTCATAAGATGACGGTAGGGACAAAAATGATATTGCATTTTTAATTTTAGGGACTAAAAGTAGTGAAAATAAAAGATAATGATCAAAGTGAAAATTGCGTGAAAATATAAGAATGAAAATGTAGTTTTCGCCAAATTTTTAAGTGTCAAATTTATTATTCAATTTTCTCATTCTCTTAAAAAGGTTGTCATAATAATAAAATTTTATCATATAATTACAATTGATAATATTCTCAATTCAAGCCTGTCTTTTTTTCATTTTTAAATAAGTATGCTAATGTGGACCGAAATGGATGGAGTGAATCGCAGTGGATCAAATTGAACTTGAATGGACCAAAGTAGACCAAATGGACCAAACTGGACCGAATTGACTATTTTACTAAATTGAACCTGAACGCATTAAATTCCACCTATTTTGGTCCATTCTACTAAATTCCACTAATATGGTGATTTTTGGTCGTTATGTAAAAAAAATCATTATTTTTCTTTCCTAAATCTATTTTCTTAGATTGCTTCACTCTTTTTTTAATGAGAAACTTTTTATGGACAAAATATGGCTATAAATGAGTTTGGAAAAATAACAACTTATCTATCTATCGATGATTTAGTTGAAATTTAAGTTGTCTATCTGTGGTTTGAAATTTAACACTTTACCTACTTGAGGTTTAACTGAAATTTAAATTGTCTACTTATGATTTGAAATCATATGATAAAAGTGTTCTACTGGATCCTTTTCGATCTTATTTGATTTTGTATTTTTATATTTTTTTTTTGTGTTTTTAAAGGAGATAGACATTAAAGTGGAGCAAAATTACATATTTAGCCATGTTTTTAATAGAGGTATATTACGGAACTCTAACTGACCTAACTTCAGGTAGGTAAAATGTCAAATTTCAAATAATAAGTAGACAATTTAAATTTCGGCCAAATTGTAAGTGAGTAAATTGTAATTTTTCCAGTTAGTTTAATTCAATAGCTACAACTCCAATTAATGTGGACAGAATTTAACTACAAAATTGGTTGTAGTCTAAGAGTACAACCTTACTCAATATCATTAATATTAATACATATTTTGAAAATTAAACCATTGGATTACGTGTTCTTTACGCTCTTAATATAAATGTTAAATTTTGTGCTAATAGGAAATTATTTATTATATGATTTATAAGATTATATTTTATGAATAATTTTAAACTATAAAAACTTACAATTTAAATAATTTATTGATGACATAGCTATATATTTAATTTTTTAATAATTATGCAAGCATGAATGATATAAGAAGAAAATGTAATCCAATGGTGGATTTGTCAAAATTCACCTATGACTTTTGACAAATCCACCGTTGGATTAAAAATTATCACATCCTGCCAATTTTACTCTACTTTTCCTCCCTTTCCTCTATCCAAACTGGTCATTAAGAGGTTGTCTAATTGTCATAGTGGTAGGTTCGGCCTTGCCCATTAATAAATGGGAAGGGAACCACTTGGACTAACAAGTCCAAACATTTAAGAGGGTCATTATTCAAAGTAAAAAAAATCTAAAGTCTAAATTGTGCTCATCAACTCTAATTTAAAGCTACAATCAATTTTGTAGTTAAATTTTGTCAATTTTATTTATTGAATGTGAGTTTTGACAAATTTACCATTGGATTAAAAATTGTCATTTCTTGCCAATTTTACTCTACTCTTCCTCTTTTTCCTCCATCTAAACTAGTCATTAAGAGATTGTCTAATTGGCATAGTGGTAGTTGTGGCCTTGCCCATTAGTACATGGGAAGGGAATCACTTGGACTAACAAGTGCGGCCATTTAAGAGGGTCATTATTCAAAGTAAAATAAATCTAAGGTCTAAGTTGTACTCATTAACTCTAGTTTAAAGCTACAATCGATTTTGTAACTAAATTTTGTCATTTTTAAATTTTTTTTTTTTTTTTATTGAATGTGAGTTTTGACAAATCCACCATTGAATTAAAAATTGCCATTTCCTGCCAATTTTACTCTACTCTTCCTCCCTCTCCTCCATCCAAACTAGTCATTAAGAGTAATTAGCATAGTGGTAGATCCGCCTTGCCCATTGTACATGGGAAGGGAACCACCTTGACTAACAAGTCCGGCCATTTAAGAGGGTCATTATTCAAAGTAAAATAAATCTAAGGTCTAAATTGTGCTTATTAACTCTAGTTTAGTTTAACACAGTTTTAATTTAAATGAATTAACAACATCTAAATCTTAAATTATTCTACTTTGAAATAATTTTTCCTTCAAAAACAAACACACACAACTACGAGTCCAAATCTTCTGTCTCATCAATTGTGCTCCACTTTATGCTCCACCAGTAAAATTTAGATAGCTAGCCTTTCTCATTAAATAAAATATCTCATTAAATGAGACAACTAGCCTCTCTCATTAAAATCAGAGTTATCTCATTTAATGAGAGGAGCTAGCTGTCTAAATTTTATTGGTGGAGCATGAAGTGGAGCACAATTGATGAGACAGAAGATTTGGACTCCTACGAGTCCAAATCTTCTGTCTCATCAATTGTGCTCCACTTCATGCTCCACCAATAAAATTTAGATAGCTAGCCTTTCTCATTAAATAAAATATCTCATTAAATGAGACAACTAGCCTCTCTCATTAAAATCAGAGTTATCTCATTTAATGAGAGGAGCTAGTTGTCTAAATTTTATTGGTGGAGCATGAAGTGGAGCACAATTGATGAGACAGAAGATTTGGACTCCACAACTACACAAGAGGGAGTGAGGTTCTACTTTGCAATATGACCATTAAATGGAGTGGATGCGAATCCTGAATTCAAACCGTTTTGTTTTCAAGTAAAAGAAACTAATAACTAGACAGGGTAATTAATTTTTTCAATTTTATGTGTCCCTTTTTTAGGGGCAATTTTACATTTGTCTGAACATAACTGGAAGCCTGGAACCAAATCAACATAGCCCAGTTGCGAAGTTGTTAATAAATTAGGCGTGGTAGCCTGGTAGTCATTTTCAACATATTAGTGGAGCTGAAGCATACCTTGTTGAAGTTTGAAGGGATCCGGTGAAGGTCACATATATTGAACATTCTTGACCCAGCTTTTCGAGAAATTATTAGGTTCATCGGGAGAAATGTTGAGGTCTTTCCAACCAATAAAATGATTTCATATTTACAAATGTATGAGTCAGCTTCCTAATTAGCAAAAAAAAAAAAAATCACCTAGTGATGTAACATTTGCATGAATGGAAGCGTTTTATTGGTAACGAGGATCAAGAAGGGTCACGTTAACAGTCCTCCAGGACCTAATAATTTCTGAAGCTATTCGTATGCACTAGGTTAGATTCTTTTAATTTTTAATTTATCTTTTTATCGTAATTGAATGTGTGGAATATTTGAATCCAAAATTTCCTTTATAAGAGTATTAAAAATATTTTTTTAGAAGAATATGAGTACTAAATAATGCTAAATTTCAAAGCTATATTATATATAACTGTGTTAATTGTCTCTGATAATTGAATAAGAGATCTGGAGTTCAATCACAACTTACACCTAAAACCATTTGGTGTCTTGGTCTAATGATAAAGAATACAATAATCAGAAGTGGATGCTATATGTTGAAACTCTATCACAAAAAAAAAAAAAAAAAAAAAAAAAAAAACTGTGTTAATTTATTATAATGTTGATATTATGAATTTATTATTTACAAAAGAAATTTTGGTTAGGTTAAATCCAAAATCTTTTGAACCAATTTGATGTTGATCTTCCTAGGACATTATGTTTAATAAATGAACTAATATCTTTTTGTAATGATTTTCAATCAAACAGTTTCACTTTCCAGTTAAAATGCTGTGTAATTGTTAGTAAGAAATATGCCGTGAATTTTATGTATCCAAATTGTCTCCATGTAATTTTAGAAGTTTTTCTGAGCTGTTATTTTTTTTGGGTGTGGAGGTAAAATTGCAGATTATCATATACAAGAAGCAATTTTTTTTTTGCTAAAAATATACCCGAAACAATTCACAGAGAGAGAGAGAGAGAGCATTGTAGGGCATGTGAACGTGCCAGGTGAGTGGGACCTGCAGGCTGCAGCATTGCTATAGTTGACTTATTATTATTAATTTTTTAAATTTTTTTGATAATTGCATTGCTAGTTGACTTCGTTTGCTGTGTAATGGTTTTTCCATTTCTAACATTCAAACATCTAAGACTCAAGCTTTCATCCACTCCAGAGCATTACCAAAGAGATTCAAAATTTAAAGAAGAAGAAAACCGAGCTAGAAGCACAGGTATGCCTAAAAGTTTGTTTACAATCACATACAATGAGTACATATAATCAATCATGGCATTTATATTTGTTGTGTTTCGACATGGGGAGAACATTATCTTTCATTATTTACATTTTCTAAACAAGATCTTAAATTTATAGCAGGTAATAGTGTTATGGTAAAGATCTGTGTCATTTCGAGCTTCCATCGTCAATAATAAACTGTTTTATTTCAAAATTTTGTCATTTTGAGCTAGATTGCTTACTGAAATTAAGTCCACCCTACACAAGTTTGGTTGAAACTTCTTCCCCGTGAAAAGAAATTATCAATTATGTTGGGGTTTTATCTAGTCACAATCATGGATTGATTAAGACCAAAGTTCAGAGAAAGTTACCAATGATGTTGGAGTCTTATAACTTTTATCTAATAATACTTTTGAAAACACAACTTATTTGCAAAACTAGTTTTCAAAACTAATTATAACTTATCAATCATGATATAAACTTATTGACAACCATGACTTTACACATTCTTGACCCTAAATGTAACCTGTAATAGAAAATATATGTAATACAAATACCTGTGGAGACACCATTTATATATTTTTAGTTCATACTCGTCCAAAAAAGTCTCATTCCAGTACTGTATTCATATTCATATGCTAATATAGTATTCTTGGCCAGGTTGAAGGATCTACTTCCTCTCCTACTTAGAAAATCATATATTATTTTCATCAATTTCAAGAAATAAAGATAATTAAACTCTTAACAATTTTTTTTTTGCCTTTCTATTTCTTTTTGTATAAAATATTACATATAAGTGGTTTTCCTGCTATATATATATATATATATATATATATTTTGGTGGTGTATCAACTTTCTCTACATGGTACCGAATTCAACTTAAATAAAACCTTCAACAACCACATAGAATCATAGACGCATGCATAATAATTTAATTAAAAATATTAATGTGATAACAAATTTGATTGATGTTACTTTAACAACAAACCACTTCCATCATATTGGAATACACTTATCACATATTATGGTTTTATATCACTTTATTATTATAATAATTATTAATATTTTGAGTTATATTTGCTAATTATGGTTCAACATTTGGTCCATTTTGATCCAATTTGGTCCACTTGGGTTCAATTTGGTCTATTTGGTCCACTTGCTCTATTTTGTTCCACTTCAGTTCATTTTGGTCCACCTTGGTCCAATTTGGATAACTTTAGTCTTTAGTGTACTCACTCAAGAATGGGAAAAGACAAGCTTAAGTTGAGAGTACTATCAATTATTTGAGTAATATAAATTATAATTATATAATAAGTTTTGATTATTGTTGATACACATTTTCGCAACACAATTTTTACAAGCCCGACTTCTTTGTGGGCTTAATTTGTGTTTTTTATTCCAAGTATGGCCCAAGCCCATATGACTTATTGGGAGAAATTGAGGAAGTGTGGTTTGGAGGGTATGGGTCGGTTTCTTTTAGACCTTTTGCATGAGCCTAGCCTATGCGTGCTACGATGAAGGCAAGGAACATTGGTAGTACCTCAGACTCATAAAGGAGGTCTTGTACCTAAAATTTCCACCCTAAAAGAGCTTTTATGCTCTAGCTGACTGTGGCCTAAAGTCTTTGCCTAACCCATTTTTCCCTTTAAAAATAGTTGGCTCTCATTGGCCAACTCCAGCTACTAGCCCTCACTTAGGTGAGTTTCCTAAGAGTCTGAAACAACTAAAAATGAGGAGCCAATGGGGGTTTAGTCAAATATTTCCCAAACTATGCATAAAGCAAGTTAAATCTTTTACCCAACTAAAGCAAATTTGAACCAAACATCAATTTAGCACTTGGGAGGTCCATAGTCTCATCTTTAGCCTAAAAACCAGTCATTAAGGACACCCAAAGGCTGCTATAAAAATCTCCCTTCAGTTCATAACATAAAAAACCACGTTTTCCCCCACAGAACTAAAACTTTAGAACAAAAGCCCATTCAGCCAGTTAATATCCTCACAATTTTGAAGATTGGGGGTGGAAATATGGGTATAGGGGAACCTTTCCTCTCTTTCTCACAACCTCTTTCAATTTCTTTTTCTCGCTGATTGTGGGTCGAAGTTTCGGATTTGTGTGTTTTTTCTGCATTTTCTTGTATTTCAATTATGACATTTTGATTTCTTTCTTGTTAAAGCATCATTTGTCTTTTGTTCATTACACATTTGAAATTTTGGGCTTGATTCTCCACAAAAAAAAAAAAAAAAACATTTCTAAAGAACCCAAGCGGAGATTTGGGCTAGTCTTGCATTTTTGGCCCTTGTCGCAAAACGTCCCCGACAATTATCATGATAATATCAATAAGAGAAAAAGAATTTGAATAATAATTTTGAAAACTAAAAATTTTAGTTGTACTAAAAGAAATTAGGAAAATATAATGTATAATAATAATAAATAGAAGAATATGAACCATTAAAAAAAAAGAATAATACCAACCAAAAAAAAATGATAAAATTATATATTTTTAAAAATAGAAATATAGAATTTTAGAAAGAACATATTATCTATAATAAAATTTTGAGAATAAATTATACGTTATACCATATTTCAAAATAATTATATATTTTCATGCATCGCGTGAATAGAAAAAATGATAAAATTATACATTTGTAAAAATAGAGATATAGAAATTACTTTTAGAAGTTGTTTAATTTTTAGAAAGAATAAATAATTTACAATAAATTTTAGAAAATAAATCATACATTAGATTTCTCAAAATATTATATATTCTCATGCATCGTGTGAGTCTTCAACTAGTTCTTTTAAAATCAAGCCATTTGATATGTGGTGATGGAGTTTAGTTACACTACAAATTAGAAAATTAGCATGTAAACCCAAGTCATACACAGACAATATAAACAAAAAAGAAAATAAATCAAGCTTAGAAATGAACAATAACCATAAGCATGAAATTAGTTATAAATATTTCTTAGTGCATAATAAGTCCCATCGCAAAAGCATACCCATTTTAATATAGTTGCATGTTCACAGCATATGCATCAAAATGCATGGGCATATTCATCATGATTATCATGGAACTGGTTAATTACGTGCTAGATCCATGCATGGCCATGTTTATCTAAACATGTTACATACTAAACTGAGCTTACCTTCAAGAACAAAAATGGGTATGGCAAGAATAGTTACATGCTAAGTGATATCCATACTAATATGCATGATTATATTCACTTAATCATGAAGATTAAAACAAGCTAGAATAGATAACACCAAGAAATGATTCTAGAACTACTAAGCCTGTAATAAATCACTTATTGATCATCCAAACATAACAAGATAACCACAAAGCATGATAATTAATGAAGTAACTAGAGCATAATGACTAGTAAACAAGAGAGATTTGTGAGAAATTAACTAGGGAAAAATTGAAACCAAAGACAGATTAAAAATTTGGAATTTATCTAGAGAGATTTGGGTAGTAGTATTTAGAGTTTTTTTTTTTTTTTTTTTTTTTTTTAATTATCTTTATTATATTTTTTTATGGCTTGAAAATATAGTGGGAGGGGATTAGTATTTATAGAGATCAAAATTTGAATAGGCTCATGAATACCATGAGCATGTTGCATGGAATGTACAAGTCATGGAATTTGGCCCATGCGTGCATACAAGCCAATTGCCTCAAGCGCATGGTATGCATGAGTCTTTAAAAATATTGAATGAATAGTATTGTATTTCTCAAGTAATAAAATATATATGAGTGCCTTTATATAGGAGACAAAATGTGAATTACAAGTATGTTTGTTATACAAGTAAACAAGGTGGGCCTAAGGCCCACAACCTATTACACATTAACAGCCCCCCTCAAACTCAAGGTGGGTGTGTGACCAACTTGAAGTTGTTAACCAAATCACGAAGGCGTCCCTTACGATGTGACTTGGTGAAGATATTTGCAAGTTGATCTTTAGAGGAGATCGAGAACAGCTTGAGAGCACCACGGACAAGTTGATAATGGATAAAATGACAATCGATCTTGATGTGTTTAGTCCATTCATGGAAGACATCATTGTGAGTAATATGAATGACACTCTAGTTGTCATAATAAAGAGGAGTAGCAGAGGATGTAGATACACCTAAATCCTTAAGAAGCCATCGAAGTCAAAGGAGCTCAGACGTGGTATTAGAAAGGGCATGATATTTTGCTTCAGTACTAAAGCGGGCCACAACGGTTTGTTTCTTGCTTCACCAAGAAATCAGAGAAGAACTAAGAAGAAAGTAATAACCAGTGGTTGACCTTCGATCAGTGGGATCTCCTGCCCAATCAGCATCAGAGAATGTATAGAGAATAAGAAGAGACTGAACAGAGTATAAAAGGCCATGAAAAAGAGTGCCCTTCAGGTATCAAAGAAAGCGCAGGACAGCAGTATAGTGAGTCGATCATGGAGTAGACAAATACTAGCTCACCTGGTGAACAAAATATGAAATGTTTGAACGAGTGACAGTGAGATAAATTAGGCTGTCAACCAATCGTCTGTAAAGAGAGGGATTAGACAATAGTTTCCCTCCTGAGGGAGTCAGATGCGCATTAAGTTTAACTGGAGTGTTAGCAGTCTTGCTATCAGTGAGTTCAGCTCGAGACAAAAGTTTAGAAGCATATTTGGCTTGAGTAATATAAAGCCTATTTGTGGAATGAGTGATTTTAAGACCCAAGAAGTAGTTAAGATGTCCAAGATCTTTTATCTCAAACAGCTGACTAAGAAAAATTTTGAGTTCTTGAATGCCATTGAGGTTATCACCAGTTTATGATCATATCTTCCACATATAGAAGAAGCGAAATAGTGCCTTTGTCGGTATGACGAAGAAATAAGGTAAAATCATAACGACTGGAAATGTAACCCAAGCGAGAGATGGTAGAGCTGAACTTGGCAAACCAAGCTCGTGGAGCTCGTTTAAGGCCATAAAGTGCATGTCGAAGGTTACAAACCTTATTTTGTTCAATAGAGAGACTAGGAAAAGGTTGCATATAAACTTCTTCACTTAAATTCTCATTAAAGAAGGAATTTTTTACATCCATCTAAAAAAGGTCCCATTTACTAGCAGCGACAACAGTTAAAAGGGCATGAACAAATGAGATTTGAGCAACCGAAGCAAAGACTTCTTCATAATCAATCCTATACTCCTGTGTAAAACATTTTGCAACAAGACGAGCTTTTATAACGCTCAATGGACCTATCAGAGCGAGTCTTGATCTTGTAGATCCACTTACAACCATCTACAGATTTCTTAAGGGGAGAGTCACCAAATCCCAAGTATGGTTTTTAGATAATGCATTAAGTTCCTATTTCATTGCAATTTGTCATAAAGGGTTAGTGGAGTGATGAGGTGGAATGTCTTGTGCAAGATTTTCATGCAGAGCAAGAGCAAGGGACCTAAGCTCAAGGTTAGGTAGCTCGTCTTCGACCCGTTCATCTTCCACCTGTTCATTAGAAGGTGATCTAGGGATTCATAAAAAATATCTGGTGGTTGGACAGAGAAGTCTATAGGAGGATCAGGAGCAATTATAGAAGGAATATGTGGCTCATCTAGAAAAAGATCTAAGATTGAGGATGTAGATAGTGAGGCACGGAAGTGAAAGAGTTCGACAAAAGAGCGATGTTTCCAAAAGACAACATTGTGGGAGATACGAAAACAATGAGAGACAAGATCATAACACCGATACCCCTTTTGAGTTTCGCCATAGCCAAGAAAATAAAAAAGCCTAGATTGAGGCTCAAGTTTGTTATGCTTATACGGCTAAGGAAGAACAAAACAGGCAGAACTAAAGGAGCGAAAGTGGTGATAGTCTAGAGGTAACCCAAAAAAGCACTCATATGAAGTTTGATTTTGGATGATAGGACTAAGAATGCGATTAATAGCATTAACAACATGAAGAGTAGCTTCGCCCTAAAAAGGAGCAGGAACTTTGGCAAAGAGAAGGATAACATGAACAGTGTCAATAATATGACGAAGTTTTTGTTTGACTCTATCATTTTGTTGAGAGGTACCTAGACAAGTTAGTTGAGAAATAGTGCTGAATGCAAAATAGCTTGGAAAGCATATTAAGTGTATTCAAGAGTATTATCAGATCGAAAATTTTTGATGCGTTTGGAAAACTGAGTTTCAACAATTTTCGCAAAATTACAATATACTTGCAATAATTCAGAATAATGTTTCATATGAAAAATCCAACTATAGCGAGAATAATCATCAACAAAGACAACAAAATATCGGGATCTACCAATACTAGAGATAGAGGAAGGCCCCCAAACATCAGATTGAATTAGGTCAAAGATATCAGTGGACGTTGATTCATTAGTATTGAAAGGCAAAACTAGTTGTTTTCCTAACTGACATGAGAGGAAGATGCGTGACCAAGTCAGGCATGCCCAAATGCAAGGGAAGGAATAGAAGAAATTGTAGTAGTAATAGAAACAGGAGCAACAAGTGGAAGATGAAGGTTATCCACGAGAAACATATGCCCAACTTTGGGACTGGTCCTAAGCTCCTATCTCCTCCTCGGATCCTACACAGTATAATGCGATAACCCAACTCAACTAATTGTCCCACTGAAAATAAATTGTAAGAAAGATTAGGAACATCAAAGACCCCAAGAACCGAGAGGTTGGAGACCGAGATAGAACCTATATTATGACCAAACATTGTGGAACCATTTGCTGTGCGAATATTAAGAGGGTGTGGTGTAGGTTCAAGTTAAGAAAATAAGGATGAATGAGGTGTCATATGATTGCAACAAGTAGAATCCATAAGCTAAGAGGAAGGAGACATACCAGGGGAGCCATTGGTTGGATACTCTCAGTGTTAGCAACAGTAGTAGTAGATATGGAAACAGCTGATTTGTTGTGACAATAGCAAGTCTCAATATTATGACCAAAATGTTTGCAAAAACGTTTGTTGGATTGTTAGTGACGATTGTTGCAATAAGAGAAAACCTATCCTTATTCTTCAATTAGAAGCAAAATATTAGGGCTATAATCGGTTTGGTTCGGTCGGTTTTTTTCTATCCGACCAACCAAAACCGAAATTTTCGATTTTTAAAAGTCTCAACCGAAACCGACCGAAATTGTTGAAAAACTGTCGGTTTCGGTTTGTTTCAATTTCGGTCAGTTTTTCGGTCGGTTTCGGTTCCTTATCATTTATTTTCTAAGAAAGCAAACAAAAAAAAAAAAAAAAAAAAAAAAAAAAATAAAGCCCAGAAATCAGAATATAAAAAAGAGAGAAGAAATTGCAAAACTAAACAACCAAGCACATGGGTTTTTTCAAAACCCTAACTTTATTTGCACATAAAAATTGAAAAAATAGCATTGATTCAATATTAAACAAACCCAGAATATTAAAAAAGAGAGAAGAAATTGAAAAGATAAACAACCAACTGACCAAGCACATTTCGAAGCCCTAACTTTATTTGCACATAAAAATTGAAAAAATATCATTGGTTCAATATTAAACAAACCCAGAATCTAAAAAAGAGAGAGGAAACTACGGAGAAATTAAAGAGAGAGGGAGGGTCACTGTGACACCGTGAGAATAAAAAGATTAGGAAGGCCAGCGTGACACCTTATGGAGGCCGGTGTAGGAAGGCCAGCGTGTGGAGGCTGGAGTAGGAAGGCCGACTTGTGGAGGTGGCATATGGAGGCATGGAGCAGTGAGAGAAGAGGAGGGACTGAGGGCTGAACTCCATAAAAAAAACTGAGAGAAGAAGTTGGGGAAGGGGGCGGTTGAACTGAAGAAAAGAAAAGGGAAGAATAAATAGGGGAGGGGTATTTTCGTCTTTATGTCATGCTTTAGGGTTTTAAAAAATTAAATAGCAAAAAAAACATAAGCCCCCATGCGAAGGCTCGAACCTAGGATTAGCGACCAAACCATAAAGTTGCATACCACTAAGCCACTGATCTATTATGTAACAAAGTTACATAAATATATATATATATATATATATATATATATATTCGGTCGGTTCGGTTCGGTTTCGTGTGAAAAAATCCAACATAGAAACCAAAACCGAAAATTTCGGTTTTTAAAAAATGAAACCGAAACTGAATCGAATCAAAACCGAACTGAAAATTAGGCAACGGTTCGGTCGGTTTCGGCCGGTTTATTCGGTTCGTCGGTTTTTTGCACACCCCTACAAAATATGTAAAAGTGGACTGCAAAAATGAAATCTACGCGAAGAACTAGATAAAGAGTACTCAAACTGCAAAAAGTCAACTCTAGCAAAACAGTCAACAGTCAACCATGCAAAAAAGTCAACATTCAATGCTGAAAAGAGTCAACTACCAAAAGTCAAAGTCAACATGGAGATGATGCAAGCTAATGATGTCAACAAGTGACGTGGCAAAGATGACTTTAGCGAATGATGCAAGCTGATGACTCAACTAGGGCTGACGTGGCAGAATGACGTCAATAGGTGTTAACGCGTGAAGGTGCATGACTGCTTGAGTATGTGTATTATACAAGTAAATAAGGTGGGCCTAAGACCCATAACCTATTACATGTTAACTGCATCGAATTCCAATTTTATTCCTTCATTTCACTTTGAAAAAATTGATTTTTTCTAGTTTGGAGGTACCAACTTTTTTTTTTTTTGGGTAGAAGGACGATATTCATAAACTAAACAGCAACAACAGGAGTTTGAGGACAGATCCTCTCATAATAAAAACCCCAGTTACCATAATAAAGCAGTAAACAAATGTCCACAGGAGGAACAAATTACCAACTTTGTGCACTTCACTTAATTAAAGGACTTTTGGAATTCAGTTTTCTGCTTTTCTCCGTACCGTTGGAAAGCTAATGCAACTTTTACCTTATAAAGCTACCAGATTTGTGCAAAATGGTGCTACGGTTTATAAGTTACTCAAACAGGAAGAAGGGTAGTTCAAATGGGAAATTTGCTGAAGTTGATTTTTTGTTGTTCTTGCGCAAGCAATATCTAGCAATCCGAAGATGATCTTAAGGTGTCGTATGTTCCAGAGTGTAGATAATTACTTCTAGTTTATTTAATTATCAACTTTTTGGATCACCCATACATTGATTGTGTCGATTTTGTGTGCAAAGTTTTCCACTTGTGTCAACTTTTTAGCCTTCTGACTTCGATTTGACTCAAACGAAATGTTGTTGAAAAACTTGATTTAAATTTTCTAAAGATATTAGCTCTGCTTTTGTTTTGTTTTGTTTTTGCTTAAAAGGAATTAGCAATAAAGGAGACTAAGAAATAGAGCCCAGGATTAACCTGGGGAAACAAGCATCAGAAGTGCCCAAAGATTAAAAAGGAAGAACACAATAAGCGGGAAGGGAGTAATACAAAAGGGGATCCACTTAGCAACAACCCATCCTAGCAATAGAGTCCGCTGCCTTGTTAGCCTCCCTGGAGCAATGCTGAAGCTTGAAATTACTGAACGATTGAAGGCAAGGAGATTCGTCTGTTCGAAGATTAATTAGTGAAATGAGAGGCAACTTCTAGGGCATCAACTTCAGCAATGAGGTTAGCAATTCCCGAGACCCAAGCCATAAGAATACCACCCCTTAAGGCCCATAATTCCACAATTAAAGAAGAGGTCCTCCCAATAAATCTGAAAAAACCTTTCAGCCACTCTCCATTAGAGTTACGAATCAGCCCACTCCCACCAGCTAGACCGGAACTAAGAATAGAAGCGTCGGAATTAACCTCGAACCAGTTGATGGGGGGTTTGACCCATTGAACAAAAATCTCAAATTTGGGCTTGGAGACAGCCTTAGGAGAGATGATGTAATGGAATTCCACTGCTTTCATGATACATTCTTTGTGGAGGTAGTGGTTTGGTTGTAAATTTTGGAAAGCAACTATGCTCTGATTGATCCAAAGATACCAAATTTCTAGAAGAAAAATTATTTTCCAGGGAATGTTGAGGTAAAGAGAGGCCTCTGAAGCCAGTCCATAATAAGCATAGAGAGGGGAGGAGTGAGGTTGGGAGGGATGCCGAGGTTGCTCCAAAAAGCTTTATAGAATCTGCAGTCCCTTAAGAGATGGATTATAGTCTTGAAACATTGCAAGTGTGGCCATTTCTGTCAAGGTTAATACCCCTTGAACCCAGAACATCCCTAACAGAGATGCCGGGGATTTTTTAGAAAATAACTACAAAACCCAAACAATATTATTAGTTAGGCATCGTTTTAAACATATTGTATTTCTAACAATTCGACTTCAGAGGAGTCGATTTTACTGTTCATATCGCCTATTTTTTGCGCCACGTAGATAAAGAAATCGAGTCCTTTGGACTCAGTTCTTATACATAGAAATCGACTTCTCTAGAGTCATTTTCCATACAAAGAAATCGACTTCTCTGGAGTTGATTTCTTTGTATAGAAAACGACTCCAGAGAAGTCAATTTCTTTGTATAGATATTCAAACACTGAATCAAGCTTTTTGTGTATTTCAGATGAGCCTCTTGACTTACAGCCTACTGGGAGCTGGGCATAGGTGGGTGGACACGGAGGACCAGGCAGAGTCGGACGGTGGTGGCGCCTGCATCGTCGGCGTTTTGAATGAGCTCCTTTAGCACTGTCGTACCTCACAGATTCGCCGAGTCTGGCCGAAGTCCCAGTCATACCATCACAGAATGAACGAAGAACGAAGAACCCAAGCGAATGAAGAACGAAGAACGAACGAACCCAGGCGCCTGGGTTTCTTGCCAACGAACCCAGGCGCTGATTCTAACCGACGAACCTAGCAACACCGATGAGCAAACGAAGGAGCCCAGGCGCCGATTCACCAAACCCCGACGAACCCAGCAACACCGACGAGCAAACGAAGAACCCAAGCGCCGATTCACCAAACCCCGACAAACCCTAGCAACACCGACGAGCAGTGGAGGAGAATAACAGGCTCAAGTTTGATTTGTTTTGGATTTGATTTTTTCATGGGTTTTTGGGGCTTGGAAGTGGAGAAACCCAGGCATTTTGGGGAGGAAAGGAAGAGAACACGAAAAAATCGTGTAAGTTTTTGGGCTGGGCATATCAAAGAAATCGACTTCACTGAAGTCGGTTTCTACACAAAGAAATAGACTTCACTGAAGTCGATTTCTTTGTATAGAAAACGACTCCAGCGAAGTCGGTTTCTGTGTATAAGAAATGAGTACAAAAGACTCGATTTCTTTATCTACGTGGCGCAAAAATAGGCGATATGAACAGTAAAATCGACTCATCTGAAGTCGAATAGTTAGAAATGCAATATATTTGAAACGTTGCCTAACTAATAATATTGTTTGGGTTTTGTAGTTATTTTCTAAAAAATCCCGAGATGCCGTTATAAATTTTATAAAAAATTAAAGATAAATGTCATAGAAAAGTGAGATAAAAACCTGCCTTTCTTTCTTACATTGTTTATCTTATAGCACGATAGAAAAGAAAATGATTCACAAATAATCCTCATTTTTCTTTTTGAACAATTTTTGTAGGATGTGGTGGACAGCAATTGGGACTATGGTGACACCAGCAGTACAAGTTGGGAAGGACATAATTGGATGTTTGAGAAGCAAATATGGTCATGTAAGAAATCTCAGTGAAAACATTGCGAAGCTGGAACAAGAAGAAAGATAACTCTTTAGTAAAGAGACAGATGGTAATAACAATGTTGGACAGAAAAGGCCAAATAATGGAGAGGACAAGTGAATGCACAACCTGGCTTGATGGGGTTCACGAAATGAAAGGCAAACTCCAAGAATTGAGGAACAAGTACCAGAATATCGGTAGATGCTTTTGTGGACTCTGTCCATTTCATTCTCTCCTAAAGCTTGGCAAAACTGTAGTGACAAAGACTGGGAGGTAATTGCTTTAAAGAGTCGAGTAGAGAAAATAACTATAATGATTGAAAGGGCACCAATGTCAGTGGTTCCAATAATAAGGAAGCATCCAGAGAAGATAGATAATGTGCCATCACTTAATGAGCATGTCAAAACACTACTAAAGTTGCTCAACAATGATAATTTGAAGAGAATTGGCATATGGGGACTACCAGGAGTGGGCAAGACAACAGTAATGGAAAACCAGAACAACAAAGTCCGTGAAACTCAAACTGTTTGACAATGTCTGTTGGGTAACTCTTTCAAAAGGGGAGAGTGTGAGAAAGATACAACTAATTCTTTTAGAGCAGTTAAAACTTGAGGTGAAAGGGATCCATGACAGCGATCAAATAGCAGACATGATATCTGAAGCCTTGGTTAACAAGAGGTATCTGCTGCTTCTTGATGAGGTTTTCTTAGAGATTAATCTGAAAGAAGTTGGCATTCACGATGACCATGAACAAGGAGCAGTAGTATTTGCATACACAGATAGAGATTTTTGTCGTTTAATGGATGATCATATTAAGATTGAAAGATTATCCAATGATGATGCCAGATACTTGTTTCGAAAAATAGTAGGAGATATCATTGATCGACCAAGCTACAAGAAAATTGCTGACAGATTACTCAAGGAGTGCGGTGGGATGCCACAAGTGGTCAAGTTGACAGCGGATGGCTTGAGAAATGAGGATGCCCATCTGTGTGGCGGCAACTGTTACCTGACATGCAGTCACCAGGCACGGAACCAGTGCAAGAAATGCAAGAACTTTACAAGCCATTTAAACTTATTTATGACAAATTACCTGTGGATAAGAAGCCTTGCCTATTGTATTGGGCATTTTTTCCCCCAGACTATGAAGTTTACCAGGAGTACCTAATTGAGTGCTGGAAAGCTGAACAATTTATTGTTGAAGCTAGAAAGCTTGGAAATGCTCGTGACAAAGGACATGCTATAATGAGGGAAATTGAAAAGAAATCTTTGTTGGAAAGGGGTAGTAAAGCAGGACACTTTAAGATGCCTCTGTTTCTCTGACGCATGGCCCTTAAGATTACATATCTAGAAGAGAAGGATTTAAAATTTTTGGTAGGTGATGGCGAAGAGATAGAAGAACAACCATTAGAGGAAAAATGGGAAGACGTGCGAAGGGCCTCATTGATCGGTCAGAAATTATGTAATCTACCTAATAAACCTGCGTGTAGTAATATCTCAACATTACTACTGCAATAAAAACCCAAGCTTGACAAAAATTCCAGAATCATTCTTTGAATACATGTGTGGCCTCCGAGTTCTGGATTTGTATGATACAAGGATCATGTCACTGCCATCATCTATTTCCAGCTTGATAAATCTAAGGGTTCTATATCTAAACAATTGTGGTGAATTAATGGAATTGCCTCCTCAGCTAGAGAAACTAAAGAGTCTTGAAATCCTTGATCTACGCTGCACAGGAATTCTCACCTTGCCTGAAGAGCTTGCGCAATTGGCTGGTCTGAAGTGTCTGAGAGTTTCATTTAAACAGAATTTTGGTTGTCCCAATCACATCAATGGCAAACCAAAAGATCTGATTCCTTCTAATGTAATTGCATGTCTTCCTTCATTACAAGAGTTGAGCATTGATGTGGACTTCAAAAACCAAAGTTGGAACCAGATTGTAGATAGGGTAGCTGAGGAAGTTGCTAGTTTGAAGGCATTGACAAGTATTTGTTTCTACTTTCCTAAACTCAGCTGCTTTGAAACTTTCATTGAGAACAGCAAATCGTGGAAAGGAAATAGCATGGGGTGGGAAGATAATGGCTTTAGATCATTCAGAATCCTAGTTAGCAATCACAAGGTAGACACTTTTCGTGGATTTGATTTTTTTGGATACACAGCTGAAAGGCATTTAAGATTTTCTGCTGGAGAAGAAGATATTCCATTTGCACTTTCAAAGGTAGTCAATAAAGCTCTTAGTTTTGAACTCATTGGTCATCATTGTGCTAAGGACTTATCAGTATTTGGCACTAAATACTTGAAAGAGGTGGAAGCTTGTACAGTTGAAGAATGCAATGAAATAGAAAGCATCATTGATGGTACCATCAACTAGTGTCTTGTTCGAATTCTTGCAAAAGCTACACCTAATCAACCTCCCAAAACTGGTGAGTATTTGTAGAGGCTCAATTGACTCAACAAGCCTCACTAAACTCACGACTCTGACATTGAAAAGCTGTCCAAAGCTAAAATGCCTTTTCCCAGGAGATATGATTCAGGTACTCTGTCACTTGCAAGATTTGCAAGTTGAGGATTGTTTCGAGATTAAAATTATCATTGAAGAGGGAAGCATAGTTTAGTATGATTCCCTCCCCAGATTGAAGAACATGGAACTTTGCAACCTTCCAAAATTATTTAGTGTATGCGAGTATAATTTGTTTGAATGGCCCTCTTTGGAGATTATGAAGATCAAGACTTGTCTGGAGCTAAAGGATTTACCATTCAGTGTAGAAAATGCACCCAGATTGAGAGTGATTGAATGCACAACCAACTGGTGGAATGAACTAAATGACTATGCCAAGGATCATCTCAAAGACCTTCACAGCTTCTCTTGACGAAACCTTTCATAGAACTAGAGGCAGAGACTCAAATTGGAGACTTTCTCTCAGATCAAGAGGCTTCTGTTCTGCACTACTTTGCAATAGTAGTTTTTACTTGGACCCTATTTTTCAGATAGTATCACCAAAAGCATGATTTTATCCTTGAGCTATCACAAAAGGCTTGTCATATATGATTTTTGTACATATATTATTAGGCGAAAGGCACATTTTAGTCCCTACATTTTCAGGCGATTTCCATTTTAGTCTCTACATTTTATTTTTACCGCTTTTAGTCCTTATCCTAAAAAATGGTTCTCGTTTTGGTCCCTGCCGTTACATCATAAACGGATATTGTTGACATGGCAAACGGTAAGAATAAATAATATTTGTTTAATGTCTATGTGACTTAATTAATAATAAAAAAAGTTTTTTGGCATTAAAAAATGCCACGTCAGCATCTAAATTAAAAAAAATTAAAAACAAAATTAAAAACAAAAAATCGTATGAATTGAGATTTGAGTGGATTTTGAACCTAAAAATTTTGAAACCCAAAAAATTATCTTTTTCTTTTTTCTTTTTTTGGGAAGAATACAAAGAACTCTGAACAGAACATGAATTCATGTTCTTCAAGCTCTAGATAGCCCCAAATGGAAAAAATAAACAAAACAAATATTATGTCGAAGAGCCCCATACTATATCACCCGATTCAAATACAAACCAAACTTAAAGCCTCTCTCTCTCTCTCTCTCTCTCTCTCTCTCTCTCTCTCTCTCTCTCTCTCTCAGATTAAGACCCATGGCCTCCTCAAAGCCCCTCTCTCTTCAGATCAAGACCCAATCATCACCTTTATGGCCATGGTTTTTAGATCTCGTCTTTTCATTCTCAAGCTCTCTTCTCACACAAACCCTCGGCTCTCTCTCTCTCTCTCTCTCTCGATCTAAACCCTCGGCCACTATTGTATGGTGTTTGGATTTGAAAACCATAAACCAAACCCAGAAAGGACCCACTGCCGTTCTTGGCTGTGGTGGTCAACGATGAAGGATTAAACCTTGAGGAGCTTCGGCCTGGGTTCCTCATGGTGAAACAAAAGTAGAAGATCGAATGGTTGTGATTGGTTTGAAGATCAGTGAAGGATTAAAGCTTGTGGATGTGGATGTGGTGGGTTTGAAGATTTTGGATCATTGGTTTGAGTTTAGTTTTGGATTGTTAGGTTTCAAATCACGGATCGTTGTGATTTTGTGTTTGGATTGTTGGGTTATTGCTGAAGATGGATTGATGGGTTTGTCTTTGTATTTGTGTTTGTTTTCTTGCTAATTTTTTGGTATGTGTTTTCTTTTTTGTGTTTGGTTGACAAGAGAGATCTACTGCTGGGTTTGTGTTTGTGTTCTTGCTAGAGACCAGTTTGTGTTTTTGTGTTTGGCTAACAAGAGAGATCTACTGCTGGGTTTGTGTTTGTGTTCTTGCTGGAGATCGGTTTGTGTTTTTGTGTTTGGTTGACAAGAAATGGTAAGAAAATACTAGAAAATCTGGGCATGTGTTCTTATATTTAAAATCTGGGTTTGTGGCCTTTAGTGTTCTTGTTGAAGAGGAAGACAAATCTAAGTTGTTGTTGTTGTTGTTGTTGTTTTTTTTTTTTTTTTTTTTTTTTTTTTTTTTTAAATTTCTGGGTTTGTGTTCTTGGATCTGGGTGTGTGTTCTTGTTGTTCTTGTTCAAGACACATTAAGATCTCAATTCATATGATTTTTAGTTTTTAATTCAGTTTTTAATTTTTTTTTATTTAGTTAAAATTAATAAATTAATTTTTTTTTAATTTAGATGCTGATGTGGCATTTTTTTAATGCCAAAAAACTTTTTTTTATTATTAATTAAGCCACGTAGACATTAAACAAATATTATTTATTCTTGCCATTTGCCACGTCAGCAATATTCGTTTATGATGTAACGGCAGGGACCAAAACAAGAACCGTTTTTTAGGATAGGGCCCTAAAGGCGGTAAAAATAAAATGTAGGGACTAAAATGAAAATCGCTTGAAAATGTAAGGACTAAAATGTGCTTTTCGCCTTATTATTATTGAACTTTTTTGTTACCTAATTTGCTTTGTAAGGAAGATTTTAACATAGAATATTCTTATTCCTTATGTTAGTTTTTTTTTTTTTTAATTGGTTTGAATGTGTGGCTAGATAACATATTTTTCGCCAGGTTTGGCTTACTTTCAGAACTTTTTTACTAGAATCTTTTTTTTTTTTAATGAAAAACTGTCATATCACCCATTAACTAAATTAAATTTGGAGATTAAAACCCACAATCTAATGTAGAACACAGTTTAATATTTAATTTTTGTATTTTTTTTTTTTTTGGTTATTTTAGGTTTAGGTGATTTATTTCCTTATTTTAGGTGTTTTTAATGTTGTTTACTCAAATTAGAGTTTTATATGCTTTTGTAGTCGCCTTAGGGTTTCTAGCCACTCTAAGTTTTCAAATTAATAAAAATACAGACTTTGTCTTTTGTTTTCTTTGGTGGATTCTAGTTTTATCACCTTGTGGATTTAAGAAAACCCTCGTGAATTCAAGCTTTACTACCTAGAAACTAAACTATTAGTTTTTGTTCCATCAAGAGAGCATTGTGTATTGTGTGTGCTTTCTTTAGGCTTTCGTGACATCGCAACCACTTGTCAATGTATATTTGAAATAACTAGAGGTATTCAGTTAAAAAAGTATTGGAGGTAAATCAAACCATTTTTCGCCAACCTAAACATGAACTTGGAATTATTAATTTTTTTACTTGGGTCGCTGCCACTGCACTTAGATTTTGGAGGCATTATATAAATATGTAGTTAATTTTTTTGGTTTCAACCCTAATCTTTGTATTTGTATATGAGACAAAACTGTTTTAGTGCATTTGAATTTTGGTTTTGTGAAAGTGTCTTTATATCACTATTGTAATCTTCCTAAATTTTTAGCAAAATTTTCCCTTCATCACTGCCCATGAACATAGGCCTGAGATCGAATTATGTAAATTGCATTATGTTATGTATAGTTGTCTCTTTGTTTTTTATTTTCTCATTATTTTTTCATTTTGTAAAGATTTAGATTTATCTTCACAGATTTTGGGATCAAAACTCAAAACATGTGTCAATGAGGGTATTATTGCAAATTAATTAAGAAATTTTTTTGAGTTAGGAGCTACTTGAAAGGCTGTAGGCTGACTTTAGCGAACTCAAGTCTTGCTCAAGAAATTATTAAAATCACGTAGAGACTTCGATCAACCATCACTCAAACTAGATTATGGATTTTGCAATCCTGATTCCATTTGGAGAATAAATTAATTGTTGGGTTTATATTCCTGTCAAAACTAAGGGAGTCAATACCGTACTAGAAGTCATTTCAGATTGGCCAAAAAACGAAATATTTCGGTACCGATTAATACTGGCGTACAATTTTGGGATTACTGCTAATATATATATATATATATATATATATAAATAAAATTTTAAAATGATAAATTAATATGTCACTTGTCTAATCAATAACAACAATAATAATAATATATTTTAGAGAAACCAATAACGTAAATATATTTTAGTGTGCACCATTGTAGTTATATAATATAAAAAAAAAAAATATCCCTCTACGTGACTGTGGTTGGGTGAGTACTGGAGTGGCCAGTTAAAAACAAGTCCCATCAATTTACTTAGCATTAATAATAATAATATAATCTATATCTATATCTATATATTACTAAAAACTGAAGCGTGACATTTATTGCTGCCGAGCTCCTGTTACGCCATCTCATCGCCACATCATTTGTTACATAATTATTATTTATTATTTATTCCTTTTTTTTTTACCAAATATATATATATGTATATATATATATAGATTATTGACTTATATATTCATTTTTGTCAGTTTTAACATCTATATATATATATATATTTTTTTTTTTTCTTTTTTATTTCCAATTTTCCTATAATTTTTTTTACATTCACTTATTTTTTAAATGTTTACACTTTCTTCAACCTTTGTTCTTCTCTTAACTTTTCATCTCTCCACTACCCGCTACTTTAATATTGCTATTCATCTTTCCCTTCATCTTCATTTATTTGTCTCTTCATATCCCTTTCCTTTTATTATAAATTTGTCACTCTTTTTCATTCTTTGCAAAGTTTTCTCTCACAAAAAGGCTCTCTCTCTCTCTCTCTCTCTCTCTCTCAATGTTTTGGTGAATTTTTATTTTTTATTGCATCTCCGCTTTAGGTTGATAAATTTTTGTGTTTTTAAGAATTCTAATTTAGGTTGATACAATTTAGTTTTGTGTTTTAAGTTATTATTATTATTATTATTATTATTATTATTTTGCTCTTTGATTGTTAAATTTTATCCGATTACATTATAAAAAATTAAAGATAGTAGATAAAAATAACATAGTATTCCATTACATACCATAATTTGGATAATTTAGTGTTTATTGTTATATCTTTTAATTTTTTTTTTCTTCTCTTCTATTTTACTCAATGGTGAAATTCAACAACATCCTCCTCATCATTAAATTATTTATATTTTCTCTCTCTTTTTGTTTTAAAAAAAAAATGTAATTTTTTTGTGCTCATCAAATTATACTTATTTCTTTTTACATTTACACTTTCTCCAACCTTTCTCATTCTCTTTATGTTTTCATCTCCCCAAACATTCTACCTTGATATTACTCTTCTTCTTTCCTTTTATCTTCCTTTATTCTGTTTCTTTTTATTATCATCCTCTTAGTATAAATTTGTCATTTACTCTTCCATTCTTTACATAATTTTCTCTCACAAAAAGTGTTTATTTCCCACTCTTTCTCCTCAATTTTTTGGTGGATTTTTATTTTTATTTTTCTTGCATCTCTATTTTAGCACCAAAAAAAAAAAAAAAAAAAACCTTTGACATACCACTAACGTGACTACATCTATAACTATTTAAGACATCCATGATATCTATTTCTTATTAATAACCATAAAATTTACAACTAGCAAGGGAACATACAAAGTAATAAACAATAAATGAAATCAAACGTCAATTAATAATTGTTACTTGAAAAATAAAAAATATGGTAAAAAGGAGTAAGAAATAAAATAGAGATGGCTATACAAAGGATATTAAAAACTTTATAGTGCAATAAAATCAACAATGAAATATAATAATACAAAATTTAGACTTAAAACTAATCAAACTCTAACTAGGGAAATTATATATATATATATATATATATAATCATAATCTTCATAAACCATGACTTAAAAAAGATTATTGAATAGTTCTACCTCTCATTTAATATTTATTTTATACAAACTATCAACCAATAAATATATGATCATGATAAAAAATGTTATAGATAAGATTATGAAAAATATGATAAATCTATCTATTAAAAAAAAAAAAAACTATTTATAAAGTCTAGGGTGATCAACAACGACAACAAATGGTGTTTCGATGCTGCTTCTTGCCTTAACTGCTACTTCTTCTTCTTCTTTTGCTTCTTCTTGTCAGCCTTCCCCTCTCTCAAAATTTACAAAACAACTGTCTCTTTTCTTAAAAGTTTACAAATAAATCGAAGATTTTCGCTTCGGTCCGAAATGCACTTACCAGCAAAAATCCGGTATTTATCTCGGTATGGCCAAAACAGCTCCAGTATGACCGAAATTTAATCCAGTACGAAATGAGAGTGTAGCTGTACCGATGAAGGTGTTGGTACGGAAAATTCTAGCCATACCGACCGGTACAGTACGAAACTAACTTCCTTGGTCAAAACACTGTATTTAACTAGTTTTAACTAGATTATGGACAGAGCCGGCTCAATAATTTTAGGGCTTAGGCGAAAATTTTAAATGGATTATTTTTTTAACTTTAAAGTCCAAACCTGCACAAATAAAAATTAATTTATTACATGATTCAATAAATTAATATTATTATAATACAAATAAGTTGATATAATACATATCAAATTATTAATTGGTGTGATCATTTATAATAAAAAAAAATGTGATAACTGGTAACTTATTAATTAGTGTGGGGCCATGTGCGGGCCAACTTAGCTTAGGCTTTGTAATGTGTTAGAGCTTGTGGACAAGACTGCACAGTGTACATAGCATTGTGCAATGTTGTCCTATCAAGTTGTGTGCATTGTTATTGTGCAGTATTTTGTATTTTAGGATACAATGTGGTCTTTTTAACGCATTTTATTGATCAATAAAAATACTTAATTTTTTAATTAAAATATATAGATAAATAAATTATATATATATATATATATATTTTTTTTTTTTACAAGTGGGGGCCTTTTTTTATTTGAGGGCCTTAGTTGATTGCATCAATTGCATTTATTGTTAAGCCAGCCCTGATTATGGAAGCTTTAGGTTAAACACATAATCATCAATATCATACAAGTGAGAAAATTTAAATGAGACATGATATGATGACCTAGAAAACTAATGAAACAAATTGTTTCACAATAAACAAACCTGTGGGGACCAATCCCAAAATGAACAAATCCACTATCAAATAGAAGTTCACATATTGAATAACCCTGCTAATCTTTGTAAACTTAACTATAGTTACCTAATTAAGATCTAAGATCCATAGGTGTCTCTGATATGGATGTGTTCCAAATGTGAACCTCCAATCCATGACTTCAAGACTACCCTTGAATGTTTGCTTCAATGTAGACCTCTAGTCTATGACTCCAAGATCACGCTTGAAGGTTTAGACCCAGCACTTTTGATTACTGGTTTGTAGCAACTTTAGATCTACCTGTTCATATTGTATGTAGCTTGATTTTCGGTAGTGACTTTGAAAGAAGAAGGCAAATAACCTTTTAGATCTCAACAGAGTAGCTCCAAAGTCCTGAAAAATGTGCCTTAGGGTTTCCTTTATATACTCAATAAAGTAGGTCTAAAACCATAAACATCTAATAGGCTGAAAATCTAATTCTACAAATACACATTTTGATTGGTTGAAACTATTAAAATTTCTGATCCTTGAATCACTTAAAATCTTGTTCTTGCACATTGAATGGCACTACCTTGAGCATTGTCTAAACGTTCCTATAACTCTATGAGGCATGAGCTATAATTAGACAAGTTTATGTTCATGAGTGTGCCAACAAAACTATACAAATTTAAAACCTTAGATTAACCTATATTTTTTTACCTGCGTATAAATATCCTTAAAGCACAACTTCAAGGTAAGACTGCTGTACCAAGAGCATTCTAATTAAGAATCATTTTTTTCCCCCGGAGCCTAAGTAGAGATAATCCTTCTTCTATGTTTTTCACCTTGTGAGCCCAAATTTGTTTTTATCCAAACTACAAAGTTGTTAACCCTTTTCAGTGAGTTTACTAATGTTATTGAAGTTTTAGATTGGATTGGTGCAGACGAGTTCACTCATGGTGGAAATTCTTTGGAAGAGATACAAATTTTTGGAGCCACTGTAGTGAGAAGCAAATGGGTTGTTTGCTAGGTACATGCTGAGTATAATCTCCAAAAGTTTTGTAAGTATAGGTAGTTGTAACCAACATTCTTCTATAATAGATTTTCTAGTTGGGTACCAAGTGGTTTTTCTTTTGAAGAGTTCTTCAAAAGTTTTACACTTTGTCACCAAGTTCATATGTTGATTTTATGCTTTATTTTAGTGCTTTTATGATAGTGGTGATATTTGTATTATCAATCAAATTGTTAAATTTGAACTGAAGCAATCATTGATTAATTAGTTATTTGGTATTTATGGTCTATTTGGAATCTGCTTATTTTGCTAAAACTAAAAACTTTTTGCTGAAAATACTGTAAATAAAGATAAAAGTTAGCTGAAATAGTACAGTAGGACACATAAATAGTACCAAAAAGTGCAGTGAGACCCATGAATAGTAGTAAAAATAAGCTAAATAATAAAATAAACTGGCTTTTTAATTTGAAGCCAAACGCACACTTAATGTCAAATTTGAGGCGGAGACTTTTGATAGAACCAACAATTTCAGCATTTGGCAATCCAAAGTTATGGATTTCTTGATCCAACAAGAGTGTAATATTTTTTTGGAAGACAAATATGAAGCGATGTTAGTGAAAGAGTGGGAGAAAATCAATAAACAAACTTGTGGCACAATTTGCTTGTGTTTGGCCAATGATCAAAAGTATTTTGTTATAAAAGAGATTAAGGCAAAGTAGTTGTGAAAAAAATATGAGGACAAGACATGACCAAGAGAATGGATAATAGACTATTTGAAGGGAAAAAAAAAAAAAAATCTTCTATTTCTAGTATGGTGAACATATTTCTATGCATACACATTTGAATGATTATAACAAAATACAAGTAAATTTGAAAATTTTGGAAATTAGATTAGTGATGAGGATAAAGCTCTCTTGATATTAAACTCACTACTTATGATCATTTGGATGGATTACTACACTATTGTTTAAAAATAATGAAATTATATTTGATGATGTGTCCAATACTCTAGATGTCTAATGTAGGACATAATCTATAATTTAATTTTTGTAATTTATTAATTTTGGTATTTTTATGTAATTTTCATTATTTTAGGTTTAGGGTATTTATTTTTTTGTTTTTAGGTGCTTTTAATATTATCTAGTCAAATTAGGGTTTTGTAAGCTTTTTTATCTGCCTTAGGCTTTCTAGTCACTCTAGGGTTACTATTTAGTACGGTCAACTAGCTAACGAAAATTGATTACAAGTTGAAAATAATAGAGATCAAATTGACCACTACAAACTGTATGAACCAAATTAATAGTGACCCTAATATGGTATCTTTGCCTATGGAAACCCAAACTTTCTCACCTATCTAAAGCATACATACATAGAAGAAGAAGAGTTACATTTAAAGAGGGAGACTTTGTATGGGTGATCCTAACTAAAAAAAGGCAGCCATAGTCTCTACGTGAAGCTGCATGATAGAAAGGTAGGTCCATGCTAAGTACAGCAGATCAATGAGAACGCCTACAATGTAAAACTTCCATCCCACTTGCAAATTTCAAACTCATTCCATGTGCAGCACCTTTTGTCTTACCATCAATATGAAGACTCCTCATGATTTACACCTGAGACAAGTGCCTTTTAAGAGGAAGGGTCTGATGCAGTAGCTTTTAGTTTACCACTTATAATTGTAACACTTAGCCTTTTGTAATAAGCTGTATTGGATAGGATAAGAGCCAAGTTAGTTAAAGGGGCTGTTGTAATCTGATGTACGGCTTGTTGCCTGAGTTAGTTATAGCTCCTAGAGACTAAACCAAGGCTATGTACCTATAAATAACCTCACTATTGTAAAGTACAGTAGTTTTTGAATAATAATACCCTTTTGAATAAGCTCAATAGCTTTGTTTCCAAGAAAGTATTCTTGAAGAATTGATATTTTTTTCATTCCCTTCAACACAACTTAGAGCTATCAACTTAATATCTTTCTAGAACCTAGCCTAGACAGTTTGCATCGACCCCTGGAGAAAGAGAAGTCATCCCTCCTTTCACTAAACAATCTAGACTTGGCTGCTGGGTTCTTTGGGAATTCTTCAGCTCAACAAACATTAGCTCTAGCACAAAGGAGATGATTCAACCCCTACACTCCAGGTAGTCAAAATTACAAAGTTCAATCAACAGCTAAGAAATGAGGGTAATTTCTGAGGGATTGACCACTATTTTAAATATAGTAAGATAGAGATTAATAGTCAATGTGCACGAAATTAACTAATTTCATACACTGAGTATCACCAAGGTGAGGGGAGCCTGATTCCAAAAGAGAGGCAGAAATACAAAGCATGTATAAATAATAATGTATCATCCAGAGTGAAACCTATGCCACCTTTCGCACGCATCATGCTTGTACCACCTTTTTCCACATATTAATACAAAAAAAAAAAAAATAAATAAAAAATAAAAAACTTTTGTTCTAGGATCAAAACACTTCCTTGCTATAGAAAATAATCAGCTTTTTGATCGATTAGAAAAAACCTTAACGCAATATTCAATATTCTCTTGATCTCTACAAGGCAAGCTACCAGACGATGATTACGAATGGGCTGCCTATCAAATTTCAGAAGACCTGCTTTACCTCCAAATAACGCACTACTTCCACCATAAATTCATCCTTAACCTTCTTACAACATGAAAGCATTTACAATGCTAAATGTTAAGTAACCAGTCAAATGCATTTATACAATTTACGAAAATTGGTGATGAGGACTCTAGCAGGATGAACGAGGAGAAGAGCAAGAGCCACCATTATATAGACCGAGAACTTAATGAGTCAGATGAACGAGGATTTTAACATTCAAACATTTTAATCTTTTGAAAGCCAAAAAAATTCCAAGACATATTAAGCATCTCATATCTTTTTTCTTATGTATAAACAAAATGGTATTATTAATAAAAGAGACCCTCAGTACACAAGAAATATACTAAGAGAGCAACAACATCAAGAACAGGAACAGCTATGAATGCAAACAAACAAAGTAGAAGAGCAATGGTTGAGTAACACAGCCATCCGCTCATACAAAGCATGTAAAAGGAACAGCTTCAAAGAGAAACCTATTATCAAACCCCTGCAGATACAACATATAATCAACATAGAACAAAACAAAATATAAGTCCCTCTAAAAGGAATAATTCAGAGCTAAATCAATCCATATCCAGGCACACACCATCTAAATCATCCTTGATTGAGCAATGTACATTATACGGTAAAAAAAAAAAGAACAGATAATACCATGCTTAGAAGTGGAATCACTTTTCTTTCAAGATGTTCAATTGCATCGTTCACCTCGCAAAGCAAGGCAACTAATTCTGGAGCAGAAGTGTGGGATAAAAACATAATTAACCAAGCATGCAGAACCAAAAGTTATTAATGCTAGTGATGAAAAAGGAAAACAGAAGCAGATTTTTTTTAGAAAGAAGCAGCGATTAGAGGCCCCGGCCCCACCCCCCCCCCCCCCCCCCCCCAAAAAAAAAAAAAAAAAAAAAGAAAACCCAGCAAAATAGCTTTCGAGCATATATGAAGCAGTAATAAGTAGATTAGGATCAAAATAATACTTATATCCAACCACCCTATGTAAGAGATTCAATGCCTTCATAACAAAAAAACCACATAGGTAAACACCTCCTATCAAAACTTAACAGGGCTCAAAAATTGCAAACAGCATTACACAAAGATTCTTCATCCCCATCGGAATTTTTTTTTTTTTTTTGGTTACATTGAGGAGGGGAGGGGGATGACTACAAACCAGAGAGCTGTGGCGTAGAGAACAATGACTAGTGCTGATAACATAAAAGCCACGCCAATAACCCTGCAAAATTTCTCAACCCTTGGCTTGTGTTGATTCAACAGGGAACCTAAGGAACCCAAAAATGCGCAGAGAGCAGTGATTAGAAATATGCGATAGAGCATCGGTCGGTCTCTGAACAAGGTTGGAACTGGTCTTCCGCCGACGTTTTCCCGTGGAAGAACTGTAAAAGTTGCAACTGCTATGGAGGAGATGCAAACGATTAAAAGCCCAACATCCTTTGAACGGAGAGGAGGACTTTCTTGAGGAAATTGTTCACAAGAATTTGATTTCATCTCGTTCGTCTTGGCTGTATTCATCTCGTTGTTCGTCTCGGCGGATTTCATCTCGTTCTTCTTGGCGGATTTCACCTTATATATATAACAAACAATTACAACAACTCTTCTACAAAACCTAAGTTCTACGAGAACCCTAGGCTAGTAGGCAAAATAATAGAGAAAACCTCTTTAAAAAAACTTTTATTAAAAAACACACATAACATAAATAACATCTCTATAAAGAGTATTTATAGGAATAAAATTTCTTCTACTCCTTTTAGGAAAAGAAATAATAAATCTATTTCTACTTGAGAAAGGAAAAACAATTTAACTAGGAAAAGAAATAACCTTTCTATAAAGAGTATTTATAGGAATAGAATTTCTCCTACTCCTTTTAGGAAAAGAAATAATAAACTTATTTCTACTTGAGAAAGGAAAAAAAAAATTAACTAGGAAAAGAAAAACAATTAAAATCCTAATTCAACTAGAAAAAGGATTTTAATTGAGCTTGTAAAAGCAAATAAATCCTAATTCCACTAGGAAAGAAAAAACAACATAAAATATTAAAATATTTTATTTTTTCCTTAACCAATCTGCATTAGAAAGGAAGCTTAGGTTTAAGCTTATTGTTAGACCAAGAGCATATTAAAATAAAGGAAGATGAAGAGTGATATTAAAGTAGAGGGTTGTAGAGAGATGAAAAAGGTAAGGGAGGAAGAAAGGGTGGAGAAAGTGTAGATATTTAAAAAATGAGTAAATGTCCAAAAAATTATAGAAAAATTGGAAAGAAATAGGATAATGACATAAACACTGATGTGGCGTAATGAAAGTGTAGCAACAATAAATACTACACTTCAGTTTATATATATATATATATATATATATATATATATATATATATATATATAGATATAGATATATTATGCTTGTGTGAGGCATAGATAAATAAAAAATAATATGTAAAACTAAAAAATATACTTCAATAATATAATCGAGATTGAATAGTAAAATAGATAATAATAATAATAATAATAAAACAAATATTTCAAGTTTTGTAACAAAAAGAACATAACATAAGACCAAATTTGTATTAACTTAAATTTCTTTAAAATGTTGGTACTTTGTTCTAGTTGGAGTGGCATCTTAAATTTCTAGATTTTTAAAAAATGAAGTTTTACTTTTTATTGTATTTATAGTATGCCACGTAGCATAAAAAGAGTGTTGACACTTGTTGTAAAGGAAAAATAAACACTTGGGACAACCATTACTCTTATGAACAAAATTTATTAGATGTATAGACTAAAGTACATTTTTGACCCATAAAGTTTAGGGTTCTTTTTATTTTGTTCATTCACATTATAAAATTTTCATTTTTACCTATCATCTTTGATTTTTTTCCCCCCTTTTTCATATGGGCTTTGTTTAACATTCATTTTAGTAACCTATTTTTGTTTGATAAACGTCTAATCCCTACTTGTTTTTGATCAGACCAAGTTAGGCCGAACCTATACCTGGGAGGTTCCCCTTTTTCTTATGCTTTCCTAGCTCCAAAATGTGTGGAAAATGTAGGCTTGCAATTATATTTTGTATAGAAAAAATCTTGACCAAGCACTTGAAGAAATTAAATCTGCTTTCAATTTGAGGGGTGGGGAAGGGGAAAGGTTTTCTAAGAATGGAACAAAGGGTGTCTAGGTGTCACAGGATCAATTTTTCTTTTAAATTTTCTGCCTGTGATGACACTAAGCTCCTAACTTAGTCTCAGCCAACATACCACACACACATACTACAGGAAACACTCAAAATAGAATTAGCGAGGGAATTCACACACACAACGCACACACAGTATTTACAGGGCACCAACCCCAATCTTTATTACTCAATATCAAGTACAAAGGAAGCCTGGAGAATACACACGAAATTCTCTAAGCCAAAATTACACACCCTGTTGTTGACATTTCCAACAGCCTAGGATAAATGCACAGAAATAACTGTCACGGCAGTTACTGCCAAATAACTGCCCCCTTGTCCAGGACTTGCTGCCATATGTGGTCTAACTTAGGACACCTTCAACTGATGCTGTCTTGGTCTGCTCTCCACGTTTCCAACCCCTATTCAGCAAGTTTGATCATCTGGAAAGCTAGGTAACTGCTAGTAACTACCGCTGCACACTCTGCATATGCCAGCCCATGTCTTAGCACATCATGAGGCTTTTGCCCATGCTCCAACAACCCACACACTTGTTCTAACACATTTTAGAAAGCTTGGCCCTTGCCCAAACCCTTCTCATGATCACAGCCCACACAGCATGCCCATATGCAGCACATCAAATAACTACCATCAGCTCACTCACACAAGTCCATGCATTCTGCCACCACCAACCAACCCAATGCCTTGCATAGCATATCATCATCATAGCAGCCCAGCACTGCCTTGCACTCAAGCCACCAAGCCCACACACAAATTAACTATCAACCAAGCCACCAATGCCATGCACCATTACATAGGGTTAGCACCACCTGCTGCTGCCTAACATCAAAACCCATCTCCGCCCACCATAGCCCTCCTCTGCCATGGGCTTGGGACATCATGTGGAGCGAGGTGCCTCCACATGTTGCCCCTCATCACTGCTCATCGATCCAACTCAAGTAGGGAGACTGGGCAAGTCCCCCTCAAAGAGCCCTTAAGAGCATCACTAGTTAGGCATGAGGAACCATGAGTGTGTTGAGAAAATATGAAACCATGTGACTGGCCCAATGTTGCCCAAGCACCTTCATTCCTCATGCCATCATCAGCAACTCATAAAGCTCCTAACACTAGGGGACCTTGTGCTTGCAATGAAGTTTTTAATGGTAATTTGAAATACATACAGATTATAGCAATTATTTCTTGATGTGGTGGGCTACCATTATTCACTAATATGGTGAAACTAAAGCTGTAGATACAGCCAGACAGGTGGGTTGACAATTGTTTTAGATTATTAAATTTTCATAGCCTTCAAAAGGGCAAATCCGGCAGTTTCCCAACTTGGTTACACTAGATGGTTGTCCTTGAGTGATTCTTTGGGCTGAAGTGGTCTGAGGCGTCCTTAGAGAATAATGGCCAATGTAGATTGCTGAGAGATTTTTGTTTTGGGCCTCAGATGAGGCTGCTATCAATAGGTTAGGACATCAAAGACGAATTACAGTTACCCAAAAAAAATTTTAAAAGATGAATTTCTTAGCAGTAAGCCAGTAACAAAAAACTTGTTAGTCACTTAGTTGAGATATTTTTGTCCATATGCTTATCTTCTCTTTTGTTGGGAGAGCTCCTCTTCCTCAACTCTCTTATCTTTTTGGCAATCTAGCATGTAGTTACTTTTTTAATCAAAAGGAAAGGTATTGATAAATATGAGCAAAGCGAGAATAAAAGATATAGTGCTGGGAATAGGATGGTGCAAGAAAGCTTTCAGCAGAAGGAAAAAAAATGTGCAAGAAAGTTTGGCTATGCAATTGGTTAGTGGTGAAGCAGTGGGGATGGCTGCAGTGGTTTTGAAATTTAAAATCATTGAAAGAAGAATTTCCAAGTTGGAGCTCTAGGAGGTGGCCATGTCAGATTAAAAGACTAATATCTGCATTTCATTTCTTTTGAACTGAGCTCAAGATTAAGGACGACATGCGGCTTAAGGAATAACCCGTGTAGGAAATGCAGGTTTCTATTTACAGCATAGGGACCATAGCTTATCAATGCAGATATTACTGTTTCCTATATGCATATAGGGGACACTTTAGTGGTTATACATGCATGGTCATATATGTGTATAGATTTTTCCTTTAATGTCTGTTGTTGATTTTCATTCCTGCTGTTAATGGCCATTTCTACGCATTTGGATTTTCCCTGGTTCTGGTATCTTATATTTTGAGAACATGTCTGCTTCTGCAGGGCCTTAGCAGTCCCATCTTCTCCAGAACTCCTTGATGGAAAATGCGATACCACTTACCACACCCATTGTCACCAGCTAATTAGATCTTCACTATAATTACTGACTTCAAACTTTCATCGTATATTTCCTGCCAAACTTGCTGCTGATGGAGAAGAACAGAGGCTGACCCAAAAGTGCAAGAAGCAAACCAAAAATTCTAGTTAGAAGTACAAGGTATTACGGCAGAGGCTGTTTTAATTGCTTCAATGTAACAAATCACTTTATTCTCAAAAAATAAAAAATGTAACAAATCATTGTGTTCTTCTATTTAGTAACTAATTTCTCTCTATCTCTCTCCCCAAATGTGTATTGAATCATCGGAAAGGGCAAGTGTTGGAGATCAAGAAAGCTGGTGGTCTTTGTGGTGAAGCCCCAGGACTTAAAATGTAGCAACGAGTCAGAGTGCTTGATTCAAGCACTTGATACTGTTCTTTGTTTCCAATTTTCTACCTTTTCAATTGCATAGTGCTTGTTGGATCATGCATAATGTATGTGTCTGAAACTTTTTTTTTTGAAAAGCATAATGTATTTGTCCAAACCAAATTTTCATATGGCATTTATACATGTATATTCGAGGCTTCCAAGGCTTCAAATAATTAACTTAATTGCTGCTATTTTAATGTTGTCTTATTAGCCTCAGTTCAGTATAACAAATGTGCTTTCTCATTGGCACTTTCTCATATCACAAGATTTGGTGGAGGGTGAGGTTAGGATGAAGAAGAGATGAGAGGGGAAGGGAAGTTGGTGAAAATTTATTAGTTTTTAGTATATATTCAGGTTGTATTCTCCTCTCAGGTGTGTGCGCGAGTGATTTTGGAGGTAGGCTTGCAGTAGATACTGATAGGATTGTATATGAGTTGAGTCCAGCTGAGCTGAGCAGCGTATAACATTTCTTGTGCACCTTCTACAGAGGTACCAATTGGCAGTGTAGCAAAAAAAGTCTCATTTGCCAATCCAATTCATCAAGTATTCACCAATTTCAATTTGCTGTAGTAATTTCACTATAAGAGTCCTCAAGCCAAAGCAATACCATAGTAGAAGACAGTAATATGTGTTTCTTCTATAACATCCGACAGAGATGCCAAGCACATTTCTGGAGGACCCTATGGAAGTAAATAGGGACTGGACCTAATTTCAGCACTACTTTCCATCCTCAAACTGATGGACAGACTGAGGTGACAAATAGGAGCTCGGGGAACCCTGTTGAGGTAGGAGAATCCTAGAGAATGGTAGTTAATATTTATCCTACCATTAGCAGAGTTTACCTAGAATTCATCACTTCAACATATCAATTTAAACATCTCCATTTGATAGTGTATGGAGCCAAGCTGTCTAGTGTTATGGATGTGATTCCCTCACCTCTGCTAGCCAAGGCTCATCCTAAAGCCTTAGACATGGTAGAGCACATGCAGCAAGTCCACAAGGAAGTCAAGAAGAGGATTGAAGCTGCCAGTGCAAGACATAAAGCTAAAGCAGAGATACATAGAAGAAGAAGAGTTACATTTCAAGAGGGAGACTTGGTATGGGTGATCCTAAATAAAAAAAGGCAGCCATCTAGTCTCTACATGAAGCTGCATGATAGAAAGGTAGGTCCATGCTAAGTATTGCAGCAGATCAATGAGAATGCCTACAATGTGGAACTTCCATCCCACTTGCAAATTTTAAACTCATTCCATGTGCAGCACCTTTTGTCTTACCATCAATATGAAGACTCCTCATGATTTACACTTGAGATAAGTGCCTTTTAAGAGGAGGGATCTGATGCAGTAGCTTTTAGTTTACCACTTGTAATTGTAACAATTAGTCTTTTGTAACAAGCTGTATTGGATAGGATAGGAGCCAAGTTAGTTAAAGGGGTTGTTGTAATCTGATGTACGGCTTATTGCCTGAGTTAGTTAAAGCTCCTAAAGGCTAAACCAAGGCTATGCACCTATAAATAACCTCACTATTGTAAAGTACAGCAGCTTTTGAATAATAATACCCTTTTGAATAAGCTCAATAGCTTTGTTTCCAAGAAAGTATTTTTGAAGAATTGATATTTTTTTCATTCCCTTCAACACAACTTAGAGCTATCAACCTAATATCTTTCCAGAACCTAGCCTAGCCTTAAACAGTTTGGATTGACCCTTGGAGAAAGAGAAGTCATCCCTCCTTGCACTAAACTTTTCTTGCATTTAAACCTTTACTTATCAAAAATTAAAAAAACAAGCTAGACTTGGCTGCTGGGTTCTTCGGGAATTCTTCAGCTCAACAAACATTAGCTCTAGCACAAAGCAGATGATTCGACCCCTGTACTCCAGGTAGTCAAAATTACAAAGTTCAATCAACAGCTAAGTAATAAATGTAATTTCTGGGGGATTGACCACTATTCTAAATATAGTAAGATAGAGATTAACAGTCATTGCGCTTGAAATTAACTAATTTCATACACTGAGTATCACCAAGGTGAGGGCAACCTGGTTCCCAAAAGAGGGGCAGAAATACAAGCATGTATAAATAATAGGTATCATCAATAGTGAAACTATGCCACCTTTCGCACACATCATGCATGTACCACCTTTTTCCACATATTAATACAAACAAATTATTTTTTTTTTGATAAGTAATAGTGAATTATATTCAAGAGGCTACCTTATGCAAACAACATAAGGCAGAACAAATAGTACAGAGAAGAAACAAAGAAGGAAAACAACAGAACAAACATCGCTCAACAAAAACTAAGAACAAAGAAGGGAATTAAGGAACATAGGGAGAGAATCACTAGAGGTGAGTCCCCAGGCCCTAGACCAATCAAAAAGGGAGCCAGTAAAAAAAGCGAGCAGCTGGTCGTCGGATTTGTCCAAGTCCTCAAAAGTGCGCCAGTTTCGTTCCCTCCAAATACACCACATAAGGCACGGAGGGACTAAATTCCAAATACTAGAAGAGTGTTTTCCCAACCAGTTCCTCCAACCAAAAAGCGTATCTGCAACTGAGCTTGGCAAAACCCAATTGATCCCAAAAGATCTGAAAACCCAGCTCCACAGCTGATAAGCTTTGTCGCAATGGAGAAGTAAATGATTTACCGTCTCCCCACTACAACGACACATAATGCACCAGTCAACGAAATCAAAGCCTCTACCCTGCAAATTATCCCCAGTAAGAATCTTCTCCCAAGCAGCACTCCAAACAAAGAATGAAACGCGCGGGGGAGCCTTAACCTTCCAAACTCCTTTCCAAGGAAAGATTATAGGTGAGGGACAACGAAGCTTATTATAGAAAGTGCGAGTGTTAAAATTCCCCTTCTTTGACAACTTCCACCTCATACGGTCTCCGTGCTCAGATTGAGGTAAATTTGAGCCTAAGGTACGGAGGAATTCCTCCACCTCTCCCGACTCCCAATCATTTGGTTCCCTGAGTAAACGTACATTCCAGCTTCTCTGAGCCCCAGTCCCCAACCTTTCAAGAGACGAGGCCACAGAAGCCTCTCTATTATAAGCAATCCCATACACCATCGGGAAGGATAGATGGAGTGGTCGCTCCCCACACCACCGATCCGTCCAGAATTTCACTCTATCTCCCATCCCTACCTCAAAGTGAATGCATTTACAAAACACCTTCCAGCCTTTTCGGATGCTTCTCCATAAACCGCACCCGTGGACACCCCTACCCAACTTGGAAGACCAACCCCCCCACTCTTCCCCAAACTTCAAAGCTACAACCCTCCTCCAAAGACGAGTCTCCTCCACCCCAAACCGCCATAACCATTTTCCTAATAAGGCTTTATTGAAAGTCGTAATTTTCCTTACTCCCAATCCCCCATTCGCCTTTGGAGCACACACCTTATCCCACCCCACCAAATGTGCCTTCGACTCCCCCCACAAGAAGTCTCTTTGCATCTTCTCAATCTTCTTAGCCACATGAGAAGGGATGGTAAAAAGAGATAAATAATAAGTAGAGAGGCTAGCTAATGTGCTCTTAAGCAAAGTCAGTCTTCCACCTTTAGACAAGTACAGCTTCTTCCACCCAGCCAACTTTCGCTTGATTTTTTCCAAGATAGGATTCCATATAGAGGGGGACTTGTGGGAAGCCCCCAATGGCATACCAAGATATGTCATAGGCAAAGCCCCAATCCTACAGCCTAGAATCTCTGCCAAGGCATGCAAATTATTAACCTCCCCTACTGGAACCATCTCGCTCTTCGAAACATTAACCTTCAATCCTGTCACAGCCTGAAAACATAGGAGAAGCATACGAACATGCAGAATCTGCTCCACATCAGCATCACAAAACAGAATAGTATCATCCGCAAATAAAAGATGCGAGATACATTCCCCTTCCCCCCGTCTACCTTCAGCCTTAAAACCCCTAATCAAGCCTGCGCCTTCAACTCTTTTCAACATCCTGCTTAAAACCTCCATTATAACCAAGAACAACATAGGGGATAACGGGTCCCCTTGTCTTAGACCCCTCGTGCTCTTAAAAAAGTCAGCTGGGGTCCCATTAACCAATATAGAGAACTGGACAGTTGAAATGCAAGTATGAATCCATCTACACCACTTCTCCCCAAAGCCCATTCTCTTCAAAAGATCTAGAAGAGCCTCCCAATTCACGTGATCATAGGCTTTCTCAATGTCAAGCTTACAAATAACCCCCGGATTCTTGCTCTTCACACGACTATCAAGACATTCATTGGCAATAAGGACTGAGTCAAGAATCTGTCTACCTCCCACAAAACTGTTCTGAGACTCAGAGATAAGTTGGTCTAAAACTAGCTTCAACCGATTTGCCACAACCTTAGACAAGATCTTATATAAACTCCCCACCAAGCTGATAGGCCTAAAATCACGAATATTGGAAGCATCATTCTTCTTAGGAATTAATGCTATGAAAGTAGCGTTCAAAGATTTCTCAAACTTACTGTGGAGATAGAACTCCTCAAAAACTGCTAGAATATCTCTTTCCACCACTCTCCAACATTGGTGAAAAAAAGCCATAGAGAAACCGTCTGGACCTGGAGCTTTATCTCCAGCCAACTCGTTGACAGCTAGAAAAATCTCCTCCTTCTCAAACCTCCTTTCAAGCTAGCCCCTCTCTGACTCGTTTATCTGAACAAACTCCAAGCCTTCCACAAAAGGCCTCCACTCCTCAGTCTCGTGATACAACTTTTTGTAAAATTGAACCACTTGAGCCACCACCTCGGACTCCTCCTCAAAAATCACCCCATCCACCTCCAAAATACTTATATGATTAAACCTTCTATGAGAATTAGCCACCTTATGAAAGAATTTGGTGTTATTGTCACCTTCCTTGATCCATAACATTCTTGATTTCTGTCTCCAAGAGATTTCCTCCAACGAGAGAAGTTTCTCTATTTCAGATCTCACCACAACTCTCTCACAAGACTCTGCAGCAGAGAGGCCAAACTCCCCTTCCTTGGCATCCAGCACTTTCAACTTCTCAAGAAGTTGAGACTTTTTGCGCCCAACATGACCAAACTCCGAGCGATTCCACTGAATGATATCTTCCTTCAAAGCCTTCAATTTTTTGGCAAACACGAAACTGGGAGTACCAGAGAAAGAATGCCGGTTCCACCAAAAATGAACTCTATCAGTGAACCCGTCCGTCTTTAACCACATATTCTCAAACCTAAACGGACTTTTCCCTCTCGCCATTCCTCCAACCTCCACTAGAATAGGGAAATGGTCTGAAACAGGGCGAGGTAATCTCCGTTGGACCACACTCGGATATTGCTCCTCCCAATCATGAGACACCAAAACTCTATCTATTCTTGACATCGAAGGCTGTTCTGAGCCGCTAGACCAGGTATAACTCCCTCCCTCCAGAGGCAAATCAATCAAATTAAGGTCCTCGATAAACTCTGAAAAAAATTCCATAGCCGAGGTGAGACGGGAATTACCCGAACGTTCACTAGGGAAACGGACAATATTAAAGTCCCCAATACAGCACCATGGGACGTTCCAGCATTGCTGAACACCAACCAACTCGTCCCACATTAGCCCCCTCGCATTGTTGTCAGTTGGACCATAAACCCCAGAGCACGCCCAGCTAAAGCCATCCCCCACCCCTTTCCACCGGACAGACACAGAAAAAGAACCCACCATGAACTCCAATCTCTCTAAAACCCTCCTATCCCACATCATCAAAACTCCGCCCGCCGTCTGGTCAGCATCTAAAGCCACCCAATCCACATAAGGACAGCTCCACAAGTTGCCAATCATGCGTCTGTCCAAGCCAGAAAGCTTAGTCTCCTGAAGACAGATAACATCACACCTCCATTCCCGCAATAAATTTTTCACAATCAAACGTTTCCGACAATCATTCAGACCCCTAACATTCCAAGAAAGAATTTTTAAATTCATAATGACAAGAAAAACCCAACGGTAGAATTAACACAGCCACCAGCACTCTACCTACCATCATAGTTAACCGAAGAATGCAAATTCCTCAGCTCTCTCTTCCCTTTATCCCTTTTAATGACAGCTTTTCTAGGAGCTGTATCTTTCCTGTTCAACACTTTGGCATCCTCTGTCTCCCTCTCAATCTTTTGTAACAAAGCAATGCATAACTTCTCATGGCGACTAAGAGGCAGCCCCACCAGTTTACTAAAACCAGGGAGTCTATTCTTCACCCAACTGGAAATTTCCACCGTATTCAAACACTCCAATGCCTCATTGCCACAAATCAAATCAGCTGACAGCGGCAACCCAGCGGGGGAGATAGACATTAGAGGTAAGCTTTCCTCTCCACCCAAACCCAAATCCGGATGATTCAATTCTCCCACCACCATAGTACTCATCCCAGGGACAGCACACTCTGCCTTCCTGGGTAACAATGCTACAATGGGCTGAACAAAATCCAAGGCCTCTATCAGTTTGAGGTTGGCACTGCTGTCCCAGCCCTCTTTAACCCCGAAATTAACATCCATAGCAACGGGCCCAGCCCTCGACAAGCACCAAAAGAAACCAGAGAGGAAAAGCTCAATCGATGACTGCGAAAACACCGAATCGGACTTACCCAGTGTCAACGAGGGCTCATCGGAGCTGTTTCCGGCGAAGGAGGTGCCGTCGACCCCCATCGGAGGCTTGTCGCACAAGTCCGACGCACCAGAACCTGAATCAAAGCAAGGCTTGGGATTTGCCTCTGTCATCGGAGCCTGGGTTGAGTTCTCTTCACCTGTTAGAGGACTCTCGCCGGCGAAGGAGGTGCCGTCGTCCCCCATCGGAGGCTTGTCGCACTGGTCTGACGCACCAGAGAAAGTATTGTAGCGCTGGAGAAGAGGCTTGGGATTTGCCTCTGTCAACGGAGCCTGGGCTGAGTTCTCTTCACCACTTAGAGAACTCTCCCCCACTTCAAAGACACTTGGGCCTGAAAAAACTGGTACAGAGGGGCTCTTAAGTGAATCAGATGCTATTGGGCTTTTGTTAAGGCCCAACCCAGGTTTAACTCCAGCCTTATAAAAGGCTCCAGCCTTATGATTTCCACGTGCAACCCAGTTTAGAACCCTTGGTGCTTCTGAAATGCAGTCCCTGTCCATTGCCCGAGACTCCCCTCTGCACTTCGTATCACCCCCTTTCCTTCTGTCCCAGAAAACTCGCCTGCTCCCTGTCACATCAACCTCCACTAAAAGGCTTCTTCCTGACCAGTAAGGACTCCTAACAACTCTCTTCTTCCCTTTTATAAAATCTTTTGAATTCAAACTGAGGAGTGGGTAGCTTAGCCTAGAGTCTATCTGATTTTTTTCCCCTACTTCTGTCTCCTCATTAATGCTCAGCTCCTTCCTGTCCCCTCCCACCACCTCCATCTTATCTGCCTTACCCACCGGAAGTACCTTCACTTTGGCACCTTTATGTCTCAGGTTCACCCCCTTCTTCTCCTCTCTTAACTGTTCCTTCTTCCCCTTAACAGAGTAACCTAGCTGCTTGAGTTGCTTTCTATCCTCTATTCCTCCATGAAAGCCTTGTACAACTTCAGCAAAGGTTCTAGGATTTTGAGTCTCCAAGTTAAACCTCTGCACCTGAGGAATAAACTTTGGGAGATCATAACCACCCACCGCATAATGGGAAGGGAACAACAACTTTCTCAGCTCAAGACCAAAGGCCCTCCAACCTCTTCTCTCTTTGCCTTCAGGAATTAAGATCGACCTCCTAGACCCACCAGCTTTGAGCTCAGTCAAAAACAAGAACTGACCAGAGGAATTGAATCTGCTTTGGAGAGTATATGCAATGTCACCTTCTCTGAAAATAAAAAACTGTTTGGAGCTCTTCCCAACCACAAGTTCTTCAATACTATTCATCAACCAAAGTGCTGCAGTCTTGCCTAAGAAGACTGAACTCATAAAGAACTTACCCCTCTCAAAAATCCGTAGCAAGAAAAAACGACCCCCTTCCTCTAATACTAATTGAAAGAATTTTGACTCAATAAAGAAATTGCGAACCCCCCCCATTGCAATAAGAAACTAGTTATTTTTCTCTATCCTTGGTCAGTGATTTGATATATATCCTTGGATTGGATATATATCTTCGATTGTTTGTAATTTTTATTTTTCTTTCTTTACACACACACACACACACAGATACATCTTTTCTCCATGAATTTAATACAAACAAATTATTGTTTTAGGATCAAAACACTTCCTTGTTATATAAAATAATTAGCTTTTTGATCAAGAAGAAAAAACCTTAACGCAATATGCAATATGCTCTTGATCTCTACAAGGCAAGCTAGCAGATGATGATTACGAATGGGCTGCCCATCAGACTTCAGAAGACCAGCTTTACCTCCAAATAACGCACTACTTCCATCATAAATTCATCCTTAACCTTCTTACAATGTGAAAGCATTTACAATGCTAAATGTTAAGCAACCAGTCAAATGCATTCATACATTTTATGAAAATTGGTGATGAGGACTCTAGCAGGATGCACACGGAGAAGAGCAAGAACCACAATTATATAGACCGAGAACTTTGTATTAGATGGTAATTAAATGGTAGAAAAAATATAATGAGTCAGATCAACAAGGATTTTAACACTCAAAACATTTTAATCTTTTGAAAGCCAATAAAATTCCAGGACATATATTAAGCATTTCATATCTTTTTTCTTATGTATAATAAAAATTGTATTATTAATAAAAGAGACCCTCAGTACACAAGAAAAATACTAAGAGAGCAACAACATCAAGAACAGGAACAGCTATGCATGCAAGCAAACAAAGTAGAAGAGCAATGGTTGAGTAACACAGCCATCCACTCATACAAAGCATGAAAAAGGAAAAGCTTCAAAGAGAACCCCTGCAGATAAAACGTATAATCAACATAGACCAAAACAAAATATAAGTCCCTCTAAAAGGAATAATTCAGAGCTAAATCAATCCATATCCAGGCACACACCATCTAAATCATCCTTGATGGAGCAATGTACATTATACAGTAAAAAATGAACAGATAATACCATGCTTAGAAGTGGAATCACTTTTCTTTTAAGATGTTCAATTGCTTCATTCAGCTCTGAAAGCAAAGCAACTAATTCTGGAGCAGAAGTGTGGGATAAAAACATGATTAACCAAGCATGCAGAACCAAAAGTTATTAATGCTAGTGATGAAAAAGAAAAACAGAAGCAGACTTTTTTTTAGCAAGAACCACTGATTAGAGCCCCCCCCCCCCCAGAAAAAAAAAATTGAAACACAGCAAAATAACTTATGAGCATATATAAAGCAGTATTAAGTAGATTAGGATCAAAATAATATAAAATCTACTAATGCTAAAGGCAAACATGTATTTGTTATATTCTTATATCCAACCAACCTGTGTAAGAGATTCAATGCCTTCATAACAAAACAACCACATAGGTAAACACCTCCTATCAACACTTAACAAGGCTCAAACATTGCAAACAGCATCGAGTTGAGGGCATGACGAGGAGCTCAATAGAAACAGAAAGTTGATGTGGATGGAGGAGATCTTTATCAACAACCACAAATACTGAATATCTTTAGATAATGCTGCACCAGCCAAATTGAATATGATAAAACATTCTCTTAAATTTAATTTCTGCCTCTAGTTGGTAGTCCAGAATCTGCGCCAGGCATTAAAGAACAAGTGCATCCATAAATACATATCATGCAGAGCTTAATAGAAACAGCAAGTGTGTATGGAGGAGCACTTAATCAACAACCACAAATACCTCCACCAGATGATAGCACATTCTTTAAAACCATACATGAAAGGAAAAACATATACTGATATAACCTCTAAGTGTCCCTTAACATTTCAAAAAACAAAAATAAACATTTACTCGTGTCAACACAATACATATGTACCTAATTAAATACGAGGACGACGATCCAAACAAGTTTTGACAAATATGAACACTAGAGCAATGAAAGCCAGGACGATGACCCAAAAAAGATTGTCTGGGAGGCCCATAGCTATCACAAATATGAACCCAAAAGCACTAGCAGCGAATCCCAGCCTGGCCAAAATTGTGTTAGCAGTTTGGTTGGTATGAGTATCAATAGATGGAGTTGATGAGAGAGTCATGAAGGCTGCCGCGAGAGAAACAAAACCCACCACGCTTATAACCAATACACAATTTAATATAAATCTGTTTCGAGATGATAGCTCACCAACACCGATGGAAACAACAGCAGTAATTGATCCGAGAAGAATTGCAAAACCCAATTCAATAGGCCTCTGATTCGAGCTCCTCGCTACTTGAGAGGATGTACTAGCTCCTGGGGTCGACCACCTTCGGCTTCCGCTTTCCAAGTCAGGAACTTCGGAGTCTGTAACAGCCCACAGACTTGACCATATTCCGTAAGCAACTACATCAAGGGCATCACTTGATAATGATAACCTTCGGCTTCCGCTTTCCAAGCCAGGAACTTCAGAGTGTGAAACAGTCAACAATCTTGACAATATTCTGTGAGTAAGTACATCATGGGCAACACTTGAGAACCTTCGCCTTCGAACTTCAGCAAGGGATGTACCAGGCCCTGGAATTGACAATTCAACATATACCTCACTATTTTCATCATCCCTACCACCATTAAAGTTTGGCAGCATCACCCCACCATCTTGGGCTTCCGCTTGTATACCAACAGGCTCATTGAACTCCGGGATTGAATCTGAATCCACATCTACATCCGCTCTATCAGATCTTCTAAGAGCTGATGAATCAGGGAAACGATTACTTTTTAGGGCCGCGTAAACATCTCGACTAGCCTCCTCCGAATTGAAACCACCAGAAGAACTTCCAGTCCGTGTGGGTGTACGACCATAGTCACCATACCCAGTTGAAAAAAGGAGTTGGATTACAATTAGCCCTAGTATCACTGAGAGTTGCTTCCCCATGCTGAAAACACAGTAAGTGAAAAAGATCAGAGCAAGGAAATTTTTTTTTTTTAATGGAAATGAAGTTTAGGAAGATGAAAATGGAGTTTTGAGGCTTTACCTTAAGAAGCAACCAGATGCATCATAGCAGCCCACAGATTCACTCACTAATCCGCTAGGTTAGAAGCTTCCTACGAATCCTACCTCTGTGCCCGTTCAAAGTGTCCGAAATTCTAACTCCAAACAAAAAGTCCCATCAATCTCTTTCAAAAAAAAAAAAATTTTCTCTCTTTTTGTGTTGTGCTTTCACATTGACCACACAGTATGAAATTATTCCTACTCATTTTCTCTTTCAAATAGATTGAAGTTCTCAATGATTCTCTCAGGAAAAGAATTCTTATGGAACAAGTGATGATAGATTTTCTTTCCTCACGTGTGGGAGACGAGTAATTACTAGGTACTTTTGTACTCATTCCTAGTGGAATCTACTGCGAGAAGAGGTGTGCTTCGGAAATAATTAAGAATTTCCTGCAGAAAAGTAACTACACGTGTTGTCAGATACTTGAATAATTCTAGAAATTCATTTTAAAAAAAAGGTTGTGGACTCTGAATTTTTTTCATACACCATTTTATGCACCAACTTACATATATATCAATTTGATATTGGGTTACATTATTTATGTAAGAAACAACCCACCATTTTTTAGGATTTTGTAAAGTTAGTGCATTTCAAGATGAAGTGACGCAGGATAATTAGCACAAAATTAAATAGCAGAAAAATAAAGGAATATGACTTAGTAATCAGCATTTAGATCTAGTTTTGGGTCAGCATCAAGCAAAAAAATTACTAGGAATTAGCATCTAGAATGGAATTGGAGTCAGCACCAGATCAAAGGGAGAACAATTAACAATCCTCTCAAGGAGTACAATAAGTTATTTATAATAGATTGCTAAACCTTAGTTCTAATAAGCTAGGAAACCCTGATTGCCTTATTACAAAAATAATCTTACTTCCAAACTAAAATACTAATAACCTAATAAACTATTAAAACCTAAAACATAAAAATATAGTTGTCTTGCAAATATAAATAATACTAAATAAAAATCTTCTTGCATATTCCACATCATGAATGACTTCTCATGATTTACACTTGAGACAAGTGCCTTTTAAGAGGAAGGGCTTTACCACTTGTGATTGTAAAAATTAGTCTTTTGTAACAAGCAGCCTGCTAAGTAAGTTAAAGGGGTTGTTGTAATCTGATGTATGGTGAGATAGTTAAAGCTCCTAGAAACTAAACCAAGGGCATGCATCTATAAATAACCTCACTATTGTAAAGTACATCAGTTTTTTTACTAATACCCTTTTAGATAAGCTCGAGAGCTTTGTTTCCATGAAAGTATTCTTGAAGAATTCATATTTTTTTTCATTCCCTTCTTGCATCTCCCACATCATTCTCCCTTGGTTGGAGAAAACTCGACCTTGAGTTTTAAAGCTTTGAAAGATTAGGGTGTTGACAAGCAACACTTGCTCCAAGTTTGGAATCACCTTAGGGAGCACCCAAAAAAAAAAAAAAACCTTGAATTCCACCACATCAAACTCTTCAAGAATCACAAAATCAATATGTGGAATCAATATAATCTCAACTTAAACCTTAAGAACCATAGGAATTACTATAGTTTCAAACTCTTCAACTTCACCAAGTTGCAAATCTCCCACCATTATGGATGGTTGATTAATAGCATATTCAACAAATTCAACTTTCTTGTCATGTGCACCCTCTAACAAAATACTCACTTGATGCTTCTCCACTACCAAGATCTCATCATCTATGTTGTCTTCTATGAGGGCAACAATAATTTCATTGTGATCTATCATCCTTGGTTTCCCAATTGAATCAGTTTAAGTCTTCATTTACTTCACCTGAGTAGCCAAGTCTTGAACACCTTTCATGAGCTTTTCAGATAATTCCTTTATTTCTTTGAAGTTATAAAGAGAGATAGATTGTTCAAGAGTGCACTGAAGACATGAATTGGATGAGGATTCATCATATTTGCTATAACTTGAAAGTTACCACACTGAGATTGGGGTAGATATTTAGCTCAAAAGTATAGTAACAAATACTCATCACAAAACTTTTCTTTTATATCTTCCCACGCACTAATGGTAGGTTTATACTTTATATAATGAAAATATTCTAAATCCTCCCAAAACAGTTTTGCTCCACCTCTTAACTTCAACTTTGCATACCTGACTTTTATGTTATTTGCAAAATTTTCTTGCTCAAAGAATTGTGCTCCATCATCCCGTTCATCTAGTCAACAAAATTCCATGGATTATTTTTACAACCATCAAAATAAAGTGCTTCTGATATTGCCATAGCTCACTTGGCAAAAAGATTTTGCAAACTTTACTTGCTAAGTACCGCCCACTAGCCCACTGAAGAACGGATTGTCATGGATTAACCAAATAAAGCTTCACTGTTTGAACACCAAAAGAAAAACCAATGCATCCACGTGGACTGGACTGAAGGTCTAGAAGGCTGGACCTTTTTTTTTTTTTTTTTTTTGGTATGCACGTAAAGAAACTAAACCAAGGTTATGCATCTATAAATAACCTCACTATTGTAAAGTACAGCAGTTTTTTTGAATAAGCTCGAGAGCTTTGTTTCCAAGAAAATATTCTTGAAGAATTCATATTTTTTCATTCCCTTCAATTCAACTGCTATCAATCTAATTTCTTTCTAGAACCCAGCCTAGCCTTAAAACAGTTTGCATCAACCCCTGGAGAAAGAGAAGTCACCCCTCCTTTTACTAAAAAATCTAGACTTGGCTGCTGGGTTCTATGGGAATTCTTCAGCACAACAAACATTCGCTCTAGCACAAAGGAGAAGATCCATCCCCTATACTCCAGATAGTGAAAATTACAAAGATCAATCAACAGCTAAGTACTGAATGTAATTTCTGAGGGATTGACCACCATTCTGAATATAGTAAGACAGATTAATAGTCATTGTGCAAGAAGTTAACTAATGTTAGTATCACCAAGGTGACGGGAACCTGATTCCCAAAAGAGAGGCAGAAATACAAAGCATGTATAAATAATAGTGTATCATCAATAGTGAAACCTATGCAACATTTCGCACACATCATGCATGTACCACCTTTTTCCACGTATTAATACAAACAAATTATTGTTTTAGGATCAAAACACTTCCTAGTTATAGAAAATAATCAGCTTTTTGATCGAGGGGAAAAAACCTTATGGCAATAAGCTCTTGATCTCTACAAGGCAAGCAAGCAGATGATGATCACAAATGGGCTGCCCATCAGACTTCAGAAGACCTGCTTTACCTCCATATAACGCACTACTTCCATCATAATTTCATCTTTAACATTCTTACAACATGAAAGCATTTACTATGCTGAATGCTAAGTAACCAGTCAAATGCATTTATACATTTTATGAAAATTGGTGATGAGGACTCTAGCAGGATGCACAAGGAGAAGAGTAAGTAAGAATCATAATTATAAAAACCCACAAATTTGTATCAAATAGTAGAAAAAATGTAATGACTCAGATCAACAAGCATTAACATTCAAATATTCTAATCTTTTGAAAGCCAAAAAAATCATATATATATATATATATATATTGTGGGGGAGAAGAAACCAGGCCCAACATTATTAAGCCCAACATTATGAACCAAGGGCCCACGAAACGGCTATCTTACACCCGAAGATAGAGAGAGAGAAAAGGGCAAGGCCCAGCTAGGAGTGGGATCTTCATGAAAGATCACCGCTGTCCGAGGAAGGTGCTTCCTGTCCGAGGATAGTATCTCCTGTCCGAGGAGGACATATCACTTTAACAGGAAGTCTCAGGTCATTTGAGTACGAGAAAAGCCAGAGTGGCTGTCCGAAGACTTCACCAGATCAGGATAAGCTCAGAGCAAAGGCTGGAGATGATAAGAACGAAGAAATATCTAATGGAAAAGCTGCTACCACCGTATTTCATGCACTACAACATCTTTTCTGGCCGCATTTATGTGGAGAAGACCTCTGAACAGTGCACCCTCAGCTACCGCCACTCCCAAATAACTAAAGCATACCCATGATGTGACATGCACTCAAGTAGATGCACAGATGAAGAACAAGTGGACGATGAAGATGATGGGGAAAGGTACTATATAAAGAAGAAGAGGTCCTGATAGAGGGGATCGGAAAAAAGAGGGAAAAAGAAAAAGAATAGTTTTACTGTAGCTCTGAACCTTGTAACCATTGATTGTTCAATAAAACACCTCCTCGGACATTGACAAAAAAGTTTTCTTGGTGTTATTTTATGTTTCTTTTCTGCTTAACGTAATCCAGTCCATCATTGTTAATATCAGACCCAGCCCAGCTCTTTCACCCACTCTCTACAAATTTATTGTCCAGGGTACGTTAGGCCTTTGATCCATACTTTTGGGCTTAGGTCACAAATTTGTTCCTTACATATATATATTATTAAGCATCTCATATCTTTTTTCTTATGTATAATAAAAATTTTATTATTAATAAAAGAGACCCTCAGTACACAAGAAATATAATAAGAGAAAAAACAACATCAAGAACAGGAACAGCTATGAATGCAAGCAAACAAAGTAGAAGAGCAATGGTTGGGTAACATAGCCATCCGCTCATACAAAGCATGTAGAAGGAACAGCTTCAAAGAGAAACTTATTATCAAACCCTTGCTGATACAACATATAATCAATGCATATCCAGGCACACACCATCTAAATCATCCTTGATGGAGCGATGTACATTATACGGTAATAAAAAAATAAAAATTAAAAAATAAATTAAAAAAAAAAGAAAAAAAAAAAAAGATCAGATAATACCGTGCTTAGTAGTGGAATCACTTTTCTTTCAAGATGTTCAATTGCATCATTCAGCTCTGAAAGCAAATGTTCAATTGCATCATTCAGCTCTAAAAGCAAGACAACTAATTCAGGGGCAGAAGTGTGGGAAAAAACATTATTAACAAGCATGGAGAACCAAAAGTTATTAACACTAGTGATGAAAAAGAAAAGCAGAAGCAGACTTTTTTAGCAAGAAGCAGTGATTAGAGGCCCCCCAAAAAAAATTTGAAAGCCAGCAAAACAGCTTTTGAGCATATATAAAGCAGTAATAAGAAGATTAGGATCAAAATAATATAAAATCTACAAATGCTAAAGGCAAAATGTATTTGTTATATACTTATATCCAACCTATGTAAGAAATTCAATGCCTTCATGACAAAACAACCACATAGGTAAACACCTAGTATAAACACTTAACAGGGCTCAAAAATTGCGAACAGCATTGAGTTGAGGGCATGATAAGGAGCTCAATAGAAACAGAAAGTTGATGTGGACGGAGGAGCTCTTTATCAACAACCAAAAATACTGAATATCTTTAGATGGTGCTGCACCAGCCAAATTTGATATGATAAAACATTCTGTTAAATTTAATTTCTACATCCAGTTGGCTGTCCAGAATATGCGCCAGGCATTAAAGAAAAAGTGCATCCATAGATACATATAATGCAGAGCTTAATGAAGAGGTAAGTGTAACAGCCACAAATACTTTACATCTATATATCCTGCTCCACCAGATGATTTTACAGAACCAAAGCCAATTTAATATGATTAGCACATTCTCTCTTTCTTTCGTTCCGAAAAAAAAAAAAAATGATAGCACATTCTTTAAAAGTTAAAACAATATATTAAAAGGAAAAGCAATCTTTTGAAATGTTAAGGGACACTTAAAACCAAGGGGGTTGATTCCGTACCGTACCGGCTGGTACCGCAGATATATACCGTAACAGTAAGCAAACCGGTACATATAACCTCTCTGTTTCATACTGGAAAAAATACCGGCCGTACCGGCTGTACCGGCCAGTACTAGGCGTACCGACCGGTATAGAAAAAAGTTTTTTTCTTTTTTTAAGTTTTGTAATTTTTGAATTTTTATTAGGGTAAAATGGTAACTTATTTGCATTAACTTATTAGTATTATTTGTTTTTTTAGTATGCAATGATAACTTTTAAATTTTCTATTTTTTATATTGTGTTTTTTTTTTTTTAATTGATACTAAAATCTAAAACTATGAATAATTAGTTTTGAATTGAGAAAATATTTTATGCTAAACTTTTATATTTATTATAATATATATACACACATACATACATACATATATATATATATATATATTATTTATAAATATAAAAAATAGTAGTAAACTCGAAACGGTACACCGGTATTAATCGGTATCCGAAATATATCGTTCTACTGGTCAAACCGGTAAAACTGGTACGGTATTGACTCTCTTACTTAAAAGAATTCATTAATTGTCCCTAAACATTTCAAAAAACAAAAATAAACATTTACTCGTGTTAGCGCAATACATATATACCTAATTAAATACGAGGACGACAAGCCAAAGAAGTTGAGACAAATATGAACACTAGAGCAATTAAAGCCGGGCCGCTGAGCCAAAGAAGATGGTCTGGGAGGCCTATAGCTATCACTAATACAAACCCATAAGTGCTAGCAGCCAATCCTAGCGTGCTCAAAATTGTGTTCGCAGTTTGGGTTGTATGAGTATCAGTAGAAGGAGTTGATGAGGGAGTCACGACAGAGAGAGTCATGTTGGCTGCCGTGAGAGAAACAAAACTCACTATGTTTATAACCAATACACAATTTGATATAAATCTGTTTCGAGGTGATAGCTGATCCCCAACACTGATGGAAGTGATAGCATAAGTTGATCTGAGGAGAATTGCAAAACCCAATTTAATAAACCTCTGATTTGACCTCCTCGCTCTCTCCCTTCTACTCTCTAAGTCAATAACTTGAGAGGATGTACCAGCCCCCGAGGTTGACCACCTTAGCCTTTGGTAAGGAAAAGCATCAAGGGCACCACTTGACCACCGTTGCCTTCCGCTTGCCAAGTCAAGAACTCTAGAGTCCGTACCAGCCCACGGACTTGACCATATTCCGTAAGGAGCTATGCCAGGAGCACCACTTGAAAACCTTTGCCTTCCGCTCTCTAAGTCAATAACTTGAGAGGACGTACCAGCCCCCGTGGTTGACCTCCTTTGCCTTCCGCTTTCCAAGTCAGGAACTTCAGAGTCTGTTATAGCCCACTGACTTGACCATATTCCGCAAGGAACTATAACAAGGGCACCAATTGAGAACCTTTGCCTTTCGCTCTCTAAGTGAATAACTTGAGAGGATGTAGCAGCTCCCGAGGTTGGCCTCCTTTGCCTTTGATAAGGAACAGCATCAAAGGCACCACTTGACCCCCTTTGCCTTCCGCTTTCCGACTCAATAACTTCAGCAAGGGTTGTACCGGGCCCCAGATCAACGTGCTGACTGAGCCCGTCTCGACCATCAATACCTCCCTCCAGAACCGGTCCACGAGATCTGACGCCAACATTGTGTGGATCACGGTGCTGACTTAACCCCTCCAGACCCACCCCACCATCTCGGGCTTCCACTTGTAGACCAACATGCTGATTGAACCTTTGCCTTTCGCTTTCTAAGTCAATAACTTGAGAGGATGTAGCAGCTCCCGAGGTTGACCTCCTTTGCCTTTGATAAGGAACAGCATCAAAGGCACCACTTGACCCCGTTTGCCTTCCGCTTTTCGACTCAATAACTTCAGCAAGGGATGTACCAGGCCCCAAATCAACATGCTGATTGAGCCCGTCTCGACCATCAATACCTCCCTCCAGAACCGATCCACAAGATCTGACGACATTGTGTGGATCACAGTGCTGACTTAACCCCTCCAGATCCACCCCACCATCTCGGGCTTTCACTTGTAGACCAACATGCTGATTGAACTCCGGGAGCTCCGCACCATCTCTATCACCAACATCCACAGCCAGATCCACCATAACAGAACTTCCAAGAGCTGATGAATCAATTAAACTATGAATTTCTGGGACCAGAACAACTTCCAGTCTGGGGGGCTATGCTACCATACCCAGTTGAAATAAGTAGATGGATTCAAATTACCCATAGTATCACTGAGAGTTGCCTCCCCATACTGAAAACACAGTAAGTGAAAAAGATTTGAATAAGGAATTTTTTTTTTATGGAAATGAAATTTAGGAAGAAGAAAATGGAGTATTGCCCTTTATCTTAAGAACCAACCACTAGAACGCTTCAGCGCAGTTTTATCTTTACAGCATAGTCACATCGCTATTTTATAGGGGGTGGACCTTATGTCACGTGACCAGTGGCTAGTAATGAAGCCAAACTCTACTCCCGGCCCTGACGGTATGCCACCTCTATTCTATCATTCTTTCTTTTCTGTGATTAATGAGGATATTTGCTCTGCTATGTTTGATTGCTTGAATAAATGCAAAATTCCCAAAATAATTAATTGTACTAACATCACTCTGATCCCAAAAGTTAAATCCCTGGAATGCATCACAGATTTTAGACCGATCAGTCTTTGTAACGTTGTGTATAAGATTGTTTCGAAGGTCTTAGCAAATAGACTTAAAGTTCTTTTGCCTGCTATGGTATCCGAGAATTAGAGCGCCTTCCAAGCTGGTAGGGTCATCACTGACAATATCCTCATGGCCTTCGAAACTCTCCACTACATGAAACACCATCATAGTGGTCGAACAGGCTTCATGGCCCTGAAGTTGGACATGAGTAAGGCTTATGACCGGGTTGAGTGGAGGTATCTCGAAAGTATTATGAAGAGAATGGGTTTTGCTAAGAAGTGGATTGATTTGATTATGGAATGCATCTCAACTGTCAGTTATTCCATCCTCATTAATGGTGAAGCGTCGGAGGTGATCCACCCATTGAGGGGTTTGAGACAGGGTGACCCACTTTCACCTTACCTCTTCCTTCTCTGCACTGAGGGCCTTCACACCCTCCTTCATCAGGCAGTAGTTGCAAGGCAGATTCGGGGTGTTTCTATATGCAGAAAGGGCCCCAGACTAACTCATCTTTTCTTTACGGACGATAGTGTGGTGTTTTGTAGAGCCTCCTTCGATGAATGCAAGAAAATTTAGTCCCTACTAGATTGTTATAAGAAGGCCTCGGGGCAGAAGCTGAACAAAAACAAGATGGGCTTATTCTTTAGTAAATCCACCCCGGCTGCTATCTTGGACCAGATTAAGGTTGCTCTTGGGGTGCAAGAGATCAAACAATATGAAAAGTACCTTGGACTTCCATCGCTAGTAGGCAGGAAAAAGAGAGCCAGCCTTCTATACATTAAAGAGAGGGTGGTGGCTAAGCTTCAAGGGTGGAAGGAGCAGCTTCTTTCCCAAGCGGGGTGGGAAGTGCTTCTCAAAGCTGTGATCCAGGCTATCCCTACCTTTGCGATGAGTTGTTTCAAACTCCCGATCTCCTTTTGCAATGATATTAAGGCTTCGATCAGGAAATTTTGGTGGGGTCAAAGGGGCAATCAAAGGAAAATTCACTGGGCCAAATGGAGCTCTCTCTGTCAGCCAAAAAGCTTGGGAGGCATGGGTTTTAAAGACCTCCAAAACTTTAATGTCGCCATGTTAGCAAAGCAGGTTTGGTGACTGCTGGATAACAAAACCTCCCTTTTCCATAGATTCTTTAAAGCAAAATTTTTCCCAAAGGGCTCCATTCTTGAGGCTAAAGAAGGTAATGGTTCATTCGCTTGGAAGAGCATTCTAAAAGGTAGAGATGTGATTAAAAAAGGCATGCAATGGCGGGTGGTTAATGGCTCTTTGATTCGAATTTACCACGATAGTTGGCTTCTTGACCCCTATAACAAACGAGTGGTGTCTCCTAGGGACTTCCTTGGAAACGATGCTTTGGTCTCAGTTCTAATAGACAGGGACTAACATGGCTGGGTCACTAATGCTATTGACAACATCTTCCTACCTCATGAGGCTTCTTTGATCAAAGCGATCCCGCTCAGCCTTAATGACTGTGAAGATAAGATTTTTTGGCCCCATAATGCTGACGTCTCCTATTCAGTTCGTTCTGGCTATAGACTTCTCTCGGAGGATGATTCAAAAGACTCGCCTTCAGTGTCGGACCTGGCACCAACGAAAAGGCTTTGGAAAGGTATCTGGGGTTTAAAAGTTCCCAACAGGGTTAAAACTTTTATGTGGAGGGCCGGAACTGATTCTCTTCCTTCAAAAATGAATTTGCTGAAGCGGAAGGTATTGAGCAATGATCTCTGTCCTGATTGCAAGTTAGAAAGTGAGTCCTCCTTTCATGCTCTTTGGACTTGCTGAGTTGTGGCCCCTGTTTGGAAGTGCAAATTTGAGTGGTTGCGTAAGCTCGCGGTTAGATGTAACTCATTCCTTGATGTTATCAAGCTTTGTCAGGACCACAACGGCCTCCTGGACTTGTTCGCAATGACTGGGTCTCTGCTTTGGTCTCATAGAAACCAGCTCCAGCTTGGTAAGAAGGTGATACAGCTGCAATTGATTAATTCCATGGCCTCTGAAAGCCTATGGGAGTTTCAAAATGCTACGGCATCTCCCTGCCCAGTAGCAAAAGTTGCAGTCCCGACTAGGTGGCTTCCTCCCCCTAAGGATTGGGTGAAAGTCAATTTCAATGGTCCCATTTTTCAAAAGGAGAAGCTTGTTGGTCTGGGCTGTATTATTCGAAACGATGAAGGTCTTGTTATGGCTGCCTTTACACAATGTATTCCACTGCCTACTTCTGTAGAGATGGTGGAAGTGTTGGCGGAGCGCAGTGCCATTGGTTTTGCACGAGAGCTGTGCCTAAGTCAGGTGATCCTTGAGGGAGACTCGGACACGATCATTAGAGCCCTATCCGGTGGTGGTTTTGACTCCTCAAGCTTCGGCCACATCATTAGGGACATCAAGCTTCTCTCCTCTGTTTTCCAGAACCTTTCTTTTTGTCATACTCGCAGGCAAGGAAATAGTGTAGCTCATAGGTTAGCAAGATCAGCATGTAAGTTTTCGCATTTTCAGATTTGGATGGAGGACTTACCCCCTGATATTTTATCTGTGTACCTTTTTGAGCTTCCTTAATATATTTCCCCCCTCGTTTTGGGGTGGCTTCTCAAAAAAAAAAAAAAAAAAAAAAAAGCGCGTAATTTTGGAAATAAAACTCACGTTTCCTGATAGGTTCCTAATTGCATGGAAGTATTCGTGTCTCTTTGCACTTTTAGATAAAAACTAGTCCTTTAATGAAACCTATTTTTTGCTGGAAAAAAAGTTGTCCTTTTAATTAAGGGTCCATTTAAGTTCATTTATTTTGTTAAAATTAAAAAATTTTTATTAAAAATATTGTAAATAAATGTAAAAATTAATTGAAATAGTGCAGTATAACTTATGAATAGTATTAAAAAGTACAATACAATCTATAAATAGTAGCAAAATTAAAGTGAATAGTAAAATAAATTGACAAAAATAATTTTTGCCAAATCGACACTTAATAAGTCATCTTAAAAAATTACATGTTGACGATCCTTTGAAACACCACAAAATGTATCAAAAATTTTTAATAGAAAATTTCACATCATTCAATACATAAGGCATATTATGTGGTTTGTTTTGCATTACACGATTATTTTAAGTGTGCAGAGTCAATAAGCCATAACAAAAAAAGAAATAAACATTGGGATCCTAAGGGCCCGTTTGGTAGACGTGTTTAAAAACTGAAAATTGTTGTTTAAAAATTTTTGTGGAAATACATGTGGGTGAAAAAGTCTGTGAAAATGCGTGAAAGATTATTTAAAAACTGAAAATTGTTGTTTGAAAACACTCACCAAACACCCCTTAAGAGTTTCAGTAAGGAATATTCTACCATTTTTATCCTAAAAAATCAAATGCACGATTCATTAGTAGTGTTGATGTAAACTAAAGGAAAAATTTTAATAATTTTAATAATTAAACGTGTTTGTGTGGTTTATTTTTTTTTTATATGAAAAATATTAAAAGTGGGTTGCCATTTGCCAATATGAATAATAGTGTGTTTTGAATTTTACAATTGATTTGTGTGACCTACTTTCAAGGGTGAGGAACGGAGCAAAATTGGGGAGCCTTGAGGGTTTTTTTTTTTTTGGATAAACTTAAGGATTTAAAAAAAAATGATTTGAAGATAAATTAAATCAAACGCACTCATCAAACAAAGAAAATATTAAAAAAGACTCATTAACTAGAAAAAATATTAAACACTCATCAAATTGACCAAATAAAAGTAAAGAAAAGATTAAAAAAGAAAAGAAAAAATAAGATAAGATAAGATAATGATATGAAAAGGATAATGATAACAAAGTAACGAAACCAAATATAAACCAAATACTACAAAAAAAAAAAAAAAAAAAAAAAAAACACTCATTTTAGAGCAAAAGTAAAAAAGCCAAGAACTATTTTGACCCCAACAGCACCGTTCTATTACTGTGAAGAATCCCTCAATCTATACTGATGATGTCGAAAATCGTTAGTAAGCCGCAAGATATTCACATACTCGAAACAATACCTACATAACACAGAACAAGAAGACCTTAGGAAAGTACTGGTGTGGTACCGGCCAAAGACCCTCCGAAAGTTAGGTTAGAGAACTTCTCACAACTCTAGAGTGCCAAAGTTGGGATGAAGTATGCGTACCTTAGTTTGTAAGGGTCTTCGGGTTCTTATAATAGTATGGGACTGATATTCGTTCCTTGGCTTACAAGACCTTTCCTTGTGGGAGAGATCATCTTTAATTTGCATATCTTACGGGATCCTTTCCTTAGGGGGCTCTCCAAATTGGAGGTAAGTGTAGAGCGCAAGATATTTCCTTTTTAAGTTTCATGAGGATTACTTAAATTGCGAGGGGGTTACATGACCTTATCACCATCCACATTTCATTCGTCACCTTGAGGACCGTCCTACATCTTGCATATGTCATGTGACCTTGTCACCGTCTAGATTGTACCCATCCATCTTCCTTTCATCCTGCAGAAATAATTTGTCCTCTTCTGCGCGCTCCCCGTCATATTCCATCTTGAAAACAAGAATGCATCATCACTCATGTTTGATCAAGTAGAATGAGACGGTCAATGTTAATTTTGTCCTCTTCATCTACCTTTGGTGGCATTATCGCAGTAGGAAATATTCTCCAATGACTCACTCCCAAAGGCTTCTTTGTCAGAGAGTCCATTTCAACTAAGTCTTCACATAACTTGCTTGACTGTGTTATTGCAATCCTGAAACCATTATGAACCAATTAGTTTTATATTTAAATAATTTGAGAGAGAGACCTAAACAAACCTGAATTTGTTGATGTAGTCAGAATGAAAGATTTCAGACACGTTGGTTTGTAATGCGTATTCAAGATAAATTGATATGTAGTGCTTTGATGGGATAAGGAAATGGTAATTATAACTGTATTCACTAATCCTCTTTTCAAATTTGAATCCAACTTGTACGTGGGTGATCCTTATTTTGAATTCAAGTGCAGGGTGGGTTAATGGTAATGGCAATGAAGGTAGGTTTGAAAGATTGAATACGGGCAGTTTTTTTTTTTTTTTTTTGGTTGAATTTGAATTTGAATTTGATTCTTGTACTACTATATGTGCCTACGTGGGTTTATAATGTTTTCACTTTTCTTTGTTCACAATTTTGTTTTTGTTTTTGTTTTTTGTTTTTTTTGTTTTTTTTGTTTTTTTTTTGTCAAGGGAAACCAGGTATTCAAAAAAAAAAAAAGTTAAAGTCTTTTTTTTTTTTTATTGCTTAAAAAAAAAAAAAGGTTAAGTCTTGATAAAGGAAAAAAGGAAAAAAATATATATAAAAAAATAAATAATAATGCTTAGTTTGAAAATCAACTGGACTTTTTTCCCCCCCTTTTCTGAGCAACAAATCAAAACGTGGGAGTTAAACATTGCCTATTTTGTAGGCATGGTTACAGGTAGGAGTTAAAGATGTATTTTTACTATGTTATCCTCAAGCTTTATCTCTACTTAAACGTAGAGTGTAGGGGTATTTTGGAACAAAAAAAATCCGACTCAAACAGGGGAAGCCCCTTAAATATAGATTAGACACACAATTTGTTAGGAGCTTTTAGGCCCTCTTTGGTACACCCACTCAAACACATGTTTTCAATTTTTAAACAATATTACATGTTTTTCCACACACTTTTTCATTCACACGTATTTCCACACATATTTTCAAACACATGTTTTCAGTTTTTAAGTGCATGTACCAAGCACCCCCTTAATTTTTTATGACAGTGGCATGAGGGAGGATGGCACTTGGGCAACATTAGGCTAATCACATGGTTTCATGTCTTTTCAACACAATGATAATTCCTCATTTCAAATTAGTAATGCTCCTAAGAACACTTTGAAGGGGACATGTTCGGTCTCCGTGCTTAAGTTGGATTGATAAGCAGTGTGAGGATGCAGCATGTGGAGGAACCTTACACCATATGATGCCCTAAGGCCATAGCAGAGTAAAGTCATGGCAGGTAGAGTTAGTTTAAAGATGGGTGGCAGCAGGTGGTGTCAACCCTTGAGTGATGTGCATGGCATTGGAGGCTTGATGGCTGATTACTCGTGTATGGACTTGATGGCTTGTGCAGGGTTAGGTTGCATGAGGATGTGCAAACAGATGCTGTGTGCCAAGGCATAGGCTAGTGGGTGCTAGCTTAGTGCATGGAAAAATGCTAGAGGGCTAATGGCAGTTACCTTGTGTGTGTGTGTTGCATGTGGGCATGCTGTGTGGGTTGTGTTGGTTGATGGGGGATGGATTGGGCATGGGCCAAGCATCCCAAAACGTTTATTCAGATGTTGCATGGGCTATTAAGTGATGGGCAAAAACCCTATGATCTACTAAGACATGGGCTATGCATGTGCTGATGTGCAGAGGCAATTACCAAGTAGTTTCTAGTTTTCCTGATGTTCAGGCCTGTTAGGACATATGTGATTTGATGTTAGGAACATATGTCAACATTCTATGTAATTGGCTAATCTTTTGACAAAACGCATTTTACTTGTAATTTGGTAGATTTAGGATGTGTTTAATGCTTCAAGAAATAAGGTTTCAAGTTCAAGTGTTAAAGTCATGCAAGTCTGTCCAAGAATCAAGTAATGAAGTGCTGGATTTTAAAGCTCTACAGCTAGCTTAACAACTAACATCTATCGAGGTTTAAAAGTTGCTGAAACTCGTGACTCGACAGCTAGCTTGGTAGATGGCTATCTATCGGGGTTTATGAAATTCAGTTTTTTAAGCTGATTTTTCATTCAATCCGTGAGTATATGTTTGACTTTTTTTTTCACAACCCTAAACATATATAAGGATTATTTTAAGGGCAATAAAAGGTTACGAACAATTGCACAAGAGCACAATTTCACAAGTGTAAAGAAAAGTGTGACTAGAAACTTAGTTTGCCCTAATTCTTCTTTCTCTTGAAGAAGCTACTGTGTTTATATACCGTAGGGTTTTGTGACCAAGCAACTTCATGATCTTCATCGTGTGATAAATTGAAGAACTTTATAGCTAACATCCTTCTCAAGTTGGTGATTAAGTCGCGTACTAGGATCCGTGCAATTGGTTAGTCACGTAATGGGAGCCGTGCATTGAAAGGAGAGATTGTTACTACAAAACAAATTCAATTGGGTATTGGGGTAAGTGTTTAACTAGAGGTTGGTATAAGGTATTAGGATTCCTTTACTTGTAACTGCTTATTTTGATAATAGTAAATTCTCGGGAGTTGTGATCTTAAAATCACCTGGTGGAGTTTTTGTCGTGTAAGTTTTCCCCATTCATAAACAAATCACTATGTCAATTTAATTTCCACAGCATACTTAGTTTAATTGGTGATTTTTTTTGTGCTGCCACACATATTGTATGTTAATCTAATTAATTAATCAACTTGGCTAATTAATTAGTTAATCTATCACAAGGGATCAATATATTCTTGGCCTATCAAGGCCTACTATGTAAGGGCTGAAAACATGGAGAATAAACCAAGACAACAGCAGTTCAAGGTGTCCTAAGTCAAACCACAAGTGGCAGATTGTCCAAGATCCAGGCAGTTACTAGGCAGTAACTGCCATAGTAGTTATTTCTGTGTATATGAACCTAATGTTGTTGGGGTGTCAACAACAACTTTTGTATTTTGCCTTATGGAGAATTTTGTGTGTTTTTCCAGGCTTGTAAAAGGTTTCATTTGTACTTGAGATTAAGTAATAAAGGTTGGGGGTGGGTTCCTTGTAAACATAGTGTGTATTGTGCTGTGCTGTGTGTGTGTGTGAGAGTCCCTATATAATTCGTTCTAAGTGTTTCCTACAGTGTGTGTGTGTGGTGTTGGTTGAGACTAAGTCAGGGACTTAGTACCATCGTAGGCAGAAAATTTGAGTGAAAAATTTGATCCTGTGACACACTTTGTCGTATAGCTAAACAATATTAAAAGATAGGCTTAGATGTGGCAAACGAGCAGGTTAGGTTTAGGTCAGATTGCGGGTCAATCGGGTTTTGGGTCGGGTCGGGTTTGGTTGACCTATATTTTTCAAACAAACTTAAAAAAAAAAAAAATTACAAAAACAAATAAATGTCTTCCTTTTAAAGAGAATGAATAAAATCAATCAAGGAAATAAATTGCACCTAATGCCACTTGTTAATATCATTCCAATTTTGATAGTTTTAAGTATGACTAAAATTTTTTACTGTCATGAATTCATGATTACAAAGTCTTCAATGTTAATAATTCATTACCAAAATGCTTGTAATTACAAATATACAACTTCAAAGAGAGATAAACCTTAAGGAGCACCCAAAAAATAATAATAATAATAATTTACACCACTAACAATATCATTCCCACAAAAGTAATAAAAAAAAAAACTAAATGTCATGGTCCATATCAAGTTATCGTCCTCTTTAAGTGCACATGTTCCTGTTGTATTTAAAATAATAATAAAGTTAGATCATTTAAAAAGATTATTTAAGAGGAGCTGGGGCACTGAGTGAGAGGATGAAAAGCTCTTAGGTTTGTGGTTTGAACTTTTTTTTTTTTAATTTTAAATTTAGTAACTTTAACTTAAGTTTTGTCACTCTATGTAAGTAGACAAGTATGTAGACAAGTAGTGTTAGCAACTTAGTAGTGTTACTGTTAGTGTATTGTCCAATCAATGTCTTGAACTCTTGTTGTTATCATGGACACCTAAAAAATTTGGATTTTCAAGTGGAGTGTGATTTAAGACATCTCCTTGGCTTGCTTCTCTGCCCCTCCCAAGGAAGCCTCAATGTTCTTGCGCCCCCTTTCAGCCTCAGCTAAAACAAAAGAGGGAATCTTTGTACTTTTTCTCCACCTCTGCCAAGGCCCTATCAAAGGCTACCAATTTGTTCTCTGCCTCTCAGAACTTCGAGAAGGCATGGTCGACCCACTCCTTGGGCCACAAAAGATGCCTGCACAGCTTGCAACAAGAGAAAGAAAACACATTAAGATCTTAGGACTAATGTATATGAACGAGTTAAATGGTAAGCTCGGGTCTAAGAAATAAACCTTAGCAAGGTCTCTCTTCAACGAGAGGAATATCTCATGCTTCCTCATATCCTTCAACTCCTACATGTCTTGAGGAAGGAGTAGAGCCTGCTCAAGGCACATAGAGATTAGCTCGGATTTGCCCTTTTGGGCATCTCTCAAGGTCACCTCAAATGTAAGGGCATCCCCTGTGCCTAGCCCAAAAGCGAGGTTCCAAGATTGCAGCTTTGGCGCACTGCTCCTATTCAATGCCCTTGCTAGCCCTCTCAGAAGGGCCTTTCTTTTGTTGAGCCCTTGTAAGTCTAAGCTCCTTGGAGGGTGCCTGTTGGGAGGTTGGCAGTATTTCCACCTCCTCAGAGCTTTCCTTACCAGATTGCCTCCCTCGTTTCCTTTTCTTCTCGACAGCCTCAAAACAAGAGGGAAGAGGAGGAATAGGCATAGGTGGCCTGTGAACGACTGACACTACAGGAGAATCCCTTCCAGCATGAGTCGTCAGCAGCACCAGAAGATCAGGTGTCTTCTTTTCAAGCACCATTTCTTTAGGTATGTCAACGACCTTATGGTTAGTGTGACTTGGGTAGTGACACGAGGTTGAAGATTGGACCTAGAGGATTCGCCAATGTCAACTCGATAGAATACCTCAAAATCCTTCTCTATATCAGCTTGAGGGTTTAGAGGCTATTTCTTCCCACTCCTTGTCATATGAGATTTTGGCTGTAAGCTAAGCAGGTGGCCTAGCATCTTGAGGACCTAGTGGGGGAGGCTCAATCAGAAACTTGGGAACGGCCACGTCAATTAATGTGAGCCTCAGATCTTTAGCCTTGATCATGTACTTAGGGGATTGAAAACACTTAGAAATAGGCTTGAACCCGAGGATCACATGAACTGTCCAAAGTTGTCCATCTCAATGGAGAAAGATTTCAGACTGCAAAATCCTATTGAGGTGCTCGAAATTTACCAAGTTACGATTTAGAGCAGTGTGGAACTCGTCTATAAAAAAAATGGAGAAAAGAAACTAGTTAGACAAGAATTGAAAGTAAGAGCAGCTAAAGGAAGGAGAGAGGGTACTCTAGTTATTTTAAGTCTTCGAGCACCCCACCTGGTTCCCCATCTTAGGTAGGGCAATGCAAACCATCATGCCATTCACCCGAGACGATGAGGAAGTCTTCGTCCATACCCTTATTTGACTTGGGAATACAAGAGATCAATCTAACAAACAGGACCCTACACTTAAAATAGTAACCCATCCCTTTCCCTTTTTGGCAATTGTAAACCCAATTTATATCATGATGGATGAGATTGGTCCCCATTTTTCGGTTTAGCATGTCTATACTACTAAGGACTCTAAAAAGATTGGGAGAACATTGGGTGGGGCAAAGCCTAAAATTAATAAAAAGTCTTTCATTACCCTACCCATGGGAATTTCCATTCCACTTTCAACGAAGGGAATCACGGGAATAACTATCGCATCGGTAGGCTTACTCACGTGCCACACCCTTAAGTCACAGTGCTACAGTTCTACGTTTTTAGGGATCCTATACTTGGCCCTAAAGGCAGTCATGCCCTCAGGAGTGTTAACTAACTTAGAAAACCTACCCATGTAATCCTACTAGGCAAAAATAAGAAGGGAAGGAATTTTTTTTTACAACAATGGGAAAAAGGCCAAAGGCACTTACAAGTTCTAGAAGGATTTTTTAGAAGAGGACTACACTCATGAAATAAACCTACGCTACATGCATCAAATGAAAACCATCAAAACTTTTGACTTCATCTTTTAAATCTCAAAATCTACTATTCTAGTGACAAAGAAAATTTTTCTTGGAAAAATCAAATTTGTATTTAATGAAAATACAAATTAGTTTTGTTGTTAAAAAAATCAGATCCGTATTTAACGAAAATATAAATAATTTTTGATATGTAAAAATAATTCAGGTCTGTATTTAATGAAAATACAGATCTATTTTGATGTGTAAAAAATTCAGATCCGTATTTAATAAAAATACAGATTTGTTTTTATGTGTAAAAAAATTCACATTTGTATTTAATGAAAATACATTTTTTTTTATGTGTAAAAAAATTTAGATCTCTATTTAATGAAAATACAGATTTATTTTGATGTGTAAAAAATTCAGATCTGTGTTTAATGAAAATATAGATCTGTTTTTAGTTTTTAAAAAGATTTATTAATGAGCAGATTTTTTTTTGAAATTCAAAAGGAAAATCATAACAACAAAAGAATTAAGAACATGTTTTAAAGAAAAGTTTAACAACACATGGCATCAACATCAAAAATTAAAAATAAAAGAACACATATATTCATGCATCATCAAGTAAAATTTATATATGAAAAAAAAAAAAAAAACCAGAAAAAGGAAAAAGAGAAACTACCTCTTGTATGGACGTGCTCTTTGATGGTGCAAGAAAAACATCGAGTCAAACACTCGTCCATATGGTCGTCCATATCAATGGTTAGAACTGAGAGCAAGTGTTTGGTACGTTCGTCCTTCCATTACCACCAATCCTCTCCTTCTACACACTCGTCCAATGAAGGACGAGCGGGCTGTGAACCTCGTCCTTCATCAGTGACAGACGAGTGTGAATTCACCAAGAGTCAGACTTGAGTACACTTCCAGCCAAGAGTTGTATTGCTTGAATCTCAACGCAGTTCCCGAAGAGGTGACCTTCGTGACAGTTAAGGAAGTTACCCTTTAAATCTTCCAAACTCTACGACGATTAAGAGAAATAACCGATTTCCAACGCTATATAAAGGCCTTTCTGCACAGAGGTAAGGGGACTTTTCCTTTTGGCAAAAAATTTGGGATAAGTTAAGTATTGAGGGCTCTTCTCTCCTTCAATTTACTAACTTTACCATCGGAGAATTAAAGGCCGGCTTCCACCGGTCTTCTCTGCTGATTTCTTTTGGTTTTTCGGGATTTATTCTACTAGATCAAGAGCATCCGGAGTTCATTCAGCCCACTGATGATATTGAACTTATCACTCTTCTTAGTGAGAGAATATTCTAGGGTTCAAAGAAATTTATTCAATTCTCTTTGAAACCTAAAATACTTTGCTTACAGAAAAGAAATTCCTTAGGCCAAAGCCTCCAGAATGTTTTTAATGTAAGAGAGAAAATAAAAAGAAGAGAAAAGTCAGAACAAGGGTAGTCAGAGAGTGTGAAAAAGTGTCCTGAATAATGAGATGCAGCCTCTGTTTATAGAGGCTAGGATGTTCAAAAAATTAGCTAAATGATCTATATACGAATTCGGACGTGTCCTTATCTCTAAAAAATCTAAAAGGATGTGTTTTAGTTCAATCCAAGCACCCTTGGGCTAGGGCCCAAATTTGTGCCAATCGGCACTCCAAAAGTGCTAAATGGCTCTTTTGGGTGCTAGACCCACTTTTGAGTTTTGGTTCGTTTGGACTCCTTTTTTGAGGTTTTATGAGCCAAGACTTGTACTTAGATGTGTTTTTAATCCATATTCTAAAAATTAAACCCTTTTTTTGATAATTCAGGTCTTTTCAATAATGATTATCTTGTAGATGAAGATGAATACTCCAAAAAGTCTTAATTATCCACAATTTTATTGTTATCCGATTATCCCTTTTATTCTTATGCAAGCAAGCCTATTTTTGACACTAACTACCAACCAATTATAAAATTATTTAATTAATTTTAATTGTCTTGCCAATAAGAATTAATTTAAATTAATCATTTGAGGTTGATTCTACCTAAACACAATGCATGCTGATCGTGCAAACCTAATCATGCGATATCTTTCAATCCAATGGTCCGACTTGAAAATCGCGGATACCGTCACGACCGTTAGAACCTTAAGATCATTTTTATGATATGCAATGAACAAATTAATACACGTAATACAATCGTGAATTTTGGGTATATGAATGGTCATTCTAGTCATCTTCCTTGATTAAATTATTTATGCAAAATTGAGTGTCTACACCCCCCTTTTATAGGAGTGGGAAATGACCAATAAATTTTCTGCTCATTAATCCCAAAAAATCTGGACCGTTGGATCATCATCGCACCATAGAACGTGGGAGGACAAGTGACCACCTAATGCAATAACTGCAGTGTCATGGATACCAAAGCGTTAGGAGTGCTCACAAGATAGGTGAAACTATGTCCCTACATGGGAATGCATTTGGTACGTGATGAACACTCCTACCTTCTATTAAAACCTCGTTCTTAGAGTGTTTCTAAGAACAAGGTTTTAGGGGTGCTATTGTGGGGGGGGGGGGGGGGCGAGAATGGAGGAACCCAATTAGAGGACAGATTTGTCCAACCCAAGCAAAGAAAGGCAAGCAAACTCCAAGGACTATGCCCACCCGAGGCGAATTAAAGATCTAAAGGGCAGCTGACACTCCCGAAAAACTCAAGGATAAGGAAATGGATGGCAAAGGAAGGGTATAAGATGTGCAAGGGTGGAGGAAGGAAGTTTCCTAAAGCAGACATCTCCCACCTCCACATTCAATGCTCTGCACCAACCTAACTAACTGCATTAATGAGGATATGATCCCTGAATAGTGACTTCACATCTCACAACTCTTTCTACCATCTCCAAAAGGATCTTGATAGGACAAACATCCATAAAGTTCTCCTGAAATGTACAGATAGAGGGATAAGATGCAAGAAAAAGGGCTATATAAGGAAAGGAACCCCCTATAAAAGAGGAGCTAGACATTTTCCAAGGAAAAAGAACATGTAAGAGAACAAAGATATACCTTGTAAAGAAATATCATTCTTACTTATCAATATAAGATTTATCCTCGAACTCGCTCGAGGAAGTTTTCTTTCATTGAATTATTGATCCATTCACTCCTATTCATCACTTAGGTTTTGTTAGCTTTAGACTTGGGTTGATCTTAGTGTTGTACTTGACTTTGAATCCGGCGCTATTAAAAATTCATTGTTTGGGCTTGGTTTGAAGATCTAGGCATCACTATTCTAAGTGGACTTGAGTCTTTACATTTTTAGTTCTTATAGAACCAAAATTTAAGAAATATATAATTTAGGGTAAAATACTATTTTGGCTTCTGAATTTTACCAAAAGTTTGTTTTTTGTCCCTAAATTTTAAGAAGTTCGTTTTTCATTTGTAAACTATTGAGAAGTTTGTTTTTCCCATCTAAACTATTGAAAATATCTTATTAATGTCCTCAAACTTAAAAAAAAAAAAAAAAAAAATTCATCATTAAACTATTAACAAAGTTTCATTTTTCATCCATATTTTAATTCTTAAAAACACTCTAAAATTAGAAAAATAAAATTAGATACTATATAATAAAATTTGGGCTTAAAAGCCATAGTTGCGACAAGTGGCTTCACTAAATTGCAGAATTTTTTATAAATATTAAAAAAAAAAAGATATATTTTTGTTCTTATCTTTTTCTCCTATAATTTCTAAGTTGATAAAAAATTTAATTTGAAATCACTTCTTTGGATAAAGTTTGATAGACACAAAAACTTAATAATTTAGTATCAATTTAACTTCTTCTCATCCATTAAAAAAAAAAAAATTCTTCTTCTTTTTTTTCCCCAATTTTTGATTTCTATAGTTTGTCAATTTGTTCTTCTCCTTAAATATATATATATATATATTCTTTTTTTTTTTTTTTTAATTTCAACGATTTCTCAATTTGTTATTCTTTTTTTTTTTGTTTTAATATTTAGATAAACACAATTAAAAAAGAAAAATATAATTAAATAATTGATACAACTTAATTACCTAAAATAAATATTCTAAAGTTACATTATCTCTTTATTCTAATCAAATATCATCTTCTTAATTGGATTTTATATCATAAAGTTTAACTGGAACTCTACTTCTCTTACAAGTACATATGAATATAGCACTATTTAAAGTAGATCAGTTATTGGATTTTGATATCATAATACCTAAATCAATTCCATTGCTACAAGGGAATGATATCAGTTTCACACTTTCATTCTATATACACAGCATGCTGTAGTCCATCCCTCTCTTCATTTTTTTCCTTATTTACATGGTAAGTTTCTATCTACCTTAATCTAAAATCTACGATAATGTTTGTTTATAATTTAATCTGTTGTGCTTGAATATGGTTCTTGGGATTTTCTTAACTTTTGTTAGGGTACATATTTGTTGGTTTCTTTTTTTGAGACTTCTAAGATTCAGATTTTAACTTCACACCTCCACAAATTAAACTAACATTAGATTTTTTGTTTATATCAACTTCTTTTATGTGGAGTGAACACACACACACACCCACACCCACACACACATATATCAAATAATTCATAGAACAATATAGTTTTTTTTTTTTTTCTCTATTCATCTCTTCTTCTATATGTATTTGTTTACTCTAATTTATCCATCTCTATTCATAACAGCTATCTTCTTTTTCTTTTTTATTCATTGTGTCTATCTTTCTATTGACGTAGTTCAATAATTGCTTAAGTTCTATTATTTTTATAAAGTATTTTAGATAATGTAATTCATCTTAATTATTGATATATATATATATATATATATATATTTTTTTTTTTTTTTTAATTTGGTGTTCTTAATTGATTGTGCAGATTATTTCCTCACTAAGGGCAATATCAAAATGGCTAGATACAGGTAATTCATATGTAAACTTTTACATTTACATTGCAATACAATATATATATATATATATATATATATTTTTTTTTTTTTTCTCTTTATGTACCTTTATTTATCTATTTTTGAACTTATTTTGAGCGTGGTACCCTAGAAGGTCTAGATACTTAGTATTTTTTTTTTTGGGGTAATTTATGGAATATTTAGTTCGGTCATATATACAAGAAATTTTTATCACCAAATCTATTTGGGATGGAACTCATCTACAATATGAAATTAGGAGATTTATGTGAGAAGAGCTATCTTTTTTATTTTATTTTATTGTGTTTCTATTTTTCTTTTAATGTAGTTTTACTTAAATTCTATGATTTTTTATTAAAAAAATTTAGATAATGCAATTCATCTTAATTATTGATATTATTTTTTTGATTTGGTATTCTTAATTGATTATATGACAACGTTAAAATGGCTATGACTGGTAATTTATGGGTAAAATTTATATTTACAATGCAGCCTAGATACTTTATTTTTGTAATTTATTTTTAGTTATATATGCAAGAAATTTATATATATATATATATATATATATATATTTTTTTTAAGAATCAAGACATCAACTTTTTATTAAGCAGACAAGGCTATTAAATCAACCTGTACAAATTGGAGAATATCTTGTGGTACATCTTCCATCCAGACATTTAAATTTGGGCTTAAAATTTCCCTCTTAGCCAAACTATGAGCTACAATGTTTCCTTGATGACAGACATGGGAAAAACTAATACTTGTGAAAGAGAGAGCTAGATTCTGTGCATCCCGGATAAAGAGTTCATGAAGGGCTAAAGATGAGCTTGGGTTTAAAAGATCATTGCAAATGGATTTTGAATCTCCTTCTATATATAATTGCTCGAGTAATACCTAGCTCTTGCATAAATTCCACAGCTCTTTGCGCGGCTAGTGCTTCAACTTGGGCAACCGTGGTTGGTAGAGGTACTTGCTGTGAGAGGGACGCAATGACTTCACCGTCTAAGTTGCGTATAACAACACCTATACTTGCTCTTCCCTGATCTTGAAGGATTGCACCATCATAGTTCACCTTGAGGTTTTCTTCTGTTGGAGGTTTCTATTTCGTGTGCTACAAGAAATTTATATATGATTAGCACTTCTACTACTTCATGTGTTAGCAAGTATAATGGAAAGATTTTTAAAAGCCATATATATATATATATAAACAAATTAAAATTTTAATACAAAGAGCTTCAAAAAATTTAAAACTTGCTATAATTTTTAAAAATTATTACTTTATTTGTTATTAAATTAAATTATATTATAAAAATATATTTTTTAATTTACATATAATTTTTTATTAAGCCATGTATCGCACGAATATAATACTAATTATTTACAAAATTTAAGAATAATATTTTCTTTTTTAAATTTAGAGATAAAAAATAAAATTTTATTAAAATTTATAGACCAAAATAATATTTCACTCCTATTGATATGGAATAATAATCATGGCATCCGTCATGGGCGAGAACGTCAGCACAGGTTCAAGTCGACGGTCCAATAGCGGGTAACAGGCAGAGTAAAGCTGACGGGTACAAGGTAAACAGGCTGCGAGCACGAAGCTGACGGTTACACAAACAGCGAAGAAGCTGACGGCCACTCGGCTGCTGGAAAGAAAGAAGGCTGACGGTTGTAAGGCTAACGGCTCCATGAAAATTAGAAACTTGCCCACCACGTATAGGGAAATTGCTTGTACTCCACGACTAGTATCCGGGTCCTATAAGGAAAGGATCCCGTAATTTACGCTCGTAAGGATTCCTATAAGGAAAAGACTTCTGCTTCAAGGAAAAGAGTCAACCCTCAACTACTATAAAAACTCCAATACCCTCACAAATCAAGGTACGCATAATTACACCCTCTCTAGCACTCTAGAGTTGAAAGAAGTCCTAACTTGACCTTCGGAGGGTATTTGGCCGACACCACACCGGTGCTCTCTGTTAGGTCATCTCCTTTTTGTCTTGCAGGTGCTGTTCCGAGCGTGTGAGGACCGTGTGGCTCACTGTGAGATTTTCGGCATCATCAGTTGGCGCCGTCTGTGGGAAAGACTTCAAGCTGTCGAAGCAATTAAGCCACACTATCGTTTCCCGGACTAAAGGGTTGCATGGTACTCACTCGTTCAATGGCAACTACCAATGACGTACAAGGAGAGGAACCACCCACGACTGCCCTCGAGAGGCAAGTTCGGACTCTCGGCGCCGCCGTGGAGCGTCTGACCAAACGGAACCTCGACTTGGAAGAACAGCTACGCCAGAAGGATGCAGCGCAAAATGGCCAACCCGAAGACCAGGAAGAGAATAGCGCTCCGAGGGGGAACCAAGAAAGACCTGAAGGCAGCCGTGCCCCGAGCAGGCTGGAAAGACCGCCCGCAAGCACGCCATCCCTCGTGGACGCGACTCCACCACAAATCGCCGCCGAAATGCAGGCAATGAAGGAGCAGATGGAGGTTATGATGAACGCGCTCAAGGGGAGAGTTTCTAGTAACCTTGACGATCTAGTGAACCGTACCGACTCACCCTTCACTATCGCCGTAAACTCCTTCCCCTTACCCCACAAGTTTCGCATGCCGAATATAGATAGCTATGACGGGATGAAGGATCCTCTCGACCACCTGGAAACCTTCAAGACCCTGATGCATCTTCAGGGGGTAGCAGATGAAATCATGTGCAGGGCCTTCCCTACGACACTCAAAGGCCTCGCGAGGGTGTGGTTCAGCCGGCTGACGCCCAACTCTATCAGCACCTTCAAAGAGCTAAGCGCCCAATTCACTACACATTTCATTGGAGGACACAGGTATAAGAAGTCCACAGCATGCCTGATGAGTATCAAGCAAAGAGATGACGAGACGTTGCGGTCCTACATAACGCGTTTTAACAAGGAAGCGTTATCGGTCGACGAGGCCGACGATAAAATACTTGTAGCGGCATTCACAAACGAGCTGCAAAAAGGCAAGTTCTTGTTCTCTCTATACAAGAACGACCCGAAGACCATGTCAAAGGTGCTCTACAGGGCTACGAAGTATATGAACGCCAAGGACGCATTGCAGGCCCGAGAAGAAAAACCAAGAAAAAGGGAGAAACAGGAGGACGCACGATCAGACCAGGGAAGGAAAAGACCCAGAACGGGGGAACGAAGAGACGAAAGACGATCTAAGCCTCTAGGAGGGAGATTCACGAGCTTCACCCCGCTGACCGCCCCAATAGATCAAGTCCTAATGCAGATTAAGGACGAAGGAACTCTGACCTTCCCCGGAAAACTGAAGGGGGATCCTAATAAGCGTCCCAGAGACAAGTACTGCTGCTTCCACCGAGATCACGGCCATGACACGGCCGATTGCTACGACTTAAAGCAACAAATCGAGGCCCTAATAAGGCAAGGGAAACTACAGAAGTTTGTGAGCAAGGAAAGAGCAGACCCAGCGCCTCAGGAGCACCCACCACCGCGTGGCCATGATCGTCCCAGGCCTCCCATTGGTGATATACGAATGATCGTAGGAGGGATGGCCACCAGATCGTCGAAAAGGGCTCGAAAGACGCACCTTCGGATGGTCCAAAACGTCCAAGTTGCGAGCCCGGTGCGAAACATAGGCCAAACGAAGAGCCCCGTGATCGAGTTCTCAGAAGAAGACGCACGGCGGATCCACCACCCACACGACGACGCGCTCGTCGTCAGCTTGCAGGTCGGGGACTACAACTTGCATCGGGTATTGGTTGACAACGGAAGCTCGGCAGACATCCTGTACTACCCGGCTTACCAGCAAATGAAAATCAGCAAGGAGCAACTGATCCCGACGAACGCTCCACTCGTCGGTTTTGGGGGTGCAAAGGTGTTTCCGTTAGGCGCGGTCGCACTGGCCGTAACCGCAGGCGACTACCCCCAGCAAGTCACGAAGGAAGTAACTTTCCTCGTGGTTGACCATTCATCCGCCTATAACGCCATCATAGGACGGCCCACCCTTAACGCATGGAAGGCGGCAACTTCAACTTATCATTTAATGATTAAATTCCCGACAGAACACGGAATTGGAGAGCTACGTGGAAACCAGATTGCAGCACGAGAGTGCTATGTAGCCATGATGGAGATGGACGATCACCTCCAAACCATGAACATAGAAGAGCATCGGAGCGCAACAGAGCCGGCTGAAAGGCTTGAGGAGGTACCTCTAAACGACTCCGTACCTGACCAGACAACAAGGATTGGGACCCTCGCAAGTCCCGACACTCGGCGAGCGCTTGCAGCATTCCTCAAGGAGAATCGAGACGTATTCGCCTAGAGTCACGAGGATATGCCCAGAATAGATCCTTCCGTCATGGTGCATAGGCTGAATGTGTCACCATCTTTTCCTCCCATCCGACAAAGGAAGCGGGTCTTCGTCCCGGAGCGGGACCAAGCCATAGCCGAAGAAGTCCGCAAGCTGCAAGAGGCCAACTTCATTAAAGAAGTGTACTACCCCGACTGGCTAGCAAACGTAGTGATGGTCAAAAAAGCTTCCGGGAAATGGAGGATGTGTGTAGACTTCACCGATTTGAACAAAGCATGTCCTAAGGACAGCTACCCCCTCCCAAGGGTCGACACTCTGGTAGACTCCACAGCTCAGCACCAGCTATTAAGCTTCATGGACGCTTTCTCCGGCTACAACCAGATCAAGATGCACGAGGACGATCAGGAAAAGACGTCCTTTGTTACCAGCCAGGGCCTCTTCTGCTACAAGGTAATGCCGTTTGGATTGAAAAACGCAGGCGCAACTTACCAACGGCTTATGAACAAAATGTTCGCACAACAGATCGGGAGAAACGTCCAGGTATATGTCGATGACATGTTAGTCAAAAGTCAAAGGGAAGAAGATCATTTAGAAGACCTCAGGGAAACATTCGACACCCTTCGCTCTTACAACATGAAACTCAATCCGGGAAAATGTGCCTTTGGGGTAACGGCAGGAAAATTCCTAGGATTCATAGTGTCCCAGAGAGGCATCGAGGCCAATCCGGACAAGATCCGGGCTATAATGGAGATAGCACCACCAAGAAATGTGAAGGAAGTACAAAGCCTCAACGGTAAGATTGCGGCACTAAACAGGTTCATCTCCAGAGCGACAGACAAGTGCCTACCCTTCTTCCACATATTGAAAAGGTCTTTTGAATGGACCGATGAATGCCAGCGAGTGTTCGAAGAATTAAAAGCTTACCTCTCTTCCCCACCACTGCTGTGTCCCTCACAGCCAGGAGAGGAACTCTTTCTTTATCTCGCCGTCTCCCCGGCCGCCGTCAGCGCCGCCTTGGTCAGAGAAGAAGGGAAGATACAGAAACCCGTATATTATATCAGTCGAGCGCTGCACGGAGCTGAAAAAAGATATCCGCCCCTGGAGAAACTTGCTTTCGCACTAGTTACAGCGGCACGCAAGCTGAAGCCGTATTTTCAAGCCCACACTATAACGGTCCTAACCGACAAGCCTTTGCGACGGGCTATGAGCAACCCCGATGCTGCCGGGCGCTTGACGCTTTGGGCCATAGAACTGAGCGAATATGACATCCAATATCGCCCACGCACCGTTATCAAAGGGCAAGTCGTAGCAGATTTCATAGCTGAATTCACGAATGGCGAGGACGAGGGGGCAGAAGAATCCCCAGAGTGGAGTATACACGTGGATGGGTCCTCCAACAGACAAGCCGGCGGAGCCGGCATCGTGCTGCAGTCACCCGAAGGGGATACGGTAGAATGTATGGTCCGTCTCGCCTTCCCCACTACCAACAACGAAGCAGAATACGAAACTTTGATAGCAGGGCTCGACCTTGTTAAGGCAGCAGGAGCCGAGAAAGCAATTGTCTACTGCGACTCCCAAGTCATAGTTAACCAGATAAGCGGGGAGTACGAATGCAAAGGCGAGAGAATGAAGAAGTATCTGGAGCAAGCGAAGAGAAGAATAAACGAGCTGGAGATCAAAATTATGCAAATCCCCCGGGGGGAAAACGAGCAAGCCGACCGCTTAGCCAAAGCCGCCTCTGCCGAGCACATGATCACCACTAGAAATACACTCTCCTTCACGCAGCTCTCTCCACTCATTGCTGCGGCCGACATACAGGAACTCGATCCCCAGAATGACTGGACTACACCATTAATCTCCTTTTTGAAAAATGGCGTATTACCAAATGATAAGGAGGCAGCGAGGAAACTGAAGGTTCAAGCGGCAAGATTCGTTCTAATCAGGGATGTTTTATACAAAAGAGGTTTTTCTCGCCCCTACCTGCGATGCTTGGGTCTCGAAGAAGCGGATTACGTCATGAAAGAAGTGCATGAAGGAATCTGTGGAAACCACTCCGGGTCAAGGTCGCTAGTACACAAACTAGTACGAACCGGATACTTTTGGCCAACAATGCAGAAGGATGCCGAGGCTTATGTAAAGGCTTGCGACAAGTGCCAAAGGTTTAGCAACATCATCAGGCAACCACCCGAAGAATTAACCCCCATCACGGCACCATGGCCGTTCGCTCAGTGGGGATTGGACATTATGGGACCATTTCCCACTGCAATACAACAACTGAAGTTTTTAGTTGTCGGCATCGACTACTTCACCAAGTGGGTAGAAGCGGAAGCACTGGCCACCATTACAGAGAAAAACGTGAGGAGCTTTGTTTGGCGATGCATCATATGCAGGTTTGGCATTCCAAGAGTCTTAGTCTCAGATAACGGGAAACAGTTCGACAACAACTCCTTCAGGGACTTCTGCTCACAGTTAGGGATACGGAACCACTACTCCTCCCCCGCCCACCCACAAGCCAATGGGCAGGTCGAAGTTACAAACCGGTCCTTGCTAAAAATCATCAAGACCCGGCTTGAGGGGGCAAAGGGCATATGGGTTGAAGAGTTGCCGAGCATACTATGGGCATACAGGACGACAGTAAGGACACCAACAGGAGAAACACCGTTCCGATTGACGTACGGGAACGAAGCGGTCATCCCAGCTGAAGTCGGCCTCACAAGCTACAGGGTGCACAACCACGACGAAAAGAGGAACGACGAAGCCATACGTTTGCAGCTCGACCTGGTGGACGAAGTTAGGATGGCGGCAGAACAAAGGCTCGCGCGATACCAAGATCGCATGGCCAAGAGTTACAACTCCAAGGTCAGACGCAGAGACTTCCAAGAAGGAGACCTCGTTCTAAGAAAGGTAATGGGTGCAGCAAGAGACGCTACCCAAGGAAAGCTCGGCCCAAATTGGGAAGGACCCTATCGAGTTACGGCATGGCAAAGGAAGGGCACCTACCAGCTGGAGACTATGGACGGACAAAAACAGCCGACGGTCTAAAAAAGGGCCAAGTCCAAAGGACGATAGGCTGACGGTCTAAATGACCAAATCCACAAGCTGGATTACCAAAAGGCCGACGGTCTAAAAAAGGCCAAGTCCAAAGGACGATAGGCTGACGGTCTAAATGACCAAATCCACAAGCTGGATTACCAAAAGGCTGACGGTCCAAAGAATGGACGGACAAAAATAGCCGACGGTCTAAAAAAGGCCAAAGGACGACTGGTTGATGGTCTAAATAACCAAGTCCACAAAACGGTTTAGACTAAAAAGCCGACGGACTAAGAACAGCCAAGTCCAAGGATGGACGAAAGGCTGACGGTCTAATCTACAAACTAAAAATAACCAGTCCAAAATTATACAAAAAGCTGACGGTCTATAATTGGCCAAGTCTAAAAAATAGGCGAGAGACTGACGGGATACACGAAACCAACTAAGACCGACGGTATAATCCACAAAACAAACAAGGCAACCAAGATTAATGGGCTGACCACTGACGGGATACACGGGCCAATAAATAGGCAAATGGTCTAAAAAAGGGGCCAAACCCGTCAGCCCACAAACAGACGGCCATAAGGCAGATAACCTCGTCACAAGGCGACGGGATTTTACCGAAACTTTCTACAATCATTTAGGGCAAAATGATCAAAAGCTGACGGGCTCGTTAAAACTAACCGACGGCTTAGTAAAACTGACGGCACAAAAAAGTAATAAGGCCTGCAATCTTTGCTTTAAAACATGCAAGAAAACCAAGCAAGATAAGCTACAAACAAGTAATGAAAAGCTGACGACATTGTAACAAATCAAAGCCTAAAAGAAGGCATTTAAAAGCTGTCAGAATATTACACAACGGTGCCCAAAGGGGCATTTAAATTGTCTTCTACATAGATAGAATAAAATAAATAAAAAGAAATACAGAATGGTGATAAACAAAAAGAAAAAGTCTATTTAGCAGCAGGCTCCTCGTCGTCAAGCAACACAGTAGGAGGGGTGACGGCAGTCGAGGAGAGGTTCGCAGCAGGTTGGGCCAAAACAACCCCACTCTCGCCGGGAAGGGGGGAATTAACCAAGTCGTCAGCAGGAGGAGTGACGGCACCAGTGGCAGGCGTCATGGGCTGAGCGTCATCTATGTTAATGCAAGACAGATCCAGCTCAGGAAAGGCTGATGCTACTTGTCTGAGACAGTCGTCGAACCCAGTACCATAATAGTTGCCACAGGATTCGATAAAGGCATCTGACGCCTTGAACTTCTCAACGGCGTCAGCCCCTACTGTCTCTAACTGCTCATAAAGAGCCGTCAGCTTTTCTTCTGTCTCAACCCGTTGACGTTTCACGTCTTCCAGCTCGTCCCTCACCTCCTTCAGCTCCCGGTTAAGTGTCCGTACCCCATCCTTGTACTGGCCTTGCTCGTTTCGCAGAGTGGCATTATGCTTGCTAAGACGAGAAGCGACGCCCTCCTTGGCCACACATCGCTCCGTCAGCGCCTTTACACGGACCAAAGCCTGAACAAAAATACAACCGTCAGCTTCAAAAAAGAAGGGGTTAGTGTACATCAGACAAAGTAAAACTGAGGGCTTACCCGAGAAAGGTCGAACAAGGCCGACGACCCCAGCTCGTCCGTCCCTAACTGAGCACAAGGATCTATGTCCGTCGGCCTTATGAATGCCCCGACAGCCTCGACGGCAAAATCCTTGTGCGTCAGCAAGCTCTGGGGTCCCTGCAAGACGGGACCAGAAGAAGTCATGACGCCTTTTCCAGCTCCATGACCCGATGTAGGGGGCGATTTCGCTGGAGTGACGGTTGGCCTCTTCGACGGACGGATAACCACTCCGTCAGACTTCCTCTTTTGGGAGCCCTTGGCGACGGGCCTGAGGGCAGGAGTAGACGTCGTCTCTCCCTTCGCCCTCTTCTCCTCCCGCTGACGGGCAGCGGCAGCCTTGATTCGCTCCTTAGCAGCATCCATTTCTGCACAAAAAGAGAAAAAGCATAAGGGAAGTTGACGACTAGAAGTATAGAAGCTGACGGGTGGAAAAAGACTTATGATGACGAGCAAGCTCTTCCAACCTGCGAGCCTCGGGTGTTGGTTCGGGACCCCCACAGTATGTATAGAGAGTGTCTAGGGTAATCAGGTCCCGGCACGACCGCTCCTCTATACGAATCCCTAGAACCCGACGGATGAAATCCTCTTGCTCGTCAGTTATTGACGGGCGAACGAAGGCTGAAAAAGAGAGAAGAAAGAAAACTTAAATGTGTTAGCGTCTTTCCAAAGGAAAAACAAAATATGGCAAGATTGACGAGGATGAAGGTGACGACTAAAACCTGACTCCTTGACAAAACCCCAAGTGTTGTCAAAACAGCCAAAGGGAATTGTTTCCCATTCATCTTGACGACACACCCAATCCGTCCCTTCTACAAAAAAGAACCTACCCTTCCAGGCTCTATTGGAGTCTGGCATTTCAGACACCAGCCTTAACTCCTTCTCCCTAACAGCAAAGTGATACATCCCCCTTGACGAAGAAAGATGACGGGGTCTGTAACAATAAAAAAACTCATCCAAAGTAAGCTGACGGTTACCTCCGCTCAGACGACCCCACAACACCTCAGCACTTATAAAAATCCTCCATGAGTTTGGGGCGATCTGACTGATTGATATGCCAAGATAGTCAGCTAGCTGACGGTGCAAAGCCGTCAGGGGCAATCTCAAGCCAGCAGCAAACATGGCGTCATACATGCCAACGTCTGCAGTTTTTCCCGTGTAACACTTCTCACCCTCCATGGGTAGACGGATGGGAATGTGATCAGGGATTTGAAAACGGACACGTAGTTCGTTAAAAATTTTTAGCGTCATCTTTGGAAGAAATTTATTTACAGCCCAATCCTGGGGAAGGATGAAGGGACGACTACCTTCAGGACCTTCAGACTCCTCTTCACTAGACTCCTCGTCACCGTCATCCCCACTTCCCCCTACTAACTCAACTTCACTTCCCTCGCCTACTTCCTCCTCTTGACCAACGTCTCCCTGACCTCCTATCTCTTCAAAGGCAACATGGGCTGACGTCTCCCTCTCTGACGACTAGGAGGAACTCTCAGACTCACTACTTGAGCCCGAACCAAACACCTCGTCGTAGCCCGCTCCTTTGCGGACCGACGACTGGTCACTCGACGCGTCACTCGACATCTACCTACAAGTGACGGGTGTAAACTAAGCGCCTAGGATGACGACCTCACTTTAAAAGAAAAAATAGAAAGCATGCAAAAAGGAAGGGAAACTTACAAGTTCTAGAAGTAACGTTTGAAAGGACGACGGCAGAAACGTTGGAAAAGCTGACGGAGTTTGGGCGACGGATGTGCTCTCCAGGAATCAGGTAAATGAAATAGTGAAAATGGGAGGAGGGGGCCACATATATATATGAATAAAACGCACGGAAAACGAAGCGACGCCCGCGTATCAACGCGGGGCCAATCCAAGCAAGCCACCTGTCCCAGCATTTAATGACAGCAGCAATTATTTTTTTGATCAAAGCAACAGTTAGCGACGGAAGAAAACTCCATAACCCGTCTGGCATGGCTGACGGGCATATGGAGTAGGGAGCAACTGATATGGAACAATAATCATGGCATCCGTCATGGGCGAGAACGTCAGCACAGGTTCAAGTCGACGGTCCAATAGCGGGTAACAGGCAGAGTAAAGCTGACGGGTACAAGGTAAACAGGCTGCGAGCACAAAGCTGACGGTTACACAAACAGCGAAGAAGCTGACGGCCACTCGGCTGCTGGAAAGAAAGAAGGCTGACGGTTGTAAGGCTAACGGCTCCATGAAAATTAGAAACTTGCCCACCACGTATAGGGAAATTGCTTGTACTCCACGACTAGTATCCGGGTCCTATAAGGAAAGGATCCCGTAATTTACGCTCGTAAGGATTCCTATAAGGAAAAGACTTCTGCTTCAAGGAAAAGAGTCAACCCTCAACTACTATAAAAACTCCAATACCCTCACAAATCAAGGTACGCATAATTACACCCTCTCTAGCACTCTAGAGTTGAAAGAAGTCCTAACTTGACCTTCGGAGGGTATTTGGCCGACACCACACCGGTACTCTTTGTTAGGTCATCTCCTTTTTGTCTTGCAGGTGCTGTTCCGAGCGTGTGAGGACCGTGTGGCTCACTGGTGAGATTTTCGGCATCATCACCTATATTCAAAGATGGTAATTGGTGATGCTGATGGTGTTTATTATTTTAATTATTTGGCACCATGTCATTGGACTAGCTGTCCTATTGCATAGATTGCATATGACCTAGACCTAATTGCAGGTGATAGGCTTCCACAGACTTGGGTCGAACCTGAATCCGAACCCGGCCAAACCGACCAATTGGCCAGGTCTTTAATCACTTTTTATTTTTTATTTTTGGTTTTTCCTGTATTAAGCCCCTCCCCCCTCTCGTCCTCTGTTTTCATTTGTTTCCCACCCTCCGTGCGCTGCACCTTCTCATTGTTGCCGCCGCCCAATCTCTCCTTCATTCGGCAAATCACCACCACCGCCACCCACAGCCACCGCTCTACACATTACCAACCTCCTTTCATCCTTTGCTTCCGACGAACTCTATTATTTCAAACCATAGAACTCTCTCTCTTTCTCTCACTCTCTCACTCTCTGCGCCACCTTTTACTTCAGGTAATACTTTTCTTCTATTCATATCACCTTGTTTTTAATAATCCCAGTAAGCTATGTAAATAAATAGAACTACGAATTTATGATATAGGGTTTTTGTTAATTTTATTTATTAATTTTACTTCTTTGAATCTTTGTAGCAATGGGTAAGAGAGGAAAGGTCATAAACCCTAAGAGTTTTTCACGCAACCGTGGTGTTGCCTCGGATGGCATGGACGATGAAATTGATGCCTATAAACAAAGCTCATTCTCTGTTTTTTTTTTTTTTTTTCCTTCCAATTCTTCGTGTAATTATTAAACAAAGACTTGAACTTGGAGATGGAATTTGAGATTCTGTATTCATTGTTTTTGTGCTGCTGCTCACAATTTGGATGTTGTGGAATCGATGATTCACTTTTTTTTTTTTTTTTTTTTTTGGTATTGGTAGTATTCTTAGTTGAGAAAGAGAGAGAAATAAGTTGATGGGTTTTGAATAATTTGTGCAGTTAGTATTTTATTTATATTTTGGCTTAAACACAATGTGAAGCTTAGTTCACGAGCAATATTAGTATCTGAAGTTTAAAGTGATTGCATTTTGTCCCTGGCCAAACTAAAAATGATACACCATCACTTAGGAACTAAAATCGATTAATTTATGTCTTTTTAAGGACTAAAAGCGATCACTCAATGTTTTCAAGGACTAAAATTAATCACTTTATGTTTTTTAAGGACTAAGAGCCATCGGTTTAAGTTTAATATGGACTAAAATTGATTACTTTTAATTTCTTAGGGATTAAAAGTCATTACTTTTAGTTTGTTGGGGACTAAAATCGATCGCTTTCAGTTTGTTGGGGACTAAATGTGATCTCTTTAAACTTCAAGGGCTAAAATTGCTCGAGGGTTAAAGTTTAGAGACGAACAATGTATTTTGGCCTATATTTTTTCAATGTGATTGAGAGCATTTTAGTACACTGAGCTTGATGCTCTTTTTTTTTTAAGCTCTCTGATTTATTGTTTTTCTGTTGCTTACTGTTTCAATGTTATGGAGTCAGTGACAAACTTATTTTGTATTTGTACTATTGTTTTAGTTTTTGGGAAAATTTGATGGGTTCTCTAATGTTTATTTGTGTTTGCAGTTCATAAGCAGAGGGATATTATTCCGCTGGATGCGAATGGTGATATTGTGGACTCAAATGATGAGATACCTGTCTTTGATCTCAAGGTTTTTCCCCCCCTTTTATATCAAGTTGTAATAGTTGCTTTGAAATTTTGAAATAGATTCTTCCAGTTGAGAATAATGTAGGATTTACTTTAGTTTTTTTTTTTCTTTTTCTTTTCCAATTAAATGTTGTTACTTATATTAAAAAAAAAAAAACTTTAGTTGAATAAAAATCCTTGTCATGTGTGAATTAGGATTAAAGTTACATTTTGTTTAGTTTTGTGAAAGCATATAACTGTTTTAAACATTTAAAAGATCTTGATAAAGAAAGCTAAAAAGAATTGTGAACTTTAAGAGAGCCTTCTATGTGTCAAAACTATACAAATCTCTTCTATATAATTTTTACCTATCAAAAAAAAAAAAAAAAATTATAGATCTCTTCTGCATAACTGAAACAATCATGTTAAGGCAGAATTCTTATTTTGTAAGTTTGTTTGATTGAGCATAAGCATGTAGCAAGCAGTGTGATTTTTGTTTATATCTTTGTTCTTTCCCACTTGGCAATCCTAATGTTGCTTATAGGGTATGAATGATGAGGAGGATGAAGATGATGAAACTGGAGATATTGCAAAAAGGAAGGAAATTGGTTTGCAATTTCTTGCATTGCATTTAATCAGTTTTGTTCTTTGAAAGTATATCTCAAGCTGTTTGTTTTGTTTGTTTGTTTGTTTTTTTTTTTGATAAAAAAACAACTGCATAACTACATCTTCATAAATAGAGATGCTCTAATTGAGAAAATGTGAAGTTGAATTAGAGGAAATTCTTGCTTTAACACCCCCCTCCCAAAAAAAAAAAAAAGTCACACCTACATTTGTAAAAGATTTCATTAGCTAAATAAAATACCATTATTCCGTACAAGAGCCTGTAATATTGATGTAGATGTATATAATAAATATTAAACAGAAGTTTGACTGCTTCAAACTGCAAAACACAAATTAGTAATAAAAGAATGAGCACTGTAGTATATCAATGCTGTTGCAAACCAACCCAACTCTCTATGTCATTGTGTTTCATGCATATTCCTATAACTTTTTTTTTTTGGGACAAGTAAATTAATTCATTAAGAAGAAGTAATCATACATCCTACACATGCATATTCTGCAATTTTACACCTGCACCAGGGTTACATATCTCCGAAGTGTAATTTAGGGTGTTTTCAAGTTGGCTAATTGGTATTAGGCTATTTTGGAATTATTATGGGGCTAAGTGACCTTAGGTAGCACTAGGTTCATCTCTTGGTATTCCCTTGGCTGAAATGAGAGAATGGACTCCAATGAGAATCTCTCTTTTTTTTGGGGGGAGAGAGGGGGGGGGGGGGGATGGGTTTTACACAATGTATTTCCATTTTTGATTTCATGCATTCAATCTTTGTTTGATTTGTTTGTATTTGTTTCTAGTACATTCTGTTGATCATCATGAACATGACGTACGAAGATATCTATTACCTATAAAAAAAAAAAAAATCTTTCTCTACATATTTTCTTACATAAAAAACTCTCAATTGTTATTCCCTTTGGTTCTTACAACAATTGGAGTAACATTTTGTATGATTAATTATGCATATTGTCTTTAGTGGCTAGGACACAGAAATATTTATGGGAAAAATTTGGTGGAGTCGAAGATGCTATGCTTGAAGATGATGAAGAAGATGAGGAAGAACAAGAGTCTCTATGTGGTGGAAAAAAGAAGGAATATTATCATGGTGATAATGCTGATTATGAGGTGATGATTTGAATATTATTTGCTATTTGTCCAATCATGCTCCACACCCCTTCTTACTTTTTCCCCTTTGTATTATATATATATATATATATATATATTTCAGCAACAATCACTTACTGCCTCTATGGAAACTATCATGTTCACAAACTAATTTCTTAATGCAATCATGTGTATATAATTGAGGTTGTCTTTGTAGTTACTCTAACCTTTTTGTTTCTGATGAAGGCACAATCAAGTGATGATGACGGACCTTTGAAGGAGGAGGAAGCGGTTAAGAAACTACAGATGCAAAAAGCAGAATCTTATGCAATTGAAGACTTTGGCCTTTATTTAATTGAAGATTGTAGTGATCCAAGTGATAGGGAATTAACTCTAGAGGTGAGGGTTCAATATTCTCTCCTTGTTAATGAAAAAAGGAAGTAAAGAGATAAGTAAGTAAGTTAAACCTGTGGTATTTATTTTCAAGCTTGGGTTATCCTCTTTTGTGTTTTTTTGATGAGTAAATTTTATTGATAGAAAACAAATACCCAAGTATACAAAGGAAGCAATACAATCAATCTAACAGATTACAATTATCAACAAAATCATCTAATGAACATAAAGGAGAACCCACAACTAACATCTACTCAAACAACATTTTAAGAAAAAAAGCTTAATATCAGGCAAATATCTTTCGCTGTCCTCAAACAACACTGAGCATTCTGCCTCCGGCGAATTCACCACTTCAAACAGTGAGGAATGGCTCTCCAAATAACAGTATCCTTACAAAAATGACCTTGTTAGGAGGCCATGAAATCCACAACTGACTCTGGCATCACACAAGAAACTCCATGAACCTGAATACCATACATGATACACCACAATTCAGAAGCTATAGGACAGTGAAGCATTAAGTGATCCACAGATTGTTCACTCCCTTTGCACGTATAGCACCAATATGTTACCAGTGTACATGTCTTATCCATATTTTATTGTTTGTTACTTTTAAAGGGGTGTGTGGACTATTAATTCTTTTGAATGACACATAGCCCAATATTGCTGCTTGTACAGGAAATATCAGCCAAAAGAAAAGGCAGAAAAAAAATATCCAGGGATAAAAGAAGCCTTTGATGACACGGGAGCAGCTTATGAGGAGGTTAAGACAGATTTGAGTGCTCTATCAAAGGAGGAACAAATGGATGTTTTATATAGGTAAGGTTTTTAAATTTTTATTTGTATATTTCTTATATTTCTGCACTTGTTCGTGTGTTATATTTTTGAGATGACTCTTTTTGATCAAGGTTGAAATGTGATACTCAGAAGAAAATGATAAGGAGAAAGGTTTTGTAGCTTCATAAGTAATAGCCATTCCAGAGCTCAAACAGGTGGTGGTGTTAGAAATGTAATAAGATTATGATCAGAGATGAAATCTAGTGTGGGGTGCTTTTACTTAGAGAAAGCCAAAGATTGAGTAAGAATTTGTAGAAATCTGATGAAGGAGGGAACTAATACAAGATGCACAATAGATTCATTGTGTCTTTCAACATGATGGTGTAACCAGATTGGCCTATCCATTCTTCTTACTTCAAATTAACAACATAGGACATGCCACAGGAATATTTGCAGCTGGGTCTCCAGTATTATTTTGCTTCCTTCAACTAGGGAGGTTCCCCTTTTCTTATGCTTTCATAGCTCCAATTCTTTTGGCTTGTTCCTACTGTTGACTGAACTTAAAGTTGGCAGGTCTAGGAGGTCCATTATTATTCCAGTAGGCAGAGCAAAGAATGGATGGAGGGTTTTTGGGTTAGAGTTAAGGAAGATGTTGGAACCTGAAAACTATGAGAATGGTGGGACTGGGCAGTCGAAATTTGTGGCTCAGCTTGATGAGGATAACTCAGGGGTTCAACTTTTTAAATCCTTTGCCAATACGGTGCGTGGGCATGAGGTGCAGGTCAGTGGCAGAAACCAGTCAGAGAAGCAAAACCCAGTAATTAAACAAAAAATGTTGAGCGAAGCTTCGGTGAGCTTATCAGGTCCGACAACTCTAGAAGGTAGAGTTGTGGGTTCTCGGTGTAGTACAGAGGAGTTTAACGTTGGAAAGAAAAATTCGGTAGGAACTAAAAGGAGATCTCCGTTGAATTTCAAATCAAATTGGATTGAACATGTATATGGGAAAAAACGTGAACTGGGGAATTTTGACTGGGCAGGAGAAAGCTTGACTGTAGAAGTGAATGGGGAAGGAAAAAGGAGAGTGGCGTGGAATAAAGGTGATCTGAGGAGTTCCTTATGGGTAACAAGGGATCAGAAGGAGCACGTGTCTAGTGGTTCACAGGTTCACAAATATCCGGTGGTGGGCTCAGTCAAAGATGGTACTCAAGTGCGCCTTCCAGTGATCTCTTATCCAGAGCCCACTGGCCCAAGTAGGATGGAAGTGGGTGAAAGCCCAACTTTGGGGGACCCGAGACCTTTAAGTCAGGAAGCCCACGCATTGGTGATGTCCAAAGCACCTCACGAGCTTCGGATGCTCAGGACATCACAAGTGCTGATGTTGATCTCGCTGAGTCACTGGCGCCACTGGAGAAGGCCAGCATAGCGTGACAACAAGCCCCGATGACGGCGGCGAGCTCGGCGACCCAAACCGAGATGAACCATTGTCCGGCGAAGGCATTGGTGATGGAAGGTGGTCCTTTTTCCGATGGGTTTCACGCCGGGGCTTCCAGTGTTGTTAAAAAGCGTGCTTAAACTTAAAGCTCGAAACCCCAAGACTCCAGCGCTTTTTGCCTCAAAAGCTAAGCTATTTCAAAGAAGCATGCTTTAGGCGCGCTTTTTTGCGCTTTTTCAAAAAGCTCAAAGCGCTCTTTTTGGAGTTTTTTTATTTATTTATTTTATTTTATTTTATTTTTTATTTTTATTTTTCAAAAAAGAAAAACCAAAAGACGTATGATTTTGTATATTTTTAGTGTAAATTACTTATCAAAGAAAAAAAAAAAATTTGGTATAACTTGTCCTAAAACCCAAGCCACAACCTTCTAGATCTTCTTTATTTTTATTTTTTTTCCTTGAAACAGTAACCCACCTAGCTCCTTGGTACCAATTACCATGTTGCAATGTCCTCATATTCTTAGCTCATTCATGAAAAAAAAAAAAAAAAGACGTATGATATAATATATGTGGTAATTGTTTAGTTACTTTAGTGGTTGATTTTGAACATAGCAAACTAATTCTTCCAGAGTTATAGTCATTAAGTGATTAAATTATTAACTAATATTAATAATTAGTCATAGGGCATTATAGATATAGGAGATTTAAGAAAGGATATTACATGGAAGTACTGATATCTAGCTTATCCAAAAAAATGAAATGACTTGACCAGCAATTTTTGTGTTAAATTGCAAAAGTGGGGCATATCTAAATGTTATATGAATTATACAAAAAGTTTTATTTCAATTTATATGATAATTTGATCATTTAATTGTTGCATTTCTCATTAATAATAATTTTAAAATTTTTAAAATTATTTTTAAAAAAGTGCGCTTCACTTCAATCAGGCGTGTGCTTGTGCTTTGAGCCTAGGCTCCAAGAGCCCTTTGCGCTTAAGTGTGCCCCTCTCTTTTAACAACACTGGGGACTTCACCGGAGACACTGGATAGGGCTGTTACAGCTCTATCCCACACCACGAGGACATATTTGGTGTCTGTTCCTTCAATTGAGCATATGGGTTGCCCTGCAGAGACTTCTGCGGAGGTTGAGAGTCTTATTTCTGGTGGGCTTTGTGCTGATGAGCCTCTGTTCACACTAGGTAAGGCAGAAACAGAGGGTGACAGGGCATTAAAAGGTCTTGAGCTATCCAATTACGTTCTGAGTCCACCGAGAGTTGGGATTGAGGAATGGGGTGTTTTAGGTGGAGATGAAGGTGATTAGGTTGAGGGTGCAAGTGATATTCAGGGGATAGACACCTCCCATGAGGCTAACTAGTCGGTGTTGGCATTGACTGAGTTCGAAACAACTTATGCAGTTGAGGTCCTGGGTGATGTGGAGAGTTCTTCCCCCTTGATGTCTATTAATCCTCTGGGGGGTCGTTGTGACGGCTGAATTGAATAGTAATACTAAGGTGAGGAGGTTTGATAACACATTGAAGGTGTCTAATTGGGTGAAACATAGACTCCCCGGTTTTAGTAAGATGATGGGGCTTTCTTTGGGTCGACATGTGAAAAGGTTTATTATGCTATTACAAAGACTTGAGACAGAGATTGAGGCAGCCAAGCTGGTGCACAGGAAAGATGCCACCCATTGAAAAGCTGTCTCCAAGGATAAAGGGAAGAGGGAGTTGAGGAATTTGATTTCCTCGGTTAATTATGATAGGAGATAGTTTTCTTTTTTTTTTAACTGCTTGACTGAGGTTGTTGTAGGGAGTTTACAGTTTCAATGAAGTTAAGAATGGTGTCATGGAATGTTCGAGGTTTGAATGATTCGCAAAAACGTTTAGTAGTTAGAAATTTATTACGGGAATAGAATTATAATGTAGTTTGCCTTCAAGAAACTAAGCTTGCAGGCATGGATAGATAGTTGATTTGCAGCTTGTGGAGTTGTCCCTATGTAGACTGGGTAGCCTTGGATGCGGATCAGACAACTGGTGGGGTTTTGATGATGTGGGATAGGAGGGTTTTAGAAAAGTTGGAGGTAATGGTGGGTCAATTTTCTGTATCAATTCAGTGGCAGGGTTTAGGGGATGATTTTATTTGGGCATGTTCTGGGGTTTATGGTCCGAATGATAATAACTTGAGGGGGTAGTTGTGGGATGAGCTGATTGGAATTCAGCAACTTTGGGAAGTTTTATGGTGTTACATAGGGGATTTCAACATCGTTCGGTTCCTAAGTGAACGGTTGGGGGGATCACGACTTAACCCTGGCTATGGAGAATTTTTCTGAGTTCATTGAGGAGCTTAGCATGATAGATTTGCCATTGGAAGGAGGGAGTTATACATGGTCGAGTGGTTCGGATCAGCCTTCGATGTCTAGGATAGATAGGGCTCTGGTTTCTCATGATTAGGAGGATTACTATCTGGATGTGACCCAACGGGTTTTACCTTGTCCTATTTCAGACCACTTCCCCATATTAGTGGAGGCAGGAGGGATTTTAAGAGGGAAAAGTCCTTTTAGGTTTGAGAACATGTGGCTAAAGTCAGATGGGTTCAAAGATAGGGTTCATTCTTGGTGGAATCGATATTCTTTTTCAGGTAACCCTAGTTTTGTACTTGCCAAGAAGCTGAAGGCATTGAAGGAAGATATTATTCAATGGAACGGGAGTGAGTTTGGAAATGTAGAGCGTCAGAAAAAAGAATTATTGGAGGCTTTGAAATTATTGGATGTTAAGGAAGGGGAGCACGGCCTTTCTGAAGTGGAGTTAGGTGAGAGGGCTGTGTTGAGATCTCAAATACAGAACCTTCTCTCATTGGAAGAAGTCTTGTGGAGACAGAAATCGAGAATGCTTTGCATTAAGGAAGGAGACAACAATACCAAAATTTTCCACAAGATGGCCAATTCTTGGAGAAGGCATAACCATATTAGTATGTTGGAGGTGAATGGGGTTAATCTTTGAGGACAAATCCGAGATGGCAGACCAAGCTGTACAGTTTTATAAAAAATTGTACAAGGAGACAGAGGAATGGAGGCCTTTTGTGGAAGGTTTAGAGTTTGATCAGATAGAGGGGTTGGAGAGAGACTAGCTTGAACGGAGGTTTGAACCAGAGGAGGTTCTTCGAGTTGTCAAAGAGATGGAAGGAGATAAAGCACCAGGTCCTGATGGTTTCTCTTTGGCTTTCTATCACCATTGTTGGGGAGTTGGGGAAAGAGATGTCTTAGCGTGTTTGAAGAGTTTTATCAACACAGTAAATTTGAAAAATCTCTTAATGCAACTTTTATAGCCTTAATCCCTAAGAAGAATGGTGCTTTCAATATTCAAGATTTTAGATCTATTAGTTTGGTGGGGAGTGTTTACAAGATTTTGGCTAAGGTGTTGGCAAACTGCCTGAAAGAGGTTTTGGATTAGCTGATATCTGAGTCTCAAAACAGTTTTGTGGGTGGTAGACAGATACTTGATTCAGTTCTCATTGCTAATGAGTGTGTTGATGGTAGGGTGAAGAGTAAGATTCCGGGGGTTATTTGTAAATTAGATATTGAGAAAACCTATGATCATGTGAACTGGGAGGCTCTTCTTGATTTGTTGAAGAGAATAGGATTTGGGGTGAGGTGATGTAGGTAGATCTGCACATGTATATCTATAGCCCAATTCTCAATCTTGTTTAATGGGTCTCCAGTTGATTTTTTGGGAGCTCGAGGGGATTGAGACAAGGGGACCCGCTATCTCTCATGTTGTTTCTGGTTATGATGGAGGTCTTCAGTAAGATGATGAAAAGAGTTGGAGGGTTGGTTTGTTTTAAGGCTTTAGGGCCGATGGTAGACAGGCTGAAGAGGTATGTGTCTCGCATCTTTTGTTCTTGGATGATATGATTCTGTTTTGCAATGTTGATGAGGAGCAAATTCTACATGTTTGAATGCTTCTTCCTTGTTTCCAGGTAGTGATAGGTTTAAAGGTTAATGTGCTAAAGAGTGAGATGGTTCCCATTGGGGAGGTTCCTAATGTCCATGTCCTGGCAGAGATTTTGGGATGCCAGATTGGGTCTTTGCCTATGACCTATCTTAGTATGCCATTGGGGGCGTCCCACAAGACCCCTGTGGTTTGGAATCCTATCTTGGAGAAAATTGAGTGTAAGTTGGCCGGTTGGAAGATGTATTTGTCAAAAGGTGGAAGACTAACGTTGCTTAAAAGCACATTATCTTGTCTCTCCACTTATTATTTGTCTCTTTTTACCATACCTACGCATGTGGCCAATAAAATTGAGAGGTTGCAAAGGGATTTCTTGTGGGGGAACTCCAAGTTACATTTGGTGGGATGGGACAAGGTGTGTGCACCTTTGAAAAATGGTGGGTTAGGAGTAAGGAAATTAACTACTTTTAATAAATCCTTACTAGGGAAGTGGTTATGGCGGTTTAGGATTGAGGAGACAAGGCTTTGGAGAAGAGTTGTAGCTCTCAAGTTTGGGGAAGAAAGGGGGGGGGGGGGGGGATGGACTTCCAAGCTAGATAGAGGGTGCATGGGTGTGGGTTGTGGAGAAGCATCCGCATGGGATGGGAGGACTTTAGCAAGAATGTTCACTTTGAGGTAGGGGTGGGAAATAGAGTGAAGCTTTAGACAGACCAATGATGTGGGCATTCTCCACTTCAATTGACTTTTCCGAGTGTGTATGGGATTGCATCCAATAAAGAGGCATCGGTGGCCTCTTCTCTTGAATGGTTGGGGATAGAGGGGCGGAGAAGCTGGGATTTTCATTTTACTCGGAGACCAAATGATTGGGAAATGGGTGGTGTGGATGATTTTCTCCGTACCTTGGGCTCAAATCTACCTCCTATTGAGAACGGAGATCGTATGCGATGGAAGTTGATAAAAAATGGAGACTTTGATATTCGATCATTTTACAAATAAGTTGAGAAGCCCTTTGCCCATTATTTTTCCTTGGAAAGGTGTTTGGAAGGTTAAGGCTCCTCGGCGTGTTTTCTTCTTTGTGTGGACTACTGTATAGGATAGGATCCTTATAGGTGATAATTTGAGGGGTAGAGGGTTGGATTTTGTCAACTGGTGTATCATGTGCCGTAGTAATGGAGAGACGGTGGATCATTTGTTACTACTTGTGGAAAGGCTTATTGGCTGTGGAGTTTAGTGTTTAGATCGTTTGGGTTTTCTTGGGCCTTGCCAAGATCGGTTGTGGATACTCTATTCGGTTGGTGGAATTGGCTTGGAAGCATTTGTCTAGCATTTGAAATTTAGCTCCATTATGCTTGATGTGGTGTCTTTGGAGGGAGCAAAAGAGGAGGACGTTTGAGGACATGGAAAGTTTGGATGACCAGTTATTGGCCTCTTTCAGTGGTACTCTGTTTGACTAGTCTAGGGCTTGGGGACTCACCTTTAGTGATTCTCTCCCTATGTTCCTTAACTCTCTCCTGTGTACTTAGTATCTTTTCCTTTCTTTATCTTTTTACTCTTTCTTTTCCCTTTGTATTTTTCTCTCTGCCTTATGTTTTTCTGCATAAGGTAGTGTTCTTGAATATATATCTTTATTACCTATAAAAAAAAAAAAAATAATGCCAATAAAAGTAGTAAAAGAGGACATGTAAAAAAAAGGTGTTCCATCCACTTTCTAGAGGTGGAACTTACATTTAATAGAATGTGTGTTAGGAATACACATGTGAGTGAAGTTCCACATTGAATAAGAATGTCAAGATGGAGTGATTAATACAACATAGTTAACTGTTAATTGGATGTATGTATAATGTGGTTGTTTTGCTACGAAGGCATTGAATTTCTTACATAGGTTGTTGTATATGTCAAATACATGATTGACTGTGATAATTGTAGATTTTCTATTATTTAGATCTTGATCCACTTATTGCTGCTTAAATATGCTCATAAGCTATTTTGCTGAGATTTATTTTTTTGGGGGAGGCCTCTAATCACTGCTTCTTGCTATAAATGTCTGTCTGTCTCTTTTTATTTTTTATTTTTATTTATTATCATTAGCAGTGATAACTTTTGCTTCTGCATGCTTGGTTAATAATGTTTTTATCCCACAGTTCTGCTCCAGAATTAGTTGGCTTGCTGTCAGAGCTGAATGATGCAATTGAACAGCTTGAAAAAAAAAGTGGATCCACTTTTAAGCACGGTATTATATTTTCTTCTTTGATTAGTTTATTGTAAGTGGTATAAAGTGCATCGCTTCATTGAGGATGATTTAGATGGAGTCTACCTAGAAATGGATTGATTTATCTCTGAATTTTTCCTTTGAGGGGCTTATATTATGTTTTGTTCTATGTTTATCTGTGGTATCTGCATGGGGTTGGTAATAGGTTTCTCTTTGATATGTGATGCTCCTTGATTTTTTTTAGCTTTCAAAAGATTTTAAAATGTTTGAATGTTTAAATGCCCGTAGATCTGACTCATTATGTTGTCCCAACCGGGTTCATATATTTCTGGTTCCTACTCTTCTCCTCCCCCCAATCCCCAACACCCCCCCCCCCCCCCTTCTCTCTCTCTCTCTCTCTCACACTCACACACACACACACACGCACAAAAGGTCATAACATGTAAAGATGCTTTTGATTGGTTTCTTAGCATTCAGCATTGTAAACGCTTTGATGTTGTAAGGTTAAAAAAGAGGAAATCATAATGGAAGGAGGAGTGCATTATTTGGAGATGAAGCAGCTTCTTTTGCTCTTGTATTGCCAAGCTATAACTTTCTATCCCCTTCTCAAGTCTGAAGGGCAGCCCATTCATGATCATCCTGTGCTAGCTTGCCTTGTAGAGATCAAGAGCATATTGGATAAGGTCTTCTCTTCTCCATCAAAATGCTAAATTAACATTATTATTTTTTGATAAGTAGGTAGTTATTTTCTATAACAATAAGTGTTGTGGTCCTAAAACAATCATTTGTTTGTATTAATCTGTTAAAAAAGTTGGAATGTGTACGCATTGTGGCTTATGTTTCTCTATTTATGGTAAATATTTTTATACATGTTTTGTATTTCTGCCTCTCTTTCAGGAATCAGGTTCCCCTCTCAAATTTGTTAAATTGGTGCACTGTGTCTATTATTGTGTGTCTTACCATGTTTAGAATAATAGTCAATCCTTTGGAAGTTACCTTCATAATTTAGTCCTTGAGTGATCCGTGTAATTTCTGCAACCTGGAGTGTAGGAGCTGGATCGCCTCCTTTGCTGGGAGAGCTAATACTTGTTGGGCCAGAGAATGCCTTAAGAACCCAGCAGCCCACTTAAAATGGTTTAGTAAAAGGAGGGGTAACATGTCTTTGTCCTGGGGTTCACTTCATTCATTATAACTAAAAAGTGTAAGTTTCTGATGGACTGTCACTCTGATAGGTCAACTGCTATCAGTGCTGCTAGAAAGATCCAAATTATAGTACACTATCTAAAACTAATTCATCTTTGAAAAAAATTGAAATAAGTGTCTAGGTATAATGGAATATTTAACATATTTTGCTAATCTGTCATTGTTAGGATATGTAGCAATGCTATATAGATGGGCGTTGCTTCTTAAACTTAAATATAGATATGTATCTAAAATTTTTATGCTTTAATTGCTACGTTACACACACACACACACACACACATATATGTATGTGTTTTTTTTTTTTTTTCAGATAAGGACAACTGTTGAATGGTGGCCTTTGTCTCTAAGTATGCTATCTATTGCTTTTGATGAAAACTGCATATAATTAAAAAAAAAAAAAAAAAAAAAAAAAAAGAAAAGCGATGCCAACATAGCTGCAATAGATGGTTGTACAAGTTAAAACTAAGTACTTTCATATCTGATATGGTATGCACCATATATTTTTGGTAATTTTAAAAAGACGTGGATAGGATCTAAGCTTATCTTTAAAAATTGGTCTGGTCTAGTTGGTTAACAACTGGGAAAAGATGAATTATAATTCTATGTATTACATTTATCAAATTGCTTTATATGTGACAATGTTTAACCTCTGTGATCATATGTGTACCTGTGTTCTACCAATATTTTTCTTCTCATTTTGTGCACAAAGATGATTATAGCAGCTCTGTCATTGAGGTATACTGGTTAGTTATTTCAGATGTGGATTGGTTTCCCTGACAACTTGCTTCTCTTTAATGTTTGCTCCACTAACAGACAAAACAACTTGATGGGAATCTTCCATCTGAACTTGAGGAGTTCCTGAACAACAATCAAGGGGTTGAAATGGTAGTAAAGTTGGGTAGAGAGAATACTGCATTGTCAAGTGATTCTGTAACAAAAGATCAGGGTGCCCTATCCTTCAGCTGAAACCCAAGAAACAACAGTGGTAGGTCTTTTTGCTACAAAACACGCTTGTTTTTACTTCTTTAACTTAGTAATACATGCTTTGTTTTCTAGTGATTCTCTTTTTAGTTCATGTCTTAGTTTTATTTTAATACTGCAGCCTCATAACACAGCTGAGTTGGAAAATGTGGAACCTTTGAAGGATAGTGAGAACAAAGCAGGAAAGCACAAATGCCAGGTGAATTATTCTTGATGGAGATGTGATCACAAATTTGAGATTATAAGTTTGATGCTTTTCATGTTTCTTTTCTGATATCAATCATTTTTGTTATGTTTAATTTTTATTTTTCTATTTTAACTCAATTCAACACAACTAAGATAAATCCTAGCTGTTTCGAGTCTGCTACATGGTTCTTTTTATGCTACTTGGCCTTATCTAGGACATATTCCCATATATCTTTTCTTTTAACATAAATATTTGTTGCTGCAATTTGGCTGATGTGCAACTGTTAAAATATGGCAGAGTGATCAAGTTGGTGTACAAAGCATGGAAATGTTAAAAGTAAGAGCTGCCCTCGAAGAAAGATTGAAACAAGAGGGTATCCTTAGTTCCAGAGCTTCTAAGTCTGGTAAAGCCCAGAAACGTCTGAAGCCAGTTAATGGGTACTGTTTCTGCCTAAGGTCTCTAGTGTTGGCTTCTTTCTGAAATTTTGGGTACTAATTCATTGAAGCTGGAATGGAACAGACGACTTGTGACGTATGATGATTTCGATGATGATGCTATAGACATCGGGGCTACTAGATTCAGTAATCGTCATGCAAGTTCATTGAGCACAAGTAAACTTTCCCAAATTGTTTCTGCTAAAACAAATAAGCCGAAGGTATAAAACTTGATTGGACCTCCTCTTTGTATGTGTGAGTTTATATGGACATTAATTTCATCAATCAATATAGTTGATCTCTTTCATACACCAGCTGGGTACTAAGGCTACTCAAAGCTTTCTTTCTTTTTTCTTTTTTCTTTTTTTATTTTTATTTTTGAAAATTTTAATTTAATATAATATTTTGAACATGAGCATCCTTGTTTGGTCGCCCATGTTGGGTATCCCCAAAAAAGGAGATTGATACCGACATTTCATGGATCCTTTTAACTGTTGCATGAGGTTGGGTGTAGAGTGCCCTGCAAGTCAACACATATTTTTTTGCTTAAGGATTTTTGTTTTAATGGGAAAAAATAATTAATCTTTTTAATACAACAGCTGGTTTTTATTTTATTTTTAATTTTTTTTTATAGATTTAACATAATATTTTGAACATGAGCATCAATGTTTGGTTGTCCATGTTGGGTATCCCCCAAAAAAGAAGATTGATACTGACATTTCATGGGCCTTTTCAACTGTTGCATGAGGTTGGGGGTAGAGTGCCGCGCATGTCTAATAATACATTTTTGCTTCTTAAGGGTTTATGTTTTGATGGGAAAAAATAATTAATTTGGCACATGTTGCAACAATATTTTCCATTCTTAAGTTTTAAGGCTTCTCAACAGTACCTTAGCTTTTAAGTTTTGCCATTGGTTACAAATTACCACATTTAAAATTTTCTTCCCCCATTTTAAAGCAGGAATGTACATTGAATTTGGAAACCACTGCTTTGTCATAAATGTTCTATTCAAAGAAGATTTGACTCTTTTTGCCTAATATCTCAAATGACTCAACCATCTGTCAAGTCATTTATGCCTTACTGGCGGTAAATGAACTGAGCTATTTACAACTATTAACAAGCAGAGCTCAAACATGATAATGTTTTTGTGAACAACCTTGTGGGAATAGGCTTGACTTAAGTATGTATAATATTATATGTTTGTAACTGTAAATGTATAAAAATATACTTATATAGGCTTGAGATTGGATTGCGTAAGTTTGTAAATAAGTTCATATGATATCAAATTATTATTTATATTATCTTGGTAATATAAAAATCCATTTTATAATAAAATTATATATAATTTTAACAATACAGTATTGGTGAATCTAACTTTTGTAAGTTCATAAGCAAAAAAACAATCTATCTAATTAATTCAAATAATATAACTTCATCTATAATTAAGTTATTAATTTTTTTTTTTTAAATTGTTGGTGAAGGAAAAAAATATTTTAGTCATAGGAAAAAAAAGTAAGTTAATCATGTAAGCTCATGAACAAGCTTAAGTTTGTTTAACAAGAAAATGAATTAAGCTCCAACATGTAATCTAGTTTGGTAATGATTTCGAGCTCGAATTGTGTACGAAATATAATTAAATTAACAATCCTGAATTTTCATCATGTTGCTTGGCTTGGTTCATTTATAGCCCTTCAATGCCTTCATATTGCAACCCAACAACTCTATTGTATTTTACTATCTATCTACTATAGTAGCGTCCTTCAATGCCTTCATATTGCAACCCAACAACTTTATTGTATTTTACTATCTATCTACTATAGTAGCGTCCTACATTTTTGTGTGGATGATTCAATAGTTGATTTATGTATGTGATTCTGGTTCTATCGAATTTTACGTTGTAACATGATGGAGAAACCTTTGAATGTGTTGTGTGAATAGTAGATTCTTCTTCTTTCTGATGAAATATTCCAATAGCTAAGAAAAAGAAAAAATTCTCAACTTAGGGAATCCATATTGCTAGTTGATTTTCTTGAGAAGTTTAAAAGTATCTATATTTAAATAACATTTGTATTCAATCTATATGGAAGGTGGTTTCTGGTGATGATGATTAACCTAAAAGGGATGATATTCGAGAAAGGCGGAGGAAGCACGAGCTCCAAGTGTTGGCTGGAGCTGGAATCAAATCTGAGGATGATGTTGTGGATGAAGTTGACAATTTTGAGGTCGATGGGGATGCTGACATGGGGGATGGTGATACAGGAGATTCAGAAGATGAATATTACAAACAAGCTGAACAACGACGAGCTGCAAAACTTGCCGCCAAAGCTGAGATGTATTCAAGGTGTGTTTCTGCACTGTGATTAGATGATATACATTTTGCTACCTCCTAATAATTATGGTTTATGAGTGCCAGTCAAATCTTTAATTGCTGTTGCTACATACTTAGATTATCTGTGGTTCTGGTAGTGTTGTATTCTGAAAACATTTCTGCTTCTGCAGGACCTCAGCGGTAGTCCCATCTTCTCCTGAACCCATTGATGGAAAACGCTTTATCACTTACGAGGTGAGCACTCCCCCATTTTCACCGGCTTGTTAGATCTTGACCATAATCTATCTCCAAACTCTCATTATATATTTTCTGTTGAATTTGCTGCCGATGGAGAAGAACAGAGGGCTGACTCTCAACCGCAAGAATCAAACCAAAAATCCTAGGAAGAAGTACAAGGTTTTATGACAGACTGCTTGAATGTAACAAAACACTTTATTCTTGTATTTAGTAACTAATCTCTCTCTCTTTTGTAAAATATGCAGGAACAACACAAGAAAAAAGAAGGGCAGGTGCAGGAGATCAACAAACCTATTGGTCCTTATGGTGGAGAAGCCTCTGGAATTAATGTAGCAACCAGCCGGAGTGTTAGATTCAAGAACTAAATACTGTTTGTTTCGATTTTTCTACTTTGTCAGTTGCATAGCGCTAGTTGGATCATTTATCATGTTTGTGTCTGTCTCCAATCCAAATTTTGATATCTCATATATATACATATATTTAAAATATAATATTTCAAGAGAAAATGGGCAAGGCTTCAAATAATTAACTTATCTACTGGTTTTTTATTTATTTATTTTTTTTTAAACCATAAAAAATGGGATCTCTCACAATGGCACTCTCTTTTCACAAGATTTGGTGGAGGGTGAGGTTAGGATGAAAAGGGGGTTAGATGTATATTTAGGCTAGGTTTGTGATTTTGGAGGTAGGCCTATAGTAGATATTGATATGACTGTAAACAAGCCAAGCCTAGGATTAAATTCTATTTGAACATAATTGGGTGTTTTTTTATTATAGGAGAATAGAGAATTGGTTGCTCATTTTTTATGGTAAAAGAAAATTTAATGATTGGTTAATTAATTTACAGCTCATGAATTGTTCGTGGCTATGATTTTCTCAATTAAAGCTAACAATCCTGCACTAGAATTTTGCCCGAGAGCAAGGCTACATGATTTCAATTTGCAAACACAACAACATTTCCTGTGTTCCTTCTACAGCATTACCAGGAGGTGCTGAATTTGCATTTCTGAATTATGCAGTTCGATTGATTCAAAGTAAACTCGATCTATCAAAAACTTAGTTGTTCAATCAATCGACTTGCTATCAAACAACTAAAGCTTGAACTTGTTATGCAGAAACCGGAGTAGCAGTCTTGAATTTAGAGATAAACTTTCTAAGACAAATTACTAGATTCTTTTGCTCACGATCTACCAACCTAAACTCTCGACTCAACATATATCAAAACTAAATTATAATATTCAAGAGGAAATGCCCAAGGCTTCAAATAATCCTGTAATTTACTATTACTTTAGTCTTATCGATGACTGAAATGCATTGGCGGTAATCTTTAAGTACTAAATTATCATGATTAGTTCAACCTAATCACGAAATTAGTTTACTTATTCAGGTTTGATTTTTCATTTTCTTTTTTTTGTTGAAGAAGATTGAGGTTGATGTTCTTTTTCTTTAGAAAGGAAAAATTCATGATGGCTGATTTAATTTACTACCCATGAAATGTTCCTAGCAATGATTTTCCCAATTAAAAGCTTACAATCCGGCACCAGAAGTTAGCTTCAGAACAAGGGCCACTGCGCTTATAACACTTCTGTGTTCCTTCAAGGTTAATTTGCCAAAATAAGTCATCAAAGATTCACAAACTTTAATGTGCTGTAGTAATTTCACAAAGACTCAAAGCCATTTGCTCTCAGATTGAGTTATTTTTTTTCATTATATTCTATGTGTGAATGGTTTTTGAAAGTTGAAACCTTTCCCAAAAAAAAAGAATAAAAAGACTAGTGAAATGGTAGCAAGAAATTTTATTCATAAGACAAACAGATCTACAAAGAAGGAAGAAGAGCCTCCCCCCTAATGATAAGCTCAAAACAGGAAGAGCCGAAATCTACATCGAAAGATCCAAAAATATTATTTACAAATGACCACTTACCTAGAGGAGTGAGCTGCTGTATTTGCCCCCCTAGGTATCCAAGCGACCTGACAGCCAGAAATTAGAGACAACAAGATGAAAATTTCATTACACGTATCTCTATCGCTCAAGGGAACTCGTTTACCAGAAGGAGTTAGAGCGTCTACGGAGTCTTTGGAGTCAATTCTCCACAATCATAGAAACTAAAAGAAAAGAAAATCCAAACAACAAAAGCTTAAAAAATCCATATCAATCTAAAAGCAAATTAAAATACCGAATCACAAAGATTTGTCATCGTCATCGGAATTTTTTTTTGGTTACATTGAGAAGGGGAGGAGGACTACAAACCAGAGAGCTGTGGCGTAGAGGACAATCGCTAGTGCTAACAACATAGAAGCCACGCTAATAACCCTGGAAAAATGTTCAACCCTTGGCTTGTGTTGGATCAACAGAGAACCCAGGGAGCCCAAAAATGCGCAGAGGGCAGAGATTAGAAATATGTGATAGAGCATCGGACGGTCTTTGAACAAGACTGGAACTGGTCTTCCATCGACGCTTTCCTGTGGAAGAACCATAAAAGTTGCAACTGCAGTGGTCGAGGTGCAAGCGATTAAACGTCCAACATCCTTTGAACGGGGAGGAGGACTTTCTTGAAACCAATAACTTTCCTTCATCTCTTTCTTCTTCTTGCGAGCTAGTTGTAGGGCGCTATACTCTGTCCAACAAGTTTATGAGAAGATTATGATTTAACAGAATTGGGATTTTTTTTTTTTGATGATATAATATGTCAAAAAAATAAAAAAGATGACCATTCCGGAAAACCCTACCTCAGCAAGTAATGTGACAATTTCAAAGAAAAGACACCCAGATTTGATCTACCGGCTCGTACTCCAGTAAACAATATGATAATAAAATCAATTGAGACTTAGTGGAAGACTTTCGACGAAACAGCTGTAAGGACGAATATTGCTAGCTGTAAAGCTGTAAAGACGAATCTTACTGCAATAAAAAAATGTGACGATTGGATAACGATGAAGAACAGTGGTCGGTAGAAAAAGAAAAAGAAAAAGAAAAAGAAAAAGTAAAAAGCATCTTTAATATCAAATTTGAGAACCGTAGAATCGTGCATTGTTCTGAAGCCAACAAAAACAAAAAACAAAAAGTTATCTTACTGTCAAATTTGAGAACAGCTGTTATGAAGGCGATGAGGAGATTTTCCAATTGGAGATGCCCAGAGGTGGATTTGGAAATGCTGGAAAAACCCATGGAGCGGTTTTTGACAATTTCAAAGAAAAGGACACCCAGATTTGATCTACCGGCTCGTACTCCAATAAACAATATGATAATAAAATCACTTGAGACTTAGTGGAAGACTTTCGACGAAACAGCTGTAAGGACGAATATTGCTAGCTGTAAACCTGTAAAGACGAGTCTTACTGCAATAAAAAAATGTAAAAAAATGTGACGATTGGATAACGATGAAGAACAGTGGTCGGTAGAAAAACTAAAAGAAAAAGAAAAAGTAAAAAGCATCTTTAATATCAAATTTGGTCGGTAGAAAAACAAAAAGAAAAAGAAAAAGTAAAAAGCATCTTTAATATCAAATTTGAGACCCGTAGAATCGTGCATTGTTCTGAAGCCAACAAAAACAAAAAATAAAGAGTTATCTTACTGTGAAATTTGAGAACAGCTGTTATGAAGGCGATGAGGAGATGCCCAGAGGTGGATTTGGAAATGCTGGAAAAACCCATGGAGCGGTTTGCGAAGCCGCCTTGGCTTGAAAACGAAGGCCTCCGAGATCAACGTCAGAGTTTGGATTCCTCAGCTTTCTTGGCACTGGAAAGCGGAGTCCTTCCAGGTCAATATCCGAGTTTGGATCGAGACATCCTGGATCTTAAAAGCGGAAAAGAGCATCAATGGATAGATTATCAATGGAAAGACTTTGAGGATCGCTTCAACCAAAGATACAGGGGTCGATATCAGATTTCAAATTCAAAAAACTTTGAGGGAGCCCTCCAAGGATGGCGTTCGGGTCCACTGAAGGAGGAAAAGGGAGATGGAAGTGAATGTCAAGATGCTGAAGGAGAGAGGAGCAGATCAGGTACAAGTCAAGATCTAGATGGAGGAGTGGAAAGCCTATCAAGTGAAAGTCAAGGTCCAGACAGAGGAGAGGGAAGTGCTTCAGTAGAAAACCAAGGTGGAGATGGAAATAGCGAAGGAAACGGATCAGGTGATGGTGAAGACGAACACCCAGGTGGGCAAGAAAATAACCAGGAAGAGATCGACATCCCTAAAAATGAGACAAACATGGCCATAATTAGCACTACAACAATAGCTGCTGTTGACTTTCATTACAACGGATTTATTTCTTCCACGATTCTGGGCCTCCTTACTGCTATAGGTGTATTTGCCTTCCTTTGTTGCATGACTTCTATATTTTACAGCCATAGGAATCCAAGGACTGCGCACAAGTTCGGAACCATAGGGGCTGCCGCTGGAAGCTTCGGGTTTTTACTACTGGTATCTGCTCCTTTCTCCAGTTATTATCCTTGGGTGATACTCATACTGGGATCACTTGCTATATTGGTGATCTTTGTCTTAGCCTTTAAGTCTTGAACAGAAGCCGGATCTTGGGTGATACTCATACTGGGATCACTTGTTATATTGATGATCTTTGTCTTAGCCTTTAAGTCTTGAACAGAAGCCGGATCTACATTTCAATTTCAATGATCGGCGATCATGATCATCGCATGCGATCTTTGTCAGTAGTCACTAATTCTATTTAGTGATCATCGCATGCGATCTTTGTCAGTAGTCACTAATTCTATTTAGCGGGTCGCCGGGTTCGACAATCGGCGAATGGCGCATACTTATGTTATTGGAGTACTTTGTTTTCCAGATTTTTTTTTTTGTAATTTAGTTAAGGCAAAAAAAGCCCGTAAAGTAGATATATTTTCCGATTCTCATTTCAGTCTCTACATTTTATTTTTACTGCTTTTAGCTCTTATTTTGAAAAACGCCATCTATTTTAGTCCTTCTCGTCAATGTCTTAACGGCAAAATCTTAAGTGGCAGACGGAGTGCATCGCTAGTACACTAAATGCTGACGTCAGCATTAAAATAATAATATAATATATTATTTAGCATTTAAAAAATGCCACGTCATATTTTAAAAACAAAAAATAATTTATGAATTTTAACTAAATGAAAAAAAAAAAAAAACAGAAATAAAAACCAAAAATAATATAAATTGAGATCTAACTTTATTTTGAGTAAAAACATATAAGAACATAAATTTACTCATTGTTTTGTTTGCAACCAAACGCAATATCAACTGAAAACCTTTATTATCAAAAATATTTTTTTTGATACTGAAAAATAAGTAAATAATCCCAATCAGTGTTTATCAAAAATTTAGTAACTCATTGTTCTTTTCCTGACATTAGAAACCCAGAAATTAAAAAAAAAAAAAAAAAAACACTGAAGTCGTTCTTCCTAGACCTAGAAATTTTCTTCAGAAATAAAAAATTAAACATGAAAATAAAATTAAAACATAAAAGAAAAAACAAAATTAAAATCCAGTTCATCTTCCACAAGAACGCTAAAGAACACAAATTCAGATTTAAACATAAGAACACATGCCCAGATTTTCTAGCATTTTCTTGCCCTTTCTTGTCAACCAAACACAAAAACATAAACACAAACTGATTTCCAGCAAGAACAAAAACACAAACACAAACCCAACAACAGATCTTCCTTGTCAACCAAACACAAAAGCAGCTAACAAAAACCCAGCAACTGACGACGATGAGGACGAAGACGTGGAGAAGCTTTTAGAGCCGTTCACGAAGGACCATTTCATGGCTCTGATCAAGAAGGGAGTGAAAAAGCACCCAGACAGCTTGATTGAAATTGTGCGTGAGCTCGCCTATGCAGACCCGCCCACCGTAAGATCTTCATCCACGACCTTAGCTGGGACACTACTGTTGAAACCCTCACCTTCGTCTTCAGCAAGTATGGCGAGATCAAGGATTGCAAGGCGATGACCAACCGTGTCTCTAGTAAGTTCGAAGTGAATCGGCGTTTCTATTAAGCATAAGGTATGGATTCTCGTCTTCGACTATGAGGCCTTTGGTGGCAGCGGCAGCTGCGAGTAGCTCCGGTAAGAGCATGGAGGTGTTGAGGAAGATTGGCGGCGACTGCTTCAAGGGCAAAGACAGCAAGGGCGTCATCAAGGTCGAGGCCGATAGCGACGGCGAGGATGTCTTCCAAGTCTCCTCTGGGGCGCTCCCGGACCACCTTGTCGTCATGGTTAATGGACTTATGGGTTTTGTGTTTGTTTCTAAAGAACAACTTCAGTTTTGTTCTTTTTTTCTTTTTTTTCTTTTTTTTTTAATTTCTGGGTTTCTGATGTCAGGGAAATAACAATGACTTACTAAATTTTTGATAAACACTGACTAGGTTTATTTACTTATTTTCCAGTATCAAAAATTTTTCTTTTTATAATAAAGGTTTTCAATTGATATTGTGTTTGGTTGCAAACAAAAAAAATGAGTAAGTTTATGTTCTTGTATGTTCTTACTCAAAATAAAGCTAAATCTCAATTTATATTATTTTTTGTTTTTATTTCTGTTTTTTCTTTTCTTTCATTTAGTTAAAATTCATAAATTAATTTTTGTTTTTAAAAAATGACGTGACATTTTTTAAATGCTAAATAATATATTATATTATTATTTTAATGTTGACGTCAGCATTTAGTATGCCAGCGATGCACTCCGTCTGCCACTTAGGATTTTGCGGTTAGGGCATTGGCGGGAAGGACTAAAATAGATAGCATTTTTCAGAATAGGGACTAAAAGCGGTAAAAATAAAATGTAGGGACTAAAATGAGAATCGCCTGAAAATGTAGGGACTAAAAATAGCTTTTCCCCTTTACTTATTTATAAGAAGTTGGAAATTTATTGATAACTTGTTTAGAAGGTACAACAAAGACGGCTTTCTAGCAATTGCACACGTGTCCACCAAGCCACACCCCTCTTTATAAATAATTCTGTGAAGTCTTGTCGTATGGTTAGTTATTACGAAGATGTCTCTTTATTTATTGATTTTATATATATATATATATATATATAATTCGGTAGGGAGGGAATCCTAGATTTGATCCCTAAATATTTTTTCCATACAAGCGATAGCTAGTTAGTTAGTCTATAAAATTCTTGAAAATTTTAAACAAAATAGTGTTTCTTGAAAATTTTAGGCATACTTAGAGACAAAGGCCACCGTTCAACAATTGTCCTCATCTGAAAAAAAAAAAAACTACATATACATATACATATACATATATTGGAGTGCCAGTCTATCAGAAACTTACACTTCTTAGTTATAATATAATGAATGAAGTGAACCCCAGGACTAAGACATGTTACCCCTCCTTTTACTAAACCATTTTAAGTGGGCTGCTGGGTTCTTAAGGCATTCTTTGGCCCAACAAGTATTAGCTCTCCCAGCAAAGGAGGGGATCCAGCTCCTACACTCCAGGTTGCAGGAATTACATAGATCACTCAAGGACTAAGTTATGAAGGTAAGTTCCAAAGGATTGACTATTATTCTAAACATGGTAAGACAGACAATAATAGTCACAGTGCACCAATTTAATTAATTTGAGAGGGAACCTGATTCCTGAAAGAGAGGCAGAAATACAAAACATGTATAAAAATATTAATGTACCATCAATAGAGAAACATAAGCCACATTGCATACACATAATGTAAGAACCGACTTTTTTAACAGATTAATACAAACAAATGATTGTTTTAGGACCACAGCACTTATTGTTATAGAAAATAACTACCTACTTATCAAAAAATAATAATGTTAATTTAGCATTTTGATGGAGAAGAGAAGACCTTATCCAATAAGCTCTTGGTCTCTACAAGGCGAGATAGCACAGGATGATCATGAATGGGCTGCCCTTCAGACTTGAGAAGGAGATAGAAAGTTATAGCTTGGCAATACAAGAGCAAAAGAAGCTGCTTCATCTCCAAATAATGCACTCCTCCTTCCATCATGATTTCCTCCTTTTTAACCTTACAACATCAAAGCATTTACAATGGTGAATGCTAAGAAACCAATCAAAAGCATCTTTACATGTTATGACCTTTTGAGTGTGTGTGCGTGAGAGAGAGAGAGAGAGAAGGGGGGGGGGGGGGGGGGGGAGAAACTGTAAATGAAAATTGGTGTGAGGACACTGGCAGGATGTACAGGGTAAAGAGTAGGAACCACAAATATATGAACCCGGTTGGGACAACGTAATGAGTCAAATCTATGGGCATTTACACATTCAAACATTTTAAAATCTTTTAAAAGCTAAAAAAAATTCAAGGAGCATCACGTATCAAAGAGAAACCTATTACCAACCCCCTGCAGATACCACGGATAAGCATAGAACAAAACATAATATAAGCCCCTCAAAAAGGAAAAAATTCAGAGATAAATCAATCCATTTCTAGGTAGACTCCATCTAAATCATCCTTAATGAAGCGATGCACTTTATACCACTTACAATAAACTAATCAAAGAAGAAAATATAATACCATGCTTAGAAGTGGATCCACTTTTTTTTCAAGCTGTTCAATTGCATCATTCAGCTCCGACAGCAAGCCAACTAATTCTGGAGCAGAACTGTGGGATAAAAACATTATTAACCAAGCATGCAGAAGCAAAAGTTATCACTGCTAATGATAATAAAAAATAAAATAAAATAAAATAAAAAAGAGACAGACATTTATAGCAAGAAGCAGTGATTAGAGGCCTACCCCAAAAAAATAAAACTTAGCAAAATAGCTTATGAGCATATTTAAGCAGCAATGAGTGGATCAAGATCTAAATAATAGAAAATCTACAATTATCAGTCAAGCATGTATTTGATAAATACAACAACGTATGTAAGAAATTTAATGCCTTCGTAGCAAAACAACCCCATTATACATACATCCAATTAACAGTCAACAAGGCTCAAAATTGCAAACAAAATGGAGCAGGGGCATGATGAGGAGCTCAATAGAAATAGTCTAACAGAAGAGGATGCAGGCGGAAGATCTCTTAATAAACTGCCACAAATACTAAACATCTCTAGATTTTGCAGCACCAGATGAGTTCACGGAACCAAAGCCAAATGTAATACGATAACACATTGTTGGAGAGATAACGCCTTTTAGGGAAACACCAACTGAGTAATTAATATAATATATAAGGACACCACTTATCCCAAAAGACTTAAGCCTGTGAGTTTGGGCCCAACTATGTTATATTAATCACTTCATCTTGACATTCTTATTCAATGTGGAACTTCATTCACAAGTGTATTCCCAACACTCATTCTATTAAATGTAGGTTCCACCTCTAGAAAGTGGATGGAACACCTTTTTTTTACATGTCCTTTTTTACTACTTCTATTGGCATTATTTTTTGTCTTCCTCTACCTTTTTTATTCCCTAAACTTGAATCAACTTATTCTTTCTCACCGGTGCATTACTTGTTGTCTTTTGAATGACCAAACCATCTCAAGAAAACCTCCCTCACCTTTTCATTAATATGGGCCAACCCTATCTTTAAAGGGGATTTCCCCATTTTGAATCTTATCTTTCCATGTGCTTCCACTTATCCAAGGTAAAAAAATCCATTACTTTAAAGAAATTGTCAACTTAAGGTGTTGTTTGGATTTTGCCAAACTCAGTTAACAAAACTGAGTTTTGTTAACTCATAACCCAAAAACTGTGGGCCCCACATGTATAATGTCTATTTGGCTAATTTTCCCAGATGTTAACTCAGTTAACAAAACTGAGTTTTTTGGGTTTTGAGTTATCAAACTCGGAAACTCTTGTGGACTGTTTTCAAGTTTTTTCAAGTTTTGAGTTATGTTAACTCAGTGGCAATAGGTGTAATTCTCATCAAGTTTTGGGTCCCACAGCAGTGTTACATTACATCAGTGCAGACGCAACGGACCCACAGAGCTCCCAACGGCACTTTTGTGTTTACTTTCCCAACTACCCAGCACTTCACTCCAGCACTTCACTACTTCATTCATCACTTTCCATTTTCCTTCTCCCAAACCCACAGCACAGCAAGAACTGAAGCACATCTCTCCGTCGATCAACACATTCAGCACAACTCCGTGAACCGATTTTGTTTCCGGTGAGACCTATATTTAGCCCCTCCATCTATTGGGTTTTAATTTGATATTTTTTGTGTTCAGAGTTGGGAGTCTAGGATTTCGTCGTGTGGGTTTCTAGAGTTCGAGATGAGGGAGGGATCTAACGCAGTGGAGGCAAGGAAGTGAGGGGCAGAAAATGAGAGGCGGAGTGAGGGTTTAGAGAGCTGAAGATCGGAGGTGAGATCGTGAGATGCTGCTGTGGTATTTTCCAATGAGAACCTTAAGCTAGGTCCAAATGCTGAGAGGAACTGGGGTATTTTCCAACCAAAGTGTTTCATTTTGGGTTTCTGAAGTTGGGGACAGTGTTTTTTTGTGGAAAGGGTGTGAAGAGGAGAGATAGAGAGAGACAATGCAGGTAGGCTTGTGACCGTTCTGTACACCTGATCTGCAAATTGATTTTTGTGGGACCCAATGAGTGACATAAAGGTGAGTGTTTGAATTGAAAAATTGACTGAGATATTCCACCCAAACAAGCCACCAAACAGAGTTATAAGAAATTGGGGTATTTTTTTAGTATTGAGTGATGAGTGACGAAAACTGAGTGAGTCGTGCTGAATGATGAAAAAAAATTAACCAAACAGGGCCTAACTATCTTTTTTTTTTTTTTTGATAGGTAATAAAAGTTTTATTGATAGCAAAAGTGCAATGCGTTTACAATTGTCAACCTAACCATCTGAACACCTTCAGTTTCACTTACATATAGTGAGTAATGGTTGCCCACTTGACATCAAGCAACAATTGCTATAATCCAACGGCATTTCAAATCACCTTTTAAAAACTTCATTGCAAGTACAAGGCCCACTTAAAAATCCCCTAGACACCCTTATTTTCATTCTTAGAAAACTCCTCCCCTTCACTACCCCTCAAAAATAGATTCAATTTCTTCATATAGCTGAACCAAGATTTTTTCTATAGATAATATAATTGCAAGCATAATTTTTCCACAAATTTTGGAGCTATGAAAGCATAAGAAAAGGGGAACCTCCCTAGTTGAAGGAAGCAAAATAATACTGCAGACCCATCTGCAAATATTCCTGCGGCATGTCCTATGTTGTTCATTTGAAATAAGAAGAATGGATGGGCCAATCTGGTTACTCCATCATGTTGAAAGACACAATGAATCTATTGTGCATCTTGTATTAGTTCCCTCCTTCATCAGATTTCTACAAATTCTTACTCAATCTTTGGCTTTCTCTAAGATAGCTAGACTAGCTCAACAGAATAAATTCCTAAGTAGAAGCACCCCACACTGGATTTCATCTCTGATCATAATCTTATTACATTTCTAACACCACCACCTTTTTGAGCTCTGGAATGGCTATTACTTATGAAGCTACAAAACCTTTCTCCTTATCATTTTCTTCTGAGTATTACATTTCAGCCTTGATCAAAAAGAGTCAGCTCAAAAATATAACACACGAACAAGTGCAGAAATATAAGAACCATACAAATAAAAATTGAAAAACCTTACCTATATAAAACATCCATTTGTTCCTCCTTTGATAGAGCACTCAAATCTTTCTTAACCTCCTCATAAGCTGCTCCCGTGTCATCAAAGGCTTCTTTTATCCCTGGATATTTTTTTCTGCCTTTTCTTTTGGCTGACATTTCCTGTACAAGCATCGATATTGGGCTATGCGTCATTCAAAAGAATTAATAGTCCGTACACCCCTTTAAAAGTAACAAACAATAAAATATGGATAAGACATGTACACTGGTAACATATCGGTGTTATACGTGCAAAGGGAGTGAACAATCTGTGGATCACTTATTGCTGCATTGTCCTATAGCTTCTAAATTGTGGTGTATCATGTATGGTATTCTGGTTCATGGAGTTTCTCGGGTGATACCAAGGTCTGTTGTGGATTTGATAGCCTCTTAACAAGGTCATTTTCGTAGACATCGGGATACTGTTATTTGGAGAGCCATTCCTCATTGCTTGAAGTGGTGAATTCGTTGGAAGCCGAATGCTCAGCGTTTTGATGGTGTAGGACACAATTTACTATTTAATTATTGTAATTTAATATTTTTGGTATTTTTATGTAAAAAAACGTTATTTTAGGTTTATGTGCAGGGGCGGCGCTACAGCTTATTCAGGGGGTTCAAATGAACCCCCTGACTTCAAATTTTTTTTTTAATATATATGTAAAATATTTTTTTTAGTTTAATACTTTAATTTATTTTTAAAAATATTTTTTTGCACACCCTAACTTAAATCTTGTATACTCTTATTACAAGTATTTTTGACTCAAAAGTAAAGAGTACATGTTTGTGAATTGTAAATGTGATTCTTTTTTATAAATTTTTATTATATGTGTGTGAGTGTGTTTAATATTATTGTGTACATTACTTTTTGTTATAATATTATTTGTGTAAATTATGATGTATGTGGTTGTTTGTGTATACAATATAAATTTAATGTAACTTTATAATAGAGAGGGTTTTTTTTTCTTTTTTATTTGTGTGTGTATTGTTATCATATTATAATAACTTTTTTTTTTTTATAAAGTTAGTAAAATTTAAGAAAAAAAATTGTAAAGTTAGTAATTGTTTAAGCATTTGATTGGTTAAGTAAACATGTAATGTATAATTTTATGTATGAATGAGTGTAATTGTGTGCGTTAATAATTAATACGGAGTCAATGAGTTGAAATTAAACATTTAGTCTAAAATATTTTTATAAAAACAAAGTCAAATAAATAATAACAACTATATAAAGAAAAAAAAATTAGACAAACTTAAAAAAATATAATGGTCATTGTTGTGAAATTTTAAAATACTCGCAAGTGTACGAACCGTACCGAAGTATAGTTTGACAAGAATGAGGTCGAACCCACAGGGACTTGAATGAACGTAGGAAAATTAATTAAACCTTAACCAAATTAATCCTAATCTAGTTTAATAAAAATTGGTTGTTTTGAAATTAAATAAACTAAGCAAATATTAAAATTAAGCAAATAGTTAAACTAAGCAAAAGATATAAAGCAATAAAAAGATGTAAACAATCAAGGGAAAGGAATTAAGGTTTTGGAATCCACCTTGCAAGTCATATCAGCATATATTTATGATCATTAATTTTACCCAACTCACTACATGATAATCTAGAAATCAATCTTGTTACCATGGAAAATATTCTCATTAAAATTCTTATTTTAAAAAATCAAAAGCATGTTCTTCTTCGCTTCTTAAGTATAAAACCAAATCATTAATTGTATCCGTAGCCAAACAAATCACAAGATATATCCAATTCTAAAAATCAAATCATAACTTGTATCCATTGACAGACAAATCACAAACGATATCCAATTCTATAATCAAGAATTAATAAACCAAGCATTCAATTAATTAAGACAAATCCTAAATCATGAGGAAAATATGATTGAACTCATATCTAGAATCTCATCTTAGTCAATTGATATGAAGCAAGAACAATTTAATTCATTAAAGAACAACTATTGTGGGAAAAATTAAATCACATAAATATTACTAGTAATCCTTAACAAGGTTTCATCCTCAACCCTAATTATAAATTTAGCTACTCATGGTAATTGAAATAAAACAAAAGAATAAAATACTAAACATTAAACTAGACAAATAAAATAGAAAAAGAAATAGTCACAATACTATCATGGAGAAAAGCTACAGAGAATCCACATGCGGCACTGCCTCTCGCTCCAATTTTCTGTTTTGCATCTCAGCCCTAGCACTAGCCTCTCTCAATTTTGCCCTAAAAAGCCTTTAAATAGGTCAAAGAATCCTATTACAAGTTGAATTCCCGTTTGGAGAAAATCCCAGAATTTTAGGCTTCACTTAACCGACTATTTTGGCCCATTTATCATCAGAATTCGGGCTCCTGGTAAACTACAAAGTTGTAGCCCTTTAAGTTAACTTTCCAGCCCAACTTGAATCATCTTGATTGGACATCTGAGCCGAAAGTTATGCCAAAAATACTAACTGATGTGCAGGCTGGAATCCTAATCCGAATTGGACTTGGATTTGGTGCAAATTTCCTTTGATTCCTTACTCCAATTGGACTTAAATTTAATATTCATGCCTGGCTTGATGTAAGTTGGCTTGATTCAATTGGCCTAGCCCCACTTTGCATGTAAAGCCCTTGTTACCTGCAACACAAAGATATTATATAATCAGTCACAAAATAACATAAAAGTAAGGCCAAATATGTAGATATGTGAGTATTTTATTGTATATATTTCATGCACATCAAATACCCCCAAACCTACATTTTGCTAGTCCTCGAGCAAAACAGATAAAGAGTAAAACAAAACAAAGAAATTAAAAACAAAGAAAAAGGAAATCCTAACTAATCCACTTTCGCTGGAATTTTCGATTGCATTTAGCATATGCAACAAGCCTTTAAACCCCTAGCTTACACTAGTGGACGAGTTGTAGTCTCGTGAGGGTTTATAGGGAATATACCCACAAAATTCTGAGAAAGAATACTAAAAAAGTAAAAACAAAACAAAGAGAATCAAACAACCTTTTTTTTTTTTTTTCAATTGCCTTCTGCAAAGAGGATTAGTTCAAGTTCAAAAACACTTCAAATGCTAAAGAAATTTCTCATGCCATCAAAACTCAATGTGAGTGAAAAGTGGTAGCCAACCCAAACATACTCTTAGTTTTAGAATAAATTTGACTTGAATCTCTATTTGAAAGTATGCTTCAACTCAAATCTTTCCGGTGTTATCACTCAACAAATGAAATCACTCTGAAATGGGGTGTAACACTCAACAATATATGTGAGCGGAATAATGTAAGCAAAATCAAAATCTCACATATAAATCACATGAAAGACGCTTAATCAAGAAAGAACAAGTAGTCTCATGAAAAGATGCCAAAAATATTTATACCACACCTTTTTCTTCTCAGTCATATCAATATCTGAACTACACAATCTTCAAGATCAAATAAAGACTTTATTAGGACGTAATGTAGGGTAAAAGTAAATGGAATGAAATAAATATGGGTGAAGGTAAATAATAACAAGTGTTTTCAAGATTTGTTGGAATGTCAACTCTTTTTGGAATTTCCACTCAACATTTTTTTTTTCACCTCTTTTTCTTTAAAGCAGTACTCCTTCCTTCCATTTCACTTCTCAAAATTTGATGAGAATCCTTTTTATTTTCTTCTTTTTGACACTTTTTTTTTTCTTTTTTTTTTTTCTTTTTTTTTTCAATTCAATTCTTTTTTCCTTTCTTCTTTGAATTCTCGCACAAACCACCACTTTGAAACAAACTGATCAAATTCCATCTTGAAACACTATGGATAAGGGTTTTAAGAAAGAAAGACTAATTAAAAGGCTCAACGGGGTGACTAGCGATAATGTATCAAAAAAAAAAAAAATACACATATATGGCTCAAAGTAGACAAAAATGGCCTAATCTCATCTCTCAAAGACTAGTATAATTCATTCAACATCAATGACTTCAAAAGATTCAAGTGTGGCTGAAAATCATATTTTTTTTCTTGGCCAAAAGAAAGAATAATGAGACTACAACAAGGGAAATATATTGCGCACTTCCAAATGAGCTTTAAGAATAGAAACAAAAAATAACCCTAAAAAAAAAATAATGATTGGCTCAAAACTCACAGGGGTTACAGTCTCCACATTGTTATCATCAAGATTTTCTAATCATTTTTATCCTTCAACAACAAGTTGTGTCTGAGTGGCTACGTGCATGTGCAATGAATTGAGCATGAAAGCAATGAAATTCTTTAAGCAAGAGTAGTATAACGAACTTAAAACATAAATCTCAAGTTAGGCAAAAGATTTTTTTTTTTTTTTTTCTTTTTTTAACACAACAAAGCAAAACAAGACAAAAAGATAGAAATCTATATACATCCCCCCCAAACCTAAACCAAACATTGTCCTCAATGTTAAAAATGATACTCTTAAATATATGTCTTGAATGAAAAGAGAGCAAAATATTAATATGCAACAGGAGAACTAAGAAGAAACAAGTAAGGTAAGGAGAAAGAGGAGACGTACCTTGATCAAGCTGATTGTTATAATTTTTAATTTCTGTCAAATATCAGCTAGAACAAAAGAAAATAAAAATAAACAAGAAAATAAACACAAATATTAATCTAAAAGCAGAAAATAAACAAGATTTTTTTTTTTTTTTTTTTTTGCAAAAGATTTAACACAATCAGAGATTAATCCTGATAAACAGGACCATCCAAACCCCAACAATACCATGGAGATAAATAAGGCATATTATAAATGGATTAGTCCAATGATATTGTAACTTACCTGGGTCAAAAACATGTTGAGAAACTTTTGCAGTGTCTTCCAAGTGAATTCTTTGCACAACCACAGAAGCACTAATACCCTTAATATCAGCAATTTTCCAACCTATAGCTTCCCTATGCTCTTGAAGTATACTTATCAATTGGTGTTCCCAAAATTCATCCAACTGTGGTGGTTCTACAATAGATAGGAATGGGGATGAAGAAAGTGGAAAATGGACCACTTTTGGCTGCCAACTATCAATACTTAAGAGAGGAACAGAATCCAACAATGCATTGACCTTGTCAATTGATTTTTCAGTATCCAAATTGCATTCAAAATGGGTTAAACAATCCTTTAGGGGATCCTCACAACTTGGTTGTAGGAAAGTGTCATTGACTAGGCTCCCAATCATGTTAACCTCACATATATCCTCATTGCCTAGGTCTTGTTTACTTATGTCAAAGATATTAAGCTCAACAGTCATATTCCCAAAAGAAATCTTCATCACACCACTCCGACAATTGATCAAAGCATTGGATGTGGCTAAGAAAGGGCGACCCAAAATGACATGGATTTGTGTACTGGAATTCAGAGCAGACTCAGTGTCTAACACAACAAAATCAACAGGAAAGTAGAATGCATCCACCTTAATCAGCACATCCTCAACAATACCTCTAGGGATTTTCACAGACCTATCAGCTAATTGAAGTGTCATGATTGTGGGTTTCAACTCCCCCAAACCTAGCTGTAAATAAACTGAATATGGCATTAGGTTCACACTTGCCCCCAAATCTAGCAAAGCTCGCTCAATGAGACGATCCCTAATCTTGCATGAAATTGTAGGGGATCCAGGGTCCTTACATTTCACTGGATATTTATTCTGAATGATTGAACTGACTTGCTCTGTCAAAAATGCCTTGTTCGGGATATTTGTCTTTCTCTTCATTGTCACAAGATCTTTTAGAAACTTGGCATAAGCAGGAACTTGCTGAATTGCATCAAGAAATGGAATGTTTATTTGCACTTGCTTAAAAACCTCTAAAATGTCTCCAAATTGTGCACTTTTCTGAGGATTGATTAACCTTTGAGGAAATGGAGCTTTAGGAACAAATCTCTTATCAAGGGGGGAACTAAGATCTTGAATCGGAGTGGCGGGTGGGTTGTTCTCCTTTTCTCCATGATCATCATATGAACTATGAGTTCCTTTTTCCTTTAACACAAAATTTTCATCATCCTCCACTTCTGGCATTTTCACTTGATTATCAACTTGCTTACCAGACCTAAGGGTAGTAATAGATTGAACATGTTCTTGTCCATGGGTGGAACTAGAAGAACCATTGATGGCATACTGTCCTTTTGGGTTAGGTATGGGTTGACTAGGAAACTTTCCTTTTTCCCTCTCTCCAACTTGGGTTGCTAACTGGCCAACTTGATTTTCCAACTTTGAAATAGCTTGAGTATTCAAATGGGTGGAACTTTTCATCTCTTGAATGGCTTGGCTAGTTGATTGCATGAAACTTTTGAGAGACTCCTCCAAAGATGGTTGTTGTCTTGGTGGTGCCACAAATTGAGGTGTTGATTGAGGAATGGGAGGATATGCTTGAGTAGGTGGACGAAATTGACTTTGTTGATGCACTTGTTGTCCACCTACATTTGTGGAAGGCTGATTTTGCCTCCATGAGAAATTAGGATGGTTCCTCCAATTTGGATTGTATGTCTCTGAAAATGGACTAGCAAATGGTTTTCCATAATTATTCAGTGCATTTGCTTGCTCAGTATAAAAATCAGGATACCCAACTGCGGAAGGACACATTTGTGTTGTATGCATAGGACTTGCACAAATAGAGCATGTTTCACTTTGAACTTGATTGACAAAATTCATCCCTCTACCTAAAGCTAAAGCCTCAACCTTACGAATGAGATTGTCCAACCTAGCTTTTATGTCTAAATCTTCACTGACTTCATACAATCCTCCTTTCTTAATTGCAGGGGTGGATCTCTCTTTATGATTGGAAAAATCCCATTGTTGTGAACTTTTAGAAAAATTCTCAAGAAATTTGTATGCCTCATCATCTACAAGACTCAAAAATCCACCACCATTCATGGACTCAATCATGTTACGATTCGTCTGAGTCAAACCATTATAAAAATATTGTACTAGTCTCCATGTTTCAAAACCATGATGAGGACACTTTAAGATCAAGTCCTTAAATCTCTCCCAACTCTCATAAAATTTCTCTTGTTCATCCTGATAAAAATCTGCAATTTCTCTCCTCAAAGCATTGGTCTTGGCCATTGGGAGAAATTTAGAGAGGAATTTTGTAACCAATAGTTCCCATGAAGTGATAGATCCAGGTGACAAAGAATTAAGCCATGCTTTTGCCTTATCCTTCAAGGAAAAAGGGAATAAACGCAAGCGAACAGAGTCATCAGTGAAATTCTGGAACTTACAAGTAGCACAAATCTCAAGAAAATCTTTTACATGCATATAAGGGTCTTCTCTATCCAATCCATGAAAAGTAGGAAGAAGGTGAATTATCTGTGGTTTCAACTCAAAATGTGCAGTAGTGGTTGCAGGCAATACTATGCAAGATGGAGGGTTGGTGGTTATGGGTGAAAACAACTCCCTAAGAGTTTTTGAATCATCTCCTGTTTCTCCCATTGTGGATGAATAATTAAAACTAATAAGACGATTTTCTTTATCACGTACCCAAGTTCTCATACACCAAGCACAAAGAAATAAATTTTTTTTTTTGTTTTTAAAAAAAAAAAAAAAATTAACTACAACTAGTAGAAGGAAAAATTCAATTAAAACCTAATTTATTTTCCTAACCAAGTCCCCGGCAACGGCGCCAAAAACTTGTTGTGAAATTTTAAAATACTCGCAAGTGTACGAACCGTACCGAAGTATAGTTTGACAAGAACGAGGTCGAACCCACAGGGACTTGAATGAACGTAGGAAAATTAATTAAATCTTAACCAAATTAATCCTAATCTAGTTTAATAAAAATTGGTTGTTTTGAAATTAAATAAACTAAGCAAATATTAAAATTAAGCAAATAGTTAAACTAAGCAAAAGATATAAAGCAATAAAAAGATGTAAACAATCAAGGGAAAGGAATTAAGGTTTTGGAATCCACCTTGCAAGTCATATCAGCATATATTTATGATCATTAATTTTACCCAACTCACTACATGATAATCTAGAAATCAATCTTGTTACCATGGAAAATATTCTCATTAAAATTCTTATTTTAAAAAATCAAAAGCATGTTCTTCTTCGCTTCTTAAGTATAAAACCAAATCATCAATTGTATCCGTAGCCAAACAAATCACAAGATATATCCAATTCTAAAAATCAAATCATAACTTGTATCCATTGACAGACAAATCACAAACGATATCCAATTCTATAATCAAGAATTAATAAACCAAGCATTCAATTAATTAAGACAAATCCTAAATCATGAGGAAAATATGATTGAACTCATATCTAGAATCTCATCTTAGTCAATTGATATGAAGCAAGAACAATTTAATTCATTAAAGAACAACTATTGTGGGAAAAATTAAATCACATAAATATTACTAGTAATCCTTAACAAGGTTTCATCCTCAACCCTAATTATAAATTTAGCTACTCATGGTAATTGAAATAAAACAAAAGAATAAAATACTAAACATTAAACTAGACAAATAAAATAGAAAAAGAAATAGTCACAATACTATCATGGAGAAAAGCTACAGAGAATCCACATGCGGCACTGCCTCTCGCTCCAATTTTCTGTTTTGCATCTCAGCCCTAGCACTAGCCTCTCTCAATTTTGCCCTAAAAAGCCTTTAAATAGGTCAAGGAATCCTATTACAAGTTGAATTCCCGTTTGGAGAAAATCCCAGAATTTTAGGCTTCACTTAACCGACTATTTTGGCCCATTTATCATCAGAATTCGGGCTCCTGGTAAACTACAAAGTTGTAGCCCTTTAAGTTAACTTTCCAGCCCAACTTGAATCATCTTGATTGGACATCTGAGCCGAAAGTTATGCCAAAAATACTAACTGATGTGCAGGCTGGAATCCTAATCCGAATTGGACTTGGATTTGGTGCAAATTTCCTTTGATTCCTTACTCCAATTGGACTTAAATTTAATATTCATGCCTGGCTGGATGTAAGTTGGCTTGATTCAATTGGCCTAGCCCCACTTTGCATGTAAAGCCCTTGTTACCTGCAACACAAAGATATTATATAATCAGTCACAAAATAACATAAAAGTAAGGCCAAATATGTAGATATGTGAGTATTTTATTGTATATATTTCATGCACATCAGTCATAGGGTCATAGCTATCCACATTGGCAATAGATACTTGTAATGAATTATCATGTAACATTCAAAATGTGAAAACTTGTAAAATAAAATTATAAAACTTCACATATTATTATTATTATTATTATTATTATTATTATTATTATTTGTTGATAATTCGATATATTCAATATCTCTTTCTATTAAATTTTTTAATGAACCCCCTAAACAAAATTCCTAGAGCCGCCACTGTTTATGTGATTTATTTCCTTGTTTTTAGGTGCATTTAATGTTTTTTAGGTCAAATTTGATTTCTGTTATGGTTAGGTATCAATTAGGAGTTATTTTAGATTATATTTTCTTGTTTGTCAAGTTTTATGGAGCCCTTAAATAGGCCCCTAAGTCTATAAACGTTTTTCATAGTTTATTATCAATAAAATTCAAACTTGTGTCTTTTGTGTTCTCTGATGGATTCCAGACCTATCACCTTGTGAATTCAAGGAATCCCTTGTGGATTCGAGGTTTACTATTCAGGAACTAACAGTTTAGTTTCTTTGCATTAAAGAGAGCATCTTGTGTGCTTCTCTTCAGGCTTCCGCGACATCAGTTAGTATCAGAGCCTTGACTTACCCTAGTCTGATTGCTAACTGGCGAGATGGTAACCACAACCACAACAACGACGAATAACTTAGCGAGTACTACGTGACGTACAACAAGCACTCACAAATATCTATGCTAGGATGGCGCCGTTGAAGAATGGAAACAATAGGGATAACTGCAACGGAGACATAACTCACGAGCAACTTATTGGTAAGCAAATTTCATATAGACCTTAAAAGAGAATTGCAAGTTTTAATAGTTATTTTTTAAAAGAAGATTTTCTTGATTGGTTACTTAATCTAGAGGATTTATTTGACTATGAGAATATTTGTTATGAGAGAAAAGTTGGACTTGCTTTGTATAAACTTAGTAAGTATGCCTTATGTTGGTGGGAACGAGGACAATCTGATAGAATCTGACAAGGTAAAGACAAAATTTGATCATGGCCAAGGATGAAAAAGATGCTTGCTATCAAATTTTATCCTTTGAATTGTGAAGAAATCTTGTTGTATACAATACAAGATTATTATTGGCCAAGAAGTTCATACTTGAATTATTTTGAAGAGCCAAATATTCCACCGCTAAAGGAAGAATTACATGTTGAAGCAAATATTGTTCTTGAAGAATATGGAGAAGTCAAAGAAGAAAATATAGAGATTTCTGAGGAAATTAATGAAGGCCTTGTTATAGAAGAAGAACCTAAAATCAAGATTGTGGAGGAGATTAACGAGGACCCCATTATAGAGAAAGATCTTGAGGTTGAGATACTAGAGACCATTAAAGAAGAAATTAGAGAAGAAGTTGTCAACGATCTCGATGAAATCAGGTTAGATGATTGCAACATTCAAACTCCTATTATTTTATTGGGAGACACTGAAGCAAAGTTTATTGATTTTATTGGGGTGGAAAGATTTGATTTGATCATTGACTCTTATTTGGTGAATATTGTCAATTTCATGAATATCAATGGAGAAGAAGTTCAAGTTGCCCAATTAATGACTTTCAAGTTTGGAAAAAAGACAAAGAAGATGAAGTATTCAAATTGTTTGTTCTCTTGGCATTGGAGATTTTAGATTTCAAAGATGAACTCGAGGACGAGTTTGTTTCAAGTGGAGGGGCCTGATGTAGGACACAATTTACTATTTAATTATTGTAATTTAATATTTTTGGTATTTTTATGTAAAAAAACGTTATTTTAGGTTTAGGTGATTTATTTCCTTGTTTTTAGGTGCATTTAATTTTTTTTAGGTCAAATTTGATTCATGTTATAATTAGGTATCAATTAGGAGTTATTTTAGATTATATTTTCTTATTTGTCAAGTTTCATGGTGCCATTAAATAGACCCCTAGGTATGTAAACGTTTTTCATAGTTTATTATCAATAAAATTCAGACTTGTGTCTTTTGTGTTCTCTGGTGGATTCTAGACCTATCACCTTGTGGATTCAAGAAACCCCTCGTGGATTCGAGGTTTACTACCCAAGAACTAATAGTTTAGTTTTTGTACTGTTAGTTCCTGTCCATCAAAGAGAGTATCATGTGTACTTCTCTTCAGGCTTTCGCGACATCAGTACTAATGTCGCGGAAGCCTAAAGAAAAGCACACAAGATGCTCTCTTGATAAAACAGAAACTAAACTGTTAGTTCCTGGGTAGTAAACCTCGAGTCCACGAAGGGTTCCTTGAATCCACAAGGTGATAGGTCTGGAATCCACCAAAGAACACAATAAACACAAGTCTGAATTTTTATTGATAATAAACTATGAAAAACGTTTACCGACTTAGAAACCTATTTAAAGGCTCCATAAAACTTGACAAACAAGAAAATATAATATAAAATAACTTCTAATTGATACCTAACCATAGTAGGAATCAAATTTGACCTAAAAAACATTAAATGCACCTAAAAACAAGGAAATAAATCACATAAACCTAAAATAACATTTTTTTACATAAAATACCAAAAAATATTAAATTACAATAATTAAATAGTAAATTGTGTCCTATATCAGACCCCTCCACTTGAAACAAACTCGTCCTCGAGTTCATCTTTGAAATCTAAAATCTCCCATGGTTCATCTTTGAAATCTGAAATCTCCCATGCCAAGAAAACAAACACTTTGAATACTTCATCTTCTTTGTCTTCTTGCCAAACTTGAAAGTCATTAATTGAGCAACTTGAACTTTTTCTCCCTTGATCTTCATGTAATTGACAATATTCACCAAATAAGAGTCAATGATCAAATCAAATCTTTCCACTCCAATAAAATCAATAAACTTTGTTTCGGTGTCTCCCAATAAAATAATAGGAGTTTGAATGTTGCAATCATCTAACTTGATTTCATCGAGATCGTTGACAACTTCCTCTATAATTTCTTCTTTAATGGTCTCTACTATCTCAACCTCAAGATCTTTCTCTATAATGGGGTCTTCATTAATCTCCTTCACAATCTTGATTTTAGGTTCTTCTTCTATAACAAGGCCTTCATTAATTTCCTCATAAATCTCTATATTTTCTTCTATATTCAATTCTTCCTTTAATGGTGGAATATTTGGCTCTTCAAAATAATTCAAGTATGAACTTCTTAGCCAATAATAATCTTGTATTGTATACGACAAGATTTCTTTACAATCCTAAGGATAAAATTTGATAGCAAGCATCTTTTTCATCCTTGGCCATGAACAAACTTTGTCTTTACCTTGTCGAATTCTATCAGATTGTACTCGTTCCCACCAACATAAGGCATACTTACTAAGTTTATACAAAGCAAGTCCAACTTTTCTCTCATAACAAATATTCTCATAGTTAAATAAATCCTCTAGATCAAGTAACCAATCAAGAAAATCTTCTTTTAAAAAATAACCATTAAAACTTGCAATTTTCTTATAAGGTTTATATGAAATTTGCTTACCAATAGGTTGCCCGTGAGTTATGTCTCCGCTGCAGTTATCCCTATTGTTTCCATTCTTCAACGGCGCCATCCTAGCATAGATATTTGTGAGTGCTTGTTGTATGTCACGTAATACTCGCTAAGTTATTCGTCATTGTTGTAGTGGTGGTTACCGTCTCGCCGGTTAGCAATCAGATCAAGGTAAGTCAAGGCTCTAATACCAACTGATATTGCGAAAGCCTAAAGAAAAGTACACACGATGCTCTCTTGATAGAACAGAAACTAAACTGTTAGTTCCTGGGTAGTAAAGTTCGAGTCCACGAGGGGTTCCTTGAATCTACAAGGTGATAGGTCTGGAATTCACCAGAGAACACAATAGACACAAGTCTGAATTTTTATTGATAATAAACTATGAAAAACGTTTATAGGGACAAAATTGCTAAATGCCCTCTTTGGGCAAACTAAGCAGCACTTTGCCCTATTTTTCAAACTAATTAGGGAAATACATCTCTTTTGAAAATTGATTTTCTCAAAATCGAGTTAGGTCCTATAGCAGCGTTTTTAAGGAGCCTATAGTGACTTTTTCAGGACCTATAGTGACGTTTTGTAACTCGATTTATATGAAATCGAGTTATAGGTAAAAAAATTAAAAAAATTGCCTATAACTCGATTTATTGAAAGTCGAGTTACAAAACGTCACTATAGGTCCTGAAAACGTCACTATAGGTTCTTAAAAACGCTGCTATAGGGCTCCAATTTTTTTTTTTTTTTTTTTATAACTCGATTTTGAGAAAATCGAGTTTCAAAAGAAGGGCACTTCCCTAATTAGTTTGAAAAATAGGGCAAAACGCTGCTTAATTTGCCCAAAGAGGGCATTTAGCAATTTTGTCCCGTTTACAGACTTAAGGGCCTATTTAAGGGCTCCATAAAACTTGACAAATAAGAAAATATAATCTAAAATAACTCCTAATTGATACCTAACCATAACAGAAATCAAATTTGACCTAAAAAACATTAAATGCACCTAAAAACAAGGAAATAAATCACCTAAACCTAAAATAACGTTTTTTTACATAAAAATACCAAAAATATTAAATTACAATAATTAAATAGTAAATTGTGTCCTACATCATTTGAGGACAGTGAAAGATATTTGCCTGATATTAAGCTGTTTTTTCTTTAAATGATGTTTGAGTGGATGTTAGTTGTGGGTTCTCCTTCTTTATGTTCATCATATGATTTTGTTAATCATTGCAATCTGTTAGATTGATTGTATTGCTCCCTTTGTATACTTCTTGTATACTTGGGTATTTTTCTATCAATAAAATTCACTTATCAAAAAGAACACAAAAGAGGATAACCCAAGCTTGAAAATAAATACCAAAGGTTTAACTTACCTATCTCTTTACTTCCTTATTTCATTAACAAGGAGAGAATATTGAACCCTCGCCTCTAGAGTTAATTCCCTATCACTCGGATCACTACAATCTTCAATTACATCAAGGCAAGTCTTCAATTGTATAAGATTCTGCTTTTTGCATCTGTAGTTTCTTAACCGCTTCCTCCTCCTTCAAAGGTCCGTCATCATCACTTGATTGTGCCTTCATCAGAAACAAAAAGGTTAGAGCAACTACAAAGACAACCTCAATTATATACACATGATTGCATTAAGAAATTAGTTTGTGAACAAGATAGTTTCCATAGAGGCAGTAAGTGATTGTTGCTGAAATATATATGAAAATATATATATATATATATACTAAATACAAAGGAGAAAAAGTGAGAAGGGGTGTGGACAATGATTGGACAAATAGCAAATAATATTCAAATCATCACCTCGTAATCAGCATTATCACCATGATAATATTCCTTCTTTTTTCCACCCCATAGAGACTCTTGTTCTTCCAAATCTTCTTCATCATCTTCAAGCATAGCATCTTCGACTCCACCAAATTTTTCCCGTAAATATTTCTGTGTCCAAGCCACTACAGACAATATGCATAATTATTCATACAAACGTTACTCCAATTGTTGTAAGAACCAAAGGTAATAACAATTGAGAGTTTTTTATGTAAGAAAATATGTAGAGAACGATTTAAAACCCATCCCCCCTCCCCCTCTCCCCCCCCAAAAAAAAGAGAGATTCTCATCGAAGTCCATTCTATCATTTCAGCCAAGGGAATACCAAGAGATGAACCTAGTGCTACCTAAGGTCACTTATAAGTGCCCCATAATAATTCCAAAATAGCCTAATACCAATTAGCCAACTTGAAAACACCCTAAATTACACTTCGGAGATTTGTAACCCTGGTGCAGGTGTAAAATTGCAGAATTTGCATGTGTAGGATGTATGATTACCTTTTCTTAATGAAGTAATTTACTCGTTCCAAAAAAAAAAGAAAAAAAGTTACAGGAATGTGCATGAAACACAATGACATAGAGAGTTGGTTGGTTTGCAATGGCAATGATTTACTACGATCTCGTTCTTTTATTACTAATTTGTGTTTTGCAGTTTTAAGCAGTCAAACTTTTGTTTAATATTTATTATATACATCTACATCAATATTCCAGGCTCTTGTACAGAAGAATGGTATTTTATTCAGCTAATGAAATCTTTTACAAACGCAGGTGTGATTCTTTTTTTTCATTTTTTTTTGGAGGGGGGTGTTAAGCAAGAATTTCCTCTTATTCAACTTCACATTTTCTCAATTAGAGCATCTCTATTTATGTAGATGTAGTTATGCAGTTGTTTTTTTATCAAAAAAAGAAAACAAAAAACAAAACAAACAGCTTGAGATATACTTTCAAAGAACAAAACTGATTAAATGCAATGCAAGAAATTGCAAACCAATTTCCTTACTTTTTGCAATATCTCCAGTTTCATCATCTTCATCCTCATCATCATTCATACCCTGATACAACATTAGGATTGCCAAGTGGGAAAGAACAAAGATACAAAAAAAAAAAATCACACTGCTTGCTACATACTTATGCTCAATCAAACAAACTTACAAAATAAGAATTCTGCCTGAACATGTTTGTTTCAGTTATGTAGAAGAGATCTATAAATTTTTTCTTTAATATAGGTAAAAATTATATAGAAGAGATTTGTATAGTTTTGACATATAGAAGGCTCTCTTAAAGTTCACAATTCTTTTTAGAATTCTTTATCAAGATCTTTTAAATGTTTAGAACAGTTATATGCTTTCACAAAAACTAAAAAAAATGTAACTTTAATCCTAATTCACACATGAAAAGGATTTTTATTCAACTAAAGTTTATATATATATATATATATAAGTAACAACATTTAATTGGAAAAGAAAAAAAACTAAAGTAAATCCTACATTATTCTCAACTGGAAGAATCTATTTTAAAATTTCAAAGCAACTATTACAACTTGATATAAAAGGGGTAAAAACCTTGAGATCAAAGATAGGTATCTCATCATCTGAGTCCATAATATCACTGTGGGGGGTAAAGATCCAAAATCGCTTAATGGGCCTTGGGCACCATGTTGAGGGGTTTTATGTTTCCGAAGAGCAGAAATTGGTTGGGGCCGGGCCCATCTGAAGGCATAGAGCCCAGAAGTGAAAGAAGGTTGTCGTCCGAGGAGGCTACCTTCTGTCCAAAAGAATCACCATTGTGCCGAAGAGATCTCACCCCTCGGATACAAACGGCTGTAATCAGTCAGACATGTAGAAGGTCTGAGTGATCCTCCCAGCTATCCCAATGATGATAACAAGCCTAGGGTAAGCCTGGTGAAGATAAGAACGAAGAAATATCTAATGAAAAAGCTGCTACCACCGTATTTAATGCACTGCAACAACTTTTCTGGCCGCATTTATGTGGAGAAGACCCCTGAACAGTGTATCCTCAGCTACCGCCACTCATAAAGAACTAAAGTAGACACCTGACATGATATATACTCAAGTAGATGCACAGATGTAGGACAAGTGGACAATGGAGATGGTGGAGAAGGGGGCTATATAAAGAAGAAGGGCTTCTGATAAGAAAGGGACTGGAAAAAAAGACCAAGGAGAAGAAGGAATAGCTTTACTGTAGCTCTGAATATTGTAATTACTATTCATTCAATAAGAATACCTCTTCGGACATTCAACCAAGTAGTCTCAGGAGCATTATTTTATGTTGTTTATGTCTTATGTAACCTAGCCCACCATTGTTTAATTCATATCTAGCCTAGCTTTTTCACCCACTCTCTACAAATTCATTGTCCAGGGTACGTTGGGCCTCTAACCCATATTTTTTGGGCTTGGGCTACAAAAACAGACCTTACAATCACCATTCGCATCCAGCGGGATAATATCCCTCTGCTTATGAACTACAAACACAAATAAACATTAGAAAACCCATCAATTTTTCCCAAAAACTAAAACAATAGTACAAATACAAAATAAGTTTGTCACTGACTCCATAACATTGAAACAGTAAGCAACAGAAAAACAATAAATCAGAGAGCTTAAAAATTTAAAAAAAAAAAAAAAAAAAAGAGCATCAAGCTTGGTGTACTAAAATGCTCTCAGTCACATTGAAAAAATATAGGCCAAAATACATTGTTTGTTTCTAAACTTTAACCCTTGAGCAATTTTAGTCTTTAAAGAGATCACATTTAGTCCCAAAAAACTGAAAGTGATCGTTTTTAGTCCCCAACAAACTAAAAGTAATGGCTTTTAATTCCTAAAAAGTTAAAAGTGATCAAGTTTAGTCCATATCAAACTTAAACTGATGGCTTTTAGTCCTTAAAAAACATAATTTTAGTCATTGAAAACGTAGATTGATCGCTTTTAGTTCTTAAAAAGACATAAATTAATCGATTTTAGTTCCTATGAAGTGATGGTGTATCATTTTTAGTTTGGCCAGGGACTAAATGCAATTACTTTAAACTTCGGATACTAATATTGCTCGTGAACTAAGCTTCACAGTGTGTTTAAGCCGAAAATATAAATAAAATGCTAATTGCACAAATTATCCAAAACCCATCAACTTTTTTCTCGCTCTATTTCTCAACTAAGAATACTATCAATACAAAAATAAAAATAAGTGAATCATCGATTCCACAACATCCAAATTATGAGCAGCAGCACAAAAAACAATGAATATAGATTCTCAAATTCCATCTCCAAGTTCAAGTCTTTGTTTAATAATTACACAAAGTATTGGAAAAGAAAAAGAAAAAGAAAAAAAAGAAACAGAGAATGTGATTTGCTTACAAGCATCAATTTCATTGTCCATGTCATCAGAGGCAACACCGCTGTTGCGTGAAAAACTCTTAGGGTTTATGACCTTTCCTCTCTTACCCATTGCAACAAAGATTCAAAGAAGTAAAAGTAATAAAATTAAATTAACAAAACCCCTTTATCATAAATTCCTAGTTCCATTTATTTACATAGCTTAAAGGGGTTATTAAAAACAAGGTGATATGAAGGCCAAAATGGGAAATTATCCCAGATTTTCAAACATTATAATTAGTAGGCAACGTTTTCAAACTATATTTTTTACTAGCATCTCGAGTCTAAGAGGCTCGATTTATGGCCTATAAATCGAGTCTTGGCGACTACCTCGATTTATATATGGCAATTTTTTCAATTCCCAGCACATGTCTAATGGGTTCCGTTCCTTATTATTATCTTCATCATCTCACATTTTCTTACCCAGCCAAACATTTCTTGGTGCTACTATCAGAGTAGGAGCCGCCTTCCAAGAACATCAAACCTTGGACGACGAGGTCTAGCTTGAACATCAAGCCTTCCAAGAACAGGGCTAACCTGGGTCGCGCGGGTTGCAGCGGCACGACCCAGGTCTTTCTCTCTCTGATCTGATGGGTTCTTTCTCTCTTTGATCTAATGGGTTCTTTCTCTAATCTGTGTTTGTGTTTTGTACTTGTTGAAATTTGAAGTCTTTGAGAATTGATATATAAATTGAGTTTTTAAGACTCAATTTCCAGGTGGACAGACTGCTACCTCGGACCCGATCAAAATATGAAACCCGACCCTTAAATACTTGATTTATAGTCCAAAATCGAGCCTCTTAGACTTGAGATGCTAGTAAAAAATATAGTTTGAAAATGTAGCCTACTAATTATAATGTTTGAAAATCAAGGTTAATTTCTCGTTTTGGCCTAATATGAATAGAAGAAAAGTATTACCTGAAGTGAAAGGTGGCACAGAGAGAGAGAGAGAGAGAGAGAGAGAGAGAGAGAGAGAGAGAGAGTTGTATGGTTTGAATTAATAGAGTTTGTTGAAAGCAAAGGATGAAAGGAGGTTGGTAATGTGTAGAGCGGTGGCTGTGGGTGGCGGTGGTGGTGATTTATCATTTATCTTGTCTTAATCCAATTCTTTCTTTCTTTCATTTTTTTTTTGTTTTACTGTGAAAAGGGGGAATTTATTTAATATTTAAAAGTAATGTACATAAAGTATGTCCATTAGACGAACACCCTTTCCAAATAATGTTATTATGCTAATAATTTCGTTAGCTGCCAGGTTTTGAAAGAAAATGTGAAACTAGCATCTCGAGTTTCTAAAACTCAAGCTTTTAAAACTCGTTTTTGGGGTTTTTTCATATACTGACGTGGACGAAGTTTTCCACGGGGATATCGAGTTTCAAAAACTCGCTTTACAAACTCGAGTTTCTAAAACTCGATTTCTATTTAATTCTATTTATTAGACTCCTTCTAAAACCGAGTTTCAGAGGCATGTTTTTGACTGCTTAAAACCTAAAATCTATACTCTCAGACACTCCACACTCTCACTCTTAGACACTCCACACTCTCAAACTCACTCACTCACTCACTCACTCTAAACTTTCAAAATCACTCACTCTCACTCCCAAATCAGCTACCCTGTGCTCTTAGTCTCCACGGGCTCTCTTGTGCTTTGTTATGGTCTTCGTTCTTCATCTCGCTTTCTTCGTTCTTCATCTCACTTGCTAGGTAACAATTCTCCGTTCCTCTTTTGCTGAATTTATGTTATAGATTTGGGCTTTTTGCATGGTGGGTTACACATTGTTAGAAATCTAAATGTTAGAACTTATTTTGACTGAAGGTCTTTGTTAGGTTCTAAAGATTTAGAAATTTATGTATTTAGAACTCTAATATGTAATGTTGGCAAACCATGACCAAAACATTATGTTTAGTCTTGTTTAGGCTTGCTCAAAATTGTGTCTTTCATGTAAAGTTGGAATCGAGATGCTACAGATGCATTGGTGCATTTCGGTCTGGCTCGATCGATCGAAAGAAAGACTCGATCGATCGAATCTCAGGCAGAATGCTTTTCTGTAGAATTTTCCAACTCAGCCCTAACTCATTAAACGTTTTGGGTTTTCTATTTTTACCCTAGGTATAAAAAGCAAAACCTTAGCCACGTTTTTAGAGTTGCTCCTGTTGTATTGTTGCTCATACTTTTTTGTTTTGTGTAAATCTCTTGTGAGATCTAGAGGAGCTTTCCTTTTCACAAAGTTTAGGGTTTTCAAGGTAAAGATAATATCAACATCTTGATGATTAACTCGGTTGCTGCCATTGAAGCTCAAAGAATAACAAGCGTGGGTGCTTGTAGCTGATTAGAGAATCCAAGAAAGAAGGAGTCCATAGATTCGGAGCTTGCATGTGGTCGTGTCAGTAAGTTCTACTAGTGGGTAGCATTAGGAAGTCAAGCGAGGAGCTTGTAAGTCCTTTTGTATGAACTTCGATTCTTTTGCATAGTGGATTCAGGTTTACTTTGAGGATAACTAGGTCAAATCCTTCCCATATTTTTACCGTGTGGTTTCTTGGGTGATCATATCTTGTATTATTTATATTTCCATTGCTTTATGTTTTTGATATGATTGTATGTTTGTGATAACCTAAAATTGCATAATTTGACTAAGTTAATCACTTAGCTAATTAACTAAGTTAATCTAGTTGGTTTAAGAGGTCTAAAATTGTTCAAGTGGTATCAGAGCAGGTAGCTCTCTTGTTTGAGATTTTTTGATATCTAAGCTGATCCTTAACCCCTGTTGTCATGGAATATGGACACTCTCTTGTTGTTCCTCCTCAATTTGATGGGAATAATTATGCTTATTGGAAAGTAAGGATGAAAGCATTCCTGAAATCTATTGATGAGAGGGTTTGGAATTCCGTTAAGTACGGATGGGAGAAGTCCACTACTCCTGTGAGTGAGTGGAAAACTTCTCAAAAAGAAGCAGCTGGGTTTAATAGCAAAGCTATGAATGCCATCTTTAATGCTGTTTTTATGGAGGAATTTAAGAGAATCTCAAATGTTGAGGTTGCTTATATTGCTTGGAAGATCCTCCAGACTGTGCATGAATGCACAAAGGCAATTAAGATCAATAAATTGCAATAATTAACTTCTAGATTTGAAAGCATTAGAATGTCTAATGATGAATCTTTTGATGAATTCTATGCAAAATTGAATGATATTGTTAATTCTACTTTTAATTTTGGTGAAATCTATGATCAACCTAAAATTTTTAGGAAGATTCTTAGATTTTTAACTGAAGACTTTAGACCCAAAGTGACTGTCATTACTGAAAGCAAGGATGTGAACACCATCCCTGTTGATGAGCTTGTAGGATTTCTTCAATCCTATGAGTCTGACCTACCTAAAGTAAACAAATCCAAATCAATGGTTCTTAAGTCTGTTAATGATGTTGATGCTAGTGGATTTGATGATGAGCTCTCTGCTACAGAAATTGCATACCCTGCCAAGAATTTTAGAAACTTTCTTAGAAATAACAATAGAAAGGCAAGAGGTACAACCACTGCTGAACCTAAAAACTTTAGGAAGAATAATCCTACTAAGGTTAATAACTTTGAAAAACCTAGAGAAAAAGTTGGTCAATCTTCAAACAATTCTTTGGGTGCTCAGTGTTTTGGATGCCAAGGGTATGGTCATGTTAAATCTGAATGTCCTGCATTCTTGAGATCTAAGGGTAAAAGTATGGCTGTAACTCTTAGTGATAATAAGGTTTCTGATGATGAGTCTGGATGTGACGAGGATGGAAACTTCATTACTTTCACTGCTACTGCTGTAGTCAATGAAAGTGTATCTGTTGAAGAGAACCCTTCTGATGGGGAACTCTCTGAGGATGCAGATCTTCAAGAGGCTTATAATAAACTTTGTAAAATTACTGCAAAGGATGCTATGAATGTTGAACTTGGCTTGAAGAAAATTGAATCTCTTGAGCTTGAAAATAAGAATTTGCTTGTTAAATTGTTTGATGCTAATAATCTTTTGAACTATGTGAAATCTGAGAATATGCTCTTACTTGATAAAGTTAAAATTTTGGAACATGATTTATCTGTTGCTAGATCTGCTAGTTCTAAACTTGATCAAATGTTGAATGTTCAAAAGTATCCTTCTGACAAATCTGGTTTAGGTTATATTGAAAGCATCTCTGTATCTGCACCACATTCTACAAACTTTGTTCCTTTATCTTCTTCTGAACCTTCTGTAAGTGATGTTATGAGTGAAACTATCAAACCCCCTATGAGTGAGGTTGTCAAACCTGTAGAGATTTCACCCCCTAGGAAGATTAGGGTTGATCTAGAAGAGTCTAAACCTAAGGATTTTACCCTTTCTAAGGACAAGATACATGGTAAACCTGCTTGAGTTTGTCATTTTTGTGAAAAGTCTAGACACATTCATCCTAACTGTTACAAGCTTCAAGCTGCTAAGAGAGCAAACAAACCAAAAGTGTCTGTGCCTCAAGTACAAGATCCTATGGCATTCATTGGTGAATTGGTAAAGGCATTGAACCTTTATTCCAATCCTAGAGTTGGAAATCACTTGAAAGTGAATAAGAACTCCAATGCTCGTGATACATCTAAAAGGTTTTGGATGCAAAAGACTCGATCTAATTGAGTCTTTCTGACATGGTCCTTGTGCTTCACTGCTCATTCCTTTGTGACCATTGTTCTTTGGTTTTTTGTGTTTTTTTTTTTTGTTTTTAGGATTTGCATTACATAACATTCATGCATTTCATTCTAAGATTTATTTGTTTTCTCTTTAAAAAAAAAAAAAAGGAGAAAAGCAAATTGTGTTTGGCACTATTTTTCTTGGTCTTTGAAAACAAGGTTGTCTTTGAAAACAAGGTTGGTCAATTTATTTACACATCACATGTCTTGTGTACCTTGTTTAGCTTTGATGAGCTTATTTATTGTACTTTACTAGTTGAAACTTTGTAGTGCATGTTGTGTGGAAAGATGTTTATGGTGTTTTTCACTTTGTCTTAATCTTGAAGTCACATGATATTTGACTATCGGACTTGATCTTTTTGAGAAAGGTATAAATAACCATCTTACAACTGTTCACCAGCCAATCATGAACACCTTAGTGCATACCATAAGATTTTGTGCTTGAGAAAGTGTAGCACATGCACAAAAAGAACATAAAGTGCAGCCTCAATTTATTGCTTTATACTTAAAATTGGTGTACACTATTAGGCTTGATGCCAATTCACATAATTAAAACTGGTGTGTACTATTAGGCTTGATGCCAATTCACATAATTATGAGGCAAAATTAAAGAAACTTACATGATTGCAAGCTTATGTTCTAGGAGATGTGGGAGTTATATGATGTAACTCTTTAGGTGATAGTCTCTTTTAAATTCTGTGTGATGAATTTTGTAGACTTTGTGATTGATTTCTATTCACATATCACCTCACATATATCTCAAGTTTTTTTCTAGTTGCACACACTACACAAGTTACTCTTTACTAAACACTGTACATATTATTGTGTGTGTTTTTGGTCTGACCAATCAAGTTTGAAAATACCTTGAATATTATGCAAAACATTTTTTTTGCTTGAGAATTTAAAGGGAGAATGGCTGAAAATTTCTTTGGAGAAACTGGGATTAAAAATTGGGTTTTTGAAAAGGCATTTCATCTCATACTCATGTACTTTGTTCATCAATCTCAATGCTTTGAGGAGTTGTTTTTAAAAATAGGTTGTTGTTTTTCAAAAATTGTTCAAAATGTTGTGAGCCGCTGCCTGTTTTGATCAATCCAACCTGTTTTTAGATCGATCAAAAATATTTAAAATTCTTTTAAAAAATCTTGGATTGATTCGATCGATCGAATGTAATTTTCGATCAATCAAATATCGTGAATTCAGATTTTTTTTTAAACTCAGATCTGACTTTTTCAAAGTCACTTTTCAAAATTTTTTCAAAACTTTCTCTTCTCTCTTCGACTAGGCAAGGCTCTACAGTGATTTTTTGTCATTTTCCTCTGAATTTTTTGCAAGGTTTTTGTCATGTCAAGCCAGTAAGACTATTTTGCCCTTCCTTTTGAGTTTATTTTCATGTTTTCATGCATTATACATTCAAATTTTTGGACTATTCATTTTTGGGATTTTTGTTGATTCAAGCCCTATTTTGTGCAATTGATCAATGGGTTTTGTGGGGACATGATATAAACATGATATTGATAGTTTAATTTGATCAATTTTAGGTTTTGAGAAAAATTAAAATTCTAGGGCTTGTATTGAATCCGATTTGGGAATTTTGTTCAATTAGGTTGCAATTGATGAAATTGGCTTGTTGTTTTGATATAATTAGGCATTATAATCTGTGTGTTGTGTTATGTAATGCTCAATTCATCAATTTGTTTCAAAATTTTCAAGTGATTTTTCAAATTTTTGAGGTTTTTTTTAGAGACTCTATGCTCGAGCCAATTTTGTGCAATTGAACTTAAAATTGAACTTTGTTTACTGCATTGGTACATGCATCATGACATTGTAATTGTTCATGCATCATATAGTTTTTTGTTCTATATTTTTTTGTGCTCACTTGCAGTATGCCCTTGGTTTTGTTTTTTTTGTTCTTTCAGTTTTCTTTTTGTGTCTTTGTCCTTTCCTTAGCACTATGCCTAGGAAGACTAGGGCTCGTAGGTCTGTCCCTACACCTACTCCTTCCCCTCCTCCCTTTGACCGAGAGAAGTTTCTAAGTGAGAAAAATCAAGAGATTTATGATAAGCTGAACCTTAGGAGAAAGATATGGTCTGAGCGTTCTGTCATCTTAGATGAGCTTGATCCTGCCATTAGGGCAAATTTTAAGCGTAGAGGCTGGTTACCCTTGGTAGATATTTCTGATCCTCCTCCACCTGCTACCTTGATTAGAGAGTTCTTCTCGAACATCTCTATCCTTGTCTATGATTCCAACACTTTAGTAAAGAGTTGGATACGAGGTGTAGAGTACACCATTACTCCTATGGTAGTGGCTGATACTCTAGGGGTACCCTTGGTTCAGCACCCAGTCTACCCTTATGATATGTCTCCTTTGTTGAGTGATGTCATGTCTTACATCACTGGGTCTTCTATCCAGTGGGGTTCTGATCCTAGGATCACCTCTGCTGAGCTATCTGAGTTACACTATATCTTCTTTAGGATAGCGTGTCATTCTATTTGACCTATTTCTCATCTTCACACCATTCCTCTCGAGCGGTGTGTCTTTTTGTATACTCTTGTCACTGATGCTCCTATCAGTTTTCCACATTTGTTTCTTCGTTCTTTGAATGAAGTTTATAGGTGTTCATCTTCATCTCATGCTCTTGTTCATCCTATCTTTATTCATAGGATTTTGCTTTATCTAGGTCTAGATGATTTCTCTTCCTCTGAGCCTGTTCATGTTATTGCTCCTATAGGTGCGTCTTTTCTTAGACAGAGGGCTGCTCACCTTCAAGTTGGCTCTAAACACCCTAGGTCTGAGCCTTCTGGTTCTGCACCTCCTCCCTCTTCTTCTATAGGTCCTGCTGGTGAGGATGTTCCTGATCCTGTTGATGCTGCTGTTGTTGTTCCTCCACCTCCATCGGATGACTTTGATACATGTTGTACCTTGGAGACTGTCATGACCGTTCAGGCGGCTCATGGTCAGCTTTTGGTGGACTTATATGACAAGATTCGTGCGTTGCGAGCTGATTTGGCACATCTTCGTTCACCCTCACCACCTCCTTTTGATGATGGCTTATGATTTCTCTTTGGCATTCCGTCACAAAAAGAGGGAGTAGAGTTTTGTAAAGGAGTTTTGTAGTTAGGGGGAGAGTTTTTTGTTTTGAGGAGCTAGTGGAGATGTTAGATTGTATTTAGGCGCTTCACTTTATATATTATTTTTAAGGCTATTCATGTTAGGGGGAGTTACATTGTTTTTGATATACATGATTCTTGTTTCTTGTGATTCACTGTTTATTGATTTATATTTATGAGATTATTCATTGATATATCTTTTATTATGTGTTGTGTGAATCTTGACAAGAATGTTTTATTTTTGTTGTATCTAACTTAAAGGGAAAGTTAGTTTACATATCTGTTGATTTACTATTTTCTGTCACACATGTGTTTATGCGTTTGTTGAGTGTTTTAGAAATATACAGGTTGATTCAATTGTGCTGCTGTCTACACTTGCAACTGATGGATAGTAGTTAGGATTGAATTTTAGTGTTTATGAGCATTATTTATGTAAAGGGCTTTTACTTGTAAACTTTGAGTTTTGTGTTTGTGTTTTGTCACGGATTGCCAAAGGGGAAGTTTGTTAGGTTCTAAAGATTTAGGAATTTATGTATTTAGAACTGTAATATGTAATGTTGACAAACTATGATCAAAACATTGTGTTTAATCTTGTTTAGGCTTGCTCAAAGTTGTGTCTTTCATGTAAAGTTGGAATCGAGAGGTTGCAGATGCATTGGTGCATTTCGGCCTGGCTCGATCGATCGAAAGAAAGACTCGATCGATCGAATCTCGGGCAGAATGCTTTTCTACAGAATTTTCCAACTCAGCCCTAACTCATTAAACGTTTTGGGTTTTCTGTTTTTACCCTAGGTATAAAAGGCAAAACCCTAGCCACATTTTTAAAGTTGTTCTGTTGTATTGTTGCTCATACTTTTCTATTTTATGTAAATCTCTTGTGAGATCTAGAGGAGTTTTCTTTTACACAAAACTTAGGGTTTTCAAGGTAGGGATAATATCAACATCTTGATGATCAACTCGGTTGCTGCCATTGGAGTTTAAAGAATAACAAGCGTGGGTGCTTGTAGCTGATTGGAGAATCCAAGAAAGAAGGAGTCCATGGATTCGGAGCTTACACGTGGTCGTGTCAGTAAGTTCTACTAGTGGGTAGCATTAGGAAGTCAAGCGGGGAGCTTGTAAGTCCTTTTGTATGAACTTCGATTCTTTCGCATAGTGGATTCAGGTTTACCTTGAGGATAGTTAGGTCAAATCCTCCCCAGGTTTTTACCGTGTGGTTTCCTGAGTGATCATATCTTGTGTTATTTATATTTCCGCTGCTTTATGTTTTTGATATGATTGTATATTTGTGATAACTTAGAATTGCATAATTTGACTAAGTTAATCACTTGGTTAATTAACTAGGTTAATCTAGTTGGTTTAAGGGGTCTAAAACTGTTCAGACTTGTTGTTGTTGTTGTTTTTGTTTCTGGGTTATGGATTTACTTGGGTTTTCAATTGCTTTTGATACATGCCCATTTGGGGTTTGTCTAAAATTGCTTTATATTTGTAGACGTAGATTTCATTGAAATTAGAATTTCTTTTTCTTTTTTTTTTTTCTTTTTTTTTGGTGGGATTGAGAATAAATGGATAAAGGAGTTTTCTTTATTTTGTTTGTCATTCAAGAATCAAGATTGTGTTTATGGGCTTTTAATAAAAATTCAAATTTTAATTTTCTTTAGTGATAAAAAGCTTAATGGGTATTCCTTGCTATGTGTGTTGTTCGATGGCCATATAGGAATAAGAAAAAGGTGAAATAAGAGGATATTCACCATAGTTAGTATGTGAAATTTCCCAATAAAGCATGGCTTATGTTGATACAAGGAGATGTAAAAACCTATGTGGAGGTAAGTATGATACCAAATCCATATCCTAGTTGGTGGTTAAGGCAATTATTGATGGTATTAGGAACACGGTGACCAAGTACAGAGCACCCTCCTTCAATTGGGTTCCTAGAGAGATGAATAGAGCTGCCTATGAACTAACTAGGTGGGCAAAATGCTCAAAACTTGAAAAATATATATGCTTTTTTTTTTAGTTTGTAGGGAATTTGTTTATCCTAAAATTATATTACCACTCCAAAAAGATTAGTTTTTATTCACTCCAGACTATAACAAATTTGCAGTTCCTATCATGTCTAGAATTCCTTAGCAAAACAAAGAATTTGAGTAATGTTGATAATACCAACCGGTCCTGAATTAGGAACTATAATTGTAACTAAGGCCATAGAAATAAAAGCTCCATCATGCTAGGAAAACTCTGCATAACTTATTAACAAAGACTCAAAATTTTAAATGAACATGTACATGAATAAATATATAGGTACATATTGATTCTTTTAGTTTTGATTCATAACATTACCAAGTTCATTCACTCACTATATAAAATTTTAACTTTTTGTTAACATTACCAAGTTCATGTAATGTCCATGTCCACTCCAAAATATTTTATAATATTTTCAACGATTTGTTTAATTGTCTTTTGATTTATTACCAAGATGTTTCCTTTGACTTGACAATTTCTTTTGAGTTGGGAGGTTGCTTCCAAATCCTCGAAAGTTAGCATGCAATCATATTAGGAAGTTATTTTCATTGAAATATTACCAAGATGTTTCCTTTGACTTGACAATTTCTTTTGAGTTGGGAGGTTGCTTCCAAATCCTCAAAAGTTAGCATGCAATCATATTAGGAAGTTATTTTCATTGAAATTTTCCAAACATGGTGTAAGTTCAATATTGCTTTATAATTTCAGCACATTTATTATGATTCCATCTCATAGTTACTTGCTAGAACAATTGCACTAATTAATTGTTTGGAAGATAAGATGCTCTCGGGCTAGAAGTTTAAGCTTGTCAAGTTGGTTTAAATTAGTGAAGAACTTAAACTCTCTTTGTGGATCTTTGTCATGCTCAATTGAATCAGCTAGTGACCCTATTGAATCTATACATGCTTCAATTAGCTTCCTAAATCAACTGATTTTAGATGAATTATATTTATTATTTTCATTGGCCCTTCCAAACTTGTGATGTAACAATTTGATATAAATACTACATAATATTCCTCTTTTTTTCTGGATAATTTGATAGCTACAATAGGGGAGGGGGGATTTGAATCTTGGATGTCTCCGTTGGAAACAACAGGACGTCCAATTAGTTGAGCTACAATGCTTTTGGCTACATAATATGATACTAAGCTTGAGTTGCTGGGATAAGTTTATCCCATTTACTTTCTAATTGAGCTGCATTCTCAAACTCTTTTTCTTCCAGTTCAATAAGAATACATTGGGGAGGATTTAAGTTTATAACTATGCTTGGCAATTTAGCTAGATAAAAAATGATAAGAAGTGACATGGTGGGAATAGAAGAGATAAGAAGAGAGGTGGTCAGAAGTGAGAACTAAAGTATAACCTTTCTTTTCCTGTTTGGATGTTCCCTATGCAGAATGGGAGTAAAATGTATTCTTTACCTATTTTGGTTGTCTTTATTATTATTATTTTAATAGTTGGGGTCATTCATGGTACTAAAGAAAACAATAGTAAAATGTTCACTCAGTTCCTAGCTCCCAGCACTTCTTGCCACTTTTTTGGCGAGAGTAGAAAGTGGACCCAGGTGAAGTTTAGGCCTCTCACTTTTATCTACTTCTTTCTCACTAAATATCCAAATGGGAAGTTTTACTCATTTTAATCTACTTGTCTGCTTATCCATTCGCTTTCCACCACTCCAAACATGGCATGGCTATTAATTTTGCATTGACAGTGTTCATCTGCCTGTATTATGTTTATATAGTTTTAGTTATCATACTTTTTACTCTTGTATACAAAATGATACAGTTAGAGGCAAAAAGGCTTCTCTTAACTTGACAAGGCAGTCTTTTGTGTCTGTTATTTCTGAACTTTGATTCATTTGTGTGTGTGTGAGAGATATAAAGACTCTTAGTCAAATCCATTAATTGAATTTACATAGTCAAAATCCAATATGAATTGCTTCTAACAATAGATGAATTTGTTGTTAGATTAATTAATTTATAGAAACTTGTTGCAAAACCTATTGTTAGAAAATAGAATAATTAATAGATCCTAAACTGTGTTAAGGATGGTTTTTCTTTTTTCAATTTCGGATCTTTTTGGGTTTTAAATAATGCCAATAAGCTTCTCTTCAGTATAGATTTTCCTTGCATGTAGAATAGCATTCCTTTGCCCCTACACTATTAATGATCTCACAGTAGCACTCTTTGCAATATGGAGCCTCAGATCGATGAGGAGCCAGAGATCTTGCACCTTAGTCCGCTTGATGTGTCATTGTTGACGCGACAACCATATCATCGATCAAAGGACATTTGGAATGGCGAGGTGAAATATCTAGTTCTAATAACCTTTTTAATTTTTACGTTGTCTTTGACTTTTAGTTAGCAAGTTCTTTCAAAGTTGTATTTTTAGTTCTAACAACTGTTATAATTTTTATCGATTTTGCAGGACCCGGGCCCACTTTCGTGCTGTGGTCGCACTAAGGAGCTGGCGAACATTCAGATGCGAGATAATCGGGTGATTGACATTATCAAGTTGCTAAGGCTGGAATGATTGTTTAGGGCCCCTTCCAGAGAGATAGATCATTGCCTAATAACGGCCCTAGTTGAGCGATGGCGGCTAGAGACTCATACGTTCCATCTTCCACATGATGAGATGTCAATCACCCTACAAGATGTGGAGGTCATTTTCGGACTTTCTATAGACGGTGAGGTCTTGGTTGGGCCGACTGCTGTGGTGAATGGGGATTGGAGTCAAGTGTGCATGGAGTTCCTTGGTTTTACTCCGGCGAATGACAACAAAACTTTGGTGGGGCAAAGAATTCTAATCAACCGCCTTGTTGACGCCATTGCAATGCCACTGCCTCATGACGTAACGGAGATTTAGATACACTAGTATGCCCGGTGCTATATTTTAACGCTACTAGGAGATAAGCTTTTCATGGACAAGTTGGGAGATAGGGTGCATCTAATGTTCTTGGAGTTCCTGTGGAACCTTCGTGATCCGTCACAGTATAGTTGGGGTAGTGGTTGCCCGGCCTGGTTGTACAGAGAGTTGTGTCGGGCAAGCGAGAAGGAGGCATCGCAGATTGGTGGGGCGTGCACCTTAGTCCAGTATTGGGCATGGGCAAGGTTGCCATTCTTGTGCCCGATAATAGAGCCCCCACATGGATGTGATTATGGCCCATGGCCATATGCTCCATTTGCATTTAAGTAAGTATTTTCCTGATATTTAGTGTGCTATGCAATGTACTCTTTTTAGTAACTAAGTGGTATTATTTTATCTTATGTTATTCGCTCGTAACTGTAGGTGGGTGCGGGTGCCAAGCCCGAAGAGTAGGCCATCCAACACGGCCTTGATCCACTATCGCGAGCAATTAGTTAGAATGCAGCCAGACCAGGTAATAATATACAAAAATTCTCTTTGGTTATGTTAATTTTCCTTAAGAATATGATTGCTTCATCCTTTAACATATCTTCCATTTTAATTTTTGTTTTTCCCTTTATCTATGCATTCTCCCTTGTTTCACATTCTAAGATGCTATGATAATTGTTTTTTGTTTCTATTGTAGATTGTGTGACAGCCATACGAGGCAGACTTCGGCTACCTTCTTGACTTTTGCGTTGTAGGGAGGGATATGTGGACAGCAAGGGTGCCGCTTATGTGTTTTTGCATAGTGGAGATACACCACCCGGACCGTGTCCTTCGACAGTTTGGGTTGGCGTAGGAGCGGCCTGACCGTGTTATGTATGATGATAGACTATATAGAATAGACTTGTGTGGCAAGGTGGAAAAGAATTGGAGGGAGGAGCATGAACCGTATATACCTTACATGGAATATGAGACAACAACGACTTTGCCATGCACCTTCTCAAATTAGTGAGATGCCTCGCGATCATGACTATTACCGCTGGTACCATCCGATCACTTGAAAGTATGTCGACCACAACAGCGCTAAATTAGATCAGCTGGTAATGTGTTCTAGTTATATTGTATTGCCTGATTTGTTTTTTCTTTAGTACATGTACGAACGTAGAATCTATTGAGTTCTTTTTTCAACAAATTTGGTTTGATCTGACTGATATCCAATTAAAAAGACTTTCTGTTGCATATAGTATTATAATAAAACTTTTAGTTCTTAGTTTAGTTGAGTATTTGAGTAGATTAATAAGTACTATATTATCCATTCTATAATTGTTACATAAATGTCTCAAATCTGATTGTAATGGTTCTTTCTCCGTTTCAGATTGAAAGTCATTTAGCACTGTTGGAGATGCTTCCTGTAGGCAATCGAGAATACAACCATGTCCGGCGCGTCCTACATAATGTGGCTGGGCTTGGTGGTGATCCTGCAGCAAATGGGCAGGCAAATAATGGGCATGAGATTGAATCAGTAGCTACTGTAACCCAAAGCACAAACGCAGCTAGGGGCCGTGGTCGGCCTGCTGCAGCAAGCCTAAGCACAAGTGCAGCTAGGGGCCGTGGTCGGTGTACAACAACCCCTCGGGTTGTAAGTAATCCTGAGATACCTACACCTATCCTGCACGCATCTCCCCAGCCCAAGGTCCCTCCACCCATCCCAGATGCATCTCCTTAGTCCGAGGTCCCTCCACCCATGGTAGATGCATTTCCTCAGCCCGAGGTCCCTTCACCCACTCCACCTTCACAGCCCAATTTCGATCTCGGTATTCATTCTCAGTTGACCCCTCATATACGCCTTGAGACACCCTCATACCCACCCACCAACTCCAGTGCACCCACTTTGCCCAAAGACCCACCCCGTACTGAACCCATAACAATGATCCCCACTCCTGGCCTCTACACAGAGCATCATTACCCACCTACCTCATCCTCATCCGACCCTCTAGGACCTCCAGATGGGATTGACACTCTACAGCCAGATACTGATGTACCAGACAAGCATCCCCCTCATCAACCCTCACCCCTATAAGGTAGACCGCAACATGCTAGAAGAGCACCCACTTGTGGGACAAGTGGGACAGGTGGACACAAAATAGGACCCAAAGGCAGCTCTATGGTACTATAACATTAATTACGATGTATAGGCCTATTTTGCAATTCACTTTATTCTTATCATTACACCAAATATTGATTGTATGCATCTAATGTCTTTGCAGCACGATGATGAGCCTAAGGATGATGCCCCGCAGCCTCCTCCCCCGCCCAAACATTACACGAGGGTTAAAAAACGCAAATTTGGTTAGTCTACCATTTATTATCATTTTACGCCAAGTAGGTGATAAAGATGTATGTTGTGAAGTAAAAAGTTTGTACACATTCTTTATCAATAAGTTCATTCTATTCATATTTCATGATTGTTGAAGAGCTGCGTTCGGTTTGCAGGTGATTGACGTGGTATCTCTAATGTGCTACTTGGTGCAAATAATAGATAAGCTTGCACATGCTATGGTGAGTTGGACACTTGTGCCACATTGCTTAAACTTGCTTTGCACTCTGATATATTGGACACTTGCTTTGCACCTATTACCAAGGTGCTCTCTTCGTTTCATCACTATTAACTAGATTGAGATGTTAATTGTATGATGCTCTTTCTTTTTGACTTTCATCACATTGATTGGCAATGTGCCTCCAAAATGTTTCCTCATTGAACTAGGCTGCAAAATCATGAACTACAAAAAAATTGGCATGAGATGATGCTTTTATACAATCTCAATTATGCGTCTCAATGAGATAATAGATTTAGATGGTAAAATTCATCCTTAGCAACTACATAAGATTTGTAATTAGTTAGGCTGTCGGTTTTGGATCCATATGCTTGATCTTCTGAAATGGTATTGTCTTCCCTTGTTTCAGATTTGAGGGAGCCTTTTAGTCTGCAGAAAGGATGGCTCTTGTGGGCAGGGATTGGCCTTGGTGCTGCTGTAATGGCCGTTGCATTAACAGGAGCAGGTGAGAGCCCACAAAGAGAGGTTAGGAATTAGTCTGGAACTTTTTTATAATATCTTTCTTTCATTTTTTGGTGCAGAGGACATAAACTCATTAACTTTTCTGTGTCTATTTAGATTGCTACTTGTACTACATTAGTAGGAATATGTCTCCTCCATTCCTGTATCATACCTACTAATATGGGTTGTTTCTATGATTCAATTGCAATAAAACTTTAAGGAATATTGCTTGCATCTACAAAATTGTGTGCTGTCTGAATGAGATACTTTTTTCGGCTCTTTAAAGAGAATTATTCATTTTTAGGTGGATTAAATTGCATTCAATACAGCTGCTATGTTTATTAAAATACTAGGAAGTGTATTGGTGATATTCAGTTAGACATAGACGGATATTTAAGCTTATAGAGATTCCTTTATAATTATTTAACTTGGTTTCAGACTGATGCATTAGTTTGCTTGCTTCCACTAATTGGATCTTCAAGTATCAGGTAACTCAAGTCCTTCCATAGTTGTGCATGTTCTGGCAGCATCCTTTTGAATCTCTGCTATCATTTGGTGTTTAGGATTGACCATGGCACATTGCATTAATTTGTAGCACTGCTTGCTTGGTGGGCATCACTGGTGTCTTTGCTCCACTTCTTGAGGAGATAGAGAAGCTGCGGGTTTTTTATGGTGTCCCTAAGTAAGTGGAATGGTTCCCTCTTTGTTTCTCCATCTAAATATTAAGTTGTCATTTAATGCTGCACAAAAACATAGTGTTTTAAAGCTGACCGTTTATTCTATGCCTAGCATTATCTCTCATTTCTTTGCACACGCCACTCCTAAAATCATGCATGATATTTAGTAACAAACTCGAGAGGTCAGTGCTTATATGTGCACTATATATTGAAATTCTTCTTCTGAAATTTTGCACTACTATGTATATTGTAAGGTTGCATTTTATGTTTGCACACATGCATAGAGTTTTCAGCATCTCTTGTGTATATGTGTATATAAATAAATAAATATATATATATATATATATATAAATCATTGTTTGATAAGTAGCTTTTCTTGTACACTATCGGTGACTCTTAGTCTTGACCAACAAAAATATATTTGTGTGCAAACCTTTTTCTTTTAAATGCAGTTTCAGTTGTTTGCTCTTGTTAATTTGTAGGGCCCTTGCAGATCAGTTGGAAGGCACCAAAGAGGAGGAACATAAAAAGTATCGCAGCATGGTGGTAGAATATATTATGGTACATGGATTTTGAAAGAAATAAAACTTTTATCCATGACTTTTCCCCCTTTTTGTTGAGAAAATTGATCTCACACCCTTTCTCCATTTCTCCATTATATGGTGTTCTTAACCATATTTAGTATTTTCTGAAAAACTGTTTGTTTTTTATAAGTAAATTAACCATATGTTATTTATTCTTCCATGAGTAAATGGACTGCAGTAATTAGTGGATTTTGAGCTCTAATAAGCATAGAAGGGCTGAGAATTTATTCTAATGTTAATTGGACTTTCTATTGATTGTTCAGAGTTGTCTCCTTTTGAGCAATATTCAGATTTTCAATTATTATTTCGAGGTTAACTGTTGTGGAGGTACAAGATAAGCTTTTTGAAATCATTGTTTGAGTGGTCCCAAACCATAGGCATTAGTGATTGGCATTCTATTATAGATTTTATTGATTCCCTTTCTTTTCATTTATAACGATTGGAGCTTGTAATCTTAATACTACGTTCACAACCAGTGTGCATGAAAGTACTCTCTCTCTCAATAATTGTTTATTACTTGTAGGAAAATATAAGCTTGATATATTGTGTTATAATGTAGAAATACTATTCAGGAACTGAACTGAAAACGTGATAGAGCTCAGCAAAAACATGGGAGACCAATCTTCCTGAAACTTAACCAGTGACCTCAAAGAGAGTGTATGCAACTTTTGATACCTGACATGATGAAAGTTTCTATTTATGCACCATATTTTCTTCTGTCAAAATCTTTTTGTAATAACTTTTTTGGCTGGAAGAATTTTGAAACATGGAAATACTAGGTGGAGTTTTTACATTTCTATGACTTTTTTTTCTTTGATAAATACATTTCTATGACATTGTTGCTTTGGTTAATAGGAAATGAATAATTAGCTATCATGAAACTTGAAGTGAAGAGAAGCATAGCATGTTTCAATTGATTTTTGTTACTGGGTTGTGCTGCAAGAGGGTATTGTTAAAGTGGGTGTGTGTGTGTGTTTTTTTTTTTTTTGGTGATATGGTGGAAATGATGTTGTTTCAGACCTGCCAATGCATTGATGTTTGTGGTGGTTGGTGGAATTTTTGTCTTTATTCTCATAATCTAGCATTTGTATAGGTAGGCATTACATTTAATGTTCAGTGAATTTGATGCTTTTGGGTACTATAGTGAAACTAGTTTAATTTGTGAATTAGAAATTTAGAACCTGAAGAATTTTTACCACTCTGAGAAATGGGGTTACATGGTGAACAAGGTGGGGGCCTAGTAATAATGCAAGTGTATTTGATTGTGTGTGTCTTTAGGCATGTGTTTTAGCCTGTAACTTGAATTGGGTTTCATGGGTTTCTAGAATTCAATCTGTTGAAGAAGGAGCTGTTGGTTTGACTATGTGGATGCTCCCATGAGTCAAGAACAGATGCGAGGGAAGCAGGAGAAAGGCTCTGATGATGCTGAGAAGGTTGTTGTTGCTGTTAAGGCATCGAAGGAAATTCCCAATATTGCTCCGGTGTTGGCCTTCACCCATGTTGTTCAACATGGGGATTGCATTACATTGCTTGTGGTTGTTCCTTCACAAGGTTCAGGTATTTTTGTCCTTGTCCCATGCTGATTTTTTCTCCTTTACTGCTCAAATATTAATTAACTGGTAGTGATATAGCAGTTAATGTTACCTTTTCAACGTTGATCACTTTCTTTTAATCCCTTCTGTGCCTATTTCTCTGAGGAAAGGTCATTGTTATTGTAGAGAGAGAAAATTCCTGACCTATCACTAGCTGACACGTCACACTACCAAGTCCACAAAATACAGTCAATTACAAAGTGTCACATACTGCTGCTAGGTTTTGCTATCACTACTCAGAAACCAATATAAATTTGCCAAGTGTCATGCAAAAACCAATCACACATCAGTGCACGTGTAAGCGATGACATAAGCAGTCTTGCACGTGTAAGCGATAACACAATCAGTCCAGCACGTGTAAGCGATGACATAAGCGGACCAATTAAGCTCTGTCACGTGTCACCAATCAGACTCTGCCATGTGTCGCTTACCTACTCCTAAACTCCTATAAATAGAAGCATTCCTAAGGCATTTAAGGAGATCTGAGAAAGGGGGCTGAAGAGAGGACACCAAGCCATTTGAAGCACTCAGAAGTCCAGAAACTCTGCCGGAACCAAGCTCTAAAGCCTCCAAGAACTTCAAGAACTTCAACTTCGAATACGAAGAACATTCGAAGAGAAATCATCCAAATTATCCGCCTAGATCCAAAAGTTTGCGAGAATCAACCCTAAAGTGTCCGAAAACATCAACAAATCATAAATTGGTGAAACTCAACGAATCTAAGCCTCCAAAGCCCCGAAAAACTTTCATCACAAACCTTCAAATACGAAGAACATTCAAAGAGGAAACATCCAAATTATATTCCTAGATCTCAAAGTTCACTAGAATCAAGCTCAAAAGCCTCCAGAAACCCAACCAACCATAAATCAACGAAGCTCTACGGATTCAAGCCTCCAAAGCACCAAAGAACTTCTACCACAAACCTTCGAAGACAAAGAACGCACCAAGAACGCGAAGAACACATGAAGAACACGAAGAACGTGAAGAACAAAGGATTTCTAACAAGCTCATAGCCAGAGATCCATTGTAATTTTGTTTCGAAGATCTTCGATCAATTCTTTAGTCAAATTGAAGGATATCTTGTGTTCAAATCAAAATCACATTACCACAATTCCAATCACCAAATCTTTTAAGGAGAACGAATCAGAGGATCACTCTTTTGTAATCACAAAGAATTGTATCACATATTCATCAATATAAATTCGCATTTGTGAAACTATTTTACTTGTTTGACTTATTTCGAACTGAGAAATTTAGTTGTCCACAGTTATATTAAAATAATAGGAGAATTGTGATATGTCCTCATCTTCAGATTCAGATTCAGCCCCCTCAGTTTCAGATGGGATACTTTGGTGAACTGTGGATCCATTAATTCATTGCTTCTTGCACTACCACATACTCCATTTGGTAAAATCCCCATAATTTCTATTACCTGATTGGTAAGTTACACACTCAATCATTGAGTTGTAAACCCACAACCTTACCCTCCATCCCATTATTATGGGAGAAGGAAATGCCAGTTGAGCTATAACTCATTGGCTTCACTTTCACTATTTTAGATATACTGCACTGAAAAGGTCTTAGATATTTCTTGAGCCATGCAACAGATTGTAATTGATGTCAAAAGTAGGGTTATGTCCTCTCCTTCTTCTCTACCTTCCTCTATTTATCATGATGAAAATTTAAGGCTGATGCTAGTTGTGTATGAACTTAATTTTTTACTGCTACAATAAAGCATCTTATTTGCATGGCGGTGCTCTTTCTTTATTTTCTAGGTTGGATGACTTGGATTCTAGAATATCATCATCTTCTAGTTAGTGTGGAGTCAATAGAAAACCATTGTTGCGCCTTTGATAATCAATATTTAGCTGGTGTTGGGCTGGTTTTATAGTCCTACAACTAAAGTTGTGAGAATGTTTGTGCTTTCAGTTGATTTAGTTAGTGGGGCATTTGAGGCAATAGAAAACAATGGACGCATTTCATGATTTAGGAAACCTTAAATGTAATCAACCTAAAAGTTATTTTCTTTTGCATTGGTTGATTTCTGGGTATAACAGCTAAAATACACACTGGATTACCAATCATAATTATATTTTATTTTTATTTTTTTCGCTTTGGAGCTTTAACTCACCCCTTTTGTTTTATTATTCATAGGTCCTGTGGAGTTAGGCTCAGCTGTCCCTATTTCGCACCCCAGTACTATAAGGCTGCCATATTTTTTTTGTGCCTGTTGAAAGTTGAGTTTGGTATTACGTAATTATAGAGAGAAGAGAGAATGGGATTGCTAGATGCACCAAGAGATTTGTCGTCAGAAGTGGATGTTGATGGTTTCAGACGTCTCTTCCCTCTTCGTTTTTTCGAGCGTCATCTCACTGAATCTATAAGGCCGGATGGTAGGCCACGTGGAAGAGCTAGAGATACAACTATAGCCCTTGGTTAGTTATCGCTTATGTCATCTATTCGCTTTCTTATTCTTCTACCTCTCATATGGATTTTACTGTATCATTGTTTGTACTCAAACTGAATTGCTCAATCCTTTTTTCTTTCCAAAAACAAAATCAAGGAGCTCTTGCATCTGCTGAGGGTTCAGCATTGGCAAAGATTGGTTCGACTGTTAGTGCCTTTCTCTTACTTTGTCTCTACATTTTGTTTTGGGCTCTGTAAGCCTAGTTGTTTAATTTATTTTGTGATCTAATAACTCAAAAATTCTTGTTCCTTGGATAGACAATGTTGGCTGCTATTAAAATGGAAGTAATGACTCCTTCCATGGACTCACCGGACGAAGGCTGCATAGGTTGACTATTAACTGCATATTTTCAGTTCATTGATTTTTTTTTTTGTCTTCTCTTGCCTTTATATGATTTATATATGGGATGTCACTATGTAAATCTTTGTCATTTCAGCTATCCAGTTCCACATGCCTCCAATTTGTTCTCCAATTGTTAGGCCTGGCAGGCCAGCTGAGATAGCACCAGTTGTGTCAAAACAATTGTCTGACACTATTTCAATGCATGTAATTATATTCTCTGTGTACTTCTTTCTGGTTGAAAAAAAGAAAGTGTTTTCAACAACAAAAATTTTGATCTCTTGCTTTTGTTATATATAAAAAATCCTTGTTCGCAGATAGGAACCTTGACTAAGACAGTGAATACGGCATTGGAGTGTTTGAAACTGTGAAAGATCCCATGAACGTCCTTGCTTTAGCAAAAACAAAAAACAAATAAATAAAAACCCACTTTCAGGAGCTCTTTCACAGTTTCTCTAACCAATTGATCACAAAATCCAAACTGACGCATTACATGCATGGATGGATGGGGCCCTTGAGCATATGCGTCGGTTTGGATTTTGTGATCAATTGGTTAGAGAAACTGTGAAAGAGCTCCTGAAAGTGGGTTTTTATTTATTTGTTTTTTGTTTTTGCTAAAGCAAGGACGTTCATGGGATCTTTCACAGTTTCAAACACTCCAATGCCGTTCTCTTTTGCAGGTTACACGCATGGATGGGGCCCTTAAGCATGTGCATCAGTTTGGATTTTGTGATCAATTGGTTAGAGAAACTGTGAAAGAGCTCTTGAAAGTGGGTTTTTATTTATTTTTTTTTTGTTTTTGCTAAAGCAAGGACGTTCATGGGATTTAGTTGTATTTGACATAAATAAGGTGCTTTTTACTTCAGTCATACTTGCTCAAGGTTCTACTTCAGCGTTGGTTCTACTTCAGTTCATGGACTACAAGTGTATTCATGGTGTCCCTCTTATTTTAGCTATACTCCTTGTATACGGTTATGTCTTATTTAGTTAGGTTAAGAGCCTTTATATTTCTCAAAAAAAAAAAGGTTAAGAGCCTTTATTTTTCACTTTTATTTATTTTATTGTTGAATTGTTCTGGCTTGTCCTACATGACTTAAAATAGATAAATCATTTGATGTTTTCCTTTTAGGTGTGTGACAACATAGTGATGATAAACATGTGTCCATGTAAGATTTAGTTGTAAATGATGCTTTTCAATTTATAATGATTATATACTCTTACTTATATTAACAATGAGTTAAATAAAATATTATTGTTGATCCACCTGATGTAATATTATTATGCCAGAATGGAGTGCTGCTGGATAGGTGCATTTTAAGTTGCTGATTCCTTTCTATTCCTGTTGTTTTATTGTATGTGTAGCAGTTAATATATTGTCATCGTAATTTTGTTCTACTTCGGTTGGTCTCTTAAGGCAGCTTTTTGGTCTGAGCTAACATATGCTGTACTTCCAAACACTTGCTGCTATTTCTAATAATTTGTGATAGAATTTTTGTTAGTGAGTCCTTATGTTCTCTGCCAAATGTTTTTCTTTCATTGTAATTTATTTATTATTTGGTGAGGTGTGCTGATGAGGTTGTAAATGGTTTTTCCAACATATTGGAAATAGGTACTGTAAATTCTATTAGAACTTTAGAATCTTTATCTATTTTTAATGAACCTAGTGTTTGTTTTCTTAAAGTAAATAATTGTAATGTTTAAAAGGAGTCATTGTCAATGTATGTGGAGGTCATTTGTTTGAATCTTCCATTCTCTCCCCCTTGTGGCAAAAAACTGCGTGTTATCAGAAAGATTTGTTAGAGTTTAGCTTAATTGTTAAGAGCAATATGAATATGCTGTAGTTTACTCCAATCACACTCTTTTTCTATTGGTCCTCTTTAAGTAAAACATGTTTGTTTTTGTTTCAGCGTAGTCCATTTTTCACTGAACAATTGACGGCTTTTGAGGTGTGGCTTGACCATGCATCCGAGCATAAGAAACCGCCAGAGCAGTTGCCTATTGTTCTTCAGGTGTGGCACTTCTCTTTTGGTCTATAATTCTGGCTCTATCATTTAATCACCTTTCCTATATTATGATTTTTTTTAGTTTTTGGCAGGTTTGTTAGTGGCATAACCTGTAATTACAGTATAGCGTACTTAGAGTTGTTTGAACAAATTGGTTTACTAGCTCTAAGTCTCTAATTAACTAAGGAAAACTAAGATAGAAGGCTTGGGTAGTGATGGCCATTGTGTCATGGTTGATGTAAATTGCTTTAAGTGGGGCCGTTTGATGTTGTGCCTGCTGGTGTATAATGATTTTATGTTTCTAAGATTAATTTTTGTCTTTATGTTCTTTCCTTCCCTAGCTCATGTCTGTCCTTCTTCTTTTTCCCCCCATGCTGAATGGATTCTCTTCTTAATTGGGTCAGTGTTTGGTGTTTCCTTGCTTATAATAACAAGCCTGTCAATTATCTTATGTTCCAGGTTTTGCTTAGTCAATGCCATCAATTTCGGGCACTGGTTCTTCTTGGAAGATTCCTTGATATGGGACCCTGGGCTGTAGATCTGGTAGTTTTTAATAGCTTTGTTGCTTCTCTGTTTCATCTTGTAGTGGTGTTTTATGTAATGATTAATTTTTTTCCCAGGCCTTGTCTGTCGGAATATTTCCATATGTCCTGAAGTTGTTGCAAACAACACCTGAGCTACGACAAATTCTTGTATTTATATGGACGAAGATTCTAGCACTTGATAAGGTATATACCTAAATCTGCTTCAAACTGTTTCAGCAAATTTCGATTTTTTTTTTTTGCATAGTTAATTTGGCGTTTGATTGATACATTGATAGTTGGGGGTAGGGGGATTTGATGACAATATTCCTGCTAGGGAATTTGATAATTTTCAAGTAAGTCTCAGTTGGCATTTAGAATTTTCAAAATTTTATTGTTTGTATCTTCATGTATATTGTTATTGGAAAATTCTTGACTGGAAATTCGTTTGCTATATTGTTTTTCTTCAGTTTGTGAATTTTACAGAACTTATGTAAAAAAATGTTGCTCCATCTCGAAAGGAGACAGAATTTGCTCTTACAGCCTTGATGGAAATTCCTTCTCAGTATAAGGCAACTATAGAGTTTAATATACTAGGGTAAGTCAATAATTTTCTGTAATTGTTTTTGTTATGGAATTTTGAACACTTTTTTTGTTTTTTTTTTTTTTTTTTAAAAGACTTGCCATTTCTTCTTACTTTCGAAATAGTGGTCAGAAGGGCACTTCTCCCGGGAGGGTTCCCCTACCCACACCTATCTATGGTACAACATCTTCCAGCAGTTCCAGCAGCTTGAAACCTTCTTATTCTTCCAGCAGTTATGAACCGACACCTATCTTGTGGTCAGCGTGCAAGGGCATGGCCTATGGTTGTGGACACCAGGTAAATTTTCCTCTTCCATTTGCTCATTCTCTTTAGAAGAGATAAGTGAGGGAAATGCATTAACATTTAACAATTTTCTTCTATAAATGTCTTTGTATGCAGACATGTTGCAATTGTGGAGAAGACCTTGAGATATGCCCAATATATAGGAGGAAAATTGAAACCAGAATAAGGGTATACTAAATACTGTTATATTTCCTTCCAAATTTGCTGTCATGCACGAAATTCTTTGTAGTTAGTCAATTTCACCATCCTTTGTAATTAAACATTTTAGATTTCTAAAAAATGATTGTAAATTGATTTATCAATGCCGGAAAAGATATAAAATGTATTCCGGCTAGATCTTTGCTAGTGATACCTATTAGTCTTGTTGGGTGTGCAACTCTTTTTTTGGGGCTAAATTGGTTGGTGTCACCTTGGATTCTCATCCACTTTTCAGATTAATTCACAACAAATTTATAAAAATATCTTTGGACATGTGGCCTTGGAATCATTTGAGTAAATGTCTATGCCATCATAGTGTTTGATTGTTGTCATATTCCCACCAATTGTAGGTGGTCCAACGTGTTTCTGCATCTAGATTGGAAACTACGCAATTTCTTCATGTAGTGTGGGGTCTGTTATTAAAAAGGAAAAAAACAAAGAAAAAAATAGAAAGAAGAATGGCACATGTCAACTTTCTTAAACATGATCATTAATTTAGTTATGGGGCTGTTTTCAGTGATGCTGAAATGAAGGTCCCCGTATTCCTGAAAAGATGAGGAATTGTTCATTTTCAAGATTTAATTTCCCACATAACTTTGTCCATTGATGTACGGAGTGATGCACAGCTTCTTGGGGATTTTCAGTTCTAACTTGAGGGAACTGAGACTTATGCGATGTGTTATGGATGGGGCTTTCACATGTATGGGGAGGTATTTTTCAAATTATTCTAAGCATTACTGAGCTTAATTGAAATCAATCAAACATTGGTTTGGCTAAGAAAAATAATAGATAAAACATCGTATTTTCTATCAAAATAGATGGTCAGTGCGAGCTTGATCCAGTTCACCAATTAATATCTGGCCAACTCTAATTTACTCTCCCTCCCTTCTCTCTCAATCTACACAGCCCATAAAACTCTAGCTTGTGTCAATACCATTTTCTGGATATTATATTCCAGGAAAGGGCTACACGGACTGGAGGGTAACATTACTCTAATTTACTCTCTCTCCCTTCTCTCTCAATCTACATAGCCCATAAAACTCTAGCTTGTGTCAATACCATTTTCTGGATATTATATTCCAAGAAAGGGCTACATGGACTGGAGGGTAACATTGATAACTAATAATAAAAAAGGATTATGTCAAAAAAAAAAAAATCTTTTAAAATATTCAAATTTGTATGATGTACAATGAAGGAACAGATAAATTTTTGAAGGAAGGAAGCATATCATTGGCTGAGCAAGTGTGATCATGGGCTAGCACCTTCCATCATGGTTTGGTAGACTATAAGCTATGCGAGAGTTGTGCTAATGTGATCTGATTGAACCACCTTAAACCCTATGCAGGTTTATTTGCATCCCATGATTCATGATGCACATGGGCATAAGATGTCTAGGTCCTTGGGAAATGTCATTGATCCGCTTGAAGTAATAAATGGGATATCCTTCGAAGGTCTTCATAAGAGTCTAGAGGATGGGGTATCGTTAGTAGTTGCATAAATTGTGGAATGTTGTACGATTTGCTATGACCAAGTTTGGGGATGATTATGTTCCGCCCACAAATGTAAATCTGGATGACTTGTCATTTAGTTGTCAATGGATACTCTCAGTATTAAACAGAGCCATATTCAAAACTATTGCGGGTTTGGAGTCGTATAAATTCTCAAATGTAGCAAGTACTGTGTATTCATGGTGGCAATACCAACGATGTGATGTTTTTATTGAAGCAATTAAGCCTTTCTTTGTTGGAGACACACTTTGGTTATGTCTTGACAATGGGCTATGATTGCTTCATCCTTATAGTCGTATGTTACAGAAGAATGATGGAAGCACCTTCCTTCATTAAGGGACCAGACAAACAAGAGAGCTCTGTGCAAGTATCTCGAAGCTTCGATCCTTATTAATGTGCTATAAATGCATTCAAATCATTCAACATTGATAATATATGCAATTTGGTTCAAATTTTCTATTCTCAAGTTTTTATCAAGAAGAAAAAGCTCATATCTCAACTTCAGTTATAACAATATGATTTTGATTTGAAAAAAAATTATGAAGTTTTGCAAACAGTTTCTATATTAAAAAGGAAATTATGGGTAATTTTGTTATAAAAATAATAATTAATGAAGTATATTACGTGAAGTATTATTGTCAAGCATGACTTTGATGGAAGATCCTATATTCGTTTATAATTTTTTTTTTTTTGTTCTTTACAATTTTATGTTGTATACCCAGTTATACAATGTTTGTATAGAGTTTAAGAAGATTATGAGCTGATCTTTATAAAGAAGATCTTGTGTCTTGGTGCATGAAGTCACACAGTGATGTAAGTTGGTCAGAAATTTGTGTATACGTATATAACTTACTTTAGAATAAGCAAATTAAAATTTATATTCTCATATACACACACATATATACCTCTAATTTTTAGGGCAGTGTATATTTGTGATTTGAGTTTATCTTAATACAATAGATCGGCTCCCTAACACTCCATTTCTGATTTTGGATCACTGCGAAAAATTATATCCACCATTAAATAGCAATAAGCAACAAAAAAAAAAAAAAAAAAAAAAAAAAAAAAAAGCAACAGCTAAGAAAAAAAGCCCATTTGTACAAAAGAAAAAAAAAATGTGAGATTTAAAAAAAAATAAAAAAAATAGAAGAACTCGAGTGTTTAAAACTCAAGATCCTCAAAAGAACTCAAGTGTTTAAAACTCGAGATTCTTAAAGAAAAACTCGATTATTTAAAACTCAAGATTCAATTGCAAAAATGTTCTGTTTAGGCAAATTGGTTGCTCTGTTTTGCTATGTTTTTTTTTCAGTGGAACTCGAGTCTGTGAAACTCGAGTTCCACTAGGAATTTTTTTTTTTCCTGGACATGCAAGCAAACCATCACTGAAATGTGTGCATGCACCTGTTGAGAAACAGAGATAAAGAAGCTGATAATGTAATCTATAAACACTCATTGAGAGGCAGAGAAGCTGAGAATGTAAATGCACTTAAATTACATCAAAAGGCGTTCTCGCTAGGTACCAAACTATAGAAACTGTTACGCTCTCTTCATAAATATAGTTTTACAATGCAAATGCACTTACATCACAGCAAAAGGCATTCTCAATATATCAACATTCTAAACATGCGGAACCATGCTTAATTTGCAGTTCTAACCATACTACTCAAATCACAATCTTCATAGAGGTACATTAGATAGAGAATTACAAGTACATTCAACAAAAACCAAAAAGTTAATTGTGCCAATACAACGTAGTCACTTTTCCTAAGATCAGCGCTTCGCACAACAAAAATGTCGTCCATAGAAGCATGCCTGCAAAACTTAGACTAATCACGTTAAGAGACAAGATAGTAAACATTAGTTAATGGTAGAATGAACAACAATTATTTAACCAATGCATAATTTTTTGCTATCTACCTACCTACTGTGGAACATGATTGCTTGTGGAAGCACCACGGGACTGCGGACATTTTCTACGGTTATGCCCGGAAGCATGACACAATCCACATGTTTGCTTGGGTTGACTCTTTATCAAATCTGCGTCCTCCCTCCGCCATCCCAGTTTTCGATCCTTATTCCTCACTCCATCCATCTCATTCCTTGGTCTTGACTTCATTGGTCGACCTTTGGCCTGTAACAATGTTGGATTAGGCAACCACTTTGGCCCCATGGGATCCCTCCACAATTACTATGACTTGGGAACCGCAAATGCATGCTGATAAGTGTTAAGGGCATTGTCCAAACCATAACATGGGTGAATTTATGTGGTCGAATCAATATTTAAATAGTCACATACTTTAATTGCATGTGAACATGAGATCCCTATGTTTTGCCATTTCCCACAATTGCATGTTCTTTCCTATAACCGAACTTCATAATTGTGGTTTCACCCTGCTGCGCTACACGTGAATGAAGTAACTATCTGATATATCATTTGTTCATTGCTAAATGCCTTGAGATAGTGTTTCTCAGATTTACGCTTATTTCCGTCACACGTGTCAAAGGCATATTGACTCCATTTCTTACCATCTGACAGGTCATTGAGGTATTCTTTGTGCCGATCGTGGAAATATTCAATAAGTTTGGACCAAGTGAACTCAACCAACGCGGCAATAGGAAGGTCCCGTGCACCTTTCAGTACACCATTGAAACACTCTGATATATTGGTTGTCATTGCCCTAAAACGTCTCCCACTATCATGTGATTCAGTCCACATATCCACAGACTCACTTATTAGATATGTGTATGGAAGATAATCTTGATTCTTTTCCTTCCCATCCTTCCCCGTCACCTTCTTCTTATTCCTAATGGTCTCCATTTCCACCTGTTTAATGGACTCCATTGTGTTATCAAATTTAACTACCTGAGTAGCATATCCTGCTTTCAAGTAAGCTGACTTTAGAGTCGAGTTCTGAAAATGTGTGTTGAAGTTGCTAGCAACATGTCGAAGGCAATATCTATGAAATACCCGTGTTCTTCCATCATCCCCTCTAGGCCAGTTTGCAATGGCGTTTTTGATACCGAGATGTCGGTCAGAAATTATGCAAATGCCTTCCTCAGGTATCATGTGGCCAATCGTATCTTTGAGGCATTGTAAAAACCACCTCCAACTGGACCCTAACTCACAATCCACAACAGCAAAGGCGAGAGGGAATACCTTATTGTTAGCGTCGGTTGCCATTGCGACCAACAACTTTCCTTGATATTTACCATACAGATGGGTCCCATCAATACTGATAACCAGCTTGCAATATTTGAATCCATCAATGCTTAGACCAAAAGACTAAAACACATAATTCAAAAATACGGTGTCATTTTCATTGGTGGATGTGGTACAATAGAACACCTGGGTAGTGATTCTGATCAATATATGCCATAAGCAACTTTTGCAACCTTTGGTAAGACTCTTCCCAATTCCTAAACATCTTCTCAATCGCCTTTTGTTTCGCATCCCATACCTTGTAGTAAGAAGGCTTATGGCCCTCATATTTCGACTCTATCATAGATCTAAGATGCTTAATTAGGGTAGTGTGATTCTTACATAACTTCTTAAGGATGTCTGATGTAATAAAATTACAATTCATCATTCTACCATCATTTCGCACCCCAAATCGTATACACGTGTGAGGACCCTTGTACACGGTGACCATCCATAGTCCCTGGAGATTGGGCTTCATGACTGCGCAGACATACCACTTACATGACTCATCCACGCATTTCGTACAAAGTTTTGTCGTGGTCGACCTATTAGTCATAAAATGTTTGTTTTCCTTAAGGACACAAATTGTTAATACGTGTTGCACCTCCACTTTATTGGCAAAACTTAAGCTTTTGCACAAATTCATCCCCTCTCTCCAAGTTGACCAATGGTGTCTCAATATGTGAAGGATCAACCATATTTTCCCAAGTATTTGTAGAAAACGACAAGGCAGGAGGTGCGTAGGTAGAGATTGTGTCCGTAATGTTTTGGACACTAAGAACATTGTCTGCATTAGGTTCACTACCGTCCAATATCTCAACGTCATCAATGTCCCTCTCAAAGTCCCTAAAGTCCCCTCTCTCAATCCTGTCTTCAATCTCATCTCTATCGACAAAATCTTCACCATCAATGGCAGTACTCTCATCAACATAGTCGTCATCCTCATCCTCATCCTCATCATCATCGGCATTAACATCATCATGCTCTACATCTATAAATTATTCATATTGAACATCCGGAACTGTAACTTGTAAACTTGTTTGTGTTTTTGTTGGATTTCCTCGATACCAACTTCTGCACGCAGCTCTAATTGTATGTACAACTCAATGTTAGTTACTTCAGGTATTCTCTCCAACTTGTCAAACATGATCTTCACATGTTTGTCTGTTTCTATCGCCATATACTTGTAATTAATCTGGTGCTTTAAGATTTCATTTGGCATATGGTAAGTAATTTGTATGTTGTGCACAGTAGGATTCTCACACAACTCTTGCATAACCATCATCTTCAATTCTTCAAGGGTCTTTAACCTATGATCAATTTGGGTATAATAGCTCTTTATACCCGGCCCTTCAAATGGCAATTCCTTGTTCGCATTGACATTCTTAAGTGAACTACCGTGGTATAGGATTATATCAATTTCAGGCATTGTGAACCTATTAGAGTCAAGTTACTATGTTACATAAAAAACATTTTATCTAGTCAAACTACACAAAGTACAAATTCCAATTCATTCAAAGGGTATGAATTTCATTACACATTCGTTATTGGAGATACAAGACTGCATGATCGAAATAATACTTAGATATCCAGATTCACAAAAAATCAAATATCAGTAAGATAGATCTCATGACCCCAGAAACGTTATTTAGTATTATTTTATCATTATGCCATGTGGAAGGAAGACAGAAAAGCGAAAAGCAAGGCTTGTAAAAACACACAAAAAGGGAATGAATCCCAACATGAAAACAGGTTTCAACAAATGATAAGAAACATAAAAAATGAATCATATATTTAGCATATTAGACATCACTTTTTTGTAAGATTTACAATAGCCCAAAGGTAGTTTTCAACAGTTAAATGTCTCAGCATTACATAAAACTTCATACTAAGCATCCTAGTAAGAAAGAATGGCTTTCAGCGAAACCAGAAGAAGCATTCCAAATATATTGTAGAAGTTCAATTCAAAATATTAGGGTGCATGTAATCTCCCACTTCAAAAATGAAAAGCTAAATTCTTCAAAAGCACCGGACAGCCCAAGTCTAGAAAGAATTTTTTCAATTTATTAGTTTGGTTACATAGTAACTGTATTAAAAAAAAAAGTTCAGGATCTAATTGGGGGCAGCTCTATAAAGAATTCATAGAGCACAACCAAATTAGTTAGGATAAGATCTTAGTTTTTTTTTATTATGTTTAAGATCTAATAACTCTCACAGGCAATATAGTTGATCCTTCACATATTGTAAGATCATGATAAAAATAAGAGTGGGGAAATGATGCATAAAATTTTGATAACAAAAACCATGCAAATAAATACTCAAAAAATTAACACTAACAACACAAAGTTCTATAATTCACAATATTGGTATCTTAACTAAGTTATGTTAACTATCTACAAAATAAATACTCAAACTCTTTAACCCACACCCATAGACAACTAATACCCAACTACAATGACAATCAAATAAAAAAAAAACCCTTACCTGAGATATGAATTTGTTGAGAGGGAAAAGCAGTGAGAGAAGCAATGTGGTGAGTGAGGGAGTGAGAGGCAATGTGATGTGAGAGTTATGGGTGAGTGAGAGTTAGTGAGGCTGAGTGTATGGGTAAGAGTGTCCGTGTGTCTCGGCTGAGTGTCTGTGAGGTTAAGAGATATGCTCTATTTTTAAGTCTCGGCTGAGTTTGTTTATAAAATTTTTCTCAGCAAAACTCGAGTCTATAAGACTTGAGTTCTGCGTGATATTTTTAATTAAATATCGTGTCTTAAAGACTTGTTTTTTGCTATGTAAAAATCGAGTTTTTAAGACTCGAGATCTGTGGAAATTTTGCCTAGTCAGCAGGTGTGCAACAATTGCAAAGCGAGTTTCTAAAACTCGTTTTTTTATTTAGATCTCAAGTTTTTAAAACTCGAGATGCTATTTTTCCTAATTCTTTCAAATGTTGCCTAACTTACTACATAGAACCCCCTCACTAGTCTACTCTGCAAATTCCCTCTCCATTAGACACCTATAGTTGGTGTATGTTTACAAAAGGAACCATAGTGTCTTGAAATAAATTTTCCAATTGCAAAATCAGTAATAGAACCAAAATTTGAGAAATATATAATTTAGGGTAAAATAATATTTTGGTCTTAAATTTTATCAAAAATTTTTTTCATCCCTAAACTCTAAAAATTTATTTATTTTTTCGTAAACTATTGAGAAGTTGTTTTTCGTACCTATATTATGGAAAATATTTGATTACTAATGTCTTCAAACTTAAAAAAGAAAAAAAAATTATCATTAAACTATTGAAAGAAGTTATTTTCATCTATATTTTTATCTCTTGAAAAACTATTTACAAAATTTTAGAATGAATAAAAAGAATTTTTTAAAATTAGGGATAAAAAATAAATTTTTAATAAAATCTAAAAACTAAAATAGTATTTTACTCTATAATCAAAGGATTGGAATTGGTGATGATGATGATGTGTCTTATTTTAATTATTTGGCACCATGTCATTGGACCAGCTGTCATATTGCAGGGATTGCATATGACCTATTGACCTAATTGCAGGTGATAGATAGGCTTCCACTGACTTGGGTCGAACCTGAATCCGAACCCGGCCAAACCGACCAATTGTCCAGGTCTTTAAACACTTTATATTTATATTTTTTTGGCTTTTCATGTATTAACTTAAGCCCCTCCCCCCTCTCCTCCTCTGCTTTCATTTGTTTCCCACCCTGCGTGCGCCGCACCTTCTCATTGTTGCCGCCGCCCAATCTCTCCTTCATTCGGCAAATCACCACCACCACCACCCACAGCCACAGCTCTACACATTACCAACCTCCTTTCATACTTTGCTTCTGACGAACTCTATTATTTCAAACCATAAAACTCTCTCTCTCTCTCTGCGCCACCTTTCACTTCAGGTAATACTTTTTTTCTATTCATATCACCTTGTTTTTAGTAACCCCTCTAAGCTATGTAGATAAATAGTGCTACGAATTTATGATGTAGGGGTTTTGTTAATTTAATTTTATTAATTTTACTTCTTTGAATCTTTGTAGCAATGGGTAAGAGAGGAAAGGTCATAAACCCTAAGAGTTTTTCACGCAACCGTGGTGTTGCCTCCGATGACATGGACGATGAAATTGATGCCTGTAAGCAAAGCTCATTCTCTGTTTCTTTTTTTCCAATTCTTTGTGTAATTATTAAACAAAGTCTTGAACTTGGAGATGGAATTTGAGAATCTTTATTCATTGTTTTTTGTGCTGCTGGTCACAATTTGGATGTTGTGGAATCGATGATTCACTTATTTTTATTTTTGTATTGCTAGTATTCTTAGTTGAGAACGAGAGAGAAAAAAGTTGATGGGTTTTGAATAATTTTTGCAGTTAGCATTTTATTTATATTTTCGGCTTAAACACACTGGGAAGCTTAGTTCACGAGCAATATTAGTATCTGAAGTTTAAAGTGATTGCATTTAGTCCCTGGCCAAACTAAAAATGATACACCATCACTTAGGAACTAAAATCGATTAATTTATGTCTTTTTAAGGACTAAAAGCGATCAATCTATGTTTTCAAGGACTAAAATTAATCACTTTTAACTTTTTAGGGATTAGAAGCCATTACTTTTAGTTTGTTGGGGACTAAAAGTGATCACTTTCAGTTTTTTTGGGGACTAAATGTGATCTCTTTAAACTTCAAGGACTAAAATTGCTCAAGGGTTAAAGTTTAGAGACAAACAATGTAGTTTGGCCTATATTTTTTCAATGTGACTGAGAGGATTTTAGTACACTGAGCTTGATACTCCTTTTTTTTTTTTTTTTTTTTTTTTTTAAAGCTCTCTGATTTATGGTTTTTCTGTTGCTTACTGTTTCAATGTTATGGAGTCAGTGACAAACTTGTTTTGTATTTGTACTATTGTTTTAGTTTTTGGGAAAAATTGATGGGTTTTCTAATGTTTATTTGTGTTTGCAGTTCATAAGCAGAGGGATATTATCCCGCTGGATGCGAATGGTGATATTGTGGACTCAGATGATGAGATACCTGTCTTTGATCTAAAGGTTTTTTCCCCCCTTTTATATCAAGTTGTAATAGTTGCTTTGAAATTTTAAAATAGATTCTTCCAGTTGAGAATAATGTAGAATTTACTTTAGTTTTTTTTTCTTTTCCAATTAAATGTTGTTACTTATATTAAAAAAAAAAAAAAAAAACTTTAGTTGAATAAAAATCCTTGTCATGTGTGAATTAGGATTAAATTTACATTTTTTTTTAAAGTTTTGTGAAAGCATATAACTGTTTTAAACATTTAAAAGATCTTGGAAAAGAATTGTGAACTTTAAGAGAGCCTTCTATATGTGAAAACTATACAAATCTCTTCTATATAATTTTTACCTATCAAAAAAAAAAAAAAAAAAACTTTATAGATCTCTTCTGCATAACTGAAACAAACATGTTAAGGCAGAATTCTTATTTTGTAAGTTTGTTTGATTGAGCATAAGCATGTAGCAAGCAGTGTGATTTTTGTTTGTATCTTTGTTCTTTCCCACTTGGCAATCCTAATGTTGCTTACAGGGTATCAATGATGATGAGGATGAAGATGATGAAACTGGAGATATTGCAAAAAGTAAGGAAATTGGTTTGCAATTTCTTGCATTGCATTTAATCAGTTTTGTTCTTTGAAAGTATGTCTCAAGCTGTTTGTTTTGTTTTTTGTTTTCATTTTTTGATAAAAAACAACTGCATAACTACATCTACATAAATAAAGATGCTCTAATTGAGAAAATGTGTAGTTGAATTAGAGGAAATTCTTGCTTAACACTCCCCTCCAAAAAAAGAAAAAGAAAAATAATCACTTACATTTGTAAAAGTTTTTGTTAGCTAAATAAAATACCATTATTCAGTACAAGAGCCTGTAATATTGATGTAGATATATATAATAAATATTAAACAAAAGTTTGACTGCTTCAAACTGCAAAACACAAATTAGTAATAATAGAATGAGCATCGTAGTAAATCAATGCTATTGCAAACCAACCCAACTCTCTATGTCATTGTGTTTCATGCATATTCCTATAACTTTTATTTTTTGGGACAAGTAAATTAATTCATTAAGAAAAAGTAATCATACATCCTACACATTCATATTCTGCAATTTTACACCTGCACCAGGGTTACATATCTCCGAAGTGTAATATAGGGTGTTTTCAAGTTGGCCAATTGGTATTAGGCTATTTTGGAATTATTATGGGGCACTTATAAGTGACTTTAGGTAGTACTAGGTTCATCACTTGATATTCCTTTGGCTGAAATGATAGAATGGACTCCGATGAGAATCTCTCTTTTTTTTGGGGGCGGAGGGGGGATGGGTTCTAAATTGTTCTCTACATATTTTCTTACATAAAAAACTCTCATTTGTTATTCCCTTTGGTTCTTACAACAATTGGAGTAACGTTTTGTATGATTAATTGTTCATATTGTCTGTAGTGGCTAGGACACAGAAATATTTACGGGAAAAATTTGGTGGAGTTGAAGATGCTATGCTTGAAGATGATGAAGAAGATGATGAAGAACAAGAGTCTCTATGGGGTGGAAAAAAGAAGGAATATTATCATGGTGATAATGCTGATTACGAGGTGATGATTTGAATATTATTTGCTATTTGTCCAATCATGCTCCACACCCCTTCTCACTTTTTTCCCCTTTGTATTTAATATATATATATATATATATATATATTTTTTTTTTTTTTCAGCAACAATCATTTACTGCCACTATGGAAACTATCTTGTTCACAAACTAATTTCTTAATGCAATCATATGTATATAATTGAGGCTGTCTTTGTAGTTGCTCTAACCTTTTTGTTTCTGATGAAGGCACAATCAAGTGATGATGATGGACCTTTGAAGGAGGAGGAAGTGGTTAAGAAACTACAGATGCAAAAGGCTGAATCTTATACAATTGAAGACTTTGGCCTTGATGTGATTGAAGATTGTAGTGATCCGAGTGATAGGGAATTAACTCTAGAGGTGAGAGTTCAATATTCTCTCCTTGTTAATGAAAAAAGGAAGTAAAGAGAAAAGTAAGTTAAACCTTTGGTCTTTATTTTCAAGCTTGGGTTATTCTCTATGAAGCATGGGTGCGTTTCTGGATTCGGGTGCGGGTGCAGGTGATGGACTCGGCAATTTTTGAAAAAGTAGGGTGCGGGTGCGGCGATTAGAAAATTATTAAAAATATTTTTATTTATATTTTCTATATATTACTAAGCATACTTTTTCATATAATTGTAAATATATACCAATTTAAGAGATGATATGTAGAATACAACCCACAAGTTTATTTTTATTATTTTTTTTTACATATATTTCGGCCAATTTCAGCCGAATCGAAAAAAAAAGGGTGAATCGGCTTGTCGGAGGAGTGTCGCCGTGTCGCCACAAGTCCGGTGTGGGTGTGGCACCCATTTTGCTGCGTCGGTGCTTCAGAGGTTATCCTCTTTTGTGTTTTTTTAATAAGTAAATCTTATTGATAGAAAACAAATACCCAAGTATACAAGCAGTATACAAAGGGAGCAATACAATCAATCTAAGAGATTACAATGATCAACAAAATCATATAATGAACATAAAGAAGGAGAGCCCACAACTAACATCCACTCAAACAACATTTAAAGAAAAGCAGCTTAATATCAGGCAAGTATCTTTCACTGTCCTCAAAACACTGAGCATTCTGCTTCCACCGAATTCACCACTTCAAGCAATGAGGAATGGCTCTCCAAATAACAGTTTCCCAATGTCTACGAAAATGACCTTGTTAAGAGGCTATCAAATCCACAACTGACTTTGGCATCACCCAAGAAACTCCATGAACCTGAATACCATACATGATACACCACAATTCAGAAGCTATAGGACAATGAAGCAATAAGTGATCCACAAATTGTTCACTCCCTTTGCACATATAACACCAATATGTTATCAGTGTACATGTCTTATCCATATTTTATTGTTTGTTACTTTTAAAGGGGTGTATGGACTATTAATTCTTTTGAATGACACATAGCCCAATATCGCTGCTTGTACAGGAAATGTCAGCCAAAAGAATAGGCAGAAAAAAATATCCAGGGATAAAAGAAGCCTTTGATGACACGGGAGCAGCTTATGAGGAGGTTAAGAAAGATTTGAGTGCTCTATCAAAGGAGGAACAAATGGATGTTTTATGTAGGTAAGGTTTTTCAATTTTTGTTTGTATAGTTCTTATATTTCTGCACTTGTTCGTGTGTTATATTTTTGAGCTGACTCTTTTTGATCAAGGCTGAAATGTAATACTCAGATGAAAATGATAAGGAGAAAGGTTTTGTAGCTTCATAAGTAACAGCCATTCCAGAGCTCAAACAGGTGGTGGTGTTAGAAATGTAATAAGATTATGATCAGAGATGAAATCTAGTGTGGGGTGCTTTTACTTGGAAATTTATCTTGTTGAGCTAGTCTGGCTATCTTAGAGAAAGCCAAAGATTGAATAAGAATTTGTAGAAATCTGATGAAGGAGGGAACTAATACAAGATGCACAATAGATTCATTGTGTCTTTCAACATGATGGAGTAACCAGATTGGCCTATCGATTCTTCTTACTTCAAATTAACAACATAGGACATGCCACAGGAATATTTGCAGATGGGTCTGCAGTATTATTTTGCTTCCTTCAGCTAGGGAGGTTCCCCTTTTCTTATGCGTTTATAGCTCCAAATTTTGTGGAAAAATTATGCTTGCAATTATATTATCTATAGAAAAAATCTTGGTTCAACTATAGGAAGAAATTGAATCTATTTTTGAGGGGTAGGGAAGTGGAGGGGTTTTCTAATAATGAAAATAAGGGTGTCTAGGGGATTTATTAGTGGGCCTTGTACTTGCAATGAAGTTTTCAAAGGGTGATTTGAAATGCCGTTGGATCATATCAATTGTTGCTTGATGTCAAGTGGGTAACCATTCTTCACTATATGTAAGTGAAACTGAAGGTGTTGAGATAGTTTGGTTGACAATTGTAAACACATTGCACTTTTGCTATCAATAAAACTTTTATTACCTATCAAAAAAAAAAAAAAAAAAAAAAAAGATAGTTAAGTTGACAATTTCTTTAGAGTAATGGATTTTTGTAGCTTGGATAAGTGGAAGTACATGGAAAGATAAGATTCAAAATGAGGAAATCCCCTTTAAAGATAGGGCTGGCCCATATTGATGAATAGGTGAGGGAGGTTTTCTTGAGATGGTTTGGTTATTCAAAAGACAGCAAGTAATGCACCGGTGAGAAAGAATAAGTTGATTCAAGTTAAGGGAACAAAGAAGGTAGAAAAATAATGCCAACAGAAGTAGTAAAAAAGGACATGTAAAAAAAAAGGCCTTCCATCCACTTTCTAGAGGTGGAACCTACATTTAATAGAATGTGTGTTGGGAATACACGTGTGAGTGAAGTTCCACATTGAATAAGAATGTCAAGATGGAGTAATTACAACATAGTTGGAACCAAACTCACAGGCTTAAGTCATTCGGGATAAGTAGTGTCCTTATATGCTATATTAACTACTCAGTTGGTGGCTCCCTAAGGCGTTATCTCCCTGACAATGTGTTATCATATTACATTTGGCTTTGGTTCCGTGAACTCATCTGGTGCTGCAAAATCTAAAGATTTTAAGTATTTGTGGTGGTTTATTAAGAGATCTTCTGCCTGCATCCTCTTCTGTTAGACTGTTTCTATTGAGCTCCTCATCATGCCCCTGCTCCATGTTGTTTGCAATTTTGAGCCTTGTTAACTGTTAATTGGATGTATGTATAATGTGGTTTTTTTCCCACTTATCAAAAAAAATAATGTGGTTGTTTTGCTATGAAGGCATTGAATTTCTTACGTAGGTTGTTGTATATATCAAATACATGCTTGACTGTGATAATTGTAGATTTTCTATTATTTAGATCTTGATCCACTTATTGCTGCTTAAATATGCTCATAAGCTATTTTGCTGAGTTTTATTTTTTTTGGGGGAGGCCTTTAATCACTGCTTCTTGCTATAAATGTCTGTCTCTTTTTTATTATTATTTTTTTTATCATTAGCAGTGATAACTTTTGCTTCTGCATGCTTGGTTAATAATGATTTTGTCCCACAGTTCTGCTCCAGAATTAGTTGGCTTCCTGTCGGAGCTGAATGATGCAATTGAACGGCTTGAAAAAAAAGTGGATCCACTTCTAAGCATGGTATTATATTTTCTTCTTTGATTAGTTTATTGTAAGTGTTATAAAGTGCATCGCTTCATTAAGGATGATTTAGATGGAGTCTACCTAGAAATGGATTGATTTATCTCTGAATTTTTCCTTTTTGAGGGGCTTATATTATGTTTTGTTCTATGTTTATCTGGTGGTATCTGCAGGGGGTTGGTTATAGGTTTCTCTTTGATATGTAATACTCCTTGAATTTTTTTTTAGCTTTCAAAAGATTTTAAAATGTTTGAATGTTTAAATGCCCGTAGATCTGACTCATTAGGTTGTCCCAACCGGGTTCATATATTTGTGGTTCCTACTCTTCACCCTGTACATCCTGCCAGTGTCCTCACACCAATTTTCATTTACAGTTTTTCTTTCTCCACCCCCCCCCCCCCTCTCTCTCTCTCTCACACACACACACACACACACACAAAAGGTCATAACATGTAAAGATGCTTTTGATTGGTTTCTTAGCATTGAGCATTGTAAATGCTTTGATGTTTTAAGGTTAAAAAGGAGGAAATCATGATGGAAGGAGGAGTGCGTTATTTGGAGATGATGCAGCTTCTTTTGCTCTTGTATTGCCAAGCTATAACTTTTTATCTCCTTCTCAAGTCTGAAGGGCAGCCCATTCGTGATCATCCTGTGCTAGCTCGCCTTGTAGAGATCAAGAGCTTATTGGATAAGGTCTTCTCTTCTTCATCAAAATGCTAAATTAACATTATTATTTTGTGATAAGTAGGTAGTTATTTTCTATAACAATAAGTGTTGTGGTCCTAAAACAATCATTTGTTTGTATTAATCTGTTAAAAAAGTTGGTACTTACATAATGCGTACGCAATGTGGCTTATGTTTCTCTATTGATGGGACATTAATATTTTTATACATGTTTTGTATTTCTGCCTCTCTTTCAGGAATCAGGTTCCCCTCTCAAATTAGTTAAATTGGTGCACTGTGACTATTATTGTCTGTCTTACCACGTTTAGAATAATAGTCAATCCTTTGGAAGTTACATTCATAACTTAGTCCTTGAGTGATCTATGTAATTTCTGCAACCTGGAGTGTAGGAGCTGGATCACCTCCTTTGCTGGGAGAGCTAATACTTGTTGGGCCAGAGAATGCCTTAAGAACCCAGCAGCCCACTTAAAATGGTTTAGTAAAAGGAGGGGTAACATGTCTTTGTCCTGGGGTTCACTTCATTCATTATAACTAAAAAGTGTAAGTTTCTGATGGACTGGCACTCCGATAGGTCAACTTCTATCAGTGCTGCTAGAAAGATCCAAATTATAATGCATTATCTAAAACTAATTCATCTTTGAAAAAAATTGAAATAAGTGTCCAGGTATAATGGAATATTTAAAATATTTTGCTAATCTGTCATTGTTAGGATTTATTGCAATGCAATATAGATGGGCGTTGCTTCTTAAACTTTCATATAGATATGTATCTAAAATTTTTATGCTTTAATTGCAACGTTACACACACACACACACACACACATATGTATATGTATTTTTTTTTTTCAGATAAGGACATTTGTTGAATGGTGGCCTTTGTCTCTAAGTATGCCTATCTATTGCTTTTGATAAAAACTATATATAATTAAAAAAGAAAAGAAGAAAGCAATGCCAACATAGCTGCAATAGATGGTTGTACAAGTTAAAACTAAGTACTTTCATATCTGATATGGTATGCACCATATATTTTTGGTAAATTTTAAAAAGATGTGGATAGGATCTAAGCCTATCATTAAAAATTGGTCTGTTCTAGTTGGTTAACAACTGGGAAAAAATGAATTATTTTTCTATGTATTACATTTATCAAATTGCTTTATATGTGACAATGTTTAACCTCTGTGATCATATGAATACCTGTGTTCTACCCATATTATTCTTCTCATTTTGTGCACAAAGATGATTATTAGTTCCTGTCATTGAGGTATACTGGTTTGTTATTTCAGATGTGGATTGGTTTCCCTGACAACTTGCTTTTTTTTAATGTTTGCTCCACTAACAGACAAAACAACTTGATGGGAATCTTCCATCTGAACTTGAGGAGTTCCTGAACAGCAATCAAGGGGTTGAAATGGTAGTGAAGTTGGGTAGAGAGAATACTACATTGTCAAGTGATTCTGTTACAAAAGATCAGGGGCCCTATCCTTCAGCTGAAACCCAAGAAACAACAGTGGTAGGTCTTTTCGCTACAAAACATGCTTGTTTTTACTTCTTTAACTTAGTAATACATGCTTTGTTTACGAGTGATTCTTTTTTTGGTTCATGTCTTAGTTTTCTTTTAATACTGCAGCCTCATAACACAGCTGAGTTGGAAAACGTGGAACCTTTGAAGGATAGTGGGAACAAAGCAGGAAAACGCAAACGCCAGGTGAATTATTCTTGATGGAGATGTGATCACAAATTTGAGATTATAAGTTTGATGCTTTTCATGTTTCTTTTCTGATATCAATCATTTTTTGTTATGTTTAATTTTTATTTTTCTATTTTAACTCAATTCAACAACACTAAGATAAATCCTAACTATTTCGAGTCTGCTACATGGTTCTTTTTATGCTACTTGGCCTTATCTAGGACACGTCCCCATTTATCTTTTCTTTTAACATAAATATTTGTTGCTGCAATTTGGCTAATGTGCAACTGTTAAAATATGGCAGAGTGATCAAGTTGGTGTACAAAGCATGGAAATGTTAAAAGTAAGAGCTGCCCTCGAAGAAAGATTGAAACAAGAGGGTATCCTTAGTTCCAGAGCTTCAAAGTCTGATAAAGCCCAGAAATGTCTGAAGCCAGTTAATGGGTATTGTTTCTGCCTAAGCGCTCTAGTGTTGACTTCTTTCTGAAATTTTGAGTACTAATTCATTGAAGCTGGAATGGAACAGACGACTTGTGACATATGATGATTTCGATGATGATGCTGTAGACGTGGGGGCTACTAGATTCAGTAATGGTCATGCAAGTTCATTGAGCACAAGTAAACTTTCCCAAATTGTTTCTGCTAAAACAAAGAAGCCCAAGGTATAAAACTTGATTGGACCTCCTCTTTGTATGTATGAGTTTATATGGACATTAATTTCATCAAACAATACAATAGTAGCCTGCATATGAAAGAAAACCATCGCATATATATAGTTGATCTCTTTCATACACCAGCTGGGTACTACTCAAAGCTTTCTTTTTTTGAAAATTTTAATTTAATATAATATTTTGAGCATGAGCATCATTGTTTGGTCGCCCATGTTGTGTATCCCCAAAAAAGGAGATTGATACCAACATTTCATGGATCCTTTCAACTGTTGCATGAAGTTGGGTGTAGAGTGCCCTGCATGTCAAAACATATATTTTTGCTTAAGGATTTTTGTTTTGATGGGAAAAAATAATTAATCTTTTTAATACAACAGCTGGTTTTTATTTTATTTTTAACTTTTTTTTAAAGAATTTAATATAATTTTTTGAACATGAGCATCAATGTTTGGTTGTCTATGTTGGGTATTCCCCAAAAAAGAAGATTGATACTGACATTTCATGGGTCCTTTTCAACTGTTGCTTGAGGTTGGGGGTAGAGTGCCGTGCATGTCTAATAATACATATTTGCTTCTTAAGTGTTTATGTTTTGATGGGAAAAAATAATTAATTTGGTGCATGTTGCAACAATTATTTTCCATTCTTAAGTTTTAAGGCTTCTCAACAGTATCTTAACTTTTAAGTTTTGCCATTGGTTACAAATTACCACATTTAAAATTTTCTTCCCCCATTTTAAAGCAGGAATGTACATTGTAATTTGGAAACCACTGCTTTGCCATAAATGTTCTACTCAAATAAGTTATGACTCTTTTTGCCTAACATCTCAAATGACTCAACCATCAGTCAAGTCATTTATGCCTTACTGGCTGTAAATGAACTGAGCTATTTATGACTATTAACAAACCGAGCTCAAACATGATAACGTGTTTGTGAACAACCTCGTGGGGATGAGGTTCGACTTAAGTATGTATAATATTATACGTTTGTATGTGTAAATGTATAAAAATATACTTATATAGGCTTGAGATTGGATTGCGTAAGTTTGTAAATAAGTTCATATGATATCAAATTATTATTTATATTATCTTGATAATATAAAAAAATCCATTTTATAAAAAAATTATATATAATTTTAACAATACAGTATTGGTGAATCTAACTTTTGTAAGCTCATAAACAAAAAACAACCTATCTAATTAATTCAAATAATATAATTTCATCTTAATTAAGTTTTTTTTTTTTTTTTTTTTTTTAATTTGTTGGTGAAGGAATAAAATATTTTTTTGTTAGTCATAGGAAAAAAAGTAAGTTAATCATGTAAGCTCACGAACAAGCTTAAGTTTGTTCAACAAGAAAATGAATTAAGCTTCAGCATGTAATCTAGTTTGGTAATGATTTCGAGCTCAAATTGTGTACGAAATATAATTAAATTTACAATCCTGAATTTTCACAATGTTGCTTGGCTTGGTTCATTACTTCATTTATAGCCCTTCATATTGCATCCCAACAACTTTATTCTATTTTACCATCTATCAACTATAGTAGTGTCCTACATTTTTGTGTGGATGATTCAATAGTTGATTTATGTATGTGATTCTGGTTCTATCGAATATTAGGTTGTAATATGATGGAAAAACTTTTGAATGTGTTGTGTGAATAATAGATTCTTCTTCTTTCTGATGAAATATTCAAATAGCTAAGAAAAAGAAAAAAATTCTCAACGTAGGGAAACCATATTGCTAGTTGATTTTCTTGAGAAGTTTAAAAGTATCTCTATTTAAATAACATTTGTATTCAATCTATATGGAAGGTGGTTTCTGGTGATGATGATTTACCTAAAAGGGATGATATTGGAGAAAGGCGGAGGAAGCATGAGCTCCGAGTGTTGGCTGGAGCTGGAATCAAATCTGAGGATGATGTTGTGGATGAAGTTGACAATTTTGAGGTTGATGGGGATGCTGACATTGGGGATGGTGATACAGGAGATTCAGAAGATGAATATTACAAACAAGCTGAACAACGACGAGCTGCAAAACTTGCTGCAAAAGCTGAGATGTATTCAAGGTGTGTTTCTGCACTGTGATTAGATGATATACTTTTTGCTACCTCCTAATAGTTATAGTCAGGTTTCTGGATTCCCTCTATGGATTTGAATTTAGTATTACATCTACGAATAAGAAGAATAACTTGTTCAAATCCCTTTATGCTGTATTATACAGTTAAAGTTTACTCTCACGTGCTATAGATTTTTCTGTCCATATGTTTGTGTGCATGTTTGATTATTAATATTATTATTGTTTATCTGTCTTGCAATTTTTATGGTTTTTGAGTGCCAGTCAAATCTTTAATTGCTGTTGCTACACACTTAGATTTTCTGTGGTTCTGGTAGTCTTGTATTCTGAAAACATTTCTGCTTCTGCAGGACCTCAGCGGTAGTCCCATCTTCTCCTGAACCCATTGAGGGAAAACGCTATATCACATACGAGGTGAGCACACCCCCATTTTCACCGGCTTGTTAGATCTTGACCATAATCTTTGTCTCCAAACTCTCATTATATGTTTTCTGTCAAACTTGCTGCAGATGGAGAAGAACAGAGGGCTGACTCGGAACCGCAAGAATCAAACCAAAAATCCTAGGAAGAAGTACAAGGTATTATGACAGACTGCTTGAATGTAACAAATCACTTTATTCTTGTATTTAGTAACTAATCTCTCTCTTTTGTAAAATATGCAGGAGCAACACAAGAAAAAAGTGAATCGTCGGAAAGGGCAGGTGCAGGAGATCAAGAAACCTATTGGTCCTTATGGTGGAGAAGCCTCTGGAATTAATGTAGCAACCAGCCGGAGTGTTAGATTCAAGAACTAAATACCTTTTTTTGTTTCAATTTTTCTACTTTGTCAGTTGCATAGCGCTAGTTGGATCATGTATCATGTTTGTGTCTCCAATCCAAATTTTGGTATCTCATATATATACATATATTTAAAATATAATATTTCAAGAGGAAATGGGCAAGGCTTCAAATAATTAACTTATCTACTGTTTTTTTTTAATTATTATTTTTTACCATAAAAAATGGGATCTCGCACAATGGCACTTTCTCTTTTCACAAGATTTGGTGGAGGGTGAGGTTAGGATGAAAAGGGGGTTAGAGGTATATTTAGGCTAGGTTTGTGATTTTGGAGGTAGGCCTCTAGTAGATATCAATATGACTGTAAATGAGCCAAGCCTAGGATTAAAATATCATGATTGATTTATTTAATTCTATTTGAACATAATGGGTGTTTTTATTATAGGAAAATAGAGAGTTGGCTGCTCATTTTTTTTAATAAAAGAAAATTTAATGATTAGTTAATTAATTTACAGCTCATGAATTGTTCGTAGCTATGATTTTCTCAATTAAAGCTAACAATCCTGCACTAGAATTTTGCCCGAGAGCAAGGCTACTTGATTTCAATTTGCAAAGCCACTATAACATTTCCTGTGTACCTTCTACAGTATTACCAGGAGGTGCTGAATTTGCATTTCTGAATTATGCAGTTCGATTGATTCAAAATAATCTCGATCTATCAAAAACTTAATTGTTCAATCAATCGACTTGCTATCAAACAACTAAAGCTTGAACTTGTTATGCAGAAACCTTAGTCGCAGTCTTGAATTTAAAGATAAACTTTCTAAGACAAATTACAAGATACTTTTGCTCACGATCTACCAACCTAAACTCTAGACTCAACATATGTCAAAACTAAATTATAATATTCAAGAGGAAATGACCAAGGCTTCAAATAATCATGTAATTACTATTATTTTAGTGTTGTCAATGACTGAAATGCATTGGTGGTAATCTTAAGTATTAAATTATCATGATTATTTCATTTAATTTTATTCAAGTTAAGTTCGACCTAATCACGAAATTAGTTTACTTATTCAAGTTTGGTTTCTCATTTTTTTGTCAAAGAAGCTTTGGGTTGATGTTCTTTTTCTAAGAAAGGAAAATTTCCACGATGGTTCGTTTAATTTACTGCCCATGTAATGTTCTTAGCAATGATTTTCCCAATTAAAAGCTTATAACACTTCCTGTGTTCCGTTTAGGTTAATTTGCCCAAATAAGTCATCAAAGATTCACAAACTAAGTCATCAAAGATTGAGTTTTTTTTTTTTTCATTCAATTCTGTTTGTGTTAATGGTTTTTGAAAGTTGAAACCTTTCCAAAAAAATAAAAAGAATAAAAAGATAAGTGAAATAGTTTCTCAAGAATTTATTTACGAACTTCACAAATCGCAACTATTGGATTCGTTAAATATTTATTTATGAACTCCACGTCAAACACAATTTAGGAAACTAAAAGAACTGAAAATCCCAACAACAAAAGCTGAGTAATTGAACTAAATTCTTTATAAAAGCAAACTTAAATACATTGAGGAGGGGAGGAGGTTGACTACAAACCAGAGAGCTGTGGCGTAGAGGACAATGACTAGTGCTTATAACATAAATGCCACGCCAATAATCCTGCAAAAATATTCAACGGTTTGTGTTGGATCAACATAGAACCCATGGAGCCCAAAAATGCGCAGAGGGCAGAGATTAGAAATATAAGATAGAGCGTCGGACGGTCTTTGAACAAGACTGGAACTAGTCTTCCTTCGACGTTTTCCTGTGGAAGAACCATAAAAGTTGCAACTGCTATGGAGGAGATGCAAGCGATTAAATGTCCAACATCCTCTGAACGGAGAGGACTTTCTTGAGGAAATTGTTCCCAAGAATTTGATTTCATCTCGTTCGTCTTGGCGGATTTCAACCTTGGGTTCTAGTTTTTTTGAGATAATGTATCTGTTTGGATACCAATTATTTCAGCGTTTGCGTTTTCCTTTTTTTTTTTTTTTTTGGGCAGGAGACAAAAGCTACTGTTCATGCACTATGCATAAATAGTAATTGAAAATTTTGACTTTCCAGCCCTTTTTAGCACATCAATAGGTTCCGTGTACTGTTCACAGATTCACAAATTTCACTTTTCAGCAATTTTTTTATTAAAAATGAGTCTCATGACTCATTTTTATTAAAAATGAGTCATACATTTAAAAATTATTTTACTACAGTGTTTTCAGTTTTCAGTTTCAGTAAAATAAGTTTTATCTAAACAAACTCAATATATCTCAAAAAAAGGCGAATAGGTTTAGAAGTGTGTATCCTCGCACCTTTTTTTGAGATAATATGTCAAAAATACCCCTAGAAAACGAAATTCTAGAAAACTCCCCACCACCACCAAGCTAGGTAGTGTCAATTTAAAGGAAAAAATCCCAGATTTGATCCAACGGCTTCAAATTCATCTTAGTAGCCACTTTTGATTGTATCACCTTGGCGTAAAGACTAATTTTTAATCTGTATATATTAAGAGGAAAGGATCCAGATTTGATCCAACAGCTTCAAATTCATCTCAATAGCCACTTTTGACTGTATCACTTGGCGTAAAGACTAATTTTTAATTCATATATATTAAGAGAATTCAGAACATTAATTATTGTTTTTTTATTGTAAAAAATATCCCTAAATTAATTAACCAACAAATTAAAAATAGGATTAAAATAGTAAATTGACAAAAGAAAGATAGTTATTACTTTTTTTTACTGTTAAAAATACCCCTACCTTCCAAAAAAAAAAAAAAAAAACCTCCTACCTAAAGAGGTTAAAATAGTAAATTGACAAAAATTTATACTACTATTTAAAGAGTTTCCATTATTTAGACCAGATTATTTTTTTCAAAATACCCCTACACTTGGACAAATTTGGAGGACAATCTTGTAATTCTAAACAACCTGCTACAAAATAACTTTACATCTACTAATCCACTACTAAAGTCTAAAACCTAAGCAATAAAGTTAAACATGTAAAATTAGTAATTTAAAAACTCCTAAATTTTTGCCAAATTTTAAAAAAATAATAATAAAAAAAAAATTTCTTCCCGTCTCTACATTTCTCTCCATCGTTATTTCTAATTGAAATAGATTTTTCGTCAGTTGCACATTAACAACAAACACATAATACTTATCAGACTTTAATCACATCCTTAATTTTTTTTTTTTTGATTAAAAAATGTAGTAATCTCAAATTATAATGAATGTAAATTATTAAAATTTACAAAAAAGAAAAAAGAAAAAAGAGTTTTTAGTTTAAATTACTAAACAGTTTGACTTTCTCCAATCTAGAAGGATTCTCTTCATTATGAGACTGATTGGATTTGTTAAATTATCTTGAATTTGAGTTCGATAGAGAAGCTATGATTGTACTTGGAGGATTTCGGTTTCCTCGGAGATTTCTGAGCGTATTTTTTTCAAGCCTATTTGTGAGGCAGACTTGATACTTTAGAGATGAAGCAGAGGGGTGGTGATTTGGTTGTGGAACCTTTCCAAGGAGCCTTTCAGTGAGGCGACTGAGGTGCATTGGATACTGGAGAAACGGGGTAAGATAAGGGAGCACCTCTGTGGGATAAGGAAGCACCTTTATCGGAAAAATGGGTTCCTGGATGTGTTTTTGAATTTGAGACGGGATCATATAAAGGAGATGCTGTGTCATATAGAGAATCTTGTATAAAGGAGATACTGTTTGAATAGAATGATAGAAAAAGAAATGAACTAAATTTATTAAGAAATCTATCACATGAGTCCACATTTTTCCCTTCCCTTTGATTCATTTTCTCCTCTTCCATTCTCTTCTTTCAAATCAAACATAGGGTTAACCTTTTCTGGATGGCTTTCTAATATTTGCATATCTTTTGTTATTGGATTTTCATGTTTTTGTTTTTCCTGCTTCCCCAAAACACCAAAGTCTACCTTCGTCTCTTTACCGGAAAAATGGATCTGGTTTGTAGTCAATCTAATTCATGCCAAGTATTCACCATCAAACAGGGTCGTAGAGGTCCGATCTTAGTTCCCTATGACATCCAAGGGTGTAAATCGTTTGCAAAGAAGGCAGCAAAAGGACTCACGAAAAAGAAAACACACGAGGGGGCAATAGGAGGCAGAGGAAGAGAGAGAAGCATAAGTGGAGGTTGAGATGGAAAGGCTATCCGAGACATCAATAAGGACTCGAACCCAGCTTCACATATCCAGAAAACAGGTAGGCCTTAAGTTGGGTTCCCTTTCTCACAAGCCAATGGTGGTGTCGAAGGACAAGATGAGAGTTGGGATGGATTGGAGAGGGAAAAAGGAAGTGGAGGGAGAGACGGAGGAAGCATGGGAGGAGGTCAGAAAGAGGAGGCGGTCCCAAACATCAAAAGGGAAACTCTACACATTGAAAGAAACAGAAGGTCTAAAGTTGGGTTTGGTGTCTCACAAGCCAATGGCAGTGTTGAAAGGTGAGGTGGAAGTCCAGATGAATGTCGAGATGCAGAAGGAGAGGGGAGCAGATTAGAGGCAAATCAAGCTTGAGATGGAGAAGGCAAGGGAAGCTCATTAGGTGAGAGTCAAGGTCAAGATAGAGGAGAGGGAAGTGCATCAAGAGAAAATCAAGGTGGAGATAGAAATGCAGAGGGAAGTAGATCAAACGATGACAAAGACAAACGCAAACGCCAACGTAGAGGTGGTGGTGACATAGAACAATGAGTAAAAGAAAATAACCTAGAAGTGATTGACTTCTCTGGAATACCACAGGCATTTTTGGCCATAATTGGCGTGATAACAGTTGCCACATAAAGGATTACCTGTATTACACATGGAACATAGAGTATATAAAGATTTCCTCCTGATCCACTTACCTCTCCTCTATCTTGACCTTGACTCTCACCTAATTAGCTTCCCTCGCCTTCTCCATCTCGAGCTTGATTTGCCCCTGATCTGCTACCCTCTCCTTCTGCATCTTGACATTCATCTGGACTTCCACCTCGCCTTTCAACACTGCCATTGGCTTGTGAGACACCAAACCCAACTTCAGACCTTTTGTTTCTTTCAATGTGTAGAGTTTCCCTTTTGATGTTTGGGACCGCCTTCTCTTCCTGACCTCCTCCCATGCTTCCTCCATCTCTCCCTCCACTTCCTTTTTCCCTCTCCAATCCATCCCAACTTTCATCTTGTCCTTCGACACCACCATTAGCTTGTGAGAAAGGGAACCCAATTTGAGGCCTACCTGTTTTTTGGATATGTGGATCTGGGTTCGGGTCCCTATTGATGTCTCGGATAGCCTTTCCATCTCAACCTCCACTTATGCTTCTCTCTCTTCCTCTGCCTCCTATTGCCCTCTCGTGTGTTTTCTTTTTGGCTAGTCCTTTTGTTGCCTTTTCTGCAAACGATTTACATCCTTGGATGTCATAAGGAACTAAGATCGGATCTCTACAACCCTGTTTGATGGTGAATACTTGGCATGAATTAGATTGACCACAGACCAGATCCATTTTTCCGGTAAAGAGATGGAGGTAGACTTTGGTGTTCTGGGGAAGCAGGAAAAACAAAAACATGAAAATCCAATAACAAAAGATATACAAATATTAGAAAGCCATCCAGAAAAGGTTAACCCTATGTTTGATTTGAAAGAATAGAATAGAAGAGAAGAGAAAATGAATCAAGGGGAAGGGAAAAAATGTGGACTCATGTGATAGATTTCTTAATAAATTTAGTTCATTTCTTTTTCTATCATTCTATTCAAACAGTATCTCCTTTATACAAGATAGGGGAGCATTCTCTATCTGACACAGCATCTCCTTTATACGATCCTGTCTTGAATTCAAACACACATCTAGGAACCCATTTTTCCAATAGAGGTGCTTCCTTATCCCACAAAGGTGCTCCCCTATCTTACCCCGTTTCTCCAGTATCCAACGCACCTCAGTCGCCTCACTAAAAGGCTCCTTGGAAAGGTTTCACGACCACTTCACGACCCCTTTACTTCGTCTCTAAATTATATATATAAAATAAAAACACAATTTTTTTTTTGCTACAAAATGAATATGTAATATTTGTTCATTTTTTGAAGCTATCCTCGTGACATTTTTGGTTTTATTAATAATTCTAAATAAGTAATATTAATGAGAAAACATGTAAACCTAAATGAAAAATTATAATACTACAAAAAATAATATAAGTCTCATCACTGGAGTGAATGTATATGCAATTTCTTTTTCTTTTTTTGTTGAGAAACCTTCCCATCAAGAGAAGGGATGTATATGCAATTTCTAATTGTTGCATTTTATAATGATCTCATTACTAATAAATTTTTGTAACAATTATGCTATAATTCAAACATTCTTCAAAAACATTTTATGCTATAATACAAACATTCTTCAAAAAAAATTTATAAAAAACAAACATTATCACAATTTATATAAAACATTACAACTTTAACTTTAAAGAGGGCCTACAAACCTAAGTACTGTGGCGTAGAGGAGAGTTACCAGTGCAGAAATCATTGAAGCCACGACATAAATCCCGTAGGCTGTGTTTGGATGGCAACATTTGGATTTGAAATCCATTGATTTAAAATGCCTTGATTTAAAATCCCTTGATTTTGAAATTTTTTGTTTGGATCATTTTAAACAATGAAGAATTTGAAATTCATCATTTAAAATTTCATTGTTTGGATACATAAATTTGGATTTGGATTTGAATTTAGATTTAAAATCAATAAAATATATTTTTTAATTATTATTTTTCTTAATCATTCTACATTTTAATTTTAAATACATGAGGTAATATTAATAATCCAATTAACATGATGATGATTAAAAATTATAGAAATAATTGGCCTAACATTAATCACAATTCCAGAACAACAAAAAATTGATCAAACTATAAAAAAGTATAGCTTTCACACACACACACACAAACGGTATGTTGATATAAGAATGCCCAGGTTCAAGAACCCATTGATCTATGCTGTAACAAGTCCAAAACTTAGAAAATATGATACCAATCACAACAACAAACAAACCCCACTTCCAAAATTCAAGAACCCATCAATCTCAGCAGTAATAAAAACCAAAACTTGGTAACTAAATATGATACCAATAACAAAAAAAAAACAGACCCCATTTCCAAAAACCAATATTCTGATCAAAGAATCATAGATCAACCATTTTAACTAACACACATAAATGAGTGATCCAAATCCACATTTTAATATGTACATATAAAGGAAAATAAAGAACAACCCATCAAAGCAAAGTCATATATACCAGAAGCAAACCCTCTGTGGAACGCTGGGATCGGTATGAGGCAGCCATTGAAGCCCACAACAACCTTGAAGACATGTTGGAAACTTTAAACCCAAAAACAAAAAACTACTGCCCTTTCTATTTCTCTCTCCCTCAACTCACAAAACACACTACACAAATATTTTTTTCTCTTATAAATTCTAATAAATTAGGTGGGGTTTGGAGAGTTGGTGGGGGTGTTCCAAACTTCCAATCACTATATTTTTAAGCCACCAGCGAGAAGAACTTTGGAGCCAGTTGAGAATTTTGGGTAGTTTAGAATGTTCTATAAGGAAGGGGAGACCATCATCCTCAATATGTAAGGCTCTCTTCAATTCTTTATCAGAACATCCTTTGCCTACTGAACAACTTTTGCTTAGGCATTGGGTTAATGTTGATGTTGGTGCATCGCAAGATGGTATTATATCACTTAATTTAATGGAATAGATTATATAAGAGGAAATGCCCTTGTACACAGAGACACAAACGTACAGAGGCTTGCTAAGATCTACTCCTAATGATGGCAATCGCAAAAGAGAGCTAATACTAAGACATAGTTACTGTCCTACTAAAAGGACACGGGCAAGGTAGAACAAGCACTTCAACAACAACCTCAAGCATTTGTGTTACACTCATGCATAAAGATGTTGTAGTTTACCACTTCACTTTGCGTTACACACACACAATGAGTCTTGAAAAAAATGAACCAAAAGCTTATAACAATTCACATGCTCTATTTATGTATATCTACAGTTCATAGAAGCATTTCATCAAACAAATAATTTGCATTACAAACCCACAAACGAAAATAGAAATAGAAAATAAAGACAAACTCAAAACAAACCATTGAAAATACTATGAAATAAAACCCACAAACAAATCAAACGAATCCCAAACAAAACCCACACTCAAATCAAAGGAAACCCAAACAAACCCACCAAAAAAAAAAAAAAAAAAAAAAAACCCACAGAAAACGCCAGAGCCTTTATGATTCAGATTTAGTAGAAAGAGAGAAATAGAGAGGATACAGATGAGGAAAAGTGTAGAGAGAGACAAACCTTGCTGCGAGAAAGAGCAAGAAGAAAAGCTTGGCAGAGAGAGCGTGACAAAGAGTAGCCGATGAAGAGAAGCACGAGCGTGAGGGCTGGGCGAGGGATTTCTAAATTCCTGGGTTTGGAAGGGTATTTCAAATCCATGGATTTTGACCCTGAAATCCAAGATGTATTTGGGCCAAATCCAAATCCAATTCTTTTAAGTTATTCAAATAAAGGATTTGGATTTGGGCCCTCTCAAATCCAAATTCAAATTCAAATTCATGTCATCCAAACAGACCAGTAAACTCTTTCAACCCTTGGCTTGTGCTGAACCATCAGGGAACTGAAGGAGCCCAGAACTGGCCTCTGAAGAAGACTAGAACTGGCCTTCCGTCCACAATATCTTGTGGAATTAACATAGAAATCGTAGCCGTAGTGGAGGAGATGTAAACCATTGATTTCATCGAGCATAATGTAGCGATCAAATTTGGAATCAAAACACTACTTAAAAACTGAAGAAGCCTTTTCTGAAGCGATTTTTCTGGAGATACTGACTTCATCTCTTTTTCAGAAAGAGCTCTATGGTGACTGCAAAAAAAATTAGAAAGAGATAAAAAGAGTAAAGTAACCGATTGGGTCAAGATCAGCCCTCCATCGCTTTGAAAATACGACAGCAAAGCAGTCCCGCGCAGTCTCAAAAAGCTGTGGGCCTCATACATGGGTCAGGCCTACCACTTTCGTGAGAGCCCAAGACAACCTGACTAATATTACACTATTCCCCATATAATAATAGTATTTATTTCTATTAAATCAATTACCGTTTCTTGTTCCATTTGTTTCTGATAGGTAAAAAGAGATGAAAAATTTGTTATTTATTGATAGTGGTGGATTATTAATGGTTGTTAATATTAAACTCAGATAAAAATTAATATAAACTTGTCAACTCAGCTTAATTATATAAAAAAAATGTTTAACAATTTTTTTGTATGAAGCATTACTTATGGGAAAAACTAAAAATGGTTGCTTGCCACGTGGTGATTTAGTCCAACATGTCAATTGGTAAAGCTTAGTATGCTTCTCTTTTAAAAGTGTACATTACATGTTCTTCCTACTTAATAATTTTGTTTTATGGGTTTGGCCCACTTTTGTGAGAGCCCGAGACTACCTGACTATTATAACAGTATTACCCATATAATAATAGTATTTATTTCTACTAAATCAATTACTGTTTCTTGTTCCATTTGTTTTTTATAGGTAAAAAAAGATGACAAGTTTGTTATTTACTGATGTGATGGATGGTTAATGATATGTAAAAAAATTATGTTAGTATTTGAATTAAATAAGAACCAATATAAACTTGTTAACTCAGCTTAATTATACAAAAAACGTTTAACAAATTTTTTGTATGTAGCATTACTTTGGAAAAAACTAAAAATGGTTGATTGCCACACGGTGATTTAGTCCATGCCAATTTTATGAACTGAAAACTTCACATGTCAAATATTGGAAGCTCAAAAATGTCAATTGGTAAAGCTTAGTATATGCTTCTCTTTTAAAAGTGTCCATTATATGTTCTTTCTACTTAATAATTTTGTTTTCCGTGTATGTTTGTGTGGGGTCCATGGGCCTGATAGCCTCAGCCTAGCGTGTAGTAAGCCCAAGGCCCATGCCGAGGAAGACTGACCATCCGAGACTATAATGGGGAAGGCCTCTTTTTCGGTTACAGGTCGAGAACCTCTTTGTCCTCGGCATGCCAAGGATGAATTTTGGAAGGGACAAGCCCAGGGCAAGCTGTCACCTCCGCACTTAATACATTCACCTAACCCCTCTGGCCGCATTAATGATGATACAACCCTTTGGCAGGGCAGCGTTGATCAGAGTGAACCACTTGAGTGCTGATAAGACTTCTGTTGGAATGGGCAATCAGAAGAAAGGCGAATAGATGATCAACAGATGGAAGAGCGAGAGAGGACAATGAGGACTATATAAGAAAAGCAAGTAAAGTAAAAAAGAGGAGAGGAGAAGGCCAAAGCAAAAGGGCTCCTCGGCCATGGGCCGAGGAGCATTCCCCGGTTGTAAATAGTTATTTTTTTATATAAAAGAAAAGAAGTTCATGCATGGTGAATGATGACCAGCTCCTAAACTTTCTACCCATTCTCTACAAATTTATTGTTGGGCTTGTTGGATTGACAACCCTTTTATATTCTAGGTCTAATCCAAATTGTGTCCTTATAGTTTGTTTCTCCAAAAAAAAAAAAAAAGAAAAAAAAAAAAAAAAGAAAAGAAAAAGAACAAGAAGTCCTCAACTTTTTTTTTTCCTGCATATATATTCTTTGTACTTATAATCTCAATTTTTGCTAGTGGATTCTTCATGAAGTGGAGAGTCTAGAGACCTATATATATATCACTATCACTTATTGAGTTTTTCTCCCATCATGACCATATTACATGTGTCAAATTAATTTTTCGCTCCAATAAACTCTAAATTAACGATGTGGTTATGCCTTAATTGAAACTTTCATAGATTGAATGAATTAATTAATTTGGGTAATTAGTTAATTTAATTGGGGTAAAAAAAAGTGACATTTTTGCTTATAGTTCCTTTAGCAACAATAAAAACAAAAACAAACAAACAAACAAAATCAACAAATCATGGGTTGGATGCATGGTGTGCTAGTTACCCCAATTTGTTTCGTACCTAAATTATACTTTGATTAATTTTCTATTTGCCAACAAAAAATTTGAAACAAAAAACCAATAAAACACAAAAGAAAATTTAATAATAATTAAACGCAATAAAAAATATGGAAAATAATTGTGCTATTTAGTCAAAATAATTATATATTTGTAAGCTCATGAAGTTTTTGTTTCTCTAATAGATAAGTTTTATCTAATAAGGACTTCATATTGAAAAGAGAAGTTACCCCAATTTTCTAATCTTGATAATATGAAAAATTCTCTTCCAAATTTTTCAAAAATTTCATAGAAAACAAATTAATCCCTACTAGGTTACCTAGCTAGTGAGATCATTGGTATGTGGCATAACTTAAAGTTATAAACTCAGAGTTCTCTAGTTTAATCTACCATGCTATTCGTATGTGGAGTTTTCGAGATGTCTTATGAGTAATGAGTGAAATAATCTAACCAAAGACTGAAATACTATTTTGTTTAAAATTTTCAAGAATTTTATAACCAACTAACTAACTAGTTAGTGCTTGCATGGAAAAAATATTTAGGGTTCAAATCTACGATTCTCACCCTATTGAATTATAATAAATAAATAAATAAATCAATCAATAAATAAGGAGACAACTTGGTAATAACTAACCACACAGCAAGACTTAACAGAATTATTTATAACACTGTATTTATACATAATAAGTAAATCTTATTCATAGTCATTGTAATTAATTGGTGTGCTTAAGGAGCGGGCCTACAAACCAAAGAGCTGCGGCATTAAGGACAATTGCAAGTGCTGACAACATGGAAGCAATGGCAGAAATCCTGAAAATTTTTCCAACCCTTGGCTTGTGTTGGAGCATCAAGGCACTAAATGCTCCCAAAAACGCGAAAAGGATGAACATTAGAAACATATGATAGTCTGGCGGTCGGTCTTTGAAGAAAGCCGGAACTGGACTTCCGTCTACGTTTTCATGTGGAAGAACTATAGAAATGGTAGCTGCAGTGGAGGATATGTACAATATAGATTTCATCGGGCACAAGTTCAAGGATTTGTGAACCACGACGTTCATTGAAAGGGGAAGAAGGCTTTCTGGAATGGGAAGTACTGAAACTTCGGAAATTTCTTTTGCTGTAGTTGAAAGTATATTGAAACTGAACAAGTAACCATTTTTTTTTAAATGAATGAACAAGTAACATTTCAAAAGTATGGACCCCGCAAGGGCCAGCATTGACGGACCGAAACTTTCTTTGAAATTTATCCGCGAAAATTCCGAGTCAAGTCTAGCTATAAGCCTATAACGCGGCTTGACCGATTAAAATGACAATTTTTTTGTGCTATATTAATTTTATTACTACAATTATACCGGGATAAACAGTGAGTAGTAGAAAAAATAAATTGTAAATTTATATGAAAGTGAAATGTCCAATTTTTTTTTTTCTATTAACAATTTATAACATAAAAAAAAATTGTGGTACAAAAATTTGCAATCCTAAATCAGCTTATCATTTTAATTCATTATTTTTTTTTTTGTCACTTATAATTTACCATGTTAAAATTGTACCAAAATTATGTTACTATATAAGTTATCCTAAATTTTCTTCGCGGCAATCTTGAGTCAAAAAGTCTAAACCGCGTTGAAATATGTGATAACTGGGGAAACATGCCATTTTCATTGGCCAAAGAAATCAAGAAAATTTGTATAATGAGGGTTAATGGGTTTGATATTTCCGAGAATTTTCTTTTTTGACTTCTTGTTCTCGACTAAACAAGTACGCGGTACAATAATTTGCATTGCTTTTTCTAAATACGTTTTGAAATCACACTATTACATTATTGCGATTCTAGTATATACACATACTGCACTCAATTGCGGCAGTAGAAAACTTAAAATGCTATCCCGCGGGTCTGCAGTTGTCTCTAGACGCTGCCCTGTTAAAGGTTGTTAAATATATTAGCAACATGATGCAGGGACGGAATCAAGATTTGGAAGGAGAAGAGGGTGAGTAAAGAAAAAAAAAAAAAAAAAGAGATAAATGCACTTTTAGTTCATACATTTTAAAGTTTTTTCATTTTAGTCTCTACATTTTATTTTTACCACTCTTAGTCCCTAAATCAATTAACACCCTTCATTTAAGTCTTTGAAGCTAACTTCCGTCACTAATCTAACAGGGACACTAACGGATGAATAAAATAATATTTCAAAATATTAGATTATAATTTAAAATATTTATTTTTTAATTTTAACAAAAGAAAAAATATGAGTTAAAAATTTAAAAAAGAAAAAAGAAAAAAGAACACACCAAAAACATAAGAACAAGAACAACTTGTTCCTGACCCTCTGGACCACAATGTCCCATGAGTAAACAGACCTGGGTGCACACATAAGGGTAGAGAGGATGGTGTCAGTGGCAAAGACGGTGGCTTTGTCCTCGTTGGCGAGGCGGCGGATGACAGGGTCACCACGTGTTCAAGACGGCGCTCATTCTTGGGAGTGATGCGGTTAAAAGATCGATCATAGAACTTGAGAGCATCGTAGAGGAGGAAGTCCTTGAGTTCAGGGACGGAGAAGGAGAGCTTGGAGAACTTGAAAACTGGTGGTGGGGCCGATGACATGGAGCTAGTGATGGGTGGCAACGGTGAAGGGAGAGCAGTGATGGGTGGGTTTGTTCTCTCCTTTCTCTGTCTCGGCCCATCTCTCTCAGATCGGCGTGGAGGGTGTGGGTTTGTGGGGATCGGCATGGTGGAGGGTGTTTGTTTGTGGAGATCAGCGTTTGTGGTGGACATCGGCGTTTGTGGTCGAGGTTGAGGTGTGGGTCACAGTGGTTATAGGTTGTGGAATCGATGAATCGGTGGTTGGGTTATGGAAATCGATGACTCGGTTGTGGGAATTGGTGGCTAGGTTGTGGGATTCGATGAGTGGTTTGTGTGGATTTGGGTTTGTGGGTATGGATTTGGTAGTGGTGGCGGTGGTGGTGTTGTTGGATTTTAGGTGGTGGTGGTGGTGGTGGTGTCTGCTGTGCTGTAGGTTTGATGTCGTTATTGGGTTTGATGAGAAAGAGCTTCATTTAATTTAAATAAAAAATGACCAATTAGCAAATTTGGAAAATGTCGTTGTTGGGTTTGCTCTTTGATTCTGGGTTTGATGTTGTTGCTGGGTTTGATGTTGTTGCTGGAGATTTATTATAGGGAAGAACACAAAGAACATGAACATGTTCTTCATGTTTTTCCCAAAAAAAAAAGAGAAACAAGATTAATTAAAAATCTTTTCTTTTCTTTTTAAATTTTATTATTATTTTATTCATTCGTCAGTGTTCCGTTAAATTAGTGACTGAAGTTAGCTTCAAGGACTTAAATGAAGGGCGTTAATTGGTTTAGGGACTAAAAGTGGTAAAAATAAAATGCAAGGACTAAAATGTCAAAATGTCAAAATGTAGAGATTAAAAGTGCATTTACGCCCAAAAAAAAAAAAAAAAAAATTTTGGTATAGACCAAACTTAACATAAGCTTGTTCAATTGCATTGTGTTAATTAACATCATAATTATATTCGTGGTAATTCTAGATTATTCATTCTTTCTTTTTTGAGAATTCTAGATTATTATGTAATGAACTATTATCAATTGTATATATGGTGATTTTTCAAAAATTTATTTGATGGATTTTAGCTATTGGGACATCAAACTAGATGTTGACAATATTGCATTTTCAATATGAGTTTCTAAATTATTTTGAATTTTTCTTAATAAAAAAAAATCAAAATTGAACATTATTTTTCCATGATCTTAAAAGAAAAAGGCAACAATAATTAATTATAAGGAATTTATCCTACATCTACCTAACCATTTAAATAATATTTTGACATAAGATTGACAAATTTCTCTCATTTCTTAAAAAGTTACACTACCAAAAAATTTATTACAGCAAACTCATTATATAATTTTTTTAATAAAAAAATTAACAATATTATTACATCAAACACAACTAAAAACTTTTTAAAAAGTAACTTAAATAAAAAATATCAAACACTTCACAGTTCACATCGAGTGAACTGAAAATCATATGATTTGATATAGTGTTAGATTTGTGTTTTACCTTTAATGTCAATATTAGTTTGTTTGTAGGTAATTCATGTTACTTTTGGGGTAATTGGGTTTTAATTCATATTATTTTTTGGCCAATTGGGTTTCTTTAAACCAAATTTGTGCTTTATTATTATTATTTTTTTGTTATTATCCAGAGGTTATTGTAATTATTCTTCAGGCAACTGGGCAAAAGGGAGAGAATAAAACATATACTTTGATTTTATGGGCCAATTTATAACTTTTTGGAGGGAGGGGGCCAAGATTACATATTTTGGGGCAAATTGAAAATTTTCTTTGTGTACACACATACTAAGAATTTTTTTTTCTCAAAATCTCTGATGCGATGTATTATACCATGTTGTATATGTTAGAGTGGATGCGAAAGGGGAAGCATAAAATAGAAACATCGAAAACATGAAGGTTACGTGGTTTAGCTATGTCATCCTATATTCACAAAGAAATCCCTTTAGGGCTACATCTTTATTATATAAAAGTGTAGTACAATAACCCATGTGTGTTACAATGAACCCTAATATAAGTATATATAGGCGATTAAACCCTAGAATACTACTACAAACAGGAGTGGGCATGAGCCTATTACATTGGGCTAATATGTCTAATATATCTGTTAGAGATATATCTGTTGTAGGAAGGAAAATTTCTAAATATGTATCTATTAGAGATATATTAGACATATTAGTATTGGCCCAAGCCCAATGTAATAAACCTAAGTCCAGTCCTATTTGTACTAGTAGTCTAGGGTTTAGTTGCCTATATATACTTATGTTAGGGTTTATTGTAATATAGGTTTTGTACTACACTCTTATACAATAAAGATGTAGCCCTTAAGGGATTCTTTCGTAGATTTAGGTCGACAAGGCTAAACCACGTAACCCTTGTGTTCTTGGTGTTCTTATTTTATGCTTTCCCTTCAGTATTCACTCTAGCATATACAACACAGTATAATACATTGCGTTGCTAATAATATATTTAACATCGTATCAGAGCCAAACTTCATTCTTGGCATTAAACAACTATCTCTATGCAGCAAAGAAGTTTCCCATGTGCTCAACATAGATCCACCACAATGACATTGCTTACCCATAGATCTAGACTTCACAGCTTCACACAACTCCCACAGAATTACTGTTTTTGTCTCATCACCATGTCTTCAATCTCTCAAGCATGCCGTGCCTCCCCAGGTCTACTTCGCACGCAGCAAAACCCTCTTGTGATGTCATCCTGATGACGTGGCTCTGACCTAGACTAGGGCTGACGTAGCTAGGGCTTGCATGGCGTTGACGTGGCTAGATGATGTCATGATGACATCACCAAAGGGTTTTGGCATGTGGCTGGCATGTGCGAAGTCCACTAGCGTGTGGAGTAGAAGCTAGAAATCTTGGAGGCGCATAAGGGCGCGTGTAAAGTCGAATGAAGGTCATATTTTCGAGCTAGGTAGATCGGCGAACGACAAGGCCTTCATGGCAACTTGTATGCCCAGAAGACGATCTGGGAGTCAGGAATCTGTAGCAGTGCATGTGAGATTTTTTAGAGACAACTGCAGCGTGTTGCAAGGCTTCAAGGGACTGGATTTCTAGGTTTTCCTTACGGGAGGTCGAGGAGCATGCCTGTGGGGTTGGTTTTGTCATGCGAAGGCTTAATTTGCACAGATCTGAATGAAAAGGCATGACATGCTTGAGAATCGAAGACATGGCAGCGAGACATCAACGGTAATTTCATAGGAGCTGTGTGAAGCCGTGAAGTCTAGATCTGTGGGCAAGCAGTGTTACTGTGGTGGATTTGTGTTGAGCATATAGGAAACTTCTTTGCTGCGTAGAGATAGTTGTTTAATGCCACGAACAAAGTTTAGCTCTGATACTATGTTAAATATATTATTAGCAACACGATGTGTTATACCATGTTGTATATGCTAGAGTGGATACTGAAGGGAAAGCATAAAATAGGAACACCGAGAACACGAGAATTACGTGATTCAGCCTTGTCGGCCTAAATCTATAGAGGAATCTCTTAAGAGCTACATCTTTATTGTATAAGAGTGTAGTACAAAACCTATGTTACATTGAACCTTAACATAAGTATATATAGGTGACTAAACCCTAGACTACTAGTACAAGTAGGACTAGGCTTGAGCCTATTACATTGGGCTAATATGTCTAATATATCTCTAACACCCTGCCTAAAACTCAAGGTGGAAGCTCGATGAAGGCTTGAGGCCTATTACATTAGGCCTATCTTGCTCAGTTTTTTGCCTAAATTCCAATTTTGGACTCCGTTTCTTCATTTGAAGCTCCGAAATTGGTCAATTGACATATTCTTCATTATGGTTTCTTTAAAGGCATTCTTTCAAGGCATCTCCAAGGGATCTTCTCATGCTTATCCAACCTCAAGCCTTCATCGAGCTTTTGCCTTGAGTTTGAGGGAGGGTATTAGAGATATATTAGACATATTAGTCTAATGTAATAGGCCCAAGCCCAGTCGTACTTGTACTAGTAGTCTAGGGTTTAGTCGCCTATATATACTCATGTTAGGGTTCATTGTAACACATGTTTTGTACTAACCTTTATACACTAAAAATGTAGCCCTTGAGGGATTCCTCTATGGATGTAGGCCAACAAGGCTGAAACACGTAACCCTTGTGTTCTCAGTGTTCCTATTCTATGCTTCTCTTTCCGCATCCACTCTAGCATATACAACATGGTATAACACATCGCGTTGCTAATAATATATTTAGTAGTATCTTTGCTAATGACATCAAGTGTTAAATTGCTAATGCTACATACAAAAATGATCAAGGGTGCATTATTTTCCCTCTGGTTACTAGAAATAACTATAATAAATAGAAGATATATTACTTCAATTTTACATAAATGCACATTGATCTGTTTAGTCTTAATTCTAAGGCCAATTTTGGTCTAGACTAGATTATAGGATGTGGCGGAATTTTCTGACATTCAACTGATTTGGCCATTTAAAAACAGAACTACAAAACAACATCTGTAGAATATATCACAGAAGTGGTTTTTGCTATTATTGCCATTATTTTCTGAATGCCTACTCCTAGATAGTCATGCAATGGAGAATCTCCATCCCTACGAGCATGGATTGGTCTCCCTTGAATAGAGGATCACATTGTTGGATGATGTGTTGGAGAAATTTTGCTTGTAGACTTCAAATTTTCATTAGTAAGCAATGAGTGGTAGTTATTTTCAGCCAATAATTACCACACAATAACCACTACACTTTTACAAGAGCTACAGATTTCATTAAGATTTTTTGAAAAACTCAACCTTCCATACATTACAAGATAGATGCATTGATACCATGGGGATAGGCCCAATAAATAAATTAAAAATGTGGAGTGCATTTCCTACCACCACCCTATGATTTGTTCATCCCATTGAACTTAGTTCTCAAGACCTCTAGTCCCTAGTTTGGGTCACCTCATATGTGGTTCACGATCTTATTTAGATTTTCAACCATATCTCCACCAATGTTTACTAGACCATTTGACTGTATATAATATTTATAGATTCCTTTTCCTCATACACACTAAGGCAAAAATTATAGACAATGATGCTATTATCAAATCATGTGCTAAAACATTTTGTATAATTTTTTGTTAGGGTTTTGGCTGGGCCTTGGTTGACAAAGTTAATCAATTCTTAGCCAAGCAATTAATTAGATAATTATGTTTCATATCCGAATTGATGAACATCACATGAACATGGATCACACAGAGGCAACCAAAATGGTGAACTCGAGAAACCAACAAATCAATTCACAATAAAAACCTTCAGGGGGATTTAACTTACAATCCCCTAGGTAGACAAATTCACTAAAATAGAATGAAAGTTTATACAACAGACTTAATCCTAAATCTAACTCTTATAGTCTTACTAACGTGACAACATATAGCTCCAAATCCACGGACTCTTCTATTTTGGATTTGTTTCACATGAATGTCCTTTCACAATTCCAAAAAAACCTTTCAAATATTTGGACCAGTGAATTGGATGTAAATTGGATACAACAACATTACTTGATCACCAAATCTTTTGTATAATCATAGGTCTCCTGTTGATGCTTCAAGAGAGCATGGAAAAATACTGTGTACAAAACACTACTCTTCCATAGACTTAAAAGCGTGCTCTAGGTTTACTTGTATAGTATACTTGAAATGTGTTGGGGCCAATTCTTTTGTTGCCAATATGATATTTGGGAAGCTAAGACCAAGACTCAACTTTGGGCTTGGAATATGGTCCAAATGCTATCGGTGAAGTGTGAAAGGTCCATTTTTACTCAAGTTTTGGATTGTGTCCAAAAAAAAATCATGATAAGGCCCCAAAAGTACCTCTTACAAAGATGAGCTAACACAAAGGATTGTCCACCACAAATAAGTGCTTAAATAATAGTCATGTGGTTAACAAGAGAACTATCCAACGGTAGTGTGGGGGGGAAAAAGCTCAACCTTACGTAGTGGGCCTAGGGCCCTATTTGAAGATTACTGTGTGTCCAAAGAGAAGGAATCGATTGAGATGGAGTCTATCTAGAAGAAAGGTACCTGGAAATGAAGGAGGAGTACAATCCAAAGAGGTCACTAGTGGTCCGAAGAGGTTTTACTCCTCAAATACGAATAGTCTCGATCAATCAAACGTGTGGAAGGTCCAAACGATCTTCCTAGCAACTCCATTGATAAAGATAAGCTCTGGGTATGTTTGGAGACGATAAGAGCGAAGAAATATCTAAAGAAAAAGCTGCTACCACTGTATTAAATGCACTGCAGCAACTTTTCTGGTCGCATTTATGTGGAGGAGAAGACTCCTGAACAGTGTAACCTCAGCTACCACCGCTCCTAAAAAGCTAAAGAAGATACATGACGTGACATATACTCAAGTAGGCACACAGATGAAGAACAAGTGGACGATATGGATGATATGGAAAGATGCTATATAAAGAAGAAGGGCTCCTGATAAGAAGGGGAGAGAGGATGATAGAGGAAGAAAGAAAGGCTTTACTGTAGCTCTAAGAACTGTAATCACTATTCAGGTTTATCATAAGCCTCTTCGGACTTCAATTCATTTCGTCTTTACGTACATCATTATGCTGGATTATACTTGGAGGTTGTAATCAATCGTTGTTAATTCCATAATCTACCTAGCTCTATCATCCATGCTCTACAAATTTATTGTTTTGGGCTTGGGCCACAAATCCTAACCCCACAGGTAGATTTCTAGAAAATTAATAAATGTATTTGCATGGTAAAAATTATGCATTTCTTCCATAGTCGGTTAATATAAAAGTGAGCTCATTGTAACAAGTACATGAGGAAATTGTCCAGAAGTGAATATGATAGACCTCCAGTAGTAATGTCTGATAAGTTAATAAATGTGTCTATATGATAAAAATCATATGTTTTTTTTTCATTTTTATTAGGTCAATATGAGGGAAAAATTCCATAGTATCCTAGACATTATGACCATCATTATAATAGCAATAAACAAAAATTAAAGGCTTCATAATTACAAGTAAAAGAGGAAAAAATTAGGACGAAATGAAGGAAGAGAAAGACCTCAAGTTTCGTGAAGCAAATATTAACTAAGGTTCTTATGCCCATGATAGAATATATGGAAGGATGTGTGGTAAATGATGGAAACTACTCTTATATGGGTGGGTGAGCAAATATATGGTGATGTGGGAATAAAATGGCAAAGGTACTTGGCTATTTTTTGCCATGGTGAAGATAGACTGGTGGCTAATCATGAGACCTTTATGGTGCTAGGTTTTGTTAGAAAGTAGAAGGAATGTTTGTGACTTGATGGGTATGGGCTTTAATGAACTAAAAAAGGAATTTATTTATGAATTAAGGGCTAAAAATAGCAAGATTGATGGAGACTTTGAGAGGCTTTTGTCCCCCTAATGAGTAATGGTTCTTTCCTTTTATAGTGAAGCTTAGGGAGCAATTAGCAAAATCCAAAAACTTTGGGTTGGATCAATAAGAGAATTTTCAGAGTATCCATCATGAGATTTGCCCAAAAATGGTGTGAGCTTCTTTTTGAATGTTTATCTCCTTTGAGTAATGTTAGATGGAGTTGAAATTCAGAGCATCTATCCTAAGATTTAGTAAAAAATGGTGTGATTTGCTTTTGGGTATTTTATCTTCTTTGGGTAATGTCATTAAATGCTAGGATTTAGAGATTGATCTTAGCCAATAAGATCAAGACAGACATGGGGCTAGAACTTGGTTGCTACAACTAAGATTTGAGCTTCAAAGAGTTGGAGCTATCACCCTAAGCCAGATGTTGATCTTTTAGCCTACTTTAGGGAGCTCATCTAGAGATCTTTTTTTATGCCCTCCAAACCACATTACTCTAAGTTTCCCCTTCAAGAATTCACGGGCCTAGTTCATGAATCAGTTACATACATTTTTAGTAATAAAATAAACTATTTAGTTAAGGATTTCATAAGCTTGGAGGTCTTGGTTATGGCTTCCTTGAGTTGTGACCAAAACTTGGAGAAGAAGAGTATTTATTGCTCATTAGCTTTTTAGGTGTTAGCCCAGCCTTTGGTACTATTCACGTCAGAATTTGCAGTGGTAGAGAGGTTGATGGGATAGGTGGTCAGCTTCTAATTTGGTTTAAGAGCTTAGTTGCTTCTTGAGGTGCTCTCAAATGAAAGATAGAACAGAAGGGAGTTCTCTTGTTGAGCCAGTTAGCACAAATGGGTTGTGTTGGCTAAGATTTCAATTTGGGCTTGGCCATGAGGGCTGAGTATTTTGGTGGGCTGTTGACTTGGTGGTTCTCTATACTTGGGCCTATCCTTTTGCTTTCTCATTGTAAGCCCTACAAAATGGACAAAGTTACCATATATTGCCATGGATTTTTATTCCTTATAGCTTTAGGTGTTAGTAAAAATGAAATATATTCATGAGCTTTAATAAATATTTATGATAGATTTTGGATATTAATTTTCATGAGTTTTGAATAACAATTTGTGTAGTTTAATATTTGATATAAGTTTAATTATTTCTATAGACAATCATAATGGGCTTGTAGGATAAATAATTATAATGAGTTTTGGAAATAAATATCATAAATTTTGTAATATAAGATAAAATAGTGACCATGGGTTCTTATATAAATTCCATGGGTTTATAATATGGTATGAAATAAATAAATGTCATAGGTTTAAGATAAATAATTATAATTCTCCATGGGCTTTTATATTAGCAACACTAATTCATTGTGAAGGCAAAGAATTTGGCAACCCTGGCCCATTTTATACTAAGCCCAAGGCCCACGCCGAGGAGGAAGGAATGTTCGAGGACAAACGAAGAAAGCCCAAATTGCCGAGGAACATCGCCGAGGACAATCCTGTCCTCGGTCAACCAAGATCATAGAAGGGAAGAGTAGCATGCCATCAAAGGTAGCCCCCTAGAGCATTCCAAAAAGAAGGACAAGTACAATAGACCAGCCATGAGAGCATGGTGGAGGAGCAATTCAAGTAGAAACTGTCACCTCCGCATTAAATGCCCACAACTAATGTTCTGGTTGCATCAATGAGGACATGACCCCTGAACAATGCTATCTCGGTTACTGCAACTCACAGAATGCCAGAGAAGGTGTTTGATGGGACAAGCACTCAAGTATAGGCTTGGATGATCAATAAGTGGAAAGCCAAGATCGTTTAAAGAGGACTATATAATGGGAGAAACCCACCATGGAGAGAGGGCTGGGAAAAAGGGAGAGAGAAAGCGCTATAACAATCTCAAGAACTCCTATAACCATTGTCATCCAATATATACAAGAGTAGAGCTCCTCAGATTGTGCCGAGGACAAACTTTTTTTGATAAAAGTTTATTTCTGTTTGATCGTCATGAAAACCCATTTTAACTGTTATCCATGCATTAAATCCTAGCTCCTTGACCAACTCTCTACAAATTTATTGTATTGAGCTCACTGGACCAAGATCCCATACATTTTGGGCTTGGTGTGAAAATCGTGTTCTTATAATTGGTACCGTTTATGGGAAGAGCTTGTGTGATAGTAAGTGCAACAGTTAGTTAAGATAGGATCAGTCCCTCATCAGTAAGAGTCCCTGGGGAAAACCATCACGGTGGCCAGTTTACTATGTGAGTAAGACACTACATGAGGCATACACGGTTGTTGTCCTAACTCAACTTCTGCCTAGGTCTATACTTTGAAGTGCGGATTATACGGGAAGGATTGCTAAATGGGGCACAGTTCTAGGGGCTTCTGATATCAAGTACATGCCTCGTATCTCTGTCAAAGGTTAGGTCCTCGCGAATCTGGTGGCCGAGCTCGCTGGACCTCCATTAGAGGAAGTGGCAGCAACACAGAGCGATTCGGGGGGCTCCGCGGTAGGGCTAGTTCTGGAAGGTATATATTGATATCTTCTAATCTACTGAAGTGGTTAAACGCAACCTTAGCTATGACGGGTCCTCTGACCTCTTGCTTTGGGGTAATTAACACGCACTGGCAATTATCTAAGTGTTAGACAGAATTAGGGTCTTGCATAGCTCCTCAGACCACAAACCTATGGGGAAACTAATAACTTTTGACAATTATTTAAGTGTTAGATAGAACCAAGGTCTTGCATGGCTCCTCGGACCACAAACCTATGGAGAAACTAATAACTTTTAACAATTATCTAAGTGTTAGACAGAACTAAGGTCTTGCATGGCTCCTCGGACAACAAACTTATGGAGAAACTAATAACTTTTGACAATTATCTAAGTGTTAGACAGAACCAAGGTCTTGCATGGCTCTTCAAAACTAATAACTTTCGGTAACTACCTAAGGGTTGAACAAAATCAAGATGTCGTACAGATCCTTAGACCATAACCCTTAAGGAGATTAACTACTTCAAGCATCTATCTAAGTGATGAGCAAACTCTAGAAGGGGTCCAGCTCCTCGGATCGCCTACCCTTTCCCCACTCAACAAAGATGTAAACAAATGTAAGTCCATGAGCATCATTTAAGGTATTCCAAGTGCGTTCAACAAAAAAAAAAAAAAAGGGAGGGGCAAACTGCATAAATGAGATTACCCCATTATCAAGTAAAGTGTGAGTTGAAATTTGCATTGTGGGCTTAACATTTTTTGTTTCCTATTCAATAAAAGAAGAACCTTAGCTATATCAGGTCCCTCAGACCTCCTGCTAAGAAGAACCTTGGGTATGTTGGGCCCCTCGGACCTCCCGCTAAATGTTAAGCGAAGCTTTAGCCATGCCTGGATCCTCGGACCAGACGCTTGGGGAAAATCAACGCTATGATGTCATTATAAATGTTGAACAAAGCCTCAATACACGATGGTCCCCTTGGGTCACTTACTTTAAATCCAACATTCTTTGATGGTTGCATAGTTTGTAGTATAGAGCACATGGTTATGTTCCTGATTATTCCTATATAGTTAACTTATTTAAAGTTACCAGCCGGGTGCTACTGTCGGTTTTGTTAACGTCAGGGTGACAACTTTTCGTTATCGTCAACAGCATCAGTTCTAAGTCCCATTGGAGGGAAAAATAACAACACACCCATTAATGAAATGATTACTACAGAGAAAGGAAAGATTCATAAAGTAAAAAGTGCAGCCCTTTTTATTAAATAAAGGAAAGGTACATCGTATACCAAGCGGCTTAGGCAGGCTTGTTTTAAAGCTAACTATAAAAAGAGAAAATCCATGGGAATGGTAGATTCACAATCTCATTCTAGTAGCAATCAAGCCAGTATGGGTGGTACCGGCGATGAGAAAGAAAAAGAGGTGGAAACGCTTGATGGACCCCTTTTCTCCTAACTGCAAGATGTCCTACTATTAAGGCTGAGAAACAGGAAACCCGTTCATCCCTGTCCTTGTTGATTTTCTTGATCAACCTTGGGTCACTTTCACATCTATGCATACATGATATATGTCGCTAGGTGAGACCCAAACTTTGTTGCATCAAAAGTCTGATGCGATCTACACCTACTTTGGTTCTTGGCTGAAGGAGGAGGGTTTTCTTTCTTGTTCGATTGAAAGGTAGGAACATCTTTGGCCTCTGCTTCTTTTGCCTCAACTGCGGCATCCTTTGCCTCAATTGCAACATCCTTGGGAATGCCTGAAGGGTTGAGATGATTCCTGCAGAACTCAAGGATCTGTAATGTGAAAGAACGATTCCCCCAGGGTGCCTTATATAGAAGGCGAAATCTAGTGGAAATTAATTCGCACAAAATTCAAAGAAAGAGTTACAAGTGAAATAAATCCCGCCCAATTTCCAAAGAAATCCTCAACTGTTGGATCTACGTCGCTTCATAAAGATATTAATGAGGGCGCGCTCCATATACTGAAACGCCAGGAACGTGCCTTGGACAGGTGAAGAGACTCTGGTACTAACGGAGGACAAGACTTGACAAGCCATGACAAAGGCCTGAGGACATCAAAATCTTCCTCTCTGTCCAAGGAGCTGGACAGTAGGATTTTAAGGGGCTATTGTGGGGCCAAAGAATTTGGCAACCTCGGCCCATTTTATATTGAGCCCAAGGCCCATGCCGAGGAGGAAGGAATGTCCAATGATGAATGAAGAAAGCCCAAATTGCCAAGGAACATCGCTGAGGACAATCCTGTCCTCGGTTAACCAAGATCATAGAAGAGCAGAACGGCACGCCATCAAAGGCAGCCTCCCAAAGCATTCCAAAAAGATGGATGAGTACAATGGACCAACCATGGGAGCATGGTGGAGGAGCAATTCAAGGAGAAACTGTCACCTCCGCATTAAATGCCCACAACTAACGTTCTGGCCGCATTAATGAGGAAATGACCCTTGAATAGTGCTACCTTGGTTACCACAACTCACAGAACGCCAAAGAGGGTGTCTGATGGGACAGACACTTAAGTATAGGTTTGGATGATCAGCAAGTGGAAAGCCAAGATCATTTAAAGAGGACTATATAATGGGAGAAACCCACCATGGAGAGGGGGCTGGAAAAAAGGGAGAGAGAAAGCACTATAGCAATCTTAAGAACTACTGTAACCATTGTCATCCAATATATACAAGAGCAGAGCTTCTTGGATTGTGCCGAGGACACTTTCTTTGATAAATTCAGTTCATTTCTGTTTGATCGTCATGAAAACTCATTTTAACTGTTATCCATGCACTAAAACTTAGCTCTTTGACCCACTCTTTACAAATTTATTGTACTGGGCTCACTGGGCCAAGATCCTATACATTTTGGGTTTGGTCTAAAAATCATGTCCCTACATTCATAATTCTCCATGTGCTTGATATATGTCTGCCATGGGTTTTGAAAAAATGGTTAGTGTTACGTAACATAAATAGTTACCATGAGTTTATAATATGGTATGAAATAAATATATTTCATGGGTTTAAGATAATGAAATAAATATATTTCCATGAGCTTTTATAAAATGATTGTCATGAGTTTTGAGAATAGATAATTGTCATAGATTCCACGAGTTTGTAATATTATAGTAATAGATTTAAGAACTTAAAACATTGTTCATCATTGGACTTTAAGTGAAATACTTATGATATAGTATTTTGTCAAGTATTGATAACTTGGGGTTTTTCACTAAATAGTGCAAAGTAACTAGCTTGGGCTTTTTATAGTGCCAATGTAAATTTGGTTTTTGATATTGCTAATATGAATTGGGCTTTTAATATTACTAATGTGAATTGAGTTTTTAATATTGTCAATGAGAATTAGGTTTTTGATATATTGTTAATGAAAATTGGGTTTTAATATTGTCAATGAGAATTGAGCTTTGATATTGCCAATGAGAATTGGGCTTTTGATATATTGCCAATGAGAATTAGGCTTTTGATATTGTCAATATAAATTGGGCTTTTAATATTGTCAATGTGAATTGGGTTTTTGATAAATAAATTGCTATGAGCTTGAATCATGGGCTTTGCTTATGAGATTTGAATTCCATTGATAAAATTGCCATGGGTTTAACCCATGGGCTTTGATTATGGATTTAAATTCCATTGATAAAATTGTTTTGTCATGGAATTGAATTATGGGCTTTTCAAAGATTGCAAAGTATAAGTATTCTTGGGCTTTAAATAGAATGAGATGTGTGCATTGGGCTCATAGGACCGGTTTTTGGCTTAGCCAAATAATGATAATAAAATTTGATAAAATATGAGCTTTTTGAGCTTTTTCTAATAGTTTATATTATGGCCCAATTTAGATCATGAAATATGAAATATTTGTGGACCAATAAGATGAGAAATATTCATAGTGGCTCAAAATAATTTATGGGTGATATTTTGGTATTTTTTGATGAATAAATAAATGTGATTAAATAGGATTGAGGCATATGGCATGAATGAAAGAATTGTACCTCAACAAAATGCAAGTAACCCTAGATTAAATAGCTCATAGAAAATCCTTTAGAATTTATTCTACATGAATCTCGATCGATTGAGCTTGTGTAAAATTCTAGCATAATGACAATCTAGATGTATTTTTCTTGAGCCCTTCACAACTAGAATCTTCAACTGTCTAGTTCTTTGATATATTTTCAATACTAAAACAAGACCAAGTAAGATTCCAAGTGTTACAATTATTGGTGGTTTGCCAATACAATTCTATGAACCTAACAGTTTTGAACGACCGACCTTTTTTTCATAGGCTCATTCTGATGGATTTAACAAAAACATATTTTATATTTCAAAATTCACAATAAATTATCCACTATCTCAAAACAACATACATATACCCAATAAAATAATTTGCTTTTAGTATCACCCCTGACCTTGGTGGTTACTGTATAACAAAATTTATTTTCACTAAATCCTATCCACTAGTCGAAAATAATGGCTGGCTAAATTGTAGCCAAACTTTTAATTATTTTTCCATCATTTCATATATTAGTATAAAAAAAACGTAGATTTATTTGCATCTACATAGGGCAAGCAGCCTCTAACAACTAGGAACTTCTCTTTGGAACTATAAGTTCCATAGTTTCACGATAATAAAGGACTCAGTGTTTTGTAATACTTGACATCATTATAATCACATATGTACAATAGACATGCCTACTCTCTCTCTCTCTTCTTCTTTTTTTTTTTTTTTTTTTTAATTCGATAGTTATAACAAGTGATGAGAAATTTGAACCCCAAGATGTTTTAAAAATACCATAAAATATCAACCAGCTGAGTTATAAGAGAATCATTACATCTTTATTATATGTTAGGAATGCCAACTTAAAATGGTACTATTGTGTTATTCCCAAAGTCAGTACGGAACTAAAATTAGAACTTCTCACTCATTTTGGTTTTTAAAATTCCAAAATTACTCATCTATTTAGTATTATTTTTATTTAATTCCTTATCTTAAACCTATACCCCAAATTCATCAAAGCCATTTAAATTTGACAGAGACCATTGATGCCATTTATCAAAGACATCATCACAGTAGTGAAAAGGGGTGATACCTCACCATCCTTATCCTAATTCGCAGTAGAAGTGGTGATGGTCTCGCCCTCACTAAACCTGTAAGTCGTGATGACTCCACTGTTGTTCTTACTTTCATCTTGTTGTGGTCGGCTTTGTTAATGTCAATACAGTCTCGTGGTTGTTGCTAGTGTTATAGGTGAGTCTGGTGTTGTTGCTTGGTGATTCGCTTTTAAATGAGCCGAGTACAATAATTTTTGGCTTATTCATTTAAATCTATTTTGAACACAGGAAAAATTTGAGCTCATCACTAAACATGTTCAAGTTTGGTTTATTTTCTTGTCAAGAGAGAGTGAAATTGTTCACAAGACACTTGATTAATTTATTCTTTTCCTATATACATTAAACCCATTACTAAAGTATTTTATCATTTCACAAATCTATGAATTTTTTTTCTTACAATGAATGGACTATCTATATTATCAATAAACTACAAATACTAAATCAATATCATGTGAAACTATTTAGAAACTTAAACAATCTAATTTCAAGTCTATATAAATATATTCTTAATTAACTTATATCTAATGTACAAAATTTCCACTTTTGCGAGGTCAAGAAGATGTCATTGTAGGTGGCCGTAATCCAAATTTATTTTAGAGGCTAATTCCCGGATATTTTTCAACAAGTTTATATAAAAAATGACAAATTACAACATACCCACATGTGCCTTAACTTAAATTTAAGTTGATTGAAGAAATAATAATTTAATACAATAGAGTGTAGAATAGACAATTAAATGTGTGCTTGTTTTGCAAAATGGTTAACAAAAAAAATAAAAATTTATGCTAAAATAGACGATTTGCATAATATGATACGAATGCTGTATATACTGGCAGTGGAAGATTGAATTCTAGAAAAAACTTTTTTTATTTATTATAGAAATAGTGTCACTGATATATTCGTTAAGAAGGAAAATCAATTACAACAAAAGCTAAAATGTCCAGAACAACGTCCTCCATCGAGACTAAAGAATAGAAAGATAATCAAACTCTCCTTGCTAAGATATTGGCTACAAAATTGTCCTGCCTCTTAGTATGAGAGATAAAATAGATTTCTAACAAACCCACAATAGACTTAAAAGTCTTTAACAAGGTTACCAATGAGAGAGAGGGGAGGGTCTCCCACTGTTAGGGACCTAATAGTTAATTTAGAGTCTCCGAACACAATCTGGTGTTACAATGGCCGGGTTTAGCCAAATAACTTAACAGAAATTATATATATACTTACCCGTAAACAATAATCTGCCAAAATGACTCGACCATTCGTGCTTCGTCCGAGTTTCCCCATCAACTCAACTGTTTTGGACACTGCTCTCACATGACTTATCGTTGCTGCCACATGCCATCCGTACAGATGGCCATTCGTCTCATCTTGAAGGTACTACCCTCTTAAATCCCCCTTTTTTTTTTTTTTTTTTTGAAGACTAATTCGGAGGCACCAAATTGGTTAGGTTTACACAAGGTACAGTGAAAAAATTATTAATAATCATTCAAACATATAGGACCGTTTGGTTTGTCATTTCAAACAATATTTTTTAGTTTTTAAATAGTATTTTACGCATTTTAACACACTTTTCACCCACACGTATTTCAAAAAATTATAAACAACAATTTTCAAACTACTCTACTAAACACCTTCATAGTTTCACATCAAACAGTATTGCCAAGTTCAACACTGAGCAATAAACTAAAAGAAAAAAGACAAGTTTGAAAACCAAAAAAGTCAAACATGGCTCAGAGTATTTGAGCAAATTTTTTTAAGAATTGACTACAACTCTTTTAAACAAGCCCAGATGCGGTGTTGGATTTGATTTGCTTTTGACGAGCGGGGCTAATAAAACCAGAGACACATATGTCTGCCACCTATAGTTTGACCTTAAGAGGCGGTTGGACCACACTGGGGTTCGCCATATTCTCACTCTACTAAATCTTCTTCATCTTCATAGTAATTAGGTGAAAGCAGAAAGAGCTGCGGCGTAGAGGACTATTGCTAGTGCCGATAAAATGAAAGCCATTGCATAAATCTTGCAAAACCTTTCAACCCTTGGCTTGTGTTGGATCATCAGGGAACTGAAGGCGCCCAAAAATGCGAACAGGGTACAGATTATAAATATATGATAGAGCGATGGTTGGTCACTGAAGAAGACTGGAACAGGCTTACCGTCCACGTTTACCTGGGGAAGAACCATAGAAATTGAAGCTGCGGTGGAGGGGATGCAAACGATTGATTTCATGGGGCATATGGTAATCAAATTTGAAAGCACAAATCTTTTTGAACTGGGAACAAGTCTTTCTTGAAGCGATGGTGCCGAAGACTTCATGCTTTTTCTAACTTCCCAATTAGTTGCCGACTAATCGAAGGATCGCTATAGTCTGTGCAACTAAACTTTTGGCCAAAGAATTGCAGTCCTTTTATGAGTCTCTGATATATATATATATATATATATTTAACAATATGATTATTTTAGGAATTTTGTTGCTTTCCGACAGCAGAAAGCAAAAAGGCTGAGCAAATAGTCTAATTGTTTTTACATTTGTGGACCCCAGAATGAACTGACAAAACAATATAACAACACACTTCAAATCAATTGCGAGGTAATCGGCTAGAAACTTCCACGAAAATACATTTGAGGACTTTATTTTTTGATAAAATGTGAACCTTTCGAGGTCTTTACGCGTCAAGAAATACTATTAATAAATTTTGCACATAGGTTTCCTCCGATAGTAGTTAAAAAAAAATTAGGAATAACTTAATTGATTCTCCAAAAAAAAAAAAAAAAAACAAAACAAAAAAAACTTAGGGGGTGTTTGGTTTGTGTTTTCAAATAACAATTTTTAGTTTTTAAACAACATTTCACACATTTTACTCACACATATTTTTATAAATATTTTTAAACAACAAATTTCAGTTTTTTGAGAGAGTTTTAACTTATGGCGTCCGCTCCTGATGATAGCTCTTTATCATCAGACCAAGACACCAATCAGTTTTTGGTGTAGGCGGGGATTGAACCCCAGATCTCTTATACAACCATCAGAGACTTTACCAGTTGAGCTAACTGGAACCCACAACAAATTTCAGTTTTTAAATACATGTATCAAACGGGTTTTAACCACCAACTTCCTAAAATTTTTGACAAAACATCCATATAATAATTTCAATTCTAACTGTCCTTAAAAAAAAAAAAAAAAAAAAAAAAAAAAAAAAACAACATCAGTTCTGAAAAACCTAGTCCATTCCTTGGCCCATAAAATTTTTTTTTTTTTAAAATAAAACTCAAATCCCTTGTAAATTAGGACTCCAAAATCCGAATAAATACCAATGTTGTAAAATCCGGACCGGACCGGACGGTCCGACCCGGTTACCCGTGACCCGGGATCCAATCCGGTTCTTTAGCAAGTGAAACCCGGTTCTGAAATTAGTTAGGAAAAACGCGCGCTCCGGGAATAGAACCAGCGATCTCCTAGGAGTTTTGGGCCTTTGTCCAACACGCTAACCACTGAACCACTAGGCTTCCTTGTGTGCATTTTGAAACTTATATTTTATTTATTTTAATTCTACAAGATTAATAGTTTTGGATTTAATTTTATCACTATTTACTTAATAATATTTTCTTTTTCTTTTATTTTGTTCAAGAATTATTCTTTCACATCAATAAATATGAATATGAAAATTGTAAATTGTAAATTTATGTTAAAAATGATTTTATTTTAAATTAAAATGCATTTTTTATTTGAAAGAATAATAAATAAAATTTTTTAAAGCTTGTTTATATTTATTATTTTCTATTCACTTTATAAAAATAACAAAAATACATTTGAAAGTTGTTTTAATTGCTTAATATATTTTTTTAAGAGTAAATTTTCATATTTTTACACATTTAATACATTTATTTGTATTTTAATTAATATTAAATTAATTTTGACGTAATCACGGTTCGACCTTGGTTGGACCTCGGTCCGACCTTAAAAACCTTGAACCTCTCCCTTCTCCGGTTCTTTGAACGGTCCGGGTCTGAAAACCATGATAAATACACAAAAGCACAACCCAAACTTCCTAATCTTAAAGATCCAAACCTCAGGAGGCTCACTGCTATTTGTATATATATATAAAAAAAAAAAAAAAAAAATTGCTTTTACGTCGCCAGCTGCAACCGAGCAAGTGGCCATGACAGCCATCAACAAATTAGCCCCACTTGACATTTACGCCACTTCCACAGCTTCGCCTCCGCTGCAATCTTTGGTATGGTATGAGTTTCTCACTCTCTCTATCTATGTTTTGTTGTCTGCAACTTTAACTGTAATGTTTTTAGACTAAGAAGAAGACTGAGAGCAAAGTAGTTCTTTCACTTTTTTGGACTTAACACACTACAATATTTGTACTTTAAGTTTGAAAAGGCAAGACACCACCATCGATGATACTTCATTGCACAACACAATTACACTTAATGGTTTCCAGCTAAGCAACAATCTAATTCAAACCAAAAATTAAATAATAAAAAACCTAAAGCAACCACAAATTGTTTCTGCAGCCTAGTTAATACTTCAATTGAATTTATTATAATTTGATGAAAGTAATTTTTTAAAATTATTTTTTTAATTAATTTTAGTGGCTTGGATAATTAAATTAAATTATTGTTTATAGACTTGTTTGGATGAAGCTTTGTAACAAGATGGACAATGAGTTTTTGAGTGACTGATTTCTAAAGAATTTAGTTCAAAATCAATTAAAAATTATTTTAATGCCATGAAAGATGGCATATCCTTATTAAGTTATAGTTAATTTGTTAAATAAAGTATGTTTTCAATCATTATTTTTGTTAATACTTAAGAATTTTATTGTGTTTTATCTTGGTGAATAAAAAATGTTGTAAATCATTTTTTTAAATACTTAAAATTTTTATTGTGTTTACCTTGTCCCCTGAAATAAATTCTTGACTTTGCCATTACGTTAAATAGTGGGGTTACCTCTTTTTGGTTGATAAGGGAGGAAAGAAATGCATAAAAATAAGTATATAACTTCTCCTTGACCCACTTTTTGCAATCCTGGGCAGAAATGGAGAGGAACCGTGCTTTCTTTAAAAATTTGAAAGCTAACAAAGTGACAGTTAACTTTTCCAAGTCATGATAATTACATGTTTTCCTCATGATTTTAAACTCTTCACTCTCTTAAAAAAGAGCATTTGTAAGAGCATCCTTATCAAGGATTGCAAAAATGCTAAAACTTAAATTTTAACATCTAAAACCCAAAAAATCCCTTATTAATTTCTAATTCTCTCTCTCCTCAGACATGGCTTACTCTTATCACTCTTGTTCACTTTCTCAGACTCTCCCTCTCGTTCTCTGGTTCTCCCTCACAACTCAGGCATCATCTCCCTTCCCTTTTCATCACACTGCCTCCGTTTTGAAACCCATTTGCTCTCCATTAAGCTTCAAGGGTTTGTGGTCGGCGATTATGGTCATGAGGCACGGTGGTGGTTTGGCAATTGTGGTCATGATTTGGTGGGCTTCGTGGTTCTGATTTGGTGGGTATTGGTGGTGCCTCGGCGATGGTTTTGATGGGGTTGAGATCGGGGTGGTGGGTTTTGGTTGGGGTTGAGTCGGGGTGGGTAGGTGGTGGGTTTTGTGGTGGCTATTGTGGCTGTTGGTATTGGGGTGAGACTGGGTTGCGGCAGTGGGGTTCGGATTTGCAGGTTGTGGGTGGCATTGATGGTGGTTTTGGGTGATTAATTTTTTTTGAATGTGGTGGGTTGCAATTTGTTGTGATTGTGGTGGTTGGGGGTGTGACCATGGCTGTGAAAATGGTTGACCGGGACTTAGGTGTGGTTTCTGTGGCTGAGGCATGGTTGTTGTGGCTGAGGCAGTAATAGTTGTGGTAGTCGTGGGTCTTTGGGTTGTTTTTGTTTTTGTTTTTTTGGTTGATGGTGGTATGAGGATGTGGGTTTGGGTGGTGATGAGGTTGTGGGTTTAGGTTTGTGATTTTGGTGGTTGGGGATTATAGTGGCTGCCGATTGGTGGTTTTTATTTTTTATTTTTTTATTTTTATGGTGGTGGTGGCTGGCAGTGGCTAGCCTTGGGTGTGGCTGTGACTAGGGTTTTCTTGGATTGAGAGTAAAGTGGTGGGTTTCATCAGAGAAAGAGAAAGACACCATGGTAAAGTAAAAATAATATTATTTAAATGAAGTTGTAAAAAAATAGAATGTTTGATATTTGGTAAATTGTAAAATGAGCTGTTAAAATTGTTTAAGTAGTGTTTTGAGATTGTAAATGCTAAAAATTTTAGAAGGCATGATATGAATGTTGTAAATCCCCAAATTACTATTTTACAATCAAATACTCTCAAATACAACTTTATTCGGGTTGATAATGCTAAAGATTTTTAGCAATTGTGAATAATGAGTTGGTATTTTTAGGAATTACTGTAGCTGTGGTTGTAAAATAATATATATATTCTTTTATTGTCTCTCTCTTCTCTCTCTTTCTTTATTTATCTCTTTCCTTTTCTATCTCATCTTCTCTCTCTATCTTATTTCTAACCCTCCTCTCTCTCGTTCCTCTCCCACTTCAAACCTTGCCACCAGTGTGGGTAAACCACTATGGTCATGGATCTTTTGACAAATCGATGTTTGGTGGTGGCATGGGTTTTGTCTTTTCTTAATCCCTCTCTTCTTTTTCGCTTCTATTTGTGGTTTTGAATTGATAGTTGTGGGTTTGAATTAGTGGTTATGGGTTTGAACTGGTGGCCAAATTGGTGGTGTTGTGTGCTATGTGGTAGTGGAAAATCTATGTAATAAATTATAATAAATAGATAATACAATTCAAACGTGTGTGTATATATAAAAGGATCGAACTTAAGGAATTTTTGCTCTAATATTATGTTAAACTAGCATGTAACTCCATACAAGCGCATGGATACATTTAAAGTTAAACAAAATTTTTATTATAAAAATATAAATAATTAGTCAAATTATTATTTAAAAAAACATGTAACACATGCATTCATGCATACGTATAGATTTATTTAAAATTAAACACAATTTGTATCATAAAATATAGATAATTAGTTAAATTATTTTTTTAAAGTAAATATAATTATTCACATATTAAAATTCTTACCTAAATTTAATACTACTTATGATCATTTTTTTTTTCTAATTTTTAATAAGATAGAACGTGTGATGATTTTTATTTTTTTGAGAAACATGTGTTGATTTTTATTGAATATATGTAATTGTTTTTTTTTTTTAGTTCATTAATATTATATTTTTAGTATTTTGTACTCATTAGCTCATTTGATACAAAAATTAAACACCTTAAGTAAACACATGACACATGCTTAAGTGATAATTTTGGTGTAGTCTTCGCATAAATTTAGACATGTGCAAAATTGGATTATAATTTCAAATTCTAATTCAACTTTCTCTAAATTTTACCTATTAATATATATATATATATATATATATATATATGTAGGGAGAATTTTTGTTCAACCCCGCAATCTTTTTGTCTGCTTTAGAGGGCAGGCCACAGGCATGCTTAGAGCACAACGTCTTGAGCTTCTATTCCCTGCACGACTTTATCCTCAAGCGACGTGGGCAAGCAAGCATTGCACTTGGACTTAGTCCCACATCAGCAAGAGAAGCACCCCACTCATGCCTTGTAAGCCCTTGGAGTAAGCATGAGTGTACCACTACAACACTTGAGTGTTGTAGTGGTACACTCATGCTTGGTCCAAGGGCATATAAGGCATGTGTGGGGCGCCTCTCTTGCTGATGTGGGCAAGCAAGCATTGCACTTGGACTTAGTCCCACATCAGCAAGAGAAGCACCCCACTCGTGCCTTATAAGCCCTTGGAGTAAGCATGAGTGTACCACTACAACACTCGCTTGAGGACAAAGTCGTGCAGGGGATAGAAGCTCAGAACGTTGCGCTCTAAGCATGCCTGTGGCCTGCCCTCTAAAGCAGAAAAATAGATTGCGAGGTTGAACAAAAATTCTCCCTACAAAAAGGCGCTTTTGAGGGCAATGCCCATCTCAAGTATTGTTCGCTTTGGGGCAGGCTTTGGGCATGCTTGCAATATCCGACCCTTTGGGTGGCATGCTTCGCAACGTCCCGCCACATATCCCGCATGGTTTTGTTGCCAACACCTAAGTGCAAGGCACGCCTCTACCACTACTCACAACTAAACTAGTGGTACTCTATCACAATTTGTCATCTCTTATATGGCATGAAGAGGAAGCAAATCTTTTGTATGTGGGACAACAAAAATTTGCCTAAGGTTACAACATGGTCTAGCCCTTAGCCTTTGAAGCAAAAATTGTCCTCACATTATATATATATATGACTATGTTTTTTATGGTTTATTATATTGGACTTCTCATTTTCTATACTAAATTAACTAATTTGGTACAAAAATTTAAAAATTTAGATTAGATGAGACAAGTGGCGCAAAATTAAACTCTAATTAAAATTCAATTCTTAAACTAAATTAACTTTCTTGGCACAAAATTCTAAAATTTAGATTAGATGAGACACATGGCGCAAAATTAGATTCTAAATTTTGATTTGAAATTTAATTGCATTTTTTCTTTATTTTACCTATTATTATATATATAGATTACTGATTCTCCCAAAAATTTAAACTATTTGGATATGATATTATTTAATCATATACTTCTAACATGTTAGAATTAAATGATTAAATCCATCATTTCCGAATAACATAAAATTTTAGGAAAATTGGTAATTTAACATGGTATTAAAGTAGAAGGTCTTGAGTTTGATGTCTTCTTTACTCTATTTTCCATTTAAAATCTTACGTGTTAGGCCTTACCTATTAAAAGGTAGTTTGAGCCTAGGCCTGTCTAAGACTGACTAACTTGTCGCCGTCTGACTGATGAAGCTATGAGTTGGCGGCAGTTTTGAAAGTTGTAGACCTGATGAAATCAATTCGAGTGATGGGTGAGAGAGCTTGAAACTCAACAAACCTAACCCATCCAAAAACCTTCTCTTCCACCCTTTTTTGGGCAAGTTCTCCTACCATTTAAAGGTTCCTTTGACATCCACATCAATATTCTGGTCAGATATCAGTGGCTTTGTCTCATTTCGGCAATATTTTTCTCTCTCCCCACCAATATAAGGAGATTTCAGCCAAATCCAATGAAATCACCCCCCTTTATCACAAACCTAACAAACCCAACACTCGACTACCACCCAATGAGGCTTGATCCGAAGTGCCTGGTGGGTTAGTGGTGGGCTCCTTTCTTCCCCACTTGAAGTTAGTCATGTCAAGTATGGGTTGGGCATAAACTCGACTCGACTAGACCCAACCCATGGACACCCCTCGTTTGAGCCCAAATGTGAAGCCCACCTATTAAAATGTAGTTTAAGCTCACATGTGAGGGTGAGTGTTGAATTAAATGATTATATCCATCATCTTCTACTAGTTTAAGCTTTTGGAAGAATTGATAATTCAATCATCCACACTCTAATTTTGGTTATTTAACGGTTCACACTCTAATTTAGGTAGTATGAGTCCACACATGAGGGAGGGTGATTGTTATAATTAAATGATTAAATCTACCACCTCTTGATAGCTTAAAATTTTAGGATAATTGGTAATTTACTGTCCACATTCTAATTAAAAGTTTACACAGATAAAATAATATTCCAATATGTAGCATTGTTCTCTATCTCCAACCACTACCAATCAGATAAATCGGGGAAAGCAATGTTTTCTTAGCTTACGTAGAGAAAAAGAAATAGAGGAGAGCGGAATAACATAGATCTACAATTTTTTTAGAATCAATAAACGTAAAAGAATGGTCTGTAGCACGACAAATTTAAAGCAGCTCCAATGGAAGATTAAAAAAAAAAAAAAATCTCTTCTTCATGCTTTGAACAGAGAGAATGGCAATTTCCCAACGGCGAGTACAAAAATCTGAGGTTTGAGATATTCTTTTGCATTTGGTTTTCAGTTCTGGTTTATTGAGAGAGAGATAGAGAGATTTTTCCATTTATGAGGGAGAACATGAGTTGTGAACTCTTAAACTCTCACATAGATTTGTCATTAAAAAAAAAAAAAAAAAAAAAATCTCACACAGAGAACGAACGAACAGTCAAGATGAGGTATAGAAAAAATCTCACCCATGAAGATTATTATTTTTTTTTTACAAGCACAAAGTGTATCACCCCAAAACAAAACACAAAAGAAAAAAAAGGGGCTATGACGTTATAATTTTAACTGAGGATATTTTTGTGATCTCCTCCCCAAGATATTTCTAACAAGTGGCCCATATTGCTCGCTCCAGCACCCTCCTAGTTTACACGTTCTCCACTTCATCTCCTCTCTCTTTCTCATTTTCTTTTTCTTGTTTCCTCCCCCACATGGCCGACCAATTAAAGGCCCATTTTCTCACCACCACCTATTGTCATCACCAAAAGCAACCTAAACTACAGCACCACGTCAATTATCGGAGGCAGCAAGTATTCTCATAAATTGTTGAAATGGAGGTGTTAAGGTGATATCTCTCGGACTCATTATTGTTTTGAAATGGGTAATGCAAAGTTTAAAACATGGGTTGTATGAAACGTTTCTTATAGTTTTTTATGACTAACGGTTTTGTACGGGTTTTGGTTGGGTGGGCCTATTTGGCATAGTATTAAAATTATAGTATTTTTTTTTTGGGGACTTTAAATCTATCAAGGGAAGATTGAGTTAGTTGCATTACATAATTTTTAACAAATTATAGAAAATTTATTTTGAGCCGAATTTTTGGTGGTATGTACTAGACAAATATGAGCTTTTTCTTATTTAATTTAAAGCTATATGGGTGGATCAAATAGATTTTATAAAAAAGGGGGTTGATTCATTACAAATTTAATCTAAAAGTACGGTTAGAATGCTGAGACTTTGAGGAATTCATTCCAAACTTTTATTGAGTGGTTTAGCTTTTCATATATGTGTGTGTGTGTGTGTGTGTTTTTTTTTTTTTTTTTTTTTTGACGAGTGTTTTACTTTGGCTAATTTTATTATGGTTTGGTAGTGTCATGTTTTATATGAAGTTGGTAAATACACAATGTGGGGCCCGAAGGCCCAGAACCCCCGGCCCACCTTTAAGCTGGCCCAAGGCCCAAGCCGAGGAGGGTAATCTTTCCAGATGGTCGGCTTAGAGGTTTTAGTTCTTCCAAGACCCAAGCCGAGGACACACCCCTCCTCGGCACACCTAGTCTAATCTAGGTAGGGGGCAGACCCAGAACAGGTGGTCACATCCACACTTAACGAGTATGCCTGCTCCTCCAAGCTACATTAATGATGACAAGACCTTTCATTGAGAAACCTGGGAGGCAGCAACCCCCAGTATGGTGAGGAACCTGTCTGATGGGACAAGTCCTGAACCAGTAGCCCGGATGGCCAACAGCTGTAGGGCCAGGATCGAGCTAAAGGGCGTATATAAGGCAAAGAACCCCCCTTGTGAAGGGGGGCCTCCTCGGACGCTAGCCGAGGAGCAACCCCAGGCGTAGAGCAAATAACCAGAAGTCCAAAGAAGACCGGCGAGAGGCCGGCCGGAGCCAAACCCTTTGCCCCACTCTCTACAAATTCATTGTCGGGGGCCCACCTCCGAAAAAGGAGCCCCTACAATTGGCGCCGTTTGTGGGAAGGGTTAGTGCGCCGGCCGGCGCAACCGGCGATCGTTCTAAAGCAGTTATTACTCAGAAGTTGGCGGTGCAAAAAAAAAAAAAGAAAAAAGAAGAGAAGAAGAGAAGAATTGTAGTACGAAAAGAAAGTTCAACAACAAATAAAGGGAAAGTTCTTTATTATTTCAGAAAAGATTACAAAAGATTACAAGTACAACAATCCTCATTATTTCATAAAAGAAAAGCTACAAATACAATCAGAGGCTCAGACAGGCATGTTTTACAAAAATTCCTACTAACTAATCCTACAATCAGAGGCCCAGGCGGACCAGTGTTGGAACTGGCCGGGCAAGAGGCTCGCAAAGAATTAATATCAGGAATGAGGGAAGTGTCAACCCGTGCTTTTATTGGCGTCAAGAGAATGGGAGAACTTGACAGTAAAAGCACGGGAAGGGGGGCTGGGGGCTGGCTCACCTTCAAACCAAAGCTTGAACAAAGTGAGGAGCCCTTAGACCCCGGAACACCCTCCCTCATGATGCTTCCTCGACCCCCTCCGAACTGCACGAGCATTGACTGTCGGAGACGGCAATACTCGGGCACCAGCCGTGACGGGAGTTTGCATGCCTCCTTCGTCGAAGGTGCGCTCTGCGGAGGGACGTTAGGTACTTCAATGACGTCCCCCCTAGCCACCATACGAGGCCCTGCCAGTGTTACGCCTAAACTCTGCTGCGCCGGCAGCCCAGTGGGGGCTGCGGCCACGGCGGCCCTTAACTCTAGGTCTCCTAACTGCGGTCACAACCCTGGTGGAGGTATCAAAGGGGCTCAGGAAGGTGAAAGTGTATATCTCTTTTCGTGGGGGAGAATTCATGGAATGAGGAGAAACACTCCCCCTAGAACGCCTTTTATGGAGGATGAAAACCAGCGGGAGTTGAGCCGCGCGGAATTCGAAGGGGGAGTTGTTAAAGGGAATTAATTCCCACCCAATTCCAAGGGGATTGCCAGCTGTCTGATGCGTGTTAATTCACGAAGGCATTAATGGAGGCGCGTTACGGGCACCGAAGCGTCAAACAGGGAGCGCGGAAGGCCAAGCGACACCTCATAAACCAGAAAGATGAGGAACGCGAACCAGAAGCAAGATTAGCCCCACGTGCGAAGTCACAATCCGACCTGAGGAAAAACAGTTCACAGGAAAAGACCCGTGGACGTCCTTACACCAAAAAACAAAGTCCTCGGATCCGAGGACAAACTCCTATTGGAGGCAACTATGCAGTAGTGGTACAATGACTCTTGCTCCAGCATCTTCAAAGGGGCTAAGGGGAAGGACTTTTACCCGACGTGAGATTGAGTTGCCCAAAGAAGTGAACACTGTGTCCTCATGCTCGGGGCCCACTTGGAAACGATGGCAGCAATTATACCTAGGACTTGCATGGTCCTCGAACTCAAGCCTACGGGGAGCTGGCCACTCGTACTTAAGGCAGCAACTGTACTTAGGTCTTGCATGGTCTACGGACTCAAGCCTATGGGGAGCTAGCCACTTGGAATCGATGGCAGCAATTGTACCTAGGACTTGCATGGTCCTCGGACTCAAGCCTACGGGGAGCTGGCCACTCGTACTTAAGGCAGCAACTGTACTTAGGTCTTGCATGGTCTACGGACTCAAGCCTATGGGGAGCTAGCCACTTGGAAACGATGGCAGCAATTGTACCTAGGTCTTGCATGGTCTACGGACTCAAGCCTACGGGGAGCTGGCCACTCGTACTTAAGGCAGCAACTGTACCTAGGTCTTGCATGGTCTACGGACTCAAGCCTATGGGGAGCTAGCCACTTGGAAACGATGGCAGCAATTGTACCTAGGACTTGCATGGTCCTCGGACTCAAGCCTACCGGGAGCTGGCCACTCGTACTTAAGGCAGCAACTGTACCTAGGTCTTGCATGGTCTACGGACTCAAGCCTATGGGGAGTTAGCCACTTGGAAACGATGGCAGCAATTGTACCTAGGACTTGCATGGTCCTCGGACTCAAGCCTACGGGGAGCTGGCCACTCGTACTTAAGGCAGCAACTGTACCTAGGTCTTGCATGGTCTACGGACTCAAGCCTATGGGGAGCTAGCCACATGGAAACGATGGCAGCAATTGTACCTAGGACTTGCATGGTCCTTGGACTCAAGCCTACGGGGAGCTGGCCACTCGTACTTAAGGCTGCAACTGTACCTAAATCTTGCATGGTCTACGGACTCAAGCCTATAGGGAGCTAGCCACTTGGAAACGATGGCAGCAATTGTACCTAGGACTTGCATGGTCCTCGGACTCAAGCCTACGGGGAGCTGGCCACTCGTACTTAAGGCAGCAACTGTACTTAGGTCTTGCATGGTCTACGGACTCAAGCCTATGGGGAGCTAGCCACTTGGAAACGATGGCAGCAATTGTACCTAGGATTTGCATGGTCCTCGGACTCAAGCCTACGGGGAGCTGGCCACTCGTACTTAAGGCAGCAACTGTACCTAGGTCTTGCATGGTCTACAGACTCAAGCCTATGGGGAGCTAGCCACTTGGAAACGATGGCAGTAATTGTACCTAGGACTTGCATGGTCCTCAGACTCAAGCCTACGGGGAGCTGGCCACTCGTACTTAAGGCAGCAACTGTACCTAGGTCTTGCATGGTCTACGGACTCAAGCCTATGGGGAGATAGCCACTTGGAAACGATGGCAGCAATTGTACCTAGGTCTTGCATGGTCTACGGACTCAAGCCTACGGGGAGCTGGCCACTCGTACTTAAGGCAGCAACTGTACCTAGGTCTTGCATGGTCTACGGACTCAAGCCTATGGGGAGCTAGCCACTTGGAAACGATGGCAGCAATTGTACCTAGGACTTGCATGGTCCTCGGACTCAAGCCTACGGGGAGCTGGCCACTCGTACTTAAGGCAGCAACTGTACCTAGGTCTTGCATGGTCTACGGACTCAAGCCTATGGGGAGCTAGCCACTTGGAAACGATGGCAGCAATTGTACCTAGGACTTGCATGGTCCTCGGACTCAAGCCTACGGGGAGTTGGCCACTCGTACTTAAGGCAGCAACTGTACCTAGGTCTTGCATGGTCTACGGACTCAAGCCTATGGGGAGCTAGCCACTTGGAAACGATGGCAGCAATTGTACCTAGGACTTGCATGGTCCTCGGACTCAAGCCTACGGGGAGCTGGCCACTCGTACTTAAGGCAGCAACTGTACCTAAGTCTTGCATGGTCTACGGACTCAAGCCTATGGGGAGCTAGCCACTTGGAAACGATGGCAGCAATTGTACCTAGGACTTGCATGGTCCTCGGACTCAAGCCTACGGGGAGCTGGCCACTCGTACTTAAGGCAGCAACTGTACTTAGGTCTTGCATGGTCTACGAACTCAAGCCTATGGGGAGCTAGCCACTTGGAAACGATGGCAGCAATTGTACCTAGGATTTGCATGGTCCTCGGACTCAAGCCTACGGGAAGCTGGCCACTCGTACTTAAGGCAGCAACTGTACTTAGGTCTTGCATGGTCTACGGACTCAAGCCTATGGGGAGCTAGCCACTTGGAAACGATGGCAGTAATTGTACCTAGGACTTGCATGGTCCTCAGACTCAAGCCTACGGGGAGCTAGCCACTCGTACTTAAGGCAGCAACTGTACCTAGGTCTTGCATGGTCTACGGACTCAAGCCTATGGGGAGATAGCCACTTGGAAACGATGGCAGCAATTGTACCTAGGTCTTGTATGGTCTACGGACTCAAGCCTACGGGGAGCTGGCCACTCGTACTTAAGGCAGCAACTGTACCTAGGTCTTGCATGGTCTACGGACTCAAGCCTATGGGGAGCTAGCCACTTGGAAACGATGGCAGCAATTGTACCTAGGACTTGCATGGTCCTCGGACTCAAGCCTACGGGGAGCTGGCCACTCGTACTTAAGGCAGCAACTGTACCTAGGTCTTGCATGGTCTACGGACTCAAGCCTATGGGGAGCTAGCCACTTGGAAACGATGGCAGCAATTGTACCTAGGACTTGCATGGTCCTCGGACTCAAGCCTACGGGGAGCTGGCCACTCGTACTTAAGGCAGCAACTGTACCTAGGTCTTGCATGGTCTACGGACTCAAGCCTATGGGGAGCTAGCCACTTGAAAACGATGGCAGCAATTGTACCTAGGACTTGCATGGTCCTCGGACTCAAGCCTACGGGGAGCTGGCCACTCGTACTTAAGGCAGCAACTGTACCTAAGTCTTGTATGGTCTACGGACTCAAGCCTATAGGGAGATAGCCACTTGGAAACGATGGCAGCAATTGTACCTATGACTTGCATGGTCCTCGGACTCAAGCCTACGGGGAGCTGGCCACTCGTACTTAAGGCAACAACTGTACTTAGGTCTTGCATGGTCTATGGACTCAAGCCTATGGGGAGCTAGCCACTTGGAAACGATGGCAGCAATTGTACCTAGGACTTGCATGGTCCTCGAACTCAAGCCTACGGGGAGCTGGCCACTCGTACTTAAGGTAGCAACTGTACCTAGGTCTTGCATGGTCTACGAACTCAAGCCTATGGGGAGCTAGCCACTTGGAAACGATGGCAGCAATTGTACCTAGGACTTGCATGGTCCTCGGACTCAAGCCTACGGGGAGCTGGCCACTCGTACTTAAGGCAGCAATTACACCTAGGTCTTGCATGGTCTACGGACTCAAGCCTACGGGGAGCTATCTATTTACGACGGAGCCAAGGTACTGCTCGGTCCGAAGACCTATCCCCGTGAAGAAACTAACTACCTATTGAAAAGCCTAAGGGTCGATCCAACCACTCAAGGAAGAACCAGCCGACTGAAGGCCTTCCGGACCATAGGGGCCGAGGTTTGCAAAACCCTCCTCCCCGTCCGAGGATACGTGCAGCAGGGTTTTGAGGGGCTATTATGGGGCCCGAAGGCCCAGAACCCCCGGCCCACCTTTAGGCTGGCCCAGGGCCCAAGCCGAGGAGGGTAATCTCCCCAGATGGTCGGCTTAGAGGTTTTAGTTCTTCCAAGACCCAAGCTGAGGACACACCCCTCCTCGGCACACCTAATCTAATCTAGGTAGGGGGCAGACCCAAAACAGGTGGTCACATCCACACTTAACGAGTATGCCTGCTTCTCCAGGCTACATTAATGATGACAAGACCCTTCACTGAGAAACTTGGGAGGCAGCAACCCCCAGTATGGTGAGGAACCTGTCTGATGGGATAAGTCCTGAACCAGTAGCCCGGATGGCCAACAGCTGTAGGGCCAGCATCGAGTTAAAGGGCGTATATAAGGCAAAGAACCCCCCTTGTGAAGGGGGGCCTCCTCGGACGCCAGCCGAGGAGCAACCCCAGGCGTAGAGCAAATAACCAGAAGTCCAAAGAAGACCGGCGAGAGGCCGGCCGGAGCCAAACTCTTTGCCCCACTCTCTACAAATTCATTGTCGGTGGCCCACCTCCGAAAAAGGAGCCCCTACACACAATATTTGTAGTAGGGAATTAAAATGCTTGGTTGTGTTAAAGCCTTTTGGATCATTTGTATGCTTATTTGATATCCTTTGGGGATAGGTGCCTTGGGATAATCATGTTAGGCTTTAGCTAGGAAGCACCTACACGGATATGAGTACGAGTATGAATATAGTACGGTGACATGATAATTTTTGAAAAATTAGGATACGGATATGATGGGATACACGTATTACATATATATATATATATATATTGTCTACCTAAATAATAAAAAGTTATAAAAGAAAATTTTAAAAAGAAGTTGACCTAAGCACACACGTACAAAACAAACGGGTAAAAGGGGGAAATCAACATATGCACACTCAGACAAAACAAAAGGGCAAAAGGGAAATCACCAAATGAATTTAAATTTGGTCCTTCAGTGCTTCTTGAGCGAGAAGAAGAAGAAGATTTACGATGAAGAACATCTAGGTTAGTTAGTCTTTTATTTTTATTTTATTTAAGAAAGAAAAGAAAAGAAAAGTAGGGAGGCGCATGCTTGTAGCCGTGTCGTGCACACGTCCAACATAGGCACGACAGGCAAATTGTCGTGTTCGTGCTTTCTAGGGCTTTAGGGCCTTCAGTTCAATTTTAGGGGATCTTTTTGATTTTGGAGATAATTGTGATGGTAAACTTTGTGATAGGCCTTGTTATTGATAGGTTTGATCCTTGTGTTTCTAGGTTTTGAGATTCATAGTGATGGACCTAGCAATTGGATTGGTTAATCATGTGGTGCCTGGTTGAGGTAAATTAGTTGGCCTTTCGAGGTAAGTGGCTTCTTAATGAGATTTAAAAAATAATAATCATATTGCGTAAAACACTATTTTTAGGTTAAACACATTTTGGAAAATTATTTGTGGAACTATTTTCCTAAAAAATGTCGTGTACCCTACTATATATGATTATATGTGAAAATGTGTATCATGTTTAATATTGTATACAAGGAAATGCATGAATATTTGGCATGGAAAAAATAAGCATTTTTGAATTCCTTTGACAGTGGATTTCATAGATTTATGATATTATTTGGAAATACTAAAGATGTTTGTCTTAACTTGTATTATTTGGGAAATTCATAGAAAATCTTATTGATAAAGAATGAATTTGAAAACCTTAGAACCTTTGTCGATGTTTTGATTATTTAAAGTTTTTATGAAGCTACTTGGATATGAACTGTGTATTTCAAAATACATTTAACTTGTAAGCTTTATGTTGTTTTAACTTTATCCATGTGCGATTGCTTGGTGATCACTTGATTTGATTTCTGTAGTTTTTGTGAAAATGGTATCAGATACAAGCTAGAGACCTTTTACTTAAAATGACGCGTTCTTCCCTATTGCCTATGAGGGCAAAAGGTATCCTTGATTGTGTGTGTGGGTGAGGCTACTGCCGTTAGGGTCAAGAGACAACATGCAAAAGAGGTCCTATATGTATGACGCATTCTCCTTTACTACCTATGGGAGAAGAGGCAAAACCTTGAGGGTATGGGTGAGGTTGCTACGCTAAGAGACTACATACTAGAGGGGACAATATCATGCCAATTGTGAGTGGGTGGATCCCTTGACCTATCTATGTGGCAGTATGGTGTCTTTTTGACATTTTGCATTGTTTTGGATTTCTTGATTTTTGGTTTTGGAAAGGTGTTATAGCTCACAATACATGGTATGTAGTTTTGTGGAAATTATTTTTATAAGCTTGGTGCTACCTTGTATAATCATTCTTGCCATCTCATTACTGGAAAATGATTTTATAGTATTCCAATAAGGATTTCCCAATTACAACATGTTTTGTAAAATACTCATTATCATGAAATTTTCATTTCCCCCACATTATCATGAAGCTTGCATTTCCCTCACCCCTATTAATTATTGCTACTTATTGGGTTTTGGCTTATCCCACTTTTTCATAGTTTTCATATTAGTTAGTCATACCTCGAGCATAGAGCCTTCTTTATTGGTGGTGATTGAAGTGGGAGATTAGTGCCATAAATTGATGGTGACTCAATTGGCTAAATTTAATGTGGCTATAGTTAATTTTAGTGGAGGTTGGGCTCTTGAGGTTTGTTAGCCTAGGGTGTGTTAGGTGCCAAGTGAGACACATGATTTGTAGTTTGTACTGTTTGTAAATGTGTCATAGAGTTCTGATTTATATTATGAAGAGATCAATATGTTTATTTATATTATCAAATTGAAAGAAAAAAAAAATCCCCAACCATCTCTCTGGAAAGTTCAGTTTTTCTTGCTTTAGACCTTTTTGGGTTTGGCTTGTGATGCAAAAAGTTTTTCCTTTTTTCTTTTCTGGTTTTTTCTCTAATTAAAAACATATCTTTTATGTATTGCTTTTTTTTTTTTTTCTTTTTTTTTCTTTTTTTTTTTTTTTATAAATTTTTTTTATCCTTAATTAATGCTTCTATAGTTAAAGAAATATTCTTATTGGTCTAAGTTTATAGTCTGCACTCCGTGGGGGTCTTAAACGACTGCTTGCCCAAGTACTAGAGCCGGCACCATGGATCCCCCATCTCACTCTCCTTGCTGCAGCCGAACAACATCATAAAGAATTAATTTGAAGCACATAGCCGAACAGCAGTGTTTTTTTTTTGGTTGATAAACTGAAAGCTTTTATTAAAGAAAAGAAGAAAAAGATTACAAAAAGAATGATCAAGGTAGCATCCTTCTCAACTGAGCAACACTAACAAGTAACAACACTAGGAGGGTAACATTAATGGTCTGTTTGGATTGAGAAGGAGGGAGTGAGAATAGAGTAAAGTAGAATTAGTCCAAAACTAGCATATTTTCAACTAACTCTACTTTGCTGTCTCTTCACTCTCCCTATTTTTTCCCTCTATCCAAACGGACCTTAAGAGAACAGCTACCTATCATGTTATTGATATTAAAATGATTTGTTGTTTGTCTCAAACAAATGGAAAACCCTTTCACGTATCCCAAAAATGAGAACAGGGTAGAGATTAAAAATATTTGATAGAGCGACGGTTGGTCACTGAATAAGATTGGAGGAGATGCAAACGATTGATTTGATGAGATATATGTTAATCAAATTTAAAAGCCCAAATCATTTTTAACGGGGAAGAAGTCCTTCTTGAAGCAATGGTGCCGAAGATAAAGACTTCTTATTTTCTAACTTAACAATTAGTAGCCGACTTACCGAAAGATCGCCATGGTCTGTGCAACAAGGTTTGTTAGTCTCTGATATATTTGACAATATATATTATCCCAGGAATTTTCTTGACATCCGCCGGCGTGTAAAGCAAAAGGCTGAGCAAATAGTCCCACCATTTTACAAGTGTGGAGTTCTCAACACATTTAAAAATCAAGTGCGAGGTAATTGGCTAGAAATTAGGAAAAAATTGGCTTTTGCCATTTTTAAAAAAACAATTCAGCATTTTGCCCTCTTTCTCAAACTAATTAGGGAAATTTCCCTCTTTTGAAAATCGATTTTCTTAAAATCGAGTTAAGCCCTATAGTGACGTTTTTAAGTAGCCTATAGTGACGTTTTAAAGAGCTTATATTGATGTTTTAAGGATCTATAATGGCGTTTTGTAACTCGATTTCCATGAAATCGAGTTATAGGTAAAAAAAGAAAAAAAAAAATTGCATGTAACTCGACTTCATAGAGATCGAGTTACAAAACACGACTATAGGTCCTTAAAATGTTACTATAGGCTCTTTAAAACGCCACTATAGGGCTCTAGAATTTTTATTTTTATTTTATTTTTTATAACTCGATTATGAGAAAATCAAGTTTCAAAAGAGGGACATTTCTTTAATTAGTTTAGAAAATAGGGCAAAATACTGGATTTTTTTTTTTAATTTTTTTAAATGGGCATTTGCCCATTTTCTCCCTAGAAATTACATTCGAGGACTTTCTATTTTGACGAAATGTGAAAACATTGGAGTTCTTTACATGTCAAGAAATACTATTAATAAGTTTTCACACAACGAAATTAAGAAGGGAATTGAAAGAGAAAAAATAAAAATAAAAATAAGATGATCAGTGATGAGCACTCGCATAAAAAGCACCGCACTTTAGCCCATCAAACTCAAAATTTATTTATGTGTGGCTATATAAAAGTACTCACATTAGTGAAAGTATAACACAAAAATGTGTAATATTTATATTGTTTTGCCTAAAAATGTTCCACATCAGTTAGTGTATATTTGCGTAACTTTACAAGTTTGTTATAATAACTATGTAAATTTAAACTGGCATTATTTATTTTGTATTTGTTTTTTTTATTATTTCTTTACATATCCCAAGTATGAAGAAAGAAATCAAATAGTGGTTGTGTACGAAAGAGAGAAACAATTATAAAAAAATCAAGAAAATTGATATTTTAATTAAGGGTAGTATAAAATAGATAATCTAATGTGGGGTGTAGGGATTGGATTTAGTTCCTAAGCCTAAACGACTGGAGGACCCAGGCCCAAATAGCCCAACGCATTGAATTTGTAGAGAGCGAGCTGTAAGACTAGGCTTCTATGGGTTAGATAGCATTCACTATGGGCCAAAAATAGCAAGAAAGCAAGGAAAAATAAATGGCAACCACAATATTACAAAAGAAAATTCTTCTCGGCCAAGTCCAAGGATGTTGGTTCTTGAATATATCGCTATGGGACTTGTTTACAGTTTTAGTACTTTGTGCTACAGTGATTCTTTTATCTTTTTTCCGCCCCTCCCCCCTTCTCTCTAGAGAGTTTCTTACATTATATAGCCCTTCTAAGATGATCTTGACCCTCCATTTGTCAATGATGCAGGCCACTACTTAAGCATTTGTCCCATCAGACACCTTCCCAAGCCTTCTGTGAGATACGGCAACTAAGGTGGCACTGTTCAGAAGTCTTCTCTACATAAATGCAGCCAGGAGGTTTGGTGTGATGCATTGAATGTAGTGACAACTTCCCTCCCTTCAGTCACATCAAGGTTGTCCCTCTTGCTGAAGCCTCTTTGACATAGTGGGACCTCCTAGGGCAAGGTGCCACCGACGTGGCCTCGTAGCCCGAGGGTGTGGTCTCCTCAAAATCTCACTGGCCTCCTCGGCCTCAGGTATGACACGTAGTCATTAAAAAGGGAGTATGTAAAATAAAACCTTTATGTTTTATACTAAAATATACAAAAAATTTTGCACGAACTATGCTAATGCTCCAAGTAAAAAAGAAATACAGGGAAATAACTTCTCTTGGACCTACACTTTGGATCCACCCAAAATGGCCGAAATGGAGTGCTACCATGAGAGTCAATGAGAATTAGTCCTATGCTTCTCTTCTCCTAGCACAAAAAGCTCAGGAACCCATTCTATCATCCTATGCAGGGATGAGCCCTACCTCATTCAATCTTCCTATTAATCAGAAAAACTAACACAAATATTGTATTGACTTGTAACACCCATTCAAATGAGCCCTATCTCAATCGAGAGCATTCCACTTGTAACACCCCATAATTTTGATACCAATTTAATTCTAATACATAAATTAAAAAGGAGGTCCACAATTAAATGGATTTAACTATTTAGGCCTAAGATATTAAAAATAAGATAAATACTATGAAATATGAAGCCCAAGTGAGGTGGCATAAGTAATATATTGACCTTGATAAGTGTGGGGCTCGAAGGCCCAGAACCCCCGGCCCACCTTTAGGCTGGCCCAGGGCCCAAGCCGAGGAGGGTAATCTCCCCAGATGGTCGGCTTAGAGGTTTTAGTTCTTCCAAGACCCAAGCCGAGGACACACCCCTCCTCGGCACACCTAGTCTAATCTAGGTAGGGGGCAGACCCAGAACAGGTGGTCACATCCACACTTAACGAGTATGCCTGCTCCTCCAGGCTACATTAATGATGACAAGACCCTTCACTGAGAAACCTAGGAGGCAGCAACCCCTAATATGGTGAGGAACCTGTCTGATGGGACAAGTCCTGAACCAGTAGCCCGGATGGCCAACAGCTGTAGGGCCAGGATCGAGTTAAAGGGCGTATATAAGGCAAAGAACCCCCCTTGTGAAGGGGGGCCTCCTCGGACACCAGCCGAGGAGCAACCCCAGGCGTAGAGCAAATAACCAGAAGTCCAAAGAAGACCGGCGAGAGGCCGGCCGGAGCCAAACCCTTTGCCCCACTCTCTACAAATTCATTGTCGGGGGCCCACCTCCGAAAAAGGAGCCCCTACAATAAGTATTTAAAAAAAAAAAAAAAAATCCTAGTCTTTTACTTCTTAAGTTACACGTGTATTTACTGATGGGGCTTCCTTTCGCTTCAGTGGCAACACACTACTAACCTTGCTTTGCTTCACTGTGGCTGTGAGTGGAGACTGCAGGTATGGCTCTCCTTTGCTCTAAACTTAGGAAGGTTGAAATACTCAATGGCTAGCTTTTGTTCCCACTCTTATAGCTTCTGTTATTGGCGTACCTAATAGAAAAAAAAAAAATAGGGGCCGCTGTTATGGATCTAAAGCTAGGATTATTATATTAGAACAAGGGTGCTTTGTGGTTTATATATAATTGTTTATAGTCTCACTTTATTCACCATCAAACTGACATGCATCCACACCCTTGTTATTGTCTAAATCCTAGTCCAGCGGCATCAAGGGAATACTAGGCAACTGGATTGATAAATTAAGGTATAAATTAGGTTGATCACATGTTTATCTTTCTGCCATATTAAAGTTTCATGCATAGCTAGGATTATATTAATGGAAAAAGGCTGCATTATGTTATTAGATGCCTACCTTGCATTGCTCTAGTGACACTAATTATCATCTCTAAGCCACTATAGTATGCAACAACTTTTTAAGCCCAAAAATTTGATTATGCAGCAATATTTTTAAGCCAAAATTTGATTAGGTAGAGCCAAAAAGATATGATTATGCAGCAGTAATTGTAAGCCCAAAATCTGACATAGTTGAAGAGTATTTCAAAGGAACTAAACACCTCCGTACACTTTATTGTTGATAGATTAGACTACTTAAATGTGAAAACAGATTGTTAAGTGGGAAAATTTTGTATTGATGGACCTATTTTTTTGGTGTTGCTAGGTCCTAATTCTATTGATTTATTGTGACTCAAGGGTGGTTGTTTTCTTTTATTTTTGCAAATAAGAGGTAAGTGGTGTTTACTAATTTTGGGGGTTTTCCCAAACATTGTTGATTATTAAACTATTTTATATTAAAGAAATATTTTGATATTCTATATATAAGTTAATATTTTGTAAATGCTTGATGTGCACATTGACTATTCGTTTTATGAAAAACTTGTGGGACAACTTAAATTTATTTAAACTTGTATGTGTGAATATATCCTTATATTTTTGAGAATTATGAATGGATTATTTTTGTGAGCATCTTGAATATGTTTTTAAAACCTGTGGCAAGTCGTGATTAAAAGCTTGGTATTGTATTTAGTCATTAGCAAGGGACAATCATATTGCAGCTAGTCCTTCGCAAGGGATGGTCCTAGAAAAGGGGACAGTGCACATATGATAGCTCCTTAGCAAGGGAGTATATTATTGAGGATCCAAAAAAGAAGCTCCTTAGCAAGAGAGTGTACCTCTAGGTTCCAAAGGAGCCTTCCTTAAGAAGAGGGATGAAAATGAGGTTCTAGTCCAAAAAGAAGACAGTACAACCCTATCAACGGGGTGTAAATGTTAACCACGAGAAAAGCCTAGAAAATTGTTTATATGATGGTATTGATATATATATATATATATATATATATATATATATATTATGATGGCTCACAATATATAAATATATTTTTTTATGAAATATTTGATGATAAAATGTTGATGAGTTACAAGTTATGAATTTGTTGTAAGAATTATTTAGTTGAAAGGTTTGTTCCCACACCTCAATGTTAGTGCATTCCACTTATTGAGTTATCTCACCCTCCTTTATACCCCTTACAAATATATTAGAGGAATTATTGGAGTATAGATTTTTGGAAGACAACAGTTACAAATTATTTTGTGGAACTGAGGATTTTATTATTATTTTTATGGCATTAAACATTGTACTGGAGAATTATTTTGAGGATGTTTTGTCTTTGGTGGATTAGAACTCTGACATTTATGATAAGATTTTAGGTTGTTGGTTTCTTTAATTTAATATTTTTTATGGATTATTTAGATTAAATAGACTTTTATTGCTTATGATTTTGGGGTGTTACACCACTAGTTTTTGAATGTCTTTTGTTTTCCCCCTTTGTTAGCCCTTGCCACCTTCCTTAACAAGCCTTCGAGTCTCCTTTGACCCCGAAGGCCGAATTCTACATCAGGCAAGAGGAGTGTGCTCTTCTTTGTCCTTAAAATCTTGTAAGAAAATAGAACATAGGGCTATTTCCTCCGGGATGCTTTTCCCAACATACGAACAACTTTTTGAAATTGTCAATCTAATGGCATGGCTAAATCTAAGGGAAAGATCCCTCTTTCATGATTCAACTAGTATTGAAAGCTAGTTGCCTTTTGAAGCGTTTGCTGGTTAGGTAACCAAAGTGTATCGTTCCTACAACCACTTTGGTACTTCTCGGCTATTCACGGAACGTGAGAAGGAGATGAATAATCATTTGCTTCCAGAAGAAATCGAAGAATTTCTTGGGAATCCTACAAAATCCCCTCATTCGTTTTTCTCTGATAGATGGTTAGAACTTCATCTGAGTTCAAATCGTACTAAGAGGTTCACTAGAGATCAGAAATTGTTAAAGAAAGAACAAGATGTTTCATTTGTCCTTTCTAGGCGATCAGAAAATAAAGAAATAATTAATATATTTAAGATAATTAATTATTTACAAAATACCGTCGTGTTTGGTTCTTAGTATAGGGAGTGGTGACTAATGACCCCCTATCAAGCCTAAGCGCCATGCACTGCTATCCTATACGCGATGATGGCTCCATATAATTAGAAATAGGTGGAGAATGTTGCTTTCTTAATTTAAAAATTTGAAAGACTGAAAATTGATTTTTCAAAGGCATTATAATTAAATTTTTGCTCATAATTTTAAATTCTTCACTCTCTCAAATAAGCAAATTATATTTTTGCAATCCACCCACTTTTTTCAATTCGGCCACGAAATTTGAATCATTTTATCAACTTTAAAATTTTGACAATCTACTATTTTACCTTTTGGAAATTATTAGTTTAATTTATACTAGATTATAGGCTAAACAGATGTGAATACATTGATAATTGTCCTCTCCATTTAAAGCTTTAGGGTCTACATTAAGGGAAAAAAAAATCTACGAAAAGAGTTATATTTAACCTTAAAATCATTTCCTTTTTCTTGATGATCTATTTTTATATGGTGAGAAAGCCAGCGGACTGGAAAATTCAAAGAAATTCTTTGTTTTGATCATACATACCTTTGCCACTTGTAGATTGTAGTCAACAAGATTTTTTTTTATTTTTTCAAGTAGTTTCAGAGGTGATTGGAATACATTGGGTCGCCGTAACCATGTATTTTATGCTGGGTGAAAGTTCTTATTTATATTGTTAGGAAGAGTACTGTTAGGTTCTAAAGATTTAGAAATTTATGTATTTAGAACTCTAATATGTATTGTTGGTAGACTATGATCAAAACATGTTATTTAGTCTTGTTTAAACGTGCTCAAAGTTGTGTTGTTCATGTAAAGTTGGAATCGAGTTGATGTAAAATTTAATGTGCATCTTGGCTTGGCTCGATTGATCGAAGCTTAGGCCCGATCAATCGAAAATTGGGTAGTTGCGTTTTTTTGCAGAATTTCCAACTCAGCTTTTACTCCTAAAATGTTTAGGGTTTTATGTTTTTGCCCTAGGTATATAAGGCAAACCCTAGCCACGTGTTTAGGTTGCTTATATTGCTGTTTGTGTGAATCTCTTGTGAAATCTGTGAGGAGCTTTCCTTTACACAAGTTTAGGGTTATCAAGATTCAAGATTCATTTAAGAACTTGATGATCATTCAGTTGCTGCCATAAGAGCTTAAAGATACATAAGCGGGTGTGCTTGTACTTGCTAGAAAATTCAAGAAAAAAGGAGTCTGTGGTCTCGAAGCTTGTACGTGATCATGTCAGTAAGTTTCTACTGGTGGATAGCAATAAGATGTTAGCGGTCTCAGTCTTATTGTAAAACTTCAATTCTTTCTATAGTGAATTCAAGTTTATTTAAGAACTTGATGATCATTCAGTTGCTGCCATAAGAGCTTAAAGATACATAAGCGGGTGTGCTTGTACTTGCTAGAAAATTCAAGAAAAAAGGAGTCTGTGGTCTCGGAGCTTGTACGTGATCATGTCAGTAAGTTTCTACTGGTGGATAGTAATAAGATGTTAGCGGTCTCAGTCTTGTTGTAAAACTTCAATTCTTTCTATAGTGAATTCAAGTTTACCTTAAGGATAGTTAGGTTAAATCCTCACCAGGATTTTACTGGTGTGGTTTCCTGGGTTATCATGTCTTTGTATTATTTATATTTCCGTTGCTATATACTTGATATGATTGTTTGATTGTGATAACCTAAATTTGCATAATTTGACTAAATTAATCACTTGGCTAATTAACTAGGTTAATCCTGTTGTTGTTTAAGGGGTCTAAAAACAAATAAAGAGAATTTATGGCCTGTTTGGAAGTTTAGAGAGGGAGGAGAGTAGAGGGGAGTAGAGGGGAGAAGAGTAGTAGGAAAGGGAGTAAAGGGGAATGGTTATCCTCCACATTGTTTGGATGTTTTTAAAATTAGTAAAGGAGAAGGGAGTAATTAGTCCTTACTCTTGTTTGTATGTTTTAAAAATTATGATGGAAAAGAAAGGAAATGATTTAAATAGACAAATTTACCCATATTTGAAAATGGACTTGTAACATAGGTCTATGATTAATTTGTTAGATTAAATAATTATTTAATCAACATTCTCATTCCATCAAATACCACTAATAAAAGTATATAACTAATATTGTTTCAATATATATATATATATATAAAACTACTATTAACTATTATAAAATAATTTTTGTTACCACAAAAAAAATTATAATAAGAATAAAAATCCTTCAAAAATTTCTACAGTTTGCAAGCATTTCTCACGAACCAAACAAAAAGCTAGCTCCACCTCAATCTATCATATTTCATACAAAAAGTAAAATTAGAATTCAAAATTTTCTGAGCAACCAAACAAGGACCAAGAGAGAGAGATAGACCAAAATTTTCTGAGCTAGCTCCATTGAGCCACTCGAACTCGCTTCAGATCCAACATCGCCCAACGAAACAGAGTCCTCCATCGACATTGATGACGACGAGAATTCTTTGTATTCCTCGCCATTGTATTGGTTCACGCGATCTTGTCTGTCGATCTTCTCGTTAGCCATAGCAAAGAGTCAGGGCTTAAATTTGAGAAAAAAATATATAAATTTTCCTAGAAAGATCGGATCAAATCTCAATCGGAAACCTTAGAATCAGGGCTTAAATCTTGAAGAAATAATGGCAATAAGGTATATGTGCGTGTGAGGAAGAGAGATAAAGAGTGAGTTTTGGATTTGGGTATTGGATCGTTGGATCTATGCAATTAGAGACTTTGTGTAGTATTTGGTTTTGGGTTTCTCTTGTTTGTTTGGTTGTTGAGAAAATATTGGATAGAAATGGTAAAGATACTAAATTTAGTAGAAATTGTGTTTGGTTTGTAAGAAAGCACTAGGAAGATTTGTCATTTGTAGTGTTAAATTTTCACAGAAAACAAACAAAGATTATTTATATAATCTGTTTGTAATTTTGTTAATTTAGAAAGGGTAAATTGGAGAATTCATTTAGTTAATAATTTATCTACTTTACTCTCCCTCCAAATCTCTCTAATTTGGGAGAATTAAAAATGAGGGGTTAAAGGTAGTTGAAACCCCTCCAAACCCCTCCTCCTCTTTCCTTAAGAAACTTCTAAATAAAGTAATTGAATTACTCTCCCTCCCTTTACCATGCTCCCCCTCCTTTTTTAAACTTCCAAATAGGCCATTAGTGTTTACTCTTGTAGAGAAGTTACAGGTATACTAGATATGAACTAAAATTCTAGGAAATATTTTTATTGATAAAAGAACATGGTATTGTTTCACAACTATTTCATTGTAATTTTTATTCATTTCTTTCATTCCTTTCATTAAAGCATTTGCAACAATGTAGATATAATACTATATTGCTATATTATAGCTACACTACCACTAAAATGATGCTCCAGCAGTGGAGCTAAATCTATTTTTTAACTCCCCTGCTACAGTACACATCTAAAGATAGATGTGCACTATTCATAAGAGCTAAAAAAAACACTATTATATTATTCCACTGGCACATTAAAATAATCCACTGCACAAGCTTTTCATTCTTCTCTCTTGTTCACTCTTATCTCTCTTGAACCGACACCGTCCCAGCCATCCAAGCCATCGATCGCCTCAGACCCATGCTGTCCCAACTGTCGATTGAAGCCCCAAGCCACTAATCCACGTCTTCGACCCACGCTTTGCTGGCCTCAACCTTATAGGCCCAAGCTGATCCAAGCCCCAAGCCGTTGATACATGTCTCCGACCCACGCCTCCGTCTAGTCCTCCATCTCCAGCTTTGTGATTGGTTTTTATTTTATTTTTTTTTATTTTATTTTGTTTGTGATTGGTGATTTTGTTTGGCCGGGATTGAGGAAAAAGATTGGTGATTTTTTTTTTTCCTACTGTGAACTGTTGGTGGTAGTAGTGGTGGTGGTGGTAGTGGTGATTGTAGTTGTGGTTGTGGCTATGACTGATGGTAGAGGTGGTTGTGGTTGTGCTGTGGATGTTTTCTTAATAGTGGGATATATTATTTTATCGTAAGGATATATTATTTTATTGTGATATTTATATTATTTTATTGTATTTAAAGTTAAAATAGATTTACTACTGCAGCATGTGTATTGGTAAAATAGATAAAATAACTTTTGATGAAGTTAAAAAATTAAATTTTTAACTCAACTGCTATGAATGCTCTTATATAACATCTATTTATAGATATATTAAGTTTGCTAGGGTACTACAAAACGTACCGCTAGAGTTTGATGGAAATTACTCCTTGAATGACACCTAGCATGTGAGGTGTCTATCTTCAATTTCATTTTGCTTACTCTTATTTTTCTTTACTTGCTAGATTATTGACACCTAGTTGATACTTATTAGGGACCCACTTTGACAATTGCAAATTACAATTTAACATTTTATTGAGATGTCCATAAATTTTATTTAGATAGGAAATATTAGCGGTTCCTTTCTTTTTTCTTTTTCTTTTTTTTTTTTCCCTAAAAAAAGTAGTTGATTATTCTTATTCACCCACACACACACACAAAAAAAAAAAAAAAAAAAAAAAAAAAAAAAAACTGATCTTCATTTACTTTTTTTTTTCTTCTTTAAAGATCTAAATCTACTTCTAAATTACTTGGACAAAAAGGGAAAAAAAAGAGGTAATTTTTACAATTAGACATCGACTATAAATTAGATTTTTTTTTATTAGATAGAAATTCTATTTTAAAGTAATCTAAGTGTATATGTATGTAAATTTCATTATTGGAGACTTGAATTTCAATCCTTACCTTTACACCCCATAAACACTTATAATTATGAAGTGACTAACGTGTCAAAAGTGGGTAGTAGTATAAATCAGACTTTGAATATATAATATGATATTTTCTTTAAAAAGTAATGTTATAGCCACAAACTATTTTATAATATTTTTACAAATTATTGACGTGATCAACTTCTTATTTTTTTTTCATCTAGGCCCATTATTAACATTATTTAACAGAATTTTATTTATTTATTAATAATCACTTACCACGTTAATAATTTGTAAATTTTTTTGGTAAAAAAGTTTGTATCTTTTGCATTATTCTTTTTTGAATTAACCAATTTCTTTGAATTTAATACCGAATAAATTTTCGTTTAACATAATTAATTTTGCCAACTTATTTTACTATTCAGCTTATTTTTGCTACTATTTATAGGTCTCACTGTACTTTTTGGTACTATTTATAAGTCTCACTATATTTTTGAATTAAATTTTACCTTTATTTATCGTACTTTTAGTAAAAAATTTCAATTTCAGCAAAATAAGAAAATTTTAAATAAACCCTAAATGTCATAATGTCTTGCATTTATTCCCCCGTAATAATAATAATAATAATAATAATAATAATAATAATAATAACTATTCGTCGTGGTTCAGGAGCGGCCTTACAAACCAGAGAACTGTGGCGCAGAAGACAATTGCTATTGCCGACAACATGGAAGCAATGGCATAAATCCTGCAAAATCTTTCAACCCTTGCCTTGTGTTGGATCATCATAGAACTGAAGGTGAAGAGGTTGAATATTAGAAACATATGATAGTCCGGTGGTCGGTCTTTGAAGAGAGTCGGAATTGGATTTCCGTCTACGTTTTCATGTGGAAGAAAAATAAAAATTGTAGTTGCAGAGGATGAGATGCTAACAATTGGTTTCACAAGGAAAAAGTTGAAGGATTTTGAAAGGTCAAAGATCTTTGAGAGGGGAAGAAGGATTTCTGGAGGGGAAGTCCCAAAGGTACGGGCTTCATCCTCTTGACTACTACTGAGATATATTTAACAAGATCTGACATTGATTCTAGGAATTTTCGTTGGCATTCCCGAAGTTGAAAGTGTATTAAAGCTTAACAAGCAATCCATCCATTTCAAAAAGTATATATGGACCCCAGAATGGCCAGCATAGTCTAACCGAAACTTTCCCTGAAATTTGTAAGCGACGATTATGAATCAAGTCTATAACGCGGTATTTACCTACCTAAGTCTACCGTGTTGAGAACTTGATGTATGTGATAACTTGACAAACATGGCATGGAAATATTGGACAGTTTTCAATTTATATATTGAGGGTTTTTGGGCTTGAAACTTCCTAGAATTTGCTATTCAACTTCTTGGTAACAACAATGTAACTAGATTACGTTTCAAGTCTTCTACTATAAAATTATTTACAGACTTGATTCATCTGCAACACTTAATACACTTAAAATGTTTTCCTTGCGCTCTAAACTTGGGTTCCGCTTCACAAAAACCAATGGCAGTGTTGGAGGCCAACAAGAAAATTCAGGTGGACAGAAGGAGGGAACTGGAGCTGCAAGTGTAGGTGAAGGGAAAGACGAAGGCATAGGCGGTGGAGGAGGGGATTAAGATGAAGGAAGTGATGGAGGCGTAACTGGTGGAGAAGGAGACCAAGATGAAGGAAGTGATGGAGGCATAACTGGTGGTGGAGGAGACCAAGATGAAGGAAGAGACAGAGGCATAGGAGGTGGAGGTGGGGGTGGAAATCGAGACGGAAACAAAGACATAGATGTTGAAGAAAGCAGAAGCATGGTTGGTGACATTGAAAAGGCAATGGTAGGAAAGAACTCGAGACCAATGAAAATAGTAGAGATTTTCATTGCAGTCATTGCCCAATCAACTGCTGCTGTCATTGCTGTCGATTTCCTTGGAATATCTACTGGTACTAAGGACCTTCTTTATTGTGCATTGATTACGAACTTATTCGGGTTCGTATGTTGCACAGCTGCTCTCTGGCAAAGTGATACCCACCCCGAGACTGCCAAACTTTTGGGGAAGATAGGATCTGCTGCTGCTACTCTAGGGTTCATATTAATGGTGGCTATGATCGTTCCTCTCTATCTTCTTTGGATCATCGGTGTCGCTTGTCTTGCGTTATTGGTCGTCTTTGTCATATCACTCAAGTCATCCTAATTAGAAGTATTATCTCCGGCACCGCCATCACTGGGTGTTGGAATTTCTTCAGCGTATTAATTTAAACTAACATGGATCCGGACGTAGATGGAACATACTGGAAAGGTATTTTGGTATCAAAATATACCATATGAGTAGTGTCAAAATTTAATAAGTGAGAGACATATTTACAAAAAATAATTACCTACTAACAAATGAAAAACATGTATTAGTGGGTAATTATTTTTGCACAAATGCTTTTTATTTATTAGATTTTGATGTGGTATAATTTGATACAAAATACTTTTTTCTAATTTGGAGAGAAATTATTATATACTCTCATAGTACCATAAATGCATACTTTTTCATCTCATATGAATGGTGGGTCCCACTAATTAAATTTATGGTGGGACCCACTATTTATGTGAGAGGAAGAACTACGCATTTATGTTATTCTGAGAGTACCTAATAATATTCCTAGTTTGGATCTTCAGAGGATTTGTTTATGACTAACTGTACATAATGTCACTGACCTTTAGAGTTTCAATATCAAATTTAAAAGTAAGTTTAGGACCACAATTATTTTCATAACTTTGTCACAATTTGTCTATATGGCGACTTGTGAGCAGTGAAATTGTAAACTTACATGAGCTTACTGTTTTTTTTTTTTTCACCATTTACAAATCGTCATGTAGGTGACTTGTGACCAAAATTATGAAAATTGTTGTGAAAGTAGACTTTGTGAGATGGATCCAATACAAATAAAAAAGATCCAATACTCCTACTTTAGACCTTTTTTTTCTTGTTCTTTGTAAAGTAGTATGCAAGGAGAGGTGGGATTCCATCTATGTTTGTACCAATGAAAAATCATTGAACCCTACCGATCTAGTTTGGTTTGAAAAAAAAAATGCTTAAGTTATCATTATAGGATAATAAATAAATATTTAAATTATTTTTAATAATTGAAGGCAAATTATTTTATAAGAGCTATATAATAAAATTTGTAATATCACTATTATTTCTTTTACAATAAATCAGCATAGTCAAAATGAGTGAGAAGATCCTATGTGTAATGGTTGACCTTTATTTTAGGACATCCTTTTTTTATTATTTTTTACTTAATTTATTTATATTTTGGCATGCAAACAAGAATAGACGTCAATAGAGTACTATACCAACCATATTTCTCATGCGATGGGTCAACGAGTATCGAAATGCCTTTGAAGTTTACTAAACACCATTTTTTTTTTTTTTTTTTTTTGAGAATCTACTAAACACCTGTCTACTCCAAATATACTGGTGAGTATTAGACATTTTGATGGAAAATACTAGTATAAAAGGAGAACTTTTGGTGTCACTAACATTTCTCATATAAAAAAACCTTAAAAAAGAAAAAAGAAAAAAAAAAAAAAAGGCAGATAGCTCGATTTGCGACCGTCAGTATCACGTTATTGGTCATGGCCCCATGTGGCGCACCAACTTCCCTTTCTTCTCCTCTTAATCTGTTTCGTTTGTCCGCCCCTTTCTTTTGGTGACAGCAAATTATTTCTTTTTTGGGTAATTCAGATGATGATATTATTTTAATGATAATTATTTAAATTAGTATAATTTTAAATTTATTTAGGAATTTAGCCCGCTTTTAAATTGTGTTGTAAAATAATATTATTTTACAAATTCTCCTTTTTCTTGATCCCTCACATGAACGTGTTTAAAATTTTAGGTCAAAATACTTATTGAGCATTTTTAATTCTTTATATTTCAAATGATTAATTTTAATATCTGTTTAGAAACAGTTTATTTAGCTGAAACTAAATTTTTTTTTCTAAAAGTACGGTAGATAAAATTAAAAAATTGCTGAAATAGTACAGTGAGACTCATAAATAGTATCAAAAAGTGCAATAGAGTTTATAAATAGTAATAAAAATAAGTTAAATAGTAAAAAAAACTGACATTTTAAGCCAATGATAAATGCACACTCTAGTTTGTAAATTTTCTTAAAAGAACGCTAGGAGCCTTTCCATCTAATTCTTTTAGTTTTATTGTTTATATATTTAACAGAGTAATGAGATAAATCTTTTTCATGATGTGATAGCCTATTTTTTATTAAAAATATTTAACATATTTTCAAAATCTATTTAAACAACCAAAACCCAATAAAATTTCCACATCTCCCAGCTTTTGTTTGTTTTTTTTTGTTTTTTTTTGTTTTGTTTTTATTATTATTATTTTTTATTTTTTTTTTCAGTTCAACAAGCTTGGTGTTTTTCAGTTTAGTTTCTCTTTCGAGGGTGCTTCTGATCTCACGAGTCAACATCCTGAGAGCACTATCCCTTTCTTAATTCTTGCGTATGAATCAATCCATGCATTTCTCTATCAACTTTTGGCAGCTAAAAGTTTAAACTTAAAACCTTTACAAGGGTCATTACTATCGCCACTGTTCTCTGGTTCTCAAATGCATGATAAAAGTCCACAAGTTAATGAGGCGCGTTGCCACACATAGAACTACGAAAAAACACCAAACTGAAGGACCCATATATACGGAAATACTGTTGTCTGTTGATCTCTTGACGAAGTAGATTAGCTCTAGATGGATAGAGAAATTCGTTGGGCCTTTTATGTCCAGGCCCATTAGGGCACTATTAATTTCTGTTTCTTCGGCTCAAGTTCTTAAGCCTTTTATAGACCCATTTCGTAGCAGAACTTGAAGCCTGACTTGTGTCATTTAAATGTTGAAAGCCTGAAAGACGGGAGCCCACCTTTAAGTCTTTTAAGTTTTTTTTTTTTTTTTTTTTTTTTTTTTTTTTTTTAATTTTAATTTTTATGTAAGAGAACTCTCATAAGGTATTTATAATTTTTCTCATTTTAAGTGATTTAGAGCACTCAGGTGTGTCTAATGCTAAATTTTTAACATTTGGCACACAAAACACCAAAATCCTCACTTTATGAGATGTGTCAATGCTTAAAAAAAAATGGCATGGTTTTATAGTAACGTTCTATTATTAACATTGTATGGACAAAACAACAAAAATTATTTAGCATTATTTTATTAAAAACATTGGAGTTCAACTTAAATTTAAAAAATTTGGAGTTCAAATGATTTCTTAAATTTAAAAATTTCAATATATGATCCTTGAATAAAGATTTGGAGTTAAACTTCCACTTTAAATTACTTGAATAAATTTCTAACTTAAAAAATTAAAAATAAATTAAAAATAAAAACCAAGAAAACAAGCACACCATAATCATATCACTATCGGAAATTTGTATCAGCATTACCACCCGATTCTAGATTCTACAAGTTGGTGCGGTTTCAAAATCCCCATTAGATAGCCTAAATTTTCTGGGGGGAAAAAATACAGTATTGATCTAGTAAAGAATATTAACTGCTGATAGCCTATAACGTTGATTCAACATTTTTTTTTTTTGGATTGGAATGTTGATCTGAGTTCTGTTCAAGGTCTAAAGGCCCAGACAGATAACCAATATAGCAAGCGATCCCAGGCACAGTATTATCCAACCAGAATAGTTGGAAAAGTATAGAGATACTAGTAGTAACAACCCTAAGCCAGCAACAGCAACCCCCACTACATCAAAAAATGGTTACAATAGTAAAATATCGCATCTATAAGTTAAAATGGTTACAATAGTAATTTAAAAGTGTTAAACTATTGCATCAATAACAATAAGTTGCAATAACTTATAATTTTCAGCTGCAATAGAAGTTATAATATATTAGGAAAAATTGTTGCAATAACTTAAAATGAAAGAATCGTTGCAATAAATTGATACAAATTGTTTTTACAATCTATTGCAACGAAAATTTCGAATTAATAGCTTATTGCAAAGAAGTTACCATTGCAATAATTTGATATTAATTCTTTTACAATCTATTGCAATGACAAACACATAACTACAATGAATATTTCGTTGCAATAATTTGATATCAATTATTTTATAGTCAACCGCATTGAAAAAATGAATTAATTATCTTTTACAATGAAGATATCATTGCAAAAATTGAATTCGACTTATTTTGTTCAATTATTTGCAATCTATTACAATAAGTTTCATAAAGTAATAGCCTATACTTACAAGATATTCAAAATAGTAAATTGTTTGGTGCAACAGTATATATATCATTGCATCAAAGTTATTATTAAAATATTTGGAGTTTATTGCAACAAAAATTTTTGTTGCATAAACCTATTACCTCAAATTTTATTGCAACATTTTGTATCAACTATTGCAGTGACTCTAATGCTATTGCAATGGTTTTTTTTTTTTTTCGTTGCAATAAACGTTTTTTCTTATACTGCCCTATAGTTCTAAAGATGCGTGCAAACCTTGGTTTCCTATGCCTGTGCAATATAGAAGTCATGCAACATAGGAAACCAAATACATTTATAGCCATAACAAGTCTCAGAATCGTGGAAGAAATAGCTCCACTGCTATGAAAGTCAACAGCAGCAATTGTTACGTTCCAATTATGGCCATGAATGTCTCTGGAATACTAGAGAAGTCGATTTCTTCCTGGTTACTTTCTTGTCTTCTGCATTCTATATCACCCCTAACACTACGTTGGCGATCACGTTCGCGTTCGTCTTCATCATTGCTTGATCTGCTCCCCTTTGCATTTCTATCTCCACCTTGATTTAAAAATTTCAATATATGATCCTTGAATAAAGATTTGGAGTTAAACTTCCACTTTAAATTACTTGAATAAATTTCTAACTTAAAAAATTAAAAATAAATTAAAAATAAAAACCTGGAAAACAAGCACACCATAATCATATCACTATCGGAAATTTGTATCAGCATTACCACCCGATTCTAGATTCTACAAGTTGGTGCGGTTTCAAAATCCCCATTAGATAGCCTAAATTTTCTGGGGGAAAAAAATACAGTATTGATCTAGTAAAGAATATTAACTGTTGATAGCCTATAACGTTGATTCAACATTTTTTTTTTTTTTGGATTGGAATGTTGATCTGAGTTCTGTTCAAGGTCTAAAGGCCCAGACAGATAACCAATATAGCAAGCGATCCCAGGCACAGTATTATCCAACCATAATAGTTGGAAAAGTATAGAGATACTAGTAGTAACAACCCTAAGCCAGCAACAGCAACCCCCACTACATCAAAAAATGGTTACAATAGTAAAATATCGCATCTATAAGTTAAAATGGTTACAATAGTAATTTAAAAGTGTTAAACTATTGCATCAATAATAATAAGTTGCAATAACTTATAATTTTCAGCTGCAATAGAAGTTATAATATATTAGGAAAAATTGTTGCAATAACTTAAAATGAAAGAATCGTTGCAATAAATTGATACAAATTGTTTTTTCAATCTATTGCAACGAAAATTTCGAATTAATAGCTTATTGCAAAGAAGTTACCATTGCAATAATTTGATATTAATTCTTTTACAATCTATTGCAATGACAAACACATAACTACAATGAATATTTCGTTGCAATAATTTGATATCAATTATTTTATAGTCAACCGCATTGACAAAATGAATTAATTATCTTTTACAATGAAGATATCATTGCAAAAATTGAATTCGACTTATTTTGTTCAATTATTTGCAATCTATTACAATAAGTTTCATAAAGTAATAACCTATACTTACAAGATATTCGAAATAGTAAATTGTTTGGTGCAACGGTATATATATCATTGCATCAAAGTTATTATTAAAATATTTGGAGTTTATTGCAACAAAAATTTTTGTTGCATAAACCTATTACCTCAAATTTTATTGCAACATCTTGTATCAACTATTGCAGTGACTCTAATGCTATTGCAATGGTTTTTTTTTTTTTTTTTCGTTGCAATAAACGTTTTGTCTTATACTGTCCTATAGTTCTAAAGATGCGTGCAAACCTTGGTTTCCTATGCCTGTGCAATATAGAAGTCATGCAACATAGGAAACCAAATACATTTATAGCAATAACAAGTCTCAGAATCGTGGAAGAAATAGCTCCACTGCTATGAAAGTCAACAGCAGCAATTGTTACGTTCCAATTATAGCCATGAATGTCTCTAGAATACTAGAGAAGTCAATTTCTTCCTGGTTACTTTCTTGTCTTCTGTGTTCTATATCACCCCTAACACTACGTTGGCGATCACGTTCGCGTTCGTCTTCATCATTGCTTGATCTGCTCCCCTTTGCATTTCTATCTCCACCTTGATTTTCTCTTGATGCACTTCCCTCTCCTCTATCTTGACCTTGACTCTCACCTAATGAGCTTCCCTTGCCTTCTCCATCTTGAGCTTGATTTGCCCCTGATCTGCTCCCCTTTCCTTTTGCATCTTGACATTCATCTAGATTTCCACCTCGCCTTTCAACATTGCCATTGGCTTGTGAGACACCAAACCCAACTTTAGGCCTACTGTTTCTTTCAATGTGTAGAGTTTGATGATAGTCCCTTTTGGTGTCTAGGACGCCTCCTCTTCATGACGTGCCCCCATGCTTCCTCTGTCTCTCCCTCCACTTCCTTTTTCCCTTTCCAATCCATCCCAACTTTCGTCTTGTCCCTCAACACCACCATTGGCTTGTGAGAAATGGAACCCAATTTGAGGCCTACCTGTCTTTTGGATATATGGAGCTGGGTCACAGTTGCTATTGATGTCTCGGATAGCCTTTCCATCTCGACCTCCACTTATGCTTCTCTCTCTTCCTCTGCCTCCTTTTGCCCTTTTGTGTGTTTTCTTTTTGGTGAGTCCTTTTGTCACCTTCATTGGGTCTTGCCAATTGATAGTAGACCTTTTAGAAAGAGCAAAAAAAAATTAATAGGGTTAGATGTATCAATATCTTGCATAGCAGATAATTTTGGAAAATTTTTGAACCTTTCAGAAGTCAGATGCTAGAATTGAAAGAGAGAGAGTTTAGTAACCAATTAAATCAAACAAATATTGTAATGAAATAAATTAGGCCAAGGTAAGCTGTCCATCGCTTTGAAAATGAGAATACATTTGGTCCAGATTTGGCCTAAATCCTCTATTTTATGCCCCCAATTGTAAGTGGCCACATCAACAATTAATTAAAGAATGAAAGACAAAACCACATAGAATAAAATCTCCAAAATCCAATTTCAGCAGAAAACCCACCCAAAAGAATTCATCCCCACTGCAACCATCCCACCACCAATTGAATACGACAAAAAAACCCACCAGAAGCTGCCTAACCTGCTCACTGCCATCAATCCATAAGGTATTTCTCAAAAATAAATTCCTCCATTGTCAACATATCCGACCACCACCCTAACCCATCATGCCAACAACCCAGCAAACAGATCTACTTCTTTCAAACCATCGACATTAACCCATCAAACAGCTGCCAATGAGCTATTCAAGCCATTGTTGCAAACCCAAGTTGCCTTTACTTCTCCACCGCCAATCTTGCCGTTTAGTTCCAAATCTGCCATATCATCCTTTGTTTCAACGTAAAGCACTTGACCCGGATTGGTGATGCGATCTTTTGGGTGGGTTTTTGTTGAAATTGGGTTTTGGAGATTTGATTCTTTGTGGCAGATGTCATTCATTCTTAAAAGAATTGCTAATGTGGCCACTTACAATTGGAGGGCGTAAAATAGAGGATTTACGCCAATTCCGGACCGAATGCATTCTCATATAATAAACTATAAAAAACATAATCATATAACTAAAAAATTCAAATTTATAAGTCATCTATATATATATATTAATAGGTAAAGCCTAGAGATTGAATTAGAATTTGAAATTATAATCTAATTTTGCATTATATGTCTAAATTTATGTGGGAACTACACCATAATTATCCATTTAAACTTGTGTTATGTGTTTACTTAAATTTTTTAATTTTTATGTCAAGTGAGTTAAAAAAAACAAAATACTAAGAATCTAATATTAATAAACTATAAAATTAAAAAAAAAAAAAATCACATGTACTCAATAAAAATCATCACATGTTTATCAAAATATAAATAAAATAAAAATCATCACATAATTATTTTTGGTGTCACTAACATTTCTCATATAAAAAAACCTTAAAAAAAAAAAAAGGCAGATAGCTCGATTTGCGACCGTCAGTATCACGTTGTTGGTCACGGCCCCATGTGGCGCACCAACTTCCCTTTCTTCTCCTCTTTAATCTGTTTCGTTTGTCCGCCCCTTTCTTTTGGTGACAGCAAATTATTTCTTTTTTGGGTAATTCAGATGATGATATTATTTTAATGATAATTATTTAAATTAGTATAATTTTAAATTTATTTAGGAATTTAGCCCGCTTTTAAATTGTGTTGTAAAATAATATTATTTTACAAATTCTCCTTTTTCTTGATCCCTCACATGAACGTGTTTAAAATTTTAGGTCAAAATACATATTGAGCATTTTTAATTCTTTATATTTCAAATGATTATTTTTAGTATCTGTTTGAGAACAACTTATTTAACTGAAATTAAAAATTTTTCCTAAAAGTACGGTAAATAAAGCTAAAAAATTGTTGAAATAGTACAATGAGACTCATGAATAGTATCAAAAAGTGCAATAAAGCTTATAAATAGTAGTAAAAATAAGTTAATAGTAAAAAAAAAACTGACATTTTAAGCCAATGACAAATGCACACTCTAGTTCGTAAATTTTCAAAAAAGAACGCTAGGAGCCTTTCCATCTAATTCTTTTAGTTTTTTTGTTTATATATTTAACAGAGTAACAAGATAAATCTTTTTCATGATGTGATAGCCTATTTTTTATTAAAAATATTTAACATATTTTCAAAATCTATTTAAACAACCAAAACCCAAGAAAATTTCCACATCTCCCAGCTTTTGTATTTGTTTTTGTTTTTTTTCAGTTCAACAAGCTTGGTGCTTTTCAGTTTAGTTTCTCTTTCGAGGGTGCTTCTGATCTCACGGGTCAACATCCTGAGAGCACGATCCCTTTCTTAATTCTTGCGTATGAATCAATCCATGCATTTCTCTATCAACTTTTGGCAGCTAAAAGTTTAAACTTAAACCTTCACAGGGATCATTACTATCGCCACTGTTCTCTGGTTCTCAAATGCATGGTAAAAAGTCCACAAGTTAATGAGGCGCGTTGCCACACGTAGAGCTACCAAAAAACACCAAACTGAAGGACCCATATATACGGAAATACTGTTGTCTGTTGATTTCTTGACAAAGTAGATTAGCCCTAGGTGGATAGAGAAATTCGTTGGGCCTTTTATGTCCAGGCCCATTAGGGCACTATTAATTTCAGTTTCTTCGGCTCAAGTTCTTAAGCCTTTTATAGACCCATTTCGTAGCAGAACTTGAAGACTGACTTGTGTGATTTAAATGTTGAAAGCCTGAAACACGGGAGCCCACCTTTAAGTCTTTAAGTTGTTTTTTTAATTTTTAATTAATTAATTAATTAATTTTTTTATGTAAGAGAACTTTCATAAGGTATTTATAATTGTTCTCATTTTAAGTGATTTAGAGCACTTAGGTGTGTCAAATGCTAAATTTTTAATATTTGGCACACAAAACACCAAAATCCTCACTTTATGAGATGTGTCAAATGCTAAAAAAAAATGGCATAGTTTTACATTAACGTTCTATTATTAACATTGTATGGACAAAACTACAAAAATTATTTAGCATTATTTTATTAAGACTTTCTCTCTCCTCAACACATTTCTCTCTCTCTCTCTCTCTCAACCCATTGCCGACTTACCATGCCAAGCCACTGACCTCACCATGTCATCTTCCATGCCATGCTGCCAACCTCCCTACATCGTCTGAACCTCCCCCACCTTTAGATCACTCTCAATCAGCTAGTTGTTGGTGTATATTCTACTTTTGGGTTTGTTTGATTTTTGGATGAGTTTTGAGATTTGTGAATGTTGTGAGTTGTGGGGTAGTGTGTGAATTGATGGGTTCCGATGTGCTAATGTTGTGGCAATGGTGTTGCGGTTTTGGTGGCGATTATGGATTTTGGTGGTTATTTTTTTTTTTTTTGGGTTGTTGGTGGTTATTTTTTTTTTGGATTTTGGTGGTTTTGGGTTTTTATTTATTTATTTATTTATTTTGGTAGTTTTGGGTTTTTTGGGTGGTGGTGGGCTTGCGGTTGTGCTGTTGGTGAGATATGGGTAGTGGTGTTGTGGTTAATGAGTTTTGGTTCAGAGAGAGAGAGAGAGAGAGAGAGAGAGAGAGAGAGAGAGAGAGAGAGAGAGAGAGAGAGAGAGAGAGAGAGAGAGAGAGAGAGAGAGAGAGAGAGAGAGAGAGAGAGAGAGAGAGAGAGGTTTTGGGTTTAGAGAAATTAAATGATATTTTATTGGTGGATTATATTATTTTAATGTGTTGTAATGTTAAAATAGAATATTTATATAGGGTATATTGTAAAATGATGTGGTAAAATAGTTAAAGTAAATTTTGTTGTGTTAAAATGGCATTTGGCATAGCATAATTGAAGTATTTATAAAAACTCTCAAGAAAAATAATATGTTCACAACATTTTTACAACAAATCCTAAGTAGCAGGTTATTACTAGTTGTTATTGTTGGGGTAAAAAGTAATCTTAGTGTTAGGTTCAAATTTGAACCAATAACAACTAACCACCTGTAATTTGTTGTGAAAATATTATAAAAATATTGTGGACGTAGCATCTCTCAACTCTCCAAATGTATTTTCATGGAAATAACAGTTTCGAGTAATATTAATATAAGTATTTGAAAAACATGGGTCCAAAAGTCTGACATGGCACAGAAAGCACACTAATGACATTATTTCTCTTTCTTTTATAAGCTCCTCTCTCATTACTATTTACTCTCACCCAACTTCATAACTTCTTGTCTTCGTCTTTGTCTCTCTCTTCAGCTTTCTTCTCAACTCCATCAACGCAAAATAACTAGGAAGGAAAAAAAAAAAAAAAAAAAAAGCTTTATGCAATCTTGCTACAAGAGCATACCCAGCAAAAACCCAACCACAAGAAACAATTTCTAGCACCAAAGATACACAATAAAAATTAAAATATCTAAATTTAGGTAGCTTTTGAGAATGAATTTATCATTTAGAGAGGGAGAAAGAGAGAGAGACAAAGGGCCGAAGAGGAATTTGAGAAATTCATTGCTCAATTCCTCTTCCTCCCCAAATCCCACCTCCAAATCCCTTATCCAAACACACATATAATGTATTTTACATTTATACATTCTCTAGTTTGATTTGAAAAAAAAAAAAAAAAAAAAAAAAAAACCCTCATGGTGGAATGTAGTATCTAATAGAGGATATTCGTTGAGCTTTATTTATGCACGCTAATTTTCTTATTTCTTTATCTTTTTATGAAAGAATCTTCATTGTACCTTAGCTTTTGTAGGCTAATCAAACCAATGTAAGTTGTCAAACAATTCTAAGAAGAAGGTACTCAAATCTGTAAAAGGTAGGAGATTGAAATTGAATTTTCGGTGTCAAGATCAATCGAAGCCATCCACTAGTAACGTAGAAACTACTGCTTAATACCTATATTATTTTCATAATTTTATAGTCTAGGTCTTTCGAATCGGGTGATTTTCAAGATTAGGATGATCTAAACTAAACTGAGTGCGTGTTACTTCATATTTTGTTGACATAAATTTTTAGGGTTAGATAGTTAACTCTACTATGTTAATTTTTGTTAGGAGAGTAAGAAAAGTAGTCATAATTAAGCATGATATATTTTCATTAGAACTTCGTAAAAATAACATTAGAATGTTAATAAAAATGTTTATAAGATGGTGCATAAAGTTTTTTAGCAGAAGCAAACAAATGTGCTAGAAGAATTTTCAAGTTGGAAGCTCTAAGAGCGGCCATATCAAATTAATAGAAGACTTTTTATTTTTGGTAATAAAAATATGTGTAGGAGGGGTGGGTGGCAACTCCTACGTGCCCAGGATAACATGGAGGGAAATGAGCACTAACTTGCTCACTAGTGGGGATCAGATAGATTCAAACCCAAGACCAAAGTCTTCTTGGTCCAAGGCCTGGACACTAGACCACCACTACAACAAATTTGAGCTTTCTCAACATAATTTTATTCATAGTCATTTAAAAACGTTGGTAAAAGCCTTTATAGTTTCTACATTTGCACTCAACTGTTGAAAAATTCACATATTTGTTTCCACCGTTGGCATGACTGTTGGAATAAGCGGTGAGAAATTCAGAAATAAGCGGTAGAAAAAGATTAAATATGGATAATTTATATTAAAGATTAAAAAAAGATCCAATACATTGCACAGAGTTTTGGTGAATGGTCAAAAGAGATATTGTGTAAGGCCCCTTTTTTTGTTTTTGTTTTCCCTTTCTTTTTGAGTAAAAATTGTTGCAAGACTCTTTATAAGCTTTTGAATTATCCGTGCTTATAGTATCAGTTTCTGCAATATCATCATCTAAAGGGTCAAACTTATTTTCTGCCTGTTTTCTCTTTTATTTATTACTTGCAGCTGGAATTTTTTTTTTTTTGCAGGGTGCTGAACTGTGTTATAAATGGCCATTTACAGTTTTGCTGTTTGAAAATTTAGCTGCTTGGACCTACTTTTTAATATTTTCCCCTATTAGTGGTAGAATCAGTTGTGGTAGTTTGTGTTACAAATGGCCACTTGGAGTATTACTGTTTGAATCTTTAGCTACTTGGATCTAAGATAAATTATTCTCCTGAAACCTTGGTTTTTTGTTTTTTTGTTTTTGTTTTTTTTTTTTGTTTTTTGTTTTTTGAGAATGCATGTGAGACCTTGGTATTTTTTTGAGTCAATTTGACTTCATTTACATTATCAGTATTTGTAGTGTACGTATTGATTCTCTTGCTCCACTGACTTGCTCATTGTGTGTGAAGCCTGATCTATTGTGTTAGTTATATTAAGTGACTTGCTCATTTTGCGTGAAGCTTTATCTATTATGGTAGTTAAACAATTAACTGTGGAGGTTTATTGTACTGTGTACTGAGCTTGATTAATACTTTTTGTATTGCCTTTGGCTTATCTAAATTTCATACACCCTACATGTTTGGTGTGAATTAATTAGGGGGCTACAAAATAGTTTAGTACGATTTACTTCCAAACCGTATTTCAGATTCTATTGAACCAGTATAAGAAAGAAAATAAATTTTTTTCTTTGATAAGCACGTATTAGAAGACCATTTAATTAATAAACAAGCCATATTTCCCTCTCTCTCTCAAGTATACATTTTGAATGAAAGTGCTGTGTTTCTTCCCTTTACGTGGCAACAAACTGACTTCGCTATGTACTTTCCAGTTTGTAATTGACAACCAAGTGCTTTCTTGCATCAACAAAGAAGCTTGTTGGACGATCTCAAATATCACTGTTGGGAAGAAAGGTGAAATACAGGTATGTGTAGATGTGGCAAAACGGGTGGGTCGAGTTGGGTTTGGGTCGGGTCAATTAGGTTTACAGGTCAATCGGGTCGTTGGTCAAAACAGGTCATTTTTAAAGCGGGTCAATCAGGTTGCAGGTCGGGTCAATTGACTCATATTTTTCAAACAAGTTTTTTTTTTTTTTTTTTTTTTTCAATTACAAAAACAAATCAATGACAAGCTATATAGAGAGAATGAATAAAATCAATTAAGGAAATGAATTGCACTTAATGCCACTTGTTAATATCCTTCCAATTCTGACAATTTTGAGCATGACAAGAATTATTTATTGTTATAAATTCACGATAGAAAAAGTCTTCAATGTTAATAGTTTACTGTCAAAATGTATATAATTATAAGTTTACAACTTCAAAAAGAGATAGATTTTAGAACAAACAAAACAAGTAAGCTAGCAAAGTAGCAAACCATCTTAATCAACTTTACTAATGATGCAAAAGTCAATAAAGTAAGCTAATCTGAATATCACTATACAATTCATTGTCCTGCACCGGTATATAGAAAAGCCACCCAGTAGTAGCTAGCAAGACAGCTTAACCAGCTTTAAGGACCACCAAAACAGAATGGGTGTTAGAAGGGGAATCCTACCAGTAAGCCAGAGTTTGCTTCTACATTCAAACTCCTTTATCAGAGAAGTATTTGCATACTTAGGTCACAGGACACCACTTCACATGAGGACAACACTTCTATACATACTAGTGCCACCAGAAAGAGTGCCCATGAATCAAGAAAGAAATAAACATATGTAACCATTATATATGAATCATGACCTATCCTTATCAATAAGTCTACCACCAGTACAAAAAGTTCGGATTCTTGCTTTGTAAAAATTTAAATACATAATTAGCATGGAAAATCAATATATTTAAAATAAATGTTTGATTTTTTTGTAGAAAGGTAAGTAATTAACACACATGATAGCAAACTTGTAAAAAGTATATTTTAAGTTTATATCACTAATAATATCATTCCCACAAAAAAAAAAAAAAAAACTACATGTCATGGACTAGAGGCGCACTATGCAAGTCAGCTAGTCAAGTTTGGCCTTTGTGGTTTCATGTTTGTGCCTTACTGCCTTTGGTTTTGGACTACAGCTAGTCAAATTGAATTAGTGAATGAGATTTTTATTTTATTTTTTTATTTTATTTTATTTTTTTCTAATGGTTGTCTTGACAATCTTGTGTTGTCTTGTCAAGTTGTCTCATTCTCTCAAGCTTAGCTCTTATTGGTTGTGACTTGTGAAGATCAAATAGTCAAATTGAATGTGAAGCTATTTTTGTATTGTCTTGTCTTTGTTTATATCTATAAAGACTATAATCTATTGACTATTAGTTTCGGTACTTTGTGCTTTATGCACCTAGTATCAGAACGTAGTTTAAATATTTTTTTAGCAAATTTTTTTTTAACAGGTCGGGTCACGGGTCAACCCGTTTTTGTTTCGAGTAAAAAAAATTGGGTTTAGGTTAGGTATTTTTCAGGTTGGGTCAGAACATTTTGACCTGTTTTGCAATGTCTAGGTATGTGATTCACTTTCTATATGATTTAACATAAAGATTGTGTGGTGTACTTGGTTGAAATAGTGCTAATTAAAGATGTACTGTGGATAGGCTATAAATACTAATAGTTGTCGTCTTGCATGTGCTTCTCATTGAATAGACAATTAGTTTTAATGTTTAAAGTCTAAGGTGCCAATTATATTGTAACATTTAAAAAAAAAAAAAAAATTAAAAGTGTACTACAGGTCTCCATTATTCCTTGCCAAGTAATTCTTAAGTTGAATAGCATAGAACTGTCATTCTTGCTTGCTTTTAATATTTCAATTAAGAATTCTTGTTTTGCATGTATTGCAGGCCACATATTGAGGGAAAGCGTTTTTTTTTTTTTTCCTACTCTTTATAACCTTGTTTAAGACAATTTGAAGGAATTCTACCTATGGCTAGAAGTGTTGGAAACAATGGAGCTTTTGCAAGAGAAGAATCAGCTAGAAGTGCTAGAAACTACAGAGTTATTGCAAGAAAAGAGTCAATTGGAAGTGCTAGAAGCAATGGAGCTATTGCAAGAAAGGAGTCAACCGACTTTAATTATTTGAGATCACACATACGAGATCTAATTGGCAAGCTACAAATGAAACTATGCAAGAAGCATTGGTATGAAAATTCCTAAAAATGCTTGTATAACTTGTTATTAATAGTCATTTTTATATGTTGCTAGAAAATGTATTTTTTTTATGTGCTTTTAGCGAATGTGGTATAAAATTATAAATGCTCCCGTAATGCAGATGGAATTTAAGAGACTTACTACTGAAGTGGCTGAAGGGTCTTTACATATGTCCAGCGATGAAATGTTTGTAGAGGTATTTGGACCTGAACATCATGGTCGTGTTCGTGGTTATGGAGATGATGTTAGTCCTATAGAACTATGGGGTTCCTCTTCATCTACTATTTGTGACCTCCAAATGCAATTGAAAGAATCTAAGGAAAGACGTAAGGAGAATGATGCTAACCTTTTGAGGTAATTGAAAGAGTCTGAGGAAAGAAGCAAGGAGAATGATGCTAACCTTCACAGGAAACTGAAAGAATCTGAGGAGCACTGCAAGGAGAGTGATGCTAATGTACAACTCTTGAAGGCACAAGTTAATCGGGTTGAGAGTTTGCTAGCACAAGTACTCAAAAACATGGCCCCATTTGAGGCAACTCAATCTAATAGTACTTCCTAAGTTTACCGATCAGGTTAGTTTGTTAATCATTTATCATTCATAAATTTATTTATTTTCTGTTGAATTTGATGATGATACTAGGATTGTAAATAGATTGGTCCATAAAAGAATCAAACTTAAATTGTGTTGGATATCTCTATCAAAAAGTATGTATTATTGGTGTTTGGTCTGTCTATACTCTTTATAAAGTCTATATTGTGTTGGCTTTAATTTTGTGCCAAATTTGATTGTAATTTATTCAATTATTTTCCTTGTATGTATATGGGTTTAATTGTAAGGGATGAGTGTGAGAGATCGGTAAAGAATCAAGCTTCAAAAGTTGAACAAGCGGATTTTGCAAATGGCTTGCGACTGTCTCGTGAGAAGCAACCCGAGAAAGAGCCACGTGTAGAGCACATGACTGGAAGATGAAGAGTCGTGTCAGGCTTTCATTTTCACGATTGTCTCGCAGGAAGGGCCAACCCGTGAAGGACCCACGAAAGTCTCTGTTTGGAAAAAAGTTGTGTTTTGCTTTATTGAGTCTTTACTCACACTATATATACCTTCATTATCCACAAATTGTAAGGAGTGTTTTTTAGAGAAAAAATCCTAGAAAATTCACTTGAGAGTTAGGGATTGTTATACCCACATTTATCTACATATTTCGTTGTGGTTTTCCTCAACTCTTACCTCTCTATCTCTAGATCTTTGAGAGGTTGCTAGCCCAAACACTTACTACACCCATACTGAGTGTAAAGTGAGATTTTGGTGCTGCTAGAAAGTATTGGAAGGTGCCATTCATTAGCGGATGCAATCAGGTTAAATTTTGGGATCCGCAAAGTTAGAGAAGGCAAGGCTTCGAGAAGTCAGTTGGTAGCAGGAGCTTGGAGGGCTCAAGTACATGGTGTAGACTAGGCTTGGAGGGTCTTTTGTTATTCGTGTACTCCAACTTTATTCTCTAGTGGATCGATTTCGACTTGGAGGGTCGCAGAGAGGTTTTTTGCTGAGTTCTTTGGTTTCCTCTTCGATAACACGTCTTAATGTTATCTGTGTTTGAATCTTTCTTCCCTACTCTTTAAGCATTCATTTTATTGTTGATAATGGATGAATATGACTTAGGGTAGAGTGATTTGTTCATTGCGCTTATTTACTCTTGTTCCACACGTAGTCTAAGTTAGAGTAACGGCAATCCAACCATATTTTTTAATTGGGGGTTTAAATAAGCTCTTGTGTTTTAACACAAATTCAAACTTTCACTTTTAATTTCAATTTTTTACCTTTGGGCCTTGACTTTTTGATCCACATAGTTAATAAAATTTAGTTAGCTCCCCACTTAAGTCTTACCCAATTTTATGTGGTTTATAGGTTGTCCTTGATGCACACAATGGTGTAATTTCTACAATGAAACCTATGGCAAATTGGGTGGATATGCACTTGTCAGAGTGGATGTATGTGTTTTATGGAGTAAGGAAAATATGGGAGGAGGGATGGGGTGTCTTCTACGCTGATGTACATGAAAAAAAGATGCACCATCTTTTTTTCAATGATACTAGCTTTTGTCTTGGGCCAGGCCTTCTTGTTAGGAAGTGGCACTTCTTGTTACTTGAGGATAATTGATGGAGCACAATGGTTTTCACTTTTTATTTCTTTTAATTAGCCATCTTGAAAACTTGTAACTATTTAAATACTTGAAAATTAGACTGGTGCTTTAGTTTTTATATGAGAATAGATAGTTTAATTTGGAATTGCACAATTGTGTTTATGTTTATTTTTTAATCAAGTTATTAAGTTTTGTTCATGTGAAGGATTGCATCCAAATTTGTTTATTTAGTTTTTAAAAAAAAAATACTTATTTCAACGGTTTCAAACTGTTGAAATTTATCTCAAGACAACATATGTTTCAATAGTTTTTAATAATATTTTGACGTCTAATAACTGTTGATAAAGGTAAATCACATTTTTCGATGGTCACATAGGCAAAAATTTTGACATATTTTTAGTAGTGATTCTCAAAGGTCACTTAAACTGTCGAAAATACTTTTTCTGATGGTTTCTATACTTTGTTCAACGTTTTCAACCGTTGAAAATAGCAAAATTTCTTGTAGTGCACCTACCATGTTGTTTGCTTAATAGAACACTATTATCTTTATTTTATAATTTTTGAATGAGCTTAGAAATAAACCTAACTAACTAGGATTGGCTACATACGACTTAAGGAGTACCTTTGTAGAACTTGCAAGTCTTCTATATAGCAACTTAAAAATCCACTTTATTTATTTTAGCATATCATTTAACAATACATCCTACACCACATCTCTTATTTTTTACACCTATTCATTTAATTATTAATTTCACTCTCTATCTATTCATTTTTATTAATTTCACCCTTTTTCTCTCTCTTCCTTTCCATCTCTCTCTTTTCTCTGAAGTAAGAACAACTGGCAAACTACGTATTCTCAACCTAGCAAACTCACATCCACAAACCATAGCCAGCCACCACCACAGGTTTAAAAAAAAAAAAAAAAAAAAAAAAAAAACCAAGAAGATAATGTGTGCTAGTAACCAAGCACCACCTACAACCCATTGCCACCAACCTTAAAACCTATGCTAGCATTGCAAACCATAACCCAACTCCAACCCAATTTCAATTCACAACTTGATTTCAACCAAAAATCTGATCTCAAACTAGACCTATGGACCAAAAAACCCACACCAACTACCCACAAAACAATCCACCACTACCACTAGCAACAAAGCAAGCCACCACCACCACCACCACCACCACCGTCACTACCAAATTACCTAATAACTCAAAACCCATGAAACCAAAATGCCAACCCCTGCCCACCCAATTATCAATCTCAACTACCACCGCAAGCCCTTGCTACCATCATTCTCAGCCATCCCATTCTAAATGCATTTTGCTAAGAGAGTTTGAGTCAAGGAGAGGAGATAGGTGAGAGATAAGAGAGGTGAGAGTGAAGAGAAAGGCTGGAGAGAGAGAAAAAAAGAGAGAGAAAAAATTGGGAAAAAAAGAGAGGGAAAAATATTTTAATAAGAAGAAGAGGGAGACACGGAATAAAAAACCATTTTCTATAACTTTTTAGCCACCAATATAACATGTTTTTTTAGAGCATTCCCATCCAAGATTCCAAAAAAGTTCTATTTTACAACCTCAAAACCTACATTATCTGAGCATTTTTAAAAATTAGTGCTATTAGTTATTTTGTTAACTATTGTTAGTATCATTACTTACACGGCTAATTCAATAGCAACTTGGCATTTAAAAAAAAAAAAATGATGTAACAATTTCTTAATAAAAAAATCTACAAAAATTATGTTACACCTTAGAAATCCAATAATTCCAAATACATGACCCGAAAAGTAATGGGTAAAATTAAATCAAATCTGAAATCCAAAATCCCCAATTTGAAATTGAAACACGTAAGAGTGAGAGGGAGAGAAAGTGAGAGATTGATTGAGCCCTAGACCCTTCCTTCTCCTCCTCAATGTGACATCGCAACACCACCTTCCTCCGATGGATGGTATCATCCTCCCCTATGTGACAATCTCGACGAGTTTGTTAAGGAAAACATCAAATAGTATAAATTAACACACACAAATTTATCCCTAACAAATGGGGTCAAGGATCAAAAAAGGAAATTAATCCAAACAAGGTGAACTAAAGCTCTAATACCAATTGAAATTACATGTTTAGGCCCCTAGTATGACTTGCTACTGATTTTATCAATTTCACAATCAATAAGACACAAAGAGGTAAAAACTTAGTGAGAGGGAGATATTTGGGGATGCACATGTGAGGGAAATCGCACATTGAATCACAGTGACAAAGGTGAGTGGTTAATATAATATAGCTAGGTCCAAACTTATAGGCTTAGTCTTTAGGTTCAAGTGTTGTCTCTATATGATATCTCTATATATTAAGAGGATACCCAGAGTTAGTTATCACCTTTTTTACTCCCTAATACACCTTAATATTACTTGCTTAACATCTTTATCCAAAAAAAAAAAAAAGGTATAAAAGTAATTGGCAAAAAAATTGTGAAAAAAGTTATAAACTCATGCAGGAATGTACAGTAGTACAAGAATCAAATTAAAATAAAATCCAAAAAAAAAAAAATGTCTGTATTCAATATTTCAAACCCACCTTCACTGCCAATACCATTAACCCACCCACCTGCACTTGAATTCAAAATGGGGACCACCTGCCAATACCATTAACCCACCTTCACTGCCAATACAATTGAAATGAGGATTAGCAGCAGACATTTATAAATAGGGAAATACTATATCCAGAAATTTTTTCATAACATTTTCATAAGAAATTCTATGTGATAGATTGCTATTGGTTGTAAGGGTGGGCAAAAAAGTAATTTAAGTTGTGAATTCTAATTTGAAATAATAATAACTTACCATATGTGATTTGTTGTGAAAATATTTTGAACGTAGCATTTTTCTTATAATTAATCTTGTGACTTGACATATTGGTTACACACTAGTATATTATTATATATTAATAGCTAAAACTTAGAGAAAGTTCAATTAATATTTGAAATTAGAATTTAATTTTGCGTCATATGTCTAAATTTATGTGAGGATCATACAATAATTATCCACTTAAGTTTGTGCCATGTGTTCACTTAAGTTTTTAAATCTTTGTGCCAAGTGAGTTAATGAGTGCAAAATATTAAGAATTTAATATTAATGAAATATAAAATTAAATAAATAAAAAAATCAATCACATATACTCAATAAAAACACCACACAACAAAAATCACTACACATTCTATTTTATTAAAAATTAAAAAAAAATGATCATAAGTAGTATTAAATTTAGGTAAGAATTTTAATATGCGACTAATCATGTTTACTTTAAAAAAAATTAATTTGACTAATTATTTATATTTTGATAGTAAAAATTGTGTTTAATTTTAAATGTATTTATATGTATGCATGTGTTACATGCTATTTTTTTTTTTTAATAATTTGACTAATAATTTATATTTTTATAATAAAAATTGTATTTAATTTTAAATGCATCCATACATTTGCATGGGTTACATGTTGGTTTATATATAAAAAGGAGACCAAATTCTAAGAATATATATAGAGCCAAAGTTTAGAGAAAATCTAATTAGATTTTAATTGGATTCTCAATTTTGCACCACGTGTTCATTAATTTTTTTTTTTTTTTTTGTGCCAAGTGAATTATTGAGTGCAAAAATGATAGAGTCCAAATCCAATTAGATTCTAAATTAAATTCAATTGAAGTCCAATTTTCCATCACGTTTCCATTTATTTATTTTTTAATTTTTATGGCAATAAAATTATTGGGTGAAAAAACCAAAAATTCTAAATCTAATTAAATTCTAAATTATATAATAATAATAATAATAATAATATGTTCTCTCTCTCTCTCTCTCTCTCTCTCTCTCTCTATATATATATATAAATAAAATAAAGTTCTATTAATATATAATAATATATGTTGTCTCTATATGATATCTCTATGTTTTCAATTTGAAATAATAATAATATCTTTTCCTTATTCCATCAAAACTACATATCAATTAATCTTGAATATGTATTACAAACCAATATGTCAAAAATCTTTCACTTTGACCACATTAACAAATTCAGGTTTGTTTAGGTCTCTCTCTCAAATTATTTAAATTCAACTAATTGGTTCATAATGGTTTTAGCATTGGAACAACATAATCAAGCAAGTTATGTGAAGACTCTGTTGAAATGGACTCTCCGAGAAGAAGCCCTTGGGAGTAAGTCGCTAGAGAATATTTCCCACGACGATAATGCCACTAAAGATAGAGATTGAGGAATTCTTCTCAGTAATATAACAGTGTTGTTGGGGTCAAAATAGTTCACGGTTTTTTACTTTTGGTCTAAAATGAGTGTGTATTTCTTTATCTTTTCATCTTTTTTTGTATATTTATTAGTAATGCGGTGTTTGGAAAAAGAGGATTAACATGTGAAACATAAGTAAACTTAGGGGGCTATAATAAAATTTATTGTTCATATGGGTTTGTTTCTATTGGGAAATTGAAAGAATTGGTTGGGTTTTCATCTGGGTTTACTTTGTAGGGTCTCCAAATTTGGATGAAAGTGTGTACTGTTGAAGGTCTTTGTGTTTTGAATTTTTTTATTTAATATGTGGCTTCTGATCTGTGTGAATACTTGTGCATTGTGTTTATGTGCTTTATGTGTTTCCTTGCAGAATTTATGGGTAGTTTGCTGGAGATTTCAATTTGATTTGCTGGGTTTCAACGTTTTTATGGATTTGATGGATTTGATTGCTAAGATAATGTAAGAAAAGAAAAGAAAATCTTGATTTTTTAATTTTCTGGGCAACCAAACATGTTATTTGGAGAACATGAAAAAAATATTCTATCAAAAAAAATATTGAAAATGAAAATACATTAATTTAATTATTTTATTTTTATTGTTTTTTCTAATGTGACTTTTTATTTATTAAAATGTTGAAGTGACATTTTTAATATTATTTTTAATGATCACGTTTGTATTTATTATGCCAGTGGTGCACCCAGTCTGCTACCTAGGCTATTTTGTTAGAAAGATGATGGTATGGTCTAAATTGAAATTTTTTTTTGAATTTTAGTGACCAAAATAGGAGCTAAAAAATGTGGGTATCAAAGTAAAAAAATGGCCCAAAATAGAGGGAAAAATGTATTTTCACTTTTAAGAAAGTCACAAAATCAATTTTAGTCTAGAATGCATATTCCGCCTAAATTGCCAGAATTTTGTCAAAGAAGCTTGTACAAATTGACACAAGTTGGGATTTTGACCAAAATAAAAACTGCTTATATATGATTAACTGAAAGTCACACTCAACCTAACTCGAAAACTGCTTCATCATTCAAGCTCTAAGACCATGAGTCGAAATGAATTTTTAAATGAATTCTGAATGCAGATATAGCTAGGATGTGTTATCAATCTTCCTAAAGAAGAAAAACACTATATCGTAGTTCTCAAAGTTCAAATTCAGGGTTTAGGTACATACCTCTGTTGGAAAATAGCTTCAAATTTGAAAAATAATTATAACTAGTCCCATTTAGAAACAAATTGTCTAGCATGTGTAAGAGCACTTGCCTTAGTCGATGCAAAATAGAAAAAAGTGCATACTTTTACACATTTTTGTTCAAAATCTATCCACATTAGTCCCTCTATATTACTGTGCATTTTCATTATTGCTATAGTTACTGTGTATATATACATGGTTATTGTGGCTTTCTATTTGATTTTTTTTTTTTTTAATTTAGTTTTTCTATGTTCTCTCTCATTCTATTCTCTCCGTTCCTCTATTCTCTTTCTCCTCTATCTTCTCTTGAATCCTACAACAAATTTATACAAAGCATCAAATTCTTCAAACTTATTCTAAATCTAGATCCCAAATTTATCAAAAACTATCCTAAAAATAAAAAAATAAAAAATTCAAACCCATATAAATAATCAAACCCAAATTGCAAAAGAAGAAGAAGAAGATGATGATGAAGAAGAATAAGAAGAGGCAGTAGCGGAGAAATCTGCCCAAAATCACTGCCACAGCAACAGAGAAATCTGCCCAAAATAAAACCAAAAATCACCCCCTATTATGAAACCTAAATTGCAAAAGAAAAAGAAAAAGAAGGAGAAGGAGAAGGAGAAGGAGAAGAAGAAAGATGAAAGAAGAAAGAAAAGAAGAGAAAAAGAAAGAAAGAGAGTGTTTAGAGAAAAGAGTTTGGAGTGTGTTAAGTGGGTGGGGCCATGAGGGTTAGGTGTGAAATATAAAAAAAAAAATGTGAGAAAAAAATTATTTAAATAAAAAATGGTGTATAATAGTTAATCTGGTGTGGGTGTAAAATAGAAATAATAGGATATTATGCTAATATTGATAGAAACATTTAGATAGACCGATGCAAATGCTCTAAGTGTGATAAGTGAGAATTAAATTCACTTACTCTACCCTTGGCTAACCTATTTTGGTCCACCATTTATTCTAAAATGCAATCTGTTGCTGGCCCAAAATTGTGCAATTCCCTTCGCTTCAGCGTAGTCTTGAATTCATGGCAATTCCTTAATAGCCTTAGTAATTTTTGGAGACAATCAAGAAGAAAAAAAAAATAAGGCCTACTTCCATCAAGGCGGATTCTCAAATGTATGTAGTTATTTCTGTCAACCCTTTCCTTAAAGTTTTAATTAGTGAACTTATATAAATAGAGGTATTTTCCATTTCTAAAGAATAATATCAATCCAGAAAAAAGTAAAAAACTCCTACTTTATTTTCTCTATCACAGGTTTCTTCATTCTTTTGGGCATTAACACGAGTTCAAAGCATTGGTTTGTGAGTGTACATACCATAGCTTCTTGTTGAATCCTCGAGGGTGATTGCCGTCCCCAAATTGCACCAAGGATAAATTACATTCAATGGGGCGAAATCACTTCTTCGGACAGTGAATTGAGTTTCACGCCTTGGCTCTCTAAATCATTAATAAGTTTCCTATCATCTCTCAAACTTGCTCTACTAGTTCTGTTAATTGGTCACAATTTTTCCACAGCCATACCTCTTGGCTTAATAACAAACCCTATCCAAAACCTTGTGAAGCTGAAGTGGATCAACCATGCTTATTAGAACTCTTTAAGCCACCTACAAGACCTCCACTCTAGTTGTGTTAGCTTGTTAGTGTGTAGGAGCCACAAAAGTGAGTCCCCTACGTGTGTCAACAGGCCAAGACCAAGGGCTAAACGATGGAACCTGGCCTAAGATAATGGGAGTTTGATGAGAAAATTGTGTGTTAATAATTCTACCAGAAATTAAATTCCAGAAATTAAATTCTATAAAGATGTGGTATAAACCTTCTTATTTACACTATTCAAAAAGATCCACACATCTAATAACACCTGATTAAAGCCCCAAAAGCCCAGCACACATTCTCTCTCACACCCATTCCCTGATTGCAAAAACCATTGGCCATGGCTGAGCAACCCTTGCTTGCCGTTGCTGCTCACTAGAGGTCACCATCGTTGATACCATGTCCATACCAGTCTCGTTTCTCTCTCATCTTCTCTATTCTCACCATGAAGAACCCAACATCACACCTTTGCTGGTAATCGCCACCGCCACAATTGGCAGTGAATCTTAGTTCCTTCACCTTGAACAACACAAAACCTGGTTTTCTCTGCCACTAATTTTGACTTTGAGAAGGTGGTTGAAGTTGGGTTTGATTTTTGGATCAGTTTGAAATGGTGGGTTTGGATAATCGGCTGGATATGGAGAGATGGTGGCTATTTGGCTTTTGGGTTTTGTTTGTGGGAGGTGATTTGATTGGAGTAACGACCATGGATGACTGCAACGGTAACTAGAGAAAGGTGGATCTAACGAAGATTGGCCCATGTTGGCCGTTTGGTGAGAGAGCACATGGGTTTTTGGAATTGGATGAGTAGTGACTGTGTGTGATACTTCCTATTCATTATTTTGCAAAATACTGATGTGGCACACTATAATTGGAGGGGTAAACTATAGAGTTTACACCACTTCCTTATCAAATTAGACTCATTCTCTAAATCTTATATGCATGTCTTTGGAAATACTACACTTTTTTTAACTGATGGGTTACCCACACGAGCATCTTGGGCCTTCCCGCAAGCCTAATCTTCTAACATTACATTTTTAGAGTTCTAAAATTTAATTTAAATTGTAATGGCCAAAATTCATCTCTACTAAGTTCCCTAGTAGGTGAGATCATTAGTACGTGGCATAACATAAATTCAGAGTTCTTTAGTTTAATCTACCATACTATTCATATATGGAGTTTTCGAGATAACTTATGAGTAGTGAGAGAAATAATCTAACCAAAGACTGAAATACTATTTTGTTTAAAATTTTGAAGAATTTTATAACCAACTAACTAACTAGCTAGTGTTTGCATGGAAAAAATATTTAGGGTTCACATCTATGATTCCCACCCTATTGAATTATAAAAAATAAATAAAAAAATCAATAAATAAAGAGACAACTTTGTAATGACTAACCATACAACAAGACTTAACAGAATTATTTATAACACTGTATTTATACATAGTAAGTAAATCTTATTCATAGTCATTGTAATTAATTGATGTGCTTAAGGAGCGGGCCTACAAACCAGAGGGCTGCGGCATTAAATACAATTGCAAGTGCTGACAACATGGAAGCAATGGCAGAAATCCTGAAAATTTTTCCAACCCTTGGCTTGTGTTGGAGCATCAGGGCACTAAATGCTCCCAAAAACGCGAACAGGATGAACATTAGAAACATATGATAGTCTGGCGGTCGGTCTTTGAAGAGAGCCGGAACTGGATTTCCGTCTACGTTTTCATGTGGAAGAACCATAGAAATGGTAGCTGCAGTGGAAGATATGTACAATATAGATATCATCGGGCACAAGTTCAAGGATTTGTGAACCACGACGTTCATTGAAAGTGGAAGAAGGCTTTCTTGAATGGGAAGCACTGAAACCGTGGATTTCATCCTTTTGGCGACTCGTTGCGAATAATAAGTACCTACATTTAGACATACAAGATCCCATATTTATAGATATATTTAATATTATTAATATATATATATATATATATGTATGTATTTAATAAGATGATTCTAGGAAATTTCTTTTGCTTTAGTTGAAAGTATATTGAAACTGAACGAGTAACATTTCCAAAGTTTGGACCCCGCGAGGGCCAGCATTGATGGACCGAAACTTTCTTTGAAATTTACCTGCGGAGATTCCGAGTCAAGTCTATAACGCAGCATTGAGTAATTACAGAATGAAAACTTTTTGTCACAAAATTATTACTAGTACAATTTTTATAAATGGTAAAAACTAGTTTAGGGCAAATTAAAACTTACTCATTTGTAGCTTGGTTGAAATTTAAATTACCTAAATATGATTTAAAGTTTGACATTTTACTCACCTGAAATTTGATCAAAATTTAAGTTTTCTACTTTTAGTTTGAAATCATGTGATGTAAGTGTTTTGCTAAATTCTTTTTTTATCTTATTTGATTTTTTATTTGTATGTTTTTTGGGTTTTTTGAGAAGAGAAACATAAAAGTGGAGTAAAATTACAAATTTAACTATGTTTTTAACAGAATTGGATTAAAAAAAAAAATCTAACTGAGCTAACTTCAAGTGGATAAAATATCAAATTTTAAATTGCATGTAGGCAACTTAAATTTTGGCCAAATCTTTCTCAAAAAAAAAAAAAAAAAAAAGGGAAGAAGAAGTAATGGAATTATTTGAAAGTGATAAACTTACTATTTTTTTTTTCCTACTACTTACAGTCTTTACATCAAAATTGTAAAAAAATTACGTAAAAAAATTTGTGAAATCAACCTATCAATTTTAAATAAAGACACAATTTTGTTTTGACCTTTAACAAATTACCATATCAAAGTTGTAATATAATTATAGTAGAAAAATTTGTTGCCCCAAACTTTCTCCGGGAATTATGACTTATTAGTCAAGTCTATAATGCCGCGTTAAAATATGTGATTACTGGCCAAACATGCCACCGAAATTTTTTCATTTTCATCGGTAAGAAAATTTGTATAATGAGGGTTAGTGGGTTTGAAAATTCCGAGAATTTTTCTTTTTTGACTTCCGGTTCCCGCTAAACAATTACGTATAATAATTTGCGTTGCCTTTTCTAATTACGTTTTGAAATCACACAATTACAGTATTGCGTAACTAGTATATATAAATATTGCATTCAATCGCCGCAGTTGAAACTTTAAATGCTATCCCACAGTTCAGCTTCTCTCTAGACTCTGGCGCTGTTGAAGGTCAACATGAAAGTTCGTTAGGACAGGATGGCAGATAACTGAAGCTGCAAGTGTAGTTGAAGAGATAGGCAGAGGCATAGGTGGTCGGGATAGAGAAAGAAAGAGAGATCAAGGTGGCTATGAAGGTGGACACAGGGAAAATAGAAGGGAAGCAAGAAACTCGAGACCTTCCACAACGGTAGAGATATTTATCATGGTCATTTCTCTCGATTTCCTTGGCCTATCTTAGGGATTTTTTTTTTTTTTTTTTGGGTGTACATAGGGATGTTCGCGGCGCAGTGCAGTGCAGTTTTGAGCCATTTTTAGCTTCGCACTTTGTGGTGCGGTTTAACTAAAATCAGAACTGCACTGCATCTTATTTTTGCAGTCATATGTGCGGTGTGATGCAGTTTAAAGTTTAGCCAAAACCATAACCATACTGCACCTCATTTTTGCAATCATATATGCAGTGTTATGTATAAGATGAAGTTTAAAGTCGGTATATTTTTCAAATTTTGGGTTTTTCCTACTCAACCCAAAACTAATTTTTCCCTTTTTTTCTTGGGACAAGTTTTAAATTATTGAACTAGTTTTTCTTTATTTTGGGTTGGCTTTTCTAGCCAACACTTGTTAGGATTATCAAACTTTTTTTTTTTTTTGAAAATTAGGATTATTAAACTATTAATAATATATTTAATATTTAAAAAAAAAAAAAATATATATATATATATATATAAAGAGAGTGCGGTGCGGTGTGGTGTGGTGCAGTACATTGTTACTTGCGGTACGATGTGTTTATGCCATTTTGCGGACAGTTTTAATTGTTGTGGTTTTTGCGGTTTATGCGATTTGATGAATACCCCTAAGTGTGCTTAATCTATGTTTGGAGACAATGGCGGAGCCACATTGGGATAGGTTTGGTCTCACAAAATTTTGGAAAACAATTAGTAGAAATATAATAGATTTTAGATTTATCCTAACCAATTTGAAAATTTCTGAGGATCATTTACCCTTTTGGCCCCCCAATCTCCATACTCGATTAATATATACAATCCAATTAGTGATAAATATATATATATATATATATATATTCAAAAATTAAAATAATTATGTTTGACGAGCAAGCTGTATCAAAATTGATCAATCCGAAGCTGCATGCATGGAGAAGTGAGTTGATTATGTCTACGTTTCACAGGGAAGATGCCAAAGCAATCTGCAAAATTCCGCTTAGCCGAAGAAATGTCTCTGACTCCATTATCTAGATTTACAATAAAAATGGGAATTTTTCTATTAAATCGGCATATAAGGTTGCTAGGAAGATTCAAAGAGGTGGAGATAGGGTAGAAACTTCAAGCGGCTGTGCTGGGAAAAAGGTTTGGGCTGTATTGTGGAAATTCCGAATCCCAAATAAAATCAAAGTCTTCGGGTGTAGGGCATGCCATGATATCTTGCCCAGCTGCTTCAATCTGTCAAGGCGAAAGATTATTAATGAGGATAAATGTCCTATATGTACTAGGGAATCGAAATCAACCATCCACACATTATGGGAGTGTGCTGCGATGCAAGATATCTAGGTAGGGAGCATCACGAATATGAAAAAACGGTGTACAGGTCATCCAAATATGATACAACTAATGAAGTATTTGTTGGACAAGTTAATGACTGAGGAGGTGGAGCTATTCTGGGTTCAGTCATGGCTCATATGGAACCAGTGCAGTTGTGTGGTGTATGGAGGTAAATTGAGGGACCCAACTAGTCTGAATAAGAGAGCAGGAGAGTATCTTGAGGAGTACAAAGATCCCAGACTCAATTGGCAGTGAGTCCAATGGAGCAGCCTAGCAGTGAAGTTTGGCAACCACCTCCACCATCTGCTTACAAGCTTAATTTTGATGTGGCGGTCTTTTCGGGGTTGGAGAGATTTGGATTTGGAGCGATAGTCCGTAATGATAAGGGTGACGTTATGGCAGCAATGACTGCTAGTGGGCCAAAGGTGAATAGAAGTGAGGAAGGAGAACTGCTTACATGTAGAAGGTCACTTGAATTTGCTGTGGATGCTGGTTTCACAAGACTGATTATTGAGGGAGATAATGTCAATGCGATACAAGCCATCTCCTCACCATTAGTAAACCATTCATTGTTAGGTAATGTGGTGATGATATTCGCTATTTGATCCATGGTTTACAGTGGGCTAGTATTAGCAGCACTAAGAAGGGTGGAAATAAGGTTGCACATGTTCTTGCATAACATGCTAGGAATACAATAGATGATGATTTTTATAGGATGGAGGATTTCCCCTCCTCCAGCTATAGAAGCCCTGTATCATGATGCTTTATTATTATGATTGAATGAATGAATGATCCTTTCTCAACCAAAAAAAAAAAAACAATAATTAGACACAATTATATCAACAAATAAAAGGGAAAAAATTATAATTTTCCTCCTACCAATTGTGTCTCAACAAATAAAGAGAAAAAAAAAATTCTAATTTTCCTCCTACCACTTCTAGGGCTAATTGGACGGCGCCACACCACACTGATGCAGCGTTCCGCTCATTACAGGTGACTCTCTCTCTTTGGCGTCTCAACTGAGCAGTGAAGTGTCGAACCACCTTCTTTTTCCTTCTTTTCTGCTGCGTCTAACTTCTTTTTCTTTCCTTTAGTTCTTCTGTTATTTACAAGGTAACTAAGCAATGCGTGACTGATAATTGCAGACCAACTTGATTTATTAATCCTCCACTTGATGAACACCTGTATGGTTAGAATCTTTTCTCCAAAAGTAAGCCTAGCCGTGTAGGCTGTGTAGCATTCTCAGGTATTGCTCCAAAAATAATATAATATATATTTGTTTGTAGTTTTTATTTTTATTTATTTTTTTTTAACGTATTGAAATTTGAATGATTGTTTGTTTATTAATTATCAATTTTTAGATTATTAGTATTTTTTTTTTAATCTTAGTCATTCAAATTAATGGGTGATAATTTAATTTGAAAAATCTAGGTCCTTGGGCAAGTTTTGGACTACTGACTCATTCTTTAGGAAAATAATACACTTTTGAATTCTTTTCCACTTACTTCCAATGAAGTTAATGTTAGAACTTTAAAACAAGATCCATGACTATGCACTCACTTGTGAAACTATTCAGTCAATATATAGGATGAAATTAGACAGGAAAACATAGAGAAAAAAATAGTTATGTCATTTTTTTGTCTGCCCCCCTCAAAAATAAATTCCTGACTATGCCATTGTTTGGAGAACAAACCAATTTTTAGGCTGCTCACAAAGAAGAAACTCAATGCGAGGCAAGACTTCATTCAAAAAGGGTTAGGATCAGTAATTGCCTAACTTAATAGGACTTAAACATGCACAAGTTACTAATGCAATGAGAGTAAGAGTATTCATAGTGATGATGCTAAAAAATTTACTTTTTAATAACTTAAAAAGTTACTTTATCTATTTTAATACCTTACTTTACAATATACCAAATATCAAAATCTCTATATTTTTACCACTTCACTTAAATATTATTTATTTATTCTTTATTGTCGCTTTTTCTCTCTTTCTATCTATCTCTCTCTCTCTTTGCTAAAGCAAACCCACACCCAGAACACAAATGCAACCTTCCAATTACATCCACCCAAAATCAACGTAAGCATCCATAATCAACCAGTTGCAGCGAACACCATAAAGCAAAGCCACCCAACTGAAAAACAAAACCCAATAATAAAAAAGAATCCAAGAAAAATCCAATCAAAACCCAAGAAAAATAAGCCCAAATCACGCACAAATCATCCATATATTTCACAAATGATCAAACAAAACCACGAAAATTTCAAGCATCCATGGAACTTTGGTCTAACCTAAAAGGAGCCTAAATCCCCTCCCTTGAAACTTTGGTTTTGAGATGAGAATATAGAGGATAGAGAGCGAAAAGATGGAGGGAGGGAGATGAAAAAAAGAAAGAAATAAGCTTCTGCTTTTAATTGTTTGTGAAGAGGGCATTTTTGTCTTTAAATAATGTGTCACCTAAGCAAAAATCATGTGCAAGTCATGTGCTATTAATTTCCATCTAATTTATTAGTAAAACTAACATTGGAGGTACAAAGTGTAATAAAGGTCATAGTTCAGGGTGCAAAGTGTAATCTAGTATATAGTTTAAGGTGGTAAAGTGTAATTTTCTCAAATTTAAGAGTCAATGTACCTCATGCAAAAAATTTTTATTCATTTGTTCTCTCACCTCATTTGATTTGTTATCTCTCTCTCTCTCTCTCTCTCTTTGTAATTTTTCCAAATTTAGGAGTCAATGTACCTTATACAAAAAAAAAAAAAAAAAAAAAAATTTATTCATTTTTTTCTCACCTTGTCTGATTTGTTCTCCCTCTCTCTCTCTCTCCAACCAAAATCCCTGCAACATAGCTAAATCGAACTCATTGTCAAAAAATTCATTCCACAAGCAAGATAGAGCGGCCTTTGGAGATCATCATTTCCTGCATTGGAGATCTAGTTACCAGCAAAGCCAAATCCTAAACCTATATCCCAAATTCACCAATCCCATTTATATTAGTCCCAACGGCCGATACCGTATTTTATGTGGCCCCATTTAACACGTTAAAATAATGTTCTAAAACTCAAAAAATTGTAAAAACCATGTTTTTCAAAGCCAAAAAGTTGGGAACAAATCACAATAGACCAATTTACCTTAATCAGATGGTGGAACAAAAATCCAAGACCAATTTTGCCATTTCTGGCAAGAATTAGACCAAAAACCCTAACTAGGGATGGTAAAAAAGTTGATTTTTGATCCGACCATCTGATCGGGATAAATTTTAGACCATCTTGTAGATCATTTTTTCCCTTCAAAATGACAATTCATGGGCCAAAATCAGAGTTAAAATGGATGAGATATCAATAAAATTTCAAAACCTTGATTAAATGTTTCACTATTTTTAAGTCAAAAAGAGTTGTTTTTGGACACCTTTTGCCCCAAAAACTGTACCAACTGAGCAAGAATTGAGGAGATCTGTTTGGACAAGATTAAATACAACTTCTTGACTACCTCTCATTAAAAGGGCTTGATGATATCTGCCACGGATTGAGAGAAATGAATTTTTCAACAAAAGTGTTGCAGAATTTTCTATGTTGCGTCACCTCCCTTCCAGATGCGATATCTTGATGACCGTAATTCCAAATCAACCAAGACCAGAGCCTATGGAAACTAGAAATCCAGAGCTTTCCAGGGATATCAAGATTGAAGAAATGAAATCTTGGGAAGGTCTCCAAATAGAAGCATGAATATCGGACTAGAACCAGGAAAAAAGACAAAATAGGAAAATTTGGGAGCAAGTAGGGAACGATGTGATGGTGTTGCCAAAATACCATCACATAGCTGCCTGGAAGTTGTTCCAGCAACACCTTCAAATTTTCCCTCAAATCCCTATATATAGACCCTCCCCATTTTAGCAATTTCATGCACAAAAATCTTAGAAATTCTCCTCTTTCTCTTAGGAATAGTTTTTCTCCCTTTTTCTTTAGAAAACCCCTCTCAAAACAAAATTTCCAGCTACTCTTTTCCTTCATTAAAAAAAAAAAAATACACCTTTTGGGTAAGTGGGCAAGTTCTAAGGGAATGTGTTAGCTTCTTTATAGCTATACCCACTTCCCATTTCTCTTTTCCTTGTAACATCATAACATTTTATATATATATATATATATATGTATGTATGTATGCCTCTTTTGTTCATTGTCTCTTTATATTCTTGCATTTAAATTTCTTGCTTTGTCATTATATTGCTTGCCTTTTATGTATTGCTCTAGTTGTATATATATTTATTGTTTATTTGTTCCTTTATTCATCTTGATGTTCATATGTGTATATGTTGTTATATTGCTTGTGGGGTTTCCTAGATGGGTTTCATACCTTTACCTAGACAATTTATGAGAAGCAACCCTAGGGGGAAGAACTCATCACTTCTAGGCATCCAGGGTCGGCTGAACCATATAAGCAATTGATGCAATTGCTTAAGGCCCCCAAATAAAAAAAGACCCCCACTTGTAAAAAAAAAAAATTATATATATAATATATTTATCTATATATTTTAATTACAAAAAAAAAAATATTTTAGGTGTTTTTATTGGTCAATAAAATGCATTAAAAAAACCACATTATATCTTAAAATCATGTATACTGCACAACAACAGTGCACATAACTTGATAGGATAAGACTATACAATGCACATAACACTGTGCAGTCTTGTCCACGAGCTCCAACACATCACAAGGCCTAAACTAAGTTGGCCCCCACACGACCCCATACTAATTAATAAGTTATCACATTTTTTTAATGCAGACTCTTACTTTATCAATTATTATAAATTATCACATCAATTAATTATTTGATGTATATTATATCAACTTATTTGTATTATAGTAATACTAATTTATTGAACTAAATAATAAATTAATTTTTATTTGTACAAATTTATACTTTAAAGTTAAAAAAAGAATCCACTTAAAATTTTTGCCTAAGGCCTCCAAAATTGTTGAGCCGGCCCTGTAGGCATCTAGGAACAATGTGTTCATGGTTCCATTCATTTTGTTATTCATCCATTTATATTTTTTATATCTATTTGTTTATATATATATATATATATATATATATATATTTTTATATAAGATAGAAATTATACTCTATCATAATCTAAGTGTATATGTGTGTGAAACTTCCTCCTAGAAACTTGAACCCTAGCCCCTACCCCCTACACCCTACAAACAATTATATTTATGGAGTGACCGTTGCACCAATAGTGCGTGGTGGTTTATTTTTTTATATTAACTTGTTCATCTTTTTTTATTGTTCAACCCCTTCCTCTTTATTTATTGCACTCTTAATTGTGTTTAGTTTTATATAGTGTCTGTGTTTAAAGCATGTTAGGTTGGTAGATTTTCTATTTTTTGAGTTTTTTTTTTTTTTTTTTTGAGTTTCTAGGTTCAGATTTCAAGTGTGTATGCGTACGCATGCTCCTGCATGTGTATGCATACTCAAAGTATGCGTAAGCATACAGTTGGGATGCACACGCATGCCCTATATATGGGCACGCATACTCTTGCCCAGAATCCCTAATTCGCTTTTGTTTGCTTTTCCTTCATTTTATTTACATTCTTTAGTCTCTGTTTAACCTAGATTTCATATCTCCAAGTCTCTGTCTCTCTGTTTTGTTTTGTTTTTGTTTTGTAGGTGCACCACAACAATTGAAAATTTTTTTTGATGATAACTTTTGATTGGGTGGTCTGATCAAGGCCCATGACATATTGTTTTTACCGTTAGAGTGTCAAAATTTGTTTTGTATCACAAACTCGAAGACCTAAATGATTAAATTATGATTATGCCATTGGAGCAAAATTACTATTTTGACCTTAATATCAGTTAAATGTAAGTTGCAAAATAAGGTGTCTACGGCCACTAACCCACAATCTCCATTACGCTAGTACCTACATTCCAGTGAATGTGGTCACTCTAGACCCCTGTATAAACACTAAGCTATCAAAATTTCAAGGAACTTGAAAACACAAATTCCTAAACTCTTAGAGTTCTTGAAGATCATTGTGAGTTTCTAATTTAACCTTCGTAGGTTCCTTGGTCAACACCACACTGGTGCAATTTGAGAGTATTTTACTCTTCAGGTTTTTTGATGCCACGGGTTTGAAAGATTAACTTATTGGCAATCTTGCACATCATTAAAATTGTTTTTTTTTTTGTTAGTTCTTTGGAACTTGGATTAGGACCATGATTAAGTCATTAATTATGGAATGGACTTAACTTGATTAACAAATATGTGCCAGTTCTTTAGGCCCAAAACAATTACTAGAAAAGAGGTCACTCCACCTTTAGTTATTTTTTTTTTTTTCCTTCAAAATATCTAATAGCAAATGGAAGAGAGAGAGAGAGAGAGAGAGAGAGAGAGAGAGAGAGAGAGAGAGAGAGAGAGAGAGAGAGAGAGAGGTGAGCACAATGAAAATGAACCTAATGAACAAACCAATTTTCCCTAGCAAATCAAACACAATGAACAAACTAATTCAAACCCAAAAAAATACACAAACTTTGAACCAAGTACAAACCAATTTTCCCCATAAAATCAAACCCGCTAGATTTCAACCCCATAATCTCAGCTTTCGCACAACCTCCTCACAGCACCTAGCTCTGCCATAACTCTCGTGCTTAGAACACTAAAAGTTGAAAGCTCGGATTTGTGCTAAAACATAAGAGCTTATTCAAACCCCCAATTAAAAATTATGACTAGATTGCTTTTACTCTAACTTAAACAAAGTGTGGAATAAGAGTAAATGTACACAATGAACCTATAACAATACACTAAGCCATATCCATCCAAAATAAACAATTGAATGAAAGCTTAAAGAATAGGGAAGAGAGATGCAAACATAAGATAACACCAAGACGTGAGGAAACCGAAGAACTTGGTGAAAAACCTCTCTGCGACCTTTTAAGTCGAAATTGATTCACTAGAGAATAAAGTTGGAATAAACGAATAACAAACCCTCCAAGCCTAGTCTACACCATGTACTTAAGCCCTCTAAGCTCTTACTACCAATGGACTTCTCGAAGTCTTGTCTTCTCTAACTTTCCAGATACTGAAATTCAACTCAATTGCATCTGCCACTAAATGGCTCATTCCAATGCTTTCCAACAGCACCAAAATCTCACTTAACACTTAGAATGGGTGTGGTCAGTGCTTAGACTAACAACCTCTCAAGGATCTGGAGATGGAGAGGTATGAGTTGAGGCAAACCACAAGGAAATGCATAGATGATTGTGGGTATAACAATCTCTAACTCTCAAGTGTATTTGATAGGTTTTTTTTTTTGAAAATCACTCCTTACAATTTGTGGGTAATGACGGAATTTATAATGTGGGTAAAAATTTTGGTAAAGCAACTTAACTTTTTGCCAAATAAAATGTTTCATGGGTATTTCGCAGGATGGTCCTTCTCGCGAAACACTCGCGAACTTGACAGCCTAGTGTGACTTTTCAGCTTCCAATCATCTGCTTCAGACATGGCCTTTTTGCTGGTAACTTCTCATGAGCTAGTCATGAACTAGATGCGAATTACACTGATTCATCTTTTGAAGCTTGATTCTTCACTAATCTCTCATACTCATCCCTTACAAATAAACTCACATACATACAAGGAAAATGATTGAAAAAATTACAATTAAATTTGGCACAGAATTAAAGCCAACACAAGCTAGTTGACTCTCATGGTTGAGGAGATAATGTGAACTCACAGATCTTTACTAACCCAACTTGTAATCAACGAAGTGGAGGCAACTGCATTTCTTGATCCTCAAAATTGGAGAAAAACCTAACATAGTGTAAACAAGAAGAATAAGAACACAAAGAGAGATTAGTGAAGATAAAGAGTACCGGTTGATTATGTATGTGTTTGTGTTTGTGTTTGTTTTTTTGGCTAAATTCACTAATATACCTTGAGTTTTGGCCCAGTGACAATAAGATCCAAAATATTTCAAAATTGACCAATTTGGTCCCTAAAGACAATTTAATCCCTACACCATTAAATCCTCCATTAGTTTCTCTCTCTTCATTGTAATTCTCTCTTCCACCATCTAGAAAGCAAGCAAAAAACTTTCTCATCTTCTCAGAGCACAACCAAAGTTTACCAATCTGAGGAAAATCTCCAAGTTGGAGCTCACGGCCACTATAAATTCCCAAACCCAAATGATGTTTCCTCCCTCTCTGTTACCCTTCTCTCTTTATTCTTCCTTTTCCCTCTCTAAGTACATATCTGCCGCCACCACCGACCATAAAACCTAGCCAAACCCACAACAACAAAACCCAAATCCTTCACCAAAACCCAAATCCAAAAAAGCTATAGCAAACCACTACCCCCATCAGAACCCCCATCCACCCCATATTGGAACCCACCACCACCATCGAAAACAATCATTGGCCATAAAACCCAAATATAAATAATAATATTAAAACCCGAAAACCCACAACAAATGCTATAACGGCTATGATCAAGTGGCACATGTACCTCCCCCGCGAAGCAAGCTCTTGTGACTGAGAGTGGAGCAAAAAAGTGATGGGTTTTGTTTGTAGTTCTAATCTTCTTCTTTTTTTTTTTTTTTTCTTTAGGTTTAAAGTTTGAGGAAATCGATGGTATTTTGTTATATATACATATGAGATGAAGAAAGGCATGGATGAGAGAAAGAAACAAAGGGATAAGAGGGAGGAGAGAGAGAGAGAGAGAGAGAGAGAGAGAGGAAACATCCACAATACCTAACTCACTCATGCAGAAAGAAGGAGATCATAGAACAAAAATTGGAGGAAACATCGTTGAGCTATGATTTGGATTCATGGCATTAAAAGCGACATTGGAGGGATCAAAATCGTCGATCTCATCCACTCAAATATGTCTTGCAAATTTGTAATTACTCTATATTTTCCTTAATTTTTTTACTAATCTTATGTTAGGTTGCTGAGAAAAGTTAGGAGAAAGGAAAAAATAGCTATCTTAGGTACAGTTTGGCATTTGTTTATTTGCTATTTTGCTCTGTTTTAGGGCACAATTTGTTTTGAGTGAAAATATTTTCTAGGGAAAATTTGAATTAGTTTTGGATTGAAAAATCTATATGATTTGCAGTTTTGCACATTTAAGATCAAGGTGGATAGAGACTTGGGAATGATTCCTCAATTCTTATAATTTAATTAATATTTTTTTTACTTATCTTTTGTTTGGTTGCCAAGAAAAGTTAGTAGAAAATAAATCTGCTGGTTAGTTTCTGTTTCAGTGTTCTTATGTTTTAAGGGAAAGGTGAATTAGTTTTGCCAAAAAAAAAAAAATCAAATTATTTGCATAGTATGGGTGAGAAAATTTTTCACAAATTTCTCGTTGATTTGCTAAATATGAATTTTATAATAGGTTAAATGGGTGAGTTTCAAATTAAATAGATTGAGTAGATAATTATTATTTAAAAAAAGTTAAATGGATCACAAATGGATAAATAGACAATTGTATTACCCAACTCATTTATGACCCCACCTATTCAATTGCAACCCCTAAGCATATGGTAATCAAATTTGAGAGCACAAATCTTTTTGAACGGGGAAGAAGTCTTTCTTGAAGCGTTGGTGCCGAAGATCAAGACTTCATCCTTTTTTCTTTTTACCAATTAGTTTCCGACTTACAGAAAGATCGCTGCAACAAGGTTTGTTGAAGTTTCGACGAGCGCTAAGGGCTGTGCAACAATATTTTGGGCTACAGGATTGCAACATACTTTTGTGAGTCTGATATATTTAAAAACATGATTATTCTAGGAATTTTGTTGCCTTCCGCCAGCGGAAAGCAAAAGGCTGAGCAAATAGTCGCACAATTTTACATGTGTGGACCCCTGAAGTGAACTGACCAAACAATATAACACACTTCAAAGCAATTGCTAAGTAATCGGCTAGAAACTTCCACGAAATTACATTCGAGGACTTTCTTTTTTGGTGAGATATGAACCATTTGAGGTCTTTACGCGTCAAGAAATACTACTAATAAATTTGCACATAGGTAAAAGGGGGGGAAGAAGAGAAAAGAAAGAGGTGTGATTACCTCTTTTTGGTTGATAAGGGAGGAAAGAAATGCATTGAAATAACTTCTCTTTGACCCACTTTTTGCAATCCACCCAAAATGGGCGGAAATGGAGAAATTATTAGTTTAAATTTTACTAAGATTTACATTGTAATAAAATAACTGCTTACAATTTTGTTACAAATGTGTATAATGTTATATACATTTGATTATTGGCCTATACTTTTAAAGATTTAGGGTCTACGTTATAAAATGAAACAAATTTTATGGAAGAAAAGAGTTATATTTGCCCTTAAAATCATGTCCTTTTTCTAGTTGATCTCAGGGTGGGCTCAATGCATTTTGGGCCAAAGACGATAACTAAATTGAAGCCTTTTATATGCTAAAATATCAATTAAATAATATTTTACTCATTAACTATTTTTTTTAATTACATTTTTTTTATTCATATGTGAGATTTCTTGCTAATAACAAAATTATCCAAATAATCCTTTTTAAACCTGATTAATTTTTTTCTATTTTCTCTCTAAATTTTCCATATCTAAATGTATAATTTCAATAATATTAGAATAAACTCTCTGTAGTAAATTATAATAACTAGAAAAGAAGTCAAATGCGTGCGTGTGTATATAAGGATCGAACTTAAGAACATCCTGCTCTAATAACATATTAAATTGCCAATTCTTCCAAAATATTAAGTTATTGGGATATAACAAATTTAATCATTAACCTAGGGATGCCAAGCAACCCAGCCACCTGACCAACACAGACCCGTCGCCACCAAATCCAACCCCTCTAACAGTCTGGGACGAGTCTTAGCCCCCTTTCATCCTTTAAAATCCGAGCCACCCAACACGACCGACAAATACTAAAATTAAGGTCGATTTACCTAGATCTAGCGACAATCTGGCAATCCTTCTCTCTAGTCCAGGCACATTTGGCCTTCCTTCACTCCTATTCGGCCTAGATCTACTCTCCTCCTTTGCTCAAATCTACTCAAATCCAGCAATATTTGCTTAGATCTAGGCATAGATCTACTCAAAATCCAATGAAGTCCAACTCAGATTTACTCTCCTACGTTCAGATCGATGAAGATCTACTCTTATTTGCCTAAAAATCAACTCCGGTGGGTTGAGTGGCAAGTTTCATCCTCTAAACCCCGAGCCACCCAACCCGACCAACAAACACTAAAAATAATGGATTTACCTTGATTCAACGACAATCAAGCACTCCTCCTCTTTGGTCCAACCATATTTAGGCTTCCTTCACTTCGATCTGGCCTAGATCTACTTTCCTCCTTTGCTCAAATCTACTCAAAATCTAATGAAGTCTGGCTCAAATTTATTCTCCTCCGCTCAGATTGGCGAAGATCTACTCTCCTCTGCCCAAAAACTAACTCTAGTGGGTTGAGTGGAAAATTTCATCCGCTAAAACCCAAGCCACCCAACCTAACTAACAAATACTAAAAATAATGAATTTACCTAGTGTTGAGGGTCAAAATAATCGAATAGCCATATAGGCCTTAAAAAAAAAAGGGGGAGATGGAAGAAAGGACCCTTGGCCCATTTCTCACAATAAAGAAAGGGAAGAAGAAAAGAAAAAGAAAGGAGCCAGAGAACCTATTCCAGCGGTCCACAAAGAAAAGGGCCCAAGGAAAAAAAGAAGCAGCCCGCCAGAGGAAGCCCAGAAAGGAGAATTAAGTCAGGATGCCCAGAAGCAGAGGCAGAGGATCCCCGGACGCATGAAGTAAAAATTAAAGTAGATTTGAAGAGAGAAAAGAGACAAAAGGCACGCGGACCTTATGACCCAGGCACACGGTAAGGTACAGAGCAAAAATGCAGGAGTTTTGGTTCCAGCCACTTGAAGAAAGAGACAAGAAAAGTACAACTGGGAAAGCTGGAGTAAAGAGCCAAAAGGCCTCAGGTCAACCAACGGGGAAGTCTGAAAATGGAAGCTAGCCGAGAGACTTTCATCTGGTCGCAACAAAAAGAAAGAAGCTATGAAGAAAACAGAAACGACAGGATCCTGAAGTAACCAGGCACGGAATCAACTTCGAGGGGCAAAATGGAAAAATTGATAGCACACCGGGAGCCCAAGGCTGTGCTATATAAAAGGGGGGAAGGAAAAGGAATGGACAAGGAATTCGGATCAATTAGATTATTGACTAAGTCATTTAAATTTTGTTATCTCACAAAAGTTACAAGGGAGGCTCTGTAAAACGGAAGGAAAACAGGGGAACTTGTTCCCGATATCCCAGCAACAGCCGCTACAGTACACGCTCGGATTCAACGGATTCAAACTTTGCAAGTCTTTGAAGCTTGAATGGCTATCAAAGTCTGTAATTTTTGAACTCATTTGAACCTTGCACCATGTCTTAGCGAGCTTTGTAGTTGTTATTCAAAGAAAACTAATGAAACGAACCTCACTAATTAGAGGATCACTGGCGTGTTCTTCATATTGCATTTCATTTACTATGAATTTTCTTTACTGTTAAAAGCTCAATCAATACGAATATTTTGTTTAGCTGTTTCTATTGTAGGAAGTCTGTTCTGTGCGCCACTCAACTCTTAATACGGCCCATTAGCTGCGGAGAGTTGATCCCAGTCCACCAAGAACACCTCACACGGCCCAGGATCCTTGGGCCATAGTGCCAAAAAAAAAAAAGGCACTCTCACATTTTGGCGACTCCACTGGAGACTAGGTAAAGAAAAGGGAGAAAAACAACCCCCTCGCAGAACATGCCTCCAAGACAAAGGAACAGTAAAGGTACTAATGTGCCACCCACTGCCTCCGAGCCCGTGGGAGAAAATGAAGTGGCCTCCAGACAAAGAGGTGAGGTGCCCCTAGCAGAGCACGAGGCCGTGTCAGAATAAAGGAATGCAAGGCAGGAGCTAGACCCTATAGCTCAGATGACTGCGATGTTGAAAGATTTGCAACAAGAAGTTCGCCTTCTTAAAGAAGGCAAGACACAGGAAGTCAGAGACAACGCCCCCCACGTGGGCAACCAGGATGGAGCCCAGCCAGAGGAAGGGTCAGCAGTGGGAGGAGGAACTAACCCCCAATACCTAACACTGGCAGATGTCAGTGCCCTCCTGGAACAAGAAAGGGGAAAACTTTCCGGGATCCCTAAGCAATTTTCTCGGGATCCCCCATTCCCACCAGAACTCCTTGGCAAGCCATACCCCAAGGGATATGAGCCACCAAAGTTCCACCCCTTTGATGGAAGGAATGGAAGTGCAGTAGAACACGTAAGTAGGTTCGTCCACACCATGGGCCCCTACGCAGGAGACCGGGAGCTGTGTCTAAGGGAGTTTGCTAAGTCCCTAGTGGACAGAGCATACACTTGGTATACCACACTGAGACCTGGGTCCATTAAGACCTGGGACGAAATGATGGAAAGGTTTTGTGCAAAATATTACCCTGGTAAGGACAAGGTCACTTTCCAAAGTCTTCAGATGGTAAGGCAAAGGCTTGGAGAGGATCCTGTCCAGTTCATCAAAAGATTTGAAGATGTGTCCCTAGACTGTTATGGGGACCATGAAGAAAAGGAGCTTGTGGAGACTTGTGTCTCCAACATGCTTTTCGATTATAGACTCAACCTCGAAAATCTATGTATCACACAGTTTGCTGATCTGTTACAGAGAACAAGAAGGACAGCACAAACTATGAGGGCAAAGCGGATGCCAGCATCCCAAGCCATGACAGCATCAGTAGGAGAAAAAAGGAAGAGGCCCGATGGAAAAACATTCGAGGAACCACCGGTGATCCCATGTACTGAAGAAGAATTAAACCGCGTCCTGGACAAATGGATCGGGGATGGAGTGGTTAGGCCATTCACTGTGTCCAGGCCACCGACTGAGGAAGAAAGGAAAAATTCTTTGTTTTGTAGGATTCATAACTATGTTAAGCATTCCACCAAAGATTGTTGGACCCTCCGCAGGCTTTTTCACAGGAAGCTAAGAGAAGGAACCCTGAAACTCACCCAGAAGGAACCAGAAGTACAAAGGAACCCCCTGCCCAACCACAAAGGAAAGGGGGTGGCAGCTGTGGTAATCCATGGGAACCCGGCAGAAGCGGAAGAATCAGAAGGATCCTTCCACCCAAGCACAGTCAGGACCCTCCAGAAGAATCCTAAGTTCAGGTCAGTATTCAATCAGCTGGGATTTGGACCAGAAGCAAGGAGGGTGGCCACGGAATCTCTTATGACCATAGCAGCAAATTCATGAATGGAATGTTTTACAGCAGAGTCACATGCCAGTCGAGCTTTCCTAGAGACAACCAATGCCATAACTTTCATTGATGAAGACATGGAGGTTGAGCATTCAGACCACCGCAGACCTCTCTACCTAATGGCCACTATAAATGGTGTCCAGATCAGGAGAGCACTAGTAGACACAGGAGCATCACTCAATCTCATAGCCTTAAGTACCCTGGAAGCCGTGAGTTTAGCTGGAAGGAGGATCCTGGGGGCTCCCATGAAGATAACCGGATTTGGAGGATCCGCAGAATCAACTGAAGGATATATACAGTTAGCTCTAAAGGTGAGGCCAATAGTAGCTTTGACCAGGTTTCATGTAATTAATTCAGAGGTGTCCTACCATATACTGCTGGGGCGACCATGGCTCCATAAGCACCGCCTTATACCATCTACATACCATCAGTGCGTTAAGGGGAGATTGAATGGGAGGCCTGTAAGGATTCCTACCAACCACAACCCTTTCAGCCAAGGAGAAGTAAAATTTGTAGAAGCAATGTTCTATGATGAGCTAGAACCCGATGATGAAAGTCCCATGCCAGGGACCCCAGAAGCACCTATCTTGGAAAAAGAAGAAGGAAGAGGTACCCGTGACCTGAGGGACCTCCTGAAGAGAAAAAGACAAAAGAAAGAGCCCAGCACCTCAGGATCCCGAGAGTGTGTAGTGGTTCGGGAACCCGGGGGAAGATTAATTTACCGTTTATGAAGGTGCGCGGGACCTGAGTGCATCGTGCAGGAAGGTCCCGGACCACCAGAATGTATGATAGCCCAAGAGGAAGTCCCAGATGAACCAGTTGAAGAAACGCAAATCTAGCCTAAGGAAGAATTGCAGGAAGTAAACTTGGGGGCTGAGCTGGGATCCCAGAAGCCTGTTTTCGTCAGTAGTCAATTGGCAACATAAGAAAAGGGGCCACTGGTGGCCTTGCTCAAAGAATACTCAGATGTGTTTGCATGGAGCTATGATGAGATGCCTTGCCTAGATCCCGGGCTAGTAGTTCATGCTCTTAATGTAGACCCAGGAGTTAGGCTAGTAATCCAACCAGCCAGGGTCTTTCACACTGACATAGAAGCCCAGATAACTCAGGAGGTCAAGAAGCTGCTAGCAGCCGGTTTTATTAAGCCCATTCAGCATCCCAGATGGCTTTCTAACGTAGTACCTGTGAAGAAAAAGAACGGCCAGATCCGTTGCTGTGTAGACTTCCGCAACTTGAATAAGGCATGTCCTAAAGATGAGTTCCCACTCCCTAATATCGATCTCCTTGTAGATTCAGCCGCGGGAAGTTCTATGTTCTCATTCATAGATGGATATAGTGGGTACAACTAGATTCGTATGGCTGCCAAGGATGCCGAGAAGACAGCATTCAGGACACCAATCGGGAATTTTTATTACACTGTGATGCCCTTTGGCCTAAAAAACTCAGGAGCCACATACCAGCGAACTATGACAGCCATCTTCCATGATATGATGCATAAGGAAATGGAAGACTATGTGGATGATATTGTGGTCAAGTCAAAAACTAGGACAGGACACCTCCAGGTACTTGAACGAGTCTTTAAAAGATGCAGAGAGTACAAGCTGCGCATGAACCCCATGAAATGTGCCTTCGGAGTATCTGCAGGAAAGTTCCTTGGGTTCTTGGTACACCACAAAGGAATAAGTGTAGACCTAGCCAAAGCTGCAGCCATTGCCACAATGAAGAGACCAACGACAGTGAAGGAGCTCAAAAGCTTCCTGGGAAGAGTCTCCTATATTAGGAGATTCGTGCCAGGACTGGCCTCAGCCACAGGAGGCTTATCTAAGTTATTAAAGAAAGGAACTGAGTTCACATGGGGAGCAGAACAGCAGGAAGCCTTCCAAAGGATCCAGCAGATCATGAATCATCTGCCCACCCTTTAGGCACCAGTACGTGGGCGACCCCTGTTATTGTACTTGGCATCAAACGCCCAAGCAATAGGAGCCCTGCTGGCGCAAGAGGATGATGATGGGAACGAGCAACCTGTTTACTACATGAGCAGAACACTCAAGGACGCCGAGACCAGGTATCCTAGGATAGAAAAGGCTTGCCTAGTGGTTGTTTACGCATCACAGAGGCTGAAGAGATATTTCTCAGCTCATCAAATCATTCTAGTGACTAAGTCACACCCCATAAAAGCACTCTTGCATCAGCCCCTCCTGACGGGAAGAATCGCACAATGGCTGATCCTGCTTTCTCAATATGACATAGACTTGAGGACCCCCAAGGCCGTCAAGAGTCAAGCCATAGCTGACCTCCTGGCAGAGTTCCTAGGGAAGGAGGAAAGCTCGCTAAATGAAGAGATCCCGGGTGAAGTAACAGTAGCAGAAATCCCAGGAAAGAAATGGACGATGAGATTCGATGGGTCAGCTACAGCAACCTCAAATGGGGTGAGGGTTGTACTGGGCTGTGAAAATGGAGACACCATACCTTTATCTTTTAAGCTCGATTTTTCTTGCTCCAATAATGCAGCTGAATACGAGGCGTATTTAACCGGGCTAACTATAGCACTCAATATTGGGGTGAAACACATGAGGGTACTGAGAGATTCCAATCTTGTAGTCTCTCAGGTAAAAGGTGACTTTGCACTAAGAGAACAAAGTTTGGCAGCCTACAGGACATGGGCACAGAGACTGGAGCAGGAGTTCCTGACCTTTAGCATAGAGTATACACAGAGAAGTGAAAACAGGTTTGCAGATGCGCTTGCCACCCTGGGATCCCAAGTACCATTCCAGGGAAAAGACACTTTGGTCAGAATAGGAAGACAGGAGCATTCCATCTTAAAGATCCTCCAACAAATATCCCTTGGAGAGTCCAGACAGTGGGACTGAAGGAATGAGGTAAAAGAAAAAATGAAGGAAACAGGGTCCGGAGGGAGTGTCAAGGAGCTGAGGGACTACGCTCTGATAGAAGGAGAGTTATACAGAAGACTGCCTGGAGGAATCCTATCCAGATGCATCAATGAGAAAGAGGGGAAGCTAAGACTGGAAGAATTACATACCCAAGTCTGCGGGACCCTAGAAAAGATCAGTCTATACAGGAGGATGCAACGCATGGGATACTATTGGCCAAACATGAACAAAGAAGCATCAACTATGCAAGACAAATACCACGAATGCCAATCCTTGGTGGACAAGGAAGAAAGCTATGCTGTGTTTGTTACAGAAGATTGGAGGACTCCCTTCATGGAATACTTGGCTCAAGGGATCCTACCAACTGACAGGACACTGGCCCACCAGCTCAAGAAGCTCGCAGTCAGATATTTCTTACAAAACGGAATCCTATTCAAAAGGGGATACAGCGGAGATCCCCTAAGATGCCTGGGACCAAAGGAAGCAAGGGAAGTAGTCAGGGAGGTCCATTTTGGTGATTGTGGAAGTCACCCAGGAAAGAGGAGGCTCTATAAACAGTTACTACTGCTGGGGTACTACTGGCCAACGATGAAGAAGGACTCCGAAGAGATAGTCAAAACCTGCCACGCATGCCAAGTCCTTGGAGATGCCATCCATACTCACCCAAACATGTTACAAGATATGACAACTCCATGGCCTTTCCACACTTGGGGGCTCGATCTCATAGGGCCTATAAATCCTCCATCCGGCGGTTACATATGGATCCTAGCAGCCACTGAATACTTTACAAAATGGGTAGAGGCCATCCCCTTGAAAAAGGCCACTGGAGCAGCTGTGGCAAACTTCATTCGAGGCCATATCATCACAAGGTTTGGGATCCCCAGGAGGTTAATCAATGATAATGGAACCCCATTCATAAATAAAGACATGATGGGGCTAACAGACGCTTACTACATCAAGCATGGAAGGTCTACGCCTTACTACCCACAAGGAAATGGCCAGGCAGAAGCCACTAATAGGACAATATTGAAGATCCTCAAAAAAATGAAGCAAGAGTATGGGGGAAAATGGAGCGATCACCTGGCAGATGTACTTTGGGCATGCAGGAACTCTGTGAAAACGGCCACAGGATTCTCACCTTTCTCCCTGGTCTATGGGACAGAGGCCATCAGTCCAGTAGAACTAATTGTTCCCACACCAAGAGTAATACTCAAGGAAAGTCAGGAGGACACCGAGGACATAAACGATGAAAGGAGATTAGCAGACCTGGAAAGAGTAGAAGAAGAAAGAGAGCTAGCTAGGAGAAGAAGTCAGAGGTACCAGCAAAGGATGACAAGAGCATATGCACAAGCAGTACACCCGAGGACTTTCACTAAAGGAGAGTTGGTACTAAGGACGGCAGAACATGTAAGAAGAAACCTACCGGGACCTTCCAAATTTGCCCCAAAATGGGAACAGCCCTACATCATCAGGGAAGCCCATGATAGTGGATACTACTACCTTACTAAGGAAGATGGGACAATCCTGACAGAGCCCATAAACGGAAAATGGCTGAAACCATACTACGCATGAGAAGGAAAATGTCTCAGTACACCGGACCCCTTTTGCCAAGCTGTTCAATCTGCTAAGTGTTTCTGTCTTTTCTACATATTTTTGTTTAAGTAATTTTGCTCAAGGGTAGAAAAAATCACATGATCCTTACTATCTTTGTTTCGATTTGCTGTATTCCTTGAATGACAGTCATGTTTTAAATTCAATGAAATTTCTTCCTTTTTTCTCAGTTATTAAATTCTAAGTATCATAGAGTCCTAATACGGGCGAAATCAGAAGGGGATATGTGGGAAATCTTTTGATGCATAACCCAGAATCACCCCGCAGATAGCTGCAAAGCAGAAAAGTCTCAAATACATGGTCTAGGATCCCAGGCATATACTGAGGATACCTAGCCCAGTAAAAAAAAAAAAAAAAAAAAACTGACAAGATTCATGAGTTGGGACAGGTAAAATATATTACCCAATGTACCCAGTTCAGTACTTGCCAAACCAAGAAGAAGAGGGAGGATACCTGGGAAAATCTTTTGATGCATAAACCAGGATCACCCCATAGATAGCTATGAAACAGCTAAGTCTCAAATACATGGCCTAGGATCCCAGGCATATACTAAGGATACCTAGCCCGGTACTTGGTAAAAAGAAAGAGGAAACTTGCCAAGATTCATGAATTGGGACAAAAAAAAATATATGTATATTACCCGATGTACCCAGTCCAGTACTTGCGCAATCATCATAAATAAAAAAAAAGGGTACCTGATTGGAGCCAACAACAAGCTTGTGAGGACCACAGATCAGGACTTAAAAAAAAAAAAAGAAACGAGAAAAAGAAGATCCACATGCCATTAAAAAAAAGGGGGGGGGGAATTAACACTTAGAAGCCACCATGAAACACAAACACATAGAAGCAGTCTAAAAAAAAAACCAGAAAACATTGTCCAGCCAAAGAAATAAAAGAGTTATACAACCCCAAATTGTCCATACATATCAAAAAAAAAAAAAAGACTAAGACAGGAGGCCAGCCAACAAAGAACCTGGAAGAGCAAGGACAGCTGAAGAAGAAAGAACCCTCTGCCTTTTGACTTTCAGATCTTGTAAGGTCTTGTGAGCACGAGCCAAAGTCTCCTCAGCAGCAGCAATTTCAGCATCAATACCTCTAGAAACTTGCCTCTGGAAAAGTACTTGGGCTAACGAGCGAAGATACTCCAGCAAGAAGGACAGGTTGAACTTGGCTTCCAAGAGATCCTGGACAACTCCCCTCCATTCCAAGAGTTTTTCCTCAGATAGAGAATCTAGCGAGGAATCCCTCAAAGAAATCAACACGGCACACAGCAACTCCATCAGAATGTTCCCCAAAAATACTCCTCCTCTGAAACCAAGGGTAAAGTCACCATGCCTGTTAAACAACCCTTCCAGTAGTGGTAGGCCTTCCACAGGCACAGAGAACCACAAGAAGCTGCCATAGGAGGGCCCGAAATGGCAGAAGTGACTGGCAAGGAGGCTATTGAACTCCAGGGAATCAAAGCGAGCCAAAAAGGTAGAGAACCTCGAAGCAGGATCTGAAATAACCACCTCGGGAGCCTCCTCCACTATTGCACCATCACCTGGAGACCCAAAGGAACCTTCAACCCTCTGAACAACATGAGGGTCAGCGACCTGGGCAGATCCTACACCCCCCTCAGGAACCACAAATTTAGGACCTTCGATATTAACCCCTGCCAAAAAAAAAAAAAAAAAAAAAAAAAAAAGAGGAAAGAGAAAGAAAAAGGGGGGGGGGGGGCTTAGCCGTCTTTCAAAAAAAAAAAGAAAAAAAAAAGATAAGTTAAAAAAAAAAAGGTAGAAGAGAAACCAGAATCAGCCTTTTGGGGCGGAGTCCCCTCCTTGTGCCCCTTTGACTGCTTGAAGGACGCTAGGAAAGAACACATGGCAAGTTGAAGAAAAGGCGAGGAAGCCTCAGCAAAATAGCTAAAAGAAGGCAGGGACATAATGGACTTCGCCATAACAACAAAAGAAGAAAAGAAGAAGAGAGGAAGAATGCAAAAAAAGAAAAAGAAACAATCAACAGCCCACCTTCAGATTCCTCCAATTCCAAAGAAGTAGCAGCACCAGAGGCGGATTTTGCAGTAGCTTGGCCTAGAAAGAGAAAGTAAAAAGAAAGAAAAGAAAAGGAAGAACTCAAAAAAAAAAAAAAAAAAAAAGGAAGGGGTGCAAAAGAGATAAAGCTAAAAAGGCTATATAAAAGAAAAGAAAGGCTCACCTGTTTGCCTGGATGATGATGCGTCTCCCAAAGTCTTTGTACTTAACCCAATATGGGGTAACATGGTCTTAACAGGACTAGGAATCTGCTCAAACTGAGGACCTGGGGGCGCAGGAAGCTTGGGAGACTCAGGATCCTGGGCAGCCTGAACGTTCTGCATTGGTTGCCCAGTCTCCTCAGCCATGCCACCACTGGGAACCTCCTTCTCCCTACTCTGGGATGCAGCTACAACCATATCCTTCTCAAAAGTTTCACCAACCACAGGGGGAAGAACCTCAACCTAAAAAAAAAAGGAGAGGGGGTGAAGAACAAAAAAAAAAAAAAAAAAAAAGGACGTAAGTAACAGAGCAGCGCAGGACATGTAACACTTGTGGAATAAATGCGAGGGAGCAGCAAAAGACACAGATAAGGAAAGCCATACCACATCTTCACCAGAAGACTGACTTTTGCCCTTCTTGGGATCTAGCTTATGTTTAGACTGTAAAAAAAAAAAAAAAAAAAAAAAAAAAAAAAAAAAAAAAAAAAAACACAATCACCCATTATTCCAAAGAAGAAAGAAGAAGGGAAGAAACGACAAAACTGCAACTTAAAAGAGCAAAGGAGGGACGATGCCTTGCCCTTCTCTCTCTTTCAACAGGGTCTTCAAGTCTCTGTTGTTTACTACAGGTACGCCTAGAGGGTCCCGAGAGACCATGAACTGAAGGACTCACAGGAGCCTGGGGAAGAGAAGACTCTACCTTAGTCTTCACTCGGCCCCTTGTAGCCAAAGGTTGCTCCACTTCCTTCTCTTCAACAAGTACCAATTGCTTCTGGGATTTCCCAGTCTTCTTCTTCCTCTTCGACTTGGGGCTGACATCCTCTGCACTCTCTTCAACCGCGGCTTCCTTCAATTTTTCTTGTTTAACAGATTTCTCTTTACTCATGCCAATGGGAGTACTAGCACTTATGGCCTCTACTGCCCCCTTTTTAATTGGTACCCCAGCAGAAGCACCAACAACAAGATCACATCCCAACCAGTTCTCTGGGAAATCCTGCGCATAAGTGACCCAGCCTTCCCTAGAAGCATGCCATTCTGCGAAACCAGTTTTACTGCTCACAGCTGTGGAGACAACACCAGCAGTAGGCAGTGACAGACGCTTGTTGGATGTTGGGGCAGAAGAAATGTTAGGGTTAGGTACCCTCCCAATTACCCCAAAACCAGCATAATCAACAAAAGACTTCTGAACCCTCCTCCAATAACTAACATAGCCGCTGGAGGCAAAGACTCCCCTCTGAGAGTTAGGCACTACAAATTGAGGACTCCATTTTGACCAGTAAGAGAAGGCCTGAAGTCTCATGAAGGGATCCAGCAAAGGAAGAGAAGGAACTGTGTCATTGAACACCGGGGGAACGTCCTGATCAAAACCAAACTGCCGAAGTACCCGATGCACCGAATAATGAGTGTACCGTGGGCCAGTCGAAGGAAGTACAGGAAGCCAGGAAGGACTAATGCAAGCCAAGTAGGCTAAACTGCCTTCATCACCACTACGCAAGTCAAAAGTGTTCCCTGTAGAAGTCAGAAAGGGGGATAACACAGAATTGCAAACGAAACCAGGACCAAACTCCTGGGGGGAGCGCCAATTCAAATGGCTTGCTTGATCAAATAACTCTACCAAATTAAGATTACCACCTTTTAAACTCAACCAACGAAAAATTATAGGGAGGCTGTCAGTAGAACTGCCACAAAGCCTTTTTACCACATCAGGAGATCCCTGAAACTTATCTTTCACAAACTTTAGATTCCTACATTTTGCTAAGGTAACTGAGGAACGATCCCACATAAATACCTGGAGAATGGCGCAATGAAGCGATGAAGTGATGACATAACAAGAATCACCCTCGGCCTCATCTCCATGAAGTTGATCCAATTGAGAGTAAACGTGGCCCAAAAACATGGGGGCTAAAGGATATTGAGCACCCTGAGCCAACTTAATTGCTAAAGGAAAAAGAGTGGACTTGATTCCATACCCGGGGAACTCGCTGAACAGAAACTTGCTAAGCCAGAACGTGAGGAACCCGGCACGGCTGACTTCCTTATCCTTTTCACGTGAAAGAGTCATGACCCACCTACCCATCCTAGCCGGTTTCCCACCAGAAGAAGTCGTACGCCCACCAAAGTGAGCAAATAATTTCTCTTCCACCTCGAGATCTTCGTCAGAAAGCTTAATATCAAAGGGGTTTTCATCCCCAAGCACCGGAAGAAGAAAATTATTGACCACGTCCTCCAAAGTAACAGTCAGTTCGCCAACAGAAAAAGAGAAAGTGTGCAGAGTAGGACACCAACGGCGCACCAAATGCCTAAGGCCTTTGGCATCTCTGAAACCCTCAAGGTTCCTGGAAATAGCCACTGCCTTCAGGACGCCGGCACGATCCAAGCGACCCACGAACTCCTCGTCAGAAAGTTCATTATCCACCCAAATGGGCCAGCCCTGGATCTTTCCAGCAACGAAATCAAAGAAGATGGGAACTGCCTCTCGAAGTCCCCGCCTAATTTGGAGATCAAAAATCTCCCTGGGGTCTGGGACTTGTGCTGAACCAGCAAAACCTGCTTGGCCGGAAAATACCCAAGCGTGAGAAGATGAAGGGGTTTCGCCATGAGACACCCGAGGAAAGAACAAGTTGGGAGTATACCAGGGGTCTCGCAAAGGAAAAGCAGGGCGACCAATGACAAGCTCGTCTTGCGCAGAGCCAGAGGAGCCCTCACCTTCAAAGGGACTAGGAGTGCGCTCCTTCCTTTTTCGAGAAGAAGAAGAAGAAGCCATTGAAGTGTGGGGTATCTGGAAAGAAGAAAAAAGAAGAGGGCGACGAGACTGAACAAAAGAAAAGAAAAAGGGTTGAGAACAGAAGACTCAGGTAGACAACAAAAAGGGAGGAGAGTAAATGAGAAAATGCTAGAATAAGAGCAGTTGGAGAAGGTGATGTGTGGAAAGACGCGCCAGTTGCCAAGGATTAAATTTAAAAGAGAAGAAGTTAACGGCAGTTATTAATGAATGTTATGGGAAACGTAAAAGTAGGTGGTGGGAGTTTTATTTCAACCCGACTGCCACGTACCACAAGAAAGGGAAGAGTCGCAAAAAAAAAAAAAAAAAAAAAGGAAGAAGCAAAGGAGCCAGGACGCCGAAGAAATGGAAGATCAGGATCCCCGTGAAAGGATCAAAACAAAAGGAAGATATTACAAAAAAAAAAAAAAAAAAAAAAAAAAAAAACTCACGCATGGGCTGCAGGCAACCCATGAGCTCGGGGGGCTAAATGTTGAGGGTCAAAATAATCGAATAGCCATATAGGCCCAAACAAAAAAAAAAAAAAAAGGGGGAGATGGAAGAAAGGACCCTCGGCCCATTTCTCACAATAAAGAAAGGGAAGAAGAAAAGAAAAAGAAAGGAGCCAGAGAACCTATTCCAACGGTCCACAAAGAAAAGGGCCCAAGGAAAAAAAGAAGCAGCCTGCCAGAGGAAGCCCAGAAAGGAGAATTAAGTCAGGACGCCCAAAAGCAGAGGCAGAGGATCCCCGGAAGCATGAAGTAAAAATTAAAGCAGATTTGAAGAGAGAAAAGAGACAAAAGGCACGCGGACCTTATGACCCAGGCACACGGTAAGGTACAGAGCAAAAATGCAGGAGTTTTGGTTCCAGCCACTTGAAGAAAGAGACAAGAAAAGTACAACTGGGAAAGCTGGAGCAAAGAGCCAAAAGGCCTCAGGTCAACCAACGGGGAAGTCTGAAAATGGAAGCTAGCCGAGAGACTTTCTTCTGGTCGCAACAAAATGAAAGAAGCTATGAAGAAAATGGAAATGACAGGATCCTGAAGTAACCAGGCACGGAATCAACTTCGAGGGGCAAAATGGAAAAATTGATAGCACACTGGGAGCCCAAGGCTGTGCTATATAAAGGGGGGGAAGGAAAAGGAATGGACAAGGAATTCGGAACAATTAGATTATTGGCTAAGTCATTTAAATTTTGTTATCTCACAAAAGTTACAAGGGAGGCTCTGTAAAATGGAAGGAAAACAGGGGAACTTGTTCCCGGTATCCCAGCAACAGCCACTACAGTACACGCTCGGATTCAACGGATTCAAACTTTGCAAGTCTTTGAAGCTTGAATGGCTATCAAAGTCTGTAATTTTTGAACTCATTTGAACCTTGCACCATGTGTTAACGAGCTTTGTAGTTGTTATTCAAAGAAAACTAATGAAACGAACCTCACTAATTAAAGGATCCCTGGCGTGTTCTTCATATTGCATTTCATTTACTATGAATTTTTTTTATTGTTAAAAGCTCAATCAATACGAATATTTTGTTTAGCTGTTTTTATTGTAGGAAGTCTGTTCTATGCGCCACTCAACTCTTAATACGGCCCATTAGCTGCGGAGAGTTGGTCCCAGTCCACCAAGAACACCTCACACGGCCCAGGATCCTTGGGCCATAGTGCTAAAAAAAAAAAAAAGGCACTCACACACCTAGATCCGACCACAATCAAGTGCTCCTCCTCTCAGATCCTGCCACGTTAGGCCTTCCTTTACTCAGATCTGACGGTATTAGTTTAGATTCTCCCAAATCTGGCTAAGATCTACTCTCCTCTTTTGCTCAAATATGCTTGAATCTAATGATATTCAGTTAGACCCAACTCAGATCTACTCAATCGAACGAAGTTTGGCTCATATTTACTCTCTTCCACTTAGATCAGCAAAGATCTACTCTCCTTCGCCCACTATCGCTCCTTCAATAGTTTTGACTAAATCAACTAATCATTCTCCTAAGTTCGATTTGAATTGAATACTAGTGGTGGTTGGTGGTTGGTGGTTGGTTACAGGTCTTGTCTTCTTCCACTCAACCTAAGCAAGTTAAGTCCGGGTTGAGACCAAAACTGACAAAAACTGATCTGTGGACAACCCTAATTTAACCATATACCTCTAAGATGTTAGAATTAAATGATTAATTAAATTCATCATCTCCTAATTAGTTAAAATTTTAGGAGAATTGGTAATTTAATATGGTATTAGAGCAAGAGGTCTTGAGTTCAATCCATGTCTTCTTCACTCTATCTCCCATTTAAAATCTCATGTTAGGCCACACCAATTAAAAGGTAGTTTCAATCCACACATGAGGTTGAATGTTAGAATTAAATGATTAAATCCACCATCTCCTAATAGCATTAGTAATTTAACAGTCCACACTCTAATTTAGGTAGTCTAAGACCATACATGAGGGCAAGTGATAAAATTAAAAGATGAAATCCACCATCTCCTAGTAGTTTAAACTTTTTGGGAGACTTGGTAATTTAACTTCCACACTCTAATTTAACGTTTACATAATAAAATAATATTCCAATATGTGGCATTGTGCTCTGTCTCCTACCACTACCAAAAAGATAAAACGGAGAAAATAACATTTTCTTAGCTTACATAGAGAAAATGAAATGGAGGAGAGAGGCCTAACATAGGGAGAAAGATAGAAAGAGTTTTCCGTTTATGTGGCTGAACATGAGTTGTGAACTCTTAAACTCTCACATAGATTTGTTAAAAAAAAAAAAAAAAAATCTCACACTCAAAATGAATGAACAGTCAAGATGAGTTCTACAGAAGCACAACCCACGAAGAGTTTTATTTTTTGACATGCACAATGAGTTTTTCTTTTTTTCTTATCCGGTTTTTTCTCTGATAAAAAAACTAATCTTTTATTTATTTTTTAATTCTAATAAATAACATATCTTTTATGTATTTGCCTATTTTTTAGTCTTAATTAATGCTTCTATAGATAAAGAAATATTCCTATTTGTCTAAATTTAGGGCCAAACCGATGTGGGTGCTTTAGGCGATTGCTGGCCAAAGTGCTAGAGCCGGCACTGGTTGATCTGGTTGAGCTAGCAGAGTCCAAATCTTTTGTCTTATCAATTGTGCTCCACTTCATGCTCCACCAATAAAACTTGGACAACTAGCCTGTCTCATTAAATGAGATAACTCTGACTTTAATAAGAGAGACTAGTTGTCTCATTTAATGAGATATCTCATTTAATGAAAAAGGTTAGTTGTCCAAATTTTATTAGTGAAGCATGAAGTGGAGCACAATTGATGAGACAGAGGATTTGGACTCGAGCTAGCACCACGGATCTCGATCTCACACTCCTTGCCACAGCCGAACATAAGCATAAAGAATTAATTGAGCGACTTAGCGATTCTGTTTCAAGTAAAATAAATAAATAAAAAAAGAAGAAGAAGAAGAGAAAGGCTACCTCGCTCTAATCGTATTATTGGGAATAAAATGATCTGTCCTAGTCTCAAACAAATTGAAAACCCTTCCTTATATCCAACAACGATTGGTAATTAGGTAAGATTGAAGGAGAAGCGAACGATTGATTTCATAGGACATATGTTAATCAAAATTTGAAATCCCAATTCTTTTTGAACGGGGAAGAAGTCTTTGTTGAAGGAAGCAATGGTGCCGAAGATAAAGACTTCATCCTTTTTATACTTGCCAATTAGTTACTGACCTTTTGGAAGATCGCTTTGTTTAGTCATCTGTGCAGCAAAGATTTGTGACTCTCTTATATATGATTATCCTAGGAATTTTGCAAATAGTCTCACCATTTTACAAGTGTGGACCCTAGAAGTGAAGTGAACTATCAAACTAAAGTTACTAATTTCGTTTTGTTCCGGTCGGAATGGCTGGAAAATACCATTCCAACATTTAAACCTGCTAAATGGTATACCCCCTTGTTCCACCACGGAACAAATTCTAAGGTGTTCAGGCCGTTTTGGGTAATACCGGCCGAAATCATGGATTTAGCCAGAATGTGTTTCATTTGAAAGAAATTGGCAGATCATAAAGAAAAATCTTATAAGCCACGGTGAGGGGGAAAAATAAAGGGAAGAAGAAGGAGGAGGTGAGAAGAAAAAAATCAAGAGAAAAAAAAAAAAAACAAAAAGAAAAAGAATCAAGAGAAGCTCACGGTAACAAATGAATTAGCTTAGAACCCATGGAAAAAATGGGGTTCAATAACAAATGAATTAGCTTAATGATGCATTGCATTTCTACTATATCTTACTATGTTCTAATCAATAGGGTGGTCTATGGCAGTATAATCCCAACTAGGGGTCTACGCCAGGGTGGCCCTCTATCCCCATATATTTTCCTTCTTTGTGCAGAAGGTCTCACAGGCTTGACTGTGCAGCAATAAGAAACAAGAGGCTCTTGGGGATATCCATATGTAGAGGAAATCCATCTATAACCCATCTACTCTTCGTGGATGATAGTGTGATATATTGTTAAAGCAACTGGGCAGGAAAGCAGGGAACTCCAAACCATTCTCCAAAATTATGAAGATGCAGTGGGCTAGAGAATAAATACAGAGAACACTTTTTATTTTATTTTATGGTGCACAGCTTGAACCTTTTTTTTTTTTTTTTGGTAATGTTATAAGGCATTTTTCTTTATTAGTTTTAAAAGTAGTAATTCAATTGTGAACAAGTTACTTGTATTTATAAATAATATAATGTTTCATTTACTTTTGGATTGTATAAATGATTTGTTTATACATTGTTGGAAATGAACAAGTTGATGTAATGAGTAAAAGAATCTGCTGACGAAAACTTTTATCACTTATTCTATTGAAAGAAATTTAAAAAATCAATACAATTAGTGACGAAAAGTTTCATTGTTAAATAGAGTGGAAAAAAAAAGGGTAATAAAAATAAATTTGGCAATAGAATTGTTTCGTCACCAAATACAATATTTAGCGAGGAAAAATGTTTGGTGATGAAATTTCTTCTTTGATTATTTAAAAATAAAAATAAAAATAATCTAATCAAACAATTCGGTGACAAAAATTTTCGTTGCTAGCATTTTAGTAACCAAGATTACACAAGAAAAGTAATTTTGTGACCATATGTCTCAGGCGATGAAATCAAGGGAGTTAAAAACAAACTTTTTTGTAATCATATGCCAGGTTTGTTGTAGTAAAGTTATTCTTTCTTTATAATTAGCTTCGCTTTATTAAATAACTCATCACTTTTATAAACTTTAGTTAATTAAAATTAAGTTTTAACGTAATTTAATCTTAAAAAGCACTAACAACACCAAAATACCTCTTATTTTACAATCTGAAATTGAACAACAATTTTAGTCACCCCCAATACCCACAAATTTGAAACATATTTTCTGAAAATGAATGTAACAAACGCAGCCTAATAATCATTAAAACATTTACATTCACATCAAACATCTTAACAGTCTCTCCAGCACTGGGCAAATTATACCGAAAGAAAGAAAACCCAAAAAACAGAAGAACCCATATAACATAGCTTCGAGTTCATCTGCTTTACGTCTCTGCGAACCAGGGGACCTTTTGGTTTTCGTTTAAGCATTAGACTAACTAATCACATAGGTAAAGCTAATCCAGCTTTGTAGAAATGCTATATAGAGAAACCATGATAACAATTTTTTATTTTAAAAGAATAAACCTAACCATCGCCATATCCCTGTATTGTATTGAGGAAAGATCAGAAATTTTATTCAGATGAGAAATGTTAGCGGGTCATAATTAAAAAATAAAATAAAATAATACATTAGCTGATCATTCTTATTCAGCACAAGAAAAAAAAAAAGCTGATCTTCATTTACTCTTTTTTCTTTAGAGATTTTAATCCACTTCTAAATTACTTGGACAAAATCAGACTTTGAACATATAACATGGTACATTCTTTGAATCAGACAATTGTTTCCAATTTAATACCAAACAAATGTCACGATGTCTCCCATAGTAACAATAACTATATGTCGTGCTTCAGGAGCTGGCTTACAAATCAGAGTGCTGCGGCGTAGAAGACAATTGCTATTGCCGACAACATGGAAGCAATAGCATAAATCCTGCAAAATCTTTCAACCCTTTCCTTGTGTTGGATCATCATGGAACTGAAGGCGCCCAAAAATGCGGAGAGGGTGAATATTAGAAACATATGATAATCCGGTGGTCGATCTTTGAAGAGAGTTGGAACTGGACTTCCGTCTCCGTTTTCATGTGGAAGAAAAATAAAAATTGTAGTTGCAGTGGATGAGATGCTAACAATGGATTTCATAAGGCATAAGTTAAAGGATTTTGAAAGGCCAAGGTCCCCAAGAAGGATTTCTGGAAGGGGAAGTCCCAAAGGTGCGGGTTTCATCCTTTTGATGACTGCTGCGAATAATAAGTCTCACTATTGTATTTGACATGATCTCACATTTATAGATATATATAACAAGATGATTCTAGGAAATTTCGTTGGCTATCTGGGAGTTGAAAGTATGTCAAAACTTAACGAGCAATCCGTCAATTTCAAAAGTATATATGGATTATGGACCCAGAATGGCCAGCACTGTCAGACTGAAACTTTCCCTGAAATTTATTATTGAAGATTGAGTCAAGTCTATAACACGGCGTTTACCTAAGTCTATACCGTATCGAAAACTAAGTGATAACTTGACAAACATGGCATGGAAACTTGAAACTTCCGAGAATTTGCCATTCAACTTCTTGGTAACTACCATAAGCATTAGCCTTTTCTATTTCCATTCTGAATTACAGTATTACGTTTTAAGTTTTCAACTATATAATCATGACTTACCTGATTCATTTGCTACACTTAGAAACCAAAAATGTTTTCCCAAAAAGACAATTCAGGTGGACAAAAGGAGGCAACTGGAGCTGCCAGTGTAGCTGAAGGGAAAGACAAAGCAATAGATGGTGGAGGAGGGGACCAGGATGAAGCGAGAGATGGAGGCATAGCTAGTGGAGGAGGAGGAGTCCAAGATGAAGTAAGTGACAGAGGCATAGGCATAGGTGGTGGAGGTGGACATAAAGAGAAAAACAGAGACAGAGGTGTTGAAGAAGGCAGAAGCAGGGTTGGCGATGTGGAAAAGGCAATGGGAGGAAAGAACTCGAGACCAATGAAAAAGGTCGAGATATTCATTGCAGTAATTGTCCAATCAACGGCTGCTGTCATTGCTATCGATTTCCTTGGCATATCTTCTGGGACCAGGGGCCTTTTAGTGGCTACATTGCTTACGAACTTAGTTGGGTTCGTATTTTGCACTGCTGCTCTCTGGCAAAGCGATACGCTACCTGAGAGTGCCAAAATTTTGGGCAATATAGGATGTGCCACTGCTACTCTTGGGTTCATATTAATGGTGGCTATGATCCTTCCTCCCCATCTTATTTGGGTCATCGGTGTCGCTTGTCTTGCTTTACTGGTGGTCTTTGCCATATCACTCAAGTCATCCTGAACAGAAGCATTATCTCTGGCACCGCCATCAGCGTGTTGGAGTTCCTTCCGCTTGTCAAATTTAACTAACATCCCTTTATTGCTAGGACCACAATTTTTGCCGCAATTTTTGTCATAACTTACTTAGAAAGTTATGAGTAGTAAAGTAAAAATAGTTGGTTCACAACCACTTAAGAAACAAATTCTGACAAAAATTTGAGGCAAACTTTGTAGTCATTACATTACTCTTACTACTAACTGTATAGAGTGTCACTAACTTTTAATGCCATAATATTTAATTTAGACGGTGAATTAGGTACTATATAAATAAATAAATAAATAATCTGAATATAAATCAATTATATTATTTTTTGTGTATCACTTTATGTTCCATTAATCACAATTTGTTATGTATTAATTTTTTTCATTTTAAACTTTAGTTATTTTATATAAAAAAAAATTAAATTAATACATGAAAAGTGGTGATTGATAGAATATAAAGTAGTATATAAAAAGTGGTACAATTGATTTGTATTCAGAAGATTCTAACAACCGCATAGTCGGTTCTCTTTTTTTTTTTTTTTTTTACTTTTTTCTTTTTTTGGGTGGCGTACAGGGCTAGGTAAATTAGAAAGTAATAGGAAGGGAGAGATTGCATTCCATCGTTTCCATGCATGTTTGTGCCAATGAGAAATCATTGAACCTCATTAATGTAGTTTGGTTTGAAAAAAAAAAAAATGTTAAAGTTATTATTACAATATAATAATAACTTAAAATGAGTGAGACGATCTATGTAATATGGTTGACCTTTATTTTAATACAACTTTTTTTTTTACTGAATTTATTTATATTTTGGCGTGCAAACAAAAATAGATGTCAACTGAGTACTATACCAACTATTTTTTCGTGCGATGGTTCAACGAGTATTGAAATCCCTTTGATGTGAACTGCTCGAAATTCCATTCTACACCAAACACACAGGTGAATATTCGAAATTTTGGTGAGGAAAAAAAAAATTAAAAAGGAAAAACAAAATGGCAAATAGCTCAGTTTGCTGCAGTCAGTGTCACGTTGTTGTTTATGAATTGAGAACAGGTAAGTATTGCACTCGCACAATTACTATAGATGGTTGAGATTTAAAGTTATAAAAAAAAATTAAAAATAGAAAACCTTTAAATCTCAACTATTTAATTAAAAAAAAAATGAGAAAATGTAAAAAAATAAAAATAGTAAAAATTCGTTATGGGAGAGAGGGGGTTTTGCGTATCCACCCCTTTCTTTTGGTGGTCTTTGTTGATCGCCAACGTCTTTCTTTTTTGGAGTATTTGGAAGATAATATTATTTTTGATGATGTCGAAAATCTCACCAGTGAGCCACACGGTCCTCACACGCTCAGAACAGCACCTGCAAAATAAGAAGAGGATGACCTAACAGAGAGCACCGGTGTGGTGTCGACCAAATACCCTCCGAAGGTCAAGTTAGAACTTTTTTCAACTCTAGAGTGCTAGAGAGGGTGTAATTATGCGTACCTTGATTTGTGAGGGCATTGGAGTTTTTATAGTAGTTGAGGGTTGACCCTTTTCCTTGAAGCAGAAGTCATTTCCTTATAGGAGTCCTTATGAGCGTAAATTACGGGATCCTTTCCTTATAGGACCCGGATACTAGTCGTGAAGTGCAAGCAATCTCCCTATACGTGGTGGGCAAGTTTCTAATTTTCATGGAGCCGTCAGCCTTACAACCGTCAGCCTTCTTTCTTTCCAGCAGCCGAGTGGTCGTCAGCTTCTTTGCTGTTTGTATAACCGTCAGCTTCGTGCTCGCAGTCTGTTTACCTTGTACTCGTCAGCTTTACTCTGCCTGTTACCCGCTATTGGACCGTCGGCTTGAACCTGTGCTGACGTTCTCACCCATGACGAATGCCATGATTATTCTTCCATATCAGTTGCCCCCTACTCCATATGCCCGTCAGCCATACCAGACGGGTTATGGAGTTTTCTTCCGTCGCTAACTGTTACTTTGATCAAAAAATAATTGCTGCTGTCATTAAATGCTGGGACAGGTGGCGCGCTTGGATTGGCCCCGCGTTGGTACGCGGGCGTCGCTTCGTTTTCCGTGCATTTAATTCATATATATATGTGGCCCCCTCCTCCCATTTTCACTATTTCATTTACCTGATTCCTGGAGAGCACATCCGTCGCCCACATTCTGTCAGCTCTTCCAACGTTTCTGCCGTCGTCCTTTCAAACGTTACTTCTAGAACTTGTAAGTTTCCCTTCCTTTTTGCATGCTTTCTATTTTTCTTTTAAAGTGAGGTCGTCATCCTAGGCGCTTAGTTTACACCCGTTACTTGTAGGTAGATGTCGAGTGACGCGTCGAGTGACCAGTCGTCGGTCCGCGAAGGAGCGGGCTACGACGAGGTGTTTGGTTCGGGCTCAAGTAGTGAGTCTGAGAGTTCCTCCTGGTCGTCAGAGAGGGAGACGTCAGCCTATGTTGCCGTCAAAGAGATAGGAGGTCAGGGAGACGTTGGTCAAGAGGAGGAAGTAGGCGAGGGGAGCGAAGTTGAGTTAGGAGGGGGAAATGGGGATGATGGTGACGAGGAGTCTAGTGAAGAGGAGTCTGAAGGTCCTGAAGGTAGTCGTTCCTTCATCCTTCCCCAGGACTGGGCTGTAAATAAATTTCTTCCAAAGATGACGCTAAAAATTTTTAACGAACTGCGTGTTCGTTTTCAAATCCCTGATCACATTCCCATCCGTCTACCTATGGAGGGTGAGAAGTGTTACACGGGAAAAACTGCAGACGTTGGCATGTATGATGCCATGTTTGCTGCTGGTTTGAGATTGCCCCTGACGGCTTTACACCGTCAGCTAGCTGATTACCTTGGCATATCAATCAGTCAGATTGCCCCAAACTCATGGAGAATTTTTATAAGTGCTGAGGTGTTGTGGGGTCGTCTGAGCGGAGGTCACCGTCAGCTTACTTTGGATGAGTTTTTTTATTGCTACAGACCCCGTCATCTTTTTTCGTCAAGGGGGATGTATCACTTTGCTGTTAGGGAGAAGGAGTTAAGGCTGGTGTCTGAAATGCCAGACTCCAATAGAGCCTGGAAGGGTAGGTTCTTTTTTGTAGAGGGGACGGACTGGGTGTACCGTCAAGATGAATGGGAAACAATTCCCTTTGGTTGTTTTGACAACACTTGGGGTTTTGTCAAGGAGTCAGGTTTTAGTCGTCACCTTCATCCTCGTCAACTTGCCATATTTTGTTTTTCCGTTGAAAAGATGCTAACACATTCAAGTTTTCTTTCTTCTCTCTTTTTCAGCTTTCGTTCGCCCGTCAATAACTGACGAGTAAGAGGATTTCATCCGTCGGGTTCTGGGGATACGTATAGAGGAGCGGTCGTGCCGGGACTTGATTACCCTAGATACTCTCTATACATACTGTGGGGGTCCCGAACCAACACCCGAGGCTCGCAGGTTGGAAGAGCTTGCTCGTCATCGTAAGTCTTTTTCCACCCGTCAGCTTCTATACTTCTAGTCGTCAACTTCCCTTATGCTTTTTCTCTTTTTGTGCAGAAATGGATGCTGCTAAGGAGCGAATCAAGGCTATCGCTGCCCGTCAGCGGGAGGAGAAGAGGGCGAAGGGAGAGACGACGTCTACTCCTGCCCTCAGGCCCGTCGCCAAGGGCTCCTAAAAGAGGAAGTCTGACGGAGTGGTCATCCGTCCGTCGAAGAGGCCAACCGTCACTTCAGCGAAATAGCCCCCTACATCGGGTCATGGAGCTGGAAAAGGTGTCATGACTTCTTCTGGTCCTGTCTTGCAGGGACCCCAGAGCTTGCTGACGCACAAGGATTTTGCCGTCGAGGCTGTCGGGGCACTCATAAGGCCGACGGACATAGATCCTTGTGCTCAGTTAGGGACGGACGAGCTGGGGTCGTCGGCCTTGTTCGACCTTTCTCGGGTAAACCGTCAGTTTTACTTTGTCTGATGTACACAAACCCCTTCTTTTTTGTAGCTGATGGTTGTATTTTTGTTCAGGCTTTGGTCCGTGTAAAGGCGCTGACGGAGCGATGTGTGGCCAAGGAGGGCGTCGCTTCTCGTCTTAGCAAGCATAATGCCACTCTGCGAAACGAGCAAGGCCAGTACAAGGATGGGGTACGGACACTTAACCGGGAGCTGAAAGAGGTGAGGGACGAGCTGGAAGAAGTGAAACGTCAGCGGGTTGAGACAGAAGAAAAGCTGATGGCTCTTTATGAGTAGTTAGAGACAGTAGGGGCTGACGCCGTTGAAAAGTTCAAGGCGTCAGATGCCTTTATCGAATCCTGTGGCAGCTATTATGGTACTGGGTTCGACGACTGTCTTAAACAAGTGGCGTCAGCCTTTCCTGAGCTGGATCTGTCTTGCATTAATATAGATGACGCTCAGCCCATGACGCCTGCCACTGGTACCGTCACTCCTCCTGCTGACGACTTGGTTAATTCTCCCCTTCCTGGAGAGAGTGGGGTTGTCTTGGCCCAACCTGCTGCGAATCTCTCCTCGACTGCCGTCACCCCTCCTACTGTGTTGCTTGATGACGAGGAGCCTGCTGCTAAATAGACTTTTTCTTTTTTGTTTATCACCATTTTGTATTTCTTTTTATTTATGTAGAAGACAATTTTATTAAATGCCCCTTTAGGCACCATTGTGTAATATTTGACAGCTTTTCAAATGCCCTTTTTTAGGCTTGGATTTGTTATGATGCCGTCAGTCTTTTATTACCTGTTTGTAGCTTATTTTGCTTGGTTTTCTTGCATGTTTTAAAACAAAGATTGCAGGCCTTGTTACTTTTTTGTACCGTTAGTTTTACTAAACCGTCGGTTAGTTTTAACGAAACCGTCAGTTTTTTATCATTTTGCCTTAAATGATTGTAGAAAATTTTGGTAAAATCCCGTCGTCTTGTGACGAGGTTATCTGCCTTATGACCGTCTGTTTGAGGTCTGACGGTTTTGGCCTTTTTAGACCGTTCGCCTATTTATACTGTCGGTCGTAGTTGGTTTCGTGTATCCCGTCAGCCTCTTCGCCTGTTTTTGGACTTGGCCATTTTCAGCCTGCCAGATTTTTCCTCGTTCATTTATAGGTCGTCAGCTTTAGATCGTCAGGTATTCCAGTTTGTAGATTAGACCGTCAGCCTTTTGCCCATCTTTGGACTTAGCTGTTTTTAGTTCGCCGGCGTTTTTAGCCTAACCCCTTTTGTGGGTTTGGTCATTTAGACCATCAACCTATCGTCCTTTGCCCTTTTTTAGACCGTCGGCTGTTTTTGCCCGTCCACTTTTGGACCGTCAGCCTTTTGGCGATTCCAGCTTGTGGATTTGGTCATTTAGACCGTCAGTCTATCGTCCTTTGGACTTGTCCTTTTTTAGACCGTCGGTTGTTTTTGCTCGTCCATTTTTTGGACCGTCAGCTTTTTTTGCTCGTCCATTTTTTGGACCGTTAGCCTTTTGGTAATCCAGCTTGTGGATTTGGTCATTTAGACCGTCAGCCTATCGTCCTTTGGACTTGGCCTTTTTTGACTTCATTGTTTTTGACTTCATGTTTGTAAGTAAAAATTTGTCTTGAGTAAACTCTCATCGTTACGCATAAATATAAAAGGTAGTCTAGGAACAAAATCTGCCCATGTTGGGCTTATTGTAGCAAAAACATAAATAGGAAAGAACTGCCCTTTGGGCTTATTGTAACAAACGCTTAAAAAGGTAATTGAAAAAGTCTTGAAAAGATGCTGCTGCTCCTACTGGTAGTACTTTCGTAGGTGTTCCGCGTTCCATGGATGCGGGAGCTTTCGTCCGTCCAGAGTCTCTAGATGGTAGGTGCCCTTCCTTTACCATGCCGTAACTCAGTAGGGTCCTTCCCAATTCGGGCCGAGCTTTCCTTGAGTGGGGTCTCTTGCTGCTCCCATCACCTTTCTTAGAACGAGGTCCCCTTCTCGGAAGTCTCTGCGTCTAACCCTGGAGTTGTAATTCTTGGCCATGCGATCCTGGTATCGCGCGAGCCTTTGTTCTGCTGCCATCCTGACTTCGTCCACCAGGTCGAGCTGCAAACGTATGGCTTCGTCGTTCCTTTTTTCATCGTGGTTGTGGACCCTGTAGCTTGTGAGGCCGACTTCGGTTAGGATGACCGCTTCGTTCCCGTACGTTAATCGGAACGGTGTTTCTCCTGTTGGTGTCCTTACTGTCGTCCTGTACACCCATAGTATGCTCGGCAACTCTTCAGCCCATATGCCCTTTGCCCCCTCAAGCCGGGTCTTGATGATTTTTAGCAAGGACCGGTTTGTAACTTCGACCTGCCCATTGGCTTGTGGGTGGGCGGGGGAGGAGTAGTGGTTCCTTATCCCTAATTGTGAGCAGAAGTCCCTAAAGGAGTTGTTGTCAAACTGTTTGCCGTTATCTGAGACTAAGACTCTTGGAATGCCAAACCTGCATATAATGCATCGCCAAACAAAGCTCCTCACGTTTTTCTCTGTGATGGTGGCCAGTGCTTCCGCTTCTACCCACTTGGTGAAGTAGTCGATACCGACAACTAAAAACTTCAGTTGTCGTATTGCAGTGGGAAATGGTCCCATAATGTCCAATCCCCACTGAGCGAACGGCCATGGTGCCGTGATGGGGGTTAATTCTTCGGGTGGTTGCCTAATGATGTTGCTAAACCTTTGGCACTTGTCGCAAGCCTTTACATAAGCCTCGGCATCCTTCTGCATTTTTGGCCAAAAGTACCCGGCTCGTACTAGCTTGTGCACTAGTGACCTTCATCCAGAGTGGTTTCCACAGATTCCTTCGTGTACTTCCTTCATGACGTAATCCGCTTCTTCGGGACCCAAGCATCGTAGGTAGGGGCGAGAAAAACCTCTTTTGTATAAAACATCCCTGATTAGAACGAATCTCGCCGCTTAAACCTTCAGTTTCCTCGCTGCCTCCTTATCATTTGGTAATACACCATTTTTCAAAAAGGAGATTAATGGTGTAGTCCAGTCATTCTGGGGATCGAGCTCCTGTATGTCGGCCGCAGTGATGAGTGGAGAGAGCTGCGTGAAGGAGAGTGTACTTCCAGTGGTGATCATGTGCTCGGCAGAGGCGGCTTTGGCTAAGCGGTCGGCTTGCTCGTTTTCCCCCCGGGGGATTTGCATAATTTTGACCTCCAGCTCATTTATTCTCCTCTTCGCTTGCTCCAAATACTTCTTCATTCTCTCGCCTTTGCATTCGTACTCCCCGCTTATCTGATTAACTATGACTTGGGAGTCGCAGTAAACAATCGCTTTCTCGGCTCCTGCTGCCTTAACAAGGTCGAGCCCTGCTATTAAAGCTTCGTATTCTGCTTCGTTGTTGGTAGTGGGGAAGGCGAGACGGACCATACATTCTACCGTATCCCCTTCGGGTGATTGTAGCACGATACCGGCTCCGCCGGCTTGTCTGTTGGAGGACCCATCCACGTGTATACTCCACTCTGGGGATTCCTCTGCCCCCTTGTCCTCGCCATTCGTGAATTCAGCTATGAAATCTGCCACGACCTGCCCTTTGATAGCGGTGCGCGGGCGATATTGGATGTCATATTCGCTCAGTTCTATGGCCCAAAGCGTCAAGCGCCCGGCAGCATCGGGGTTGCTCATAGCCCGTCGCAAAGGCTTGTCGGTGAGGACCGTTATAGTGTGAGCTTGAAAATACGGCTTCAGCTTGCGTGCCGCTGTAACTAGTGCGAAAGCAAGTTTCTCCAGGGGCGAATATCTTTCTTCAACTCCGTGCAGCGCCCGACTGATATAATACACGGGTTTCTGTATCTTCCCTTCTTCTCTGACCAAGGCGGCGCTGACGGCGGCCGGGGAGACAGCGAGATAAAGAAAGAGTTCTTCTCCTGGCTGTGAGGGACTCAGCAGTGGTGGGGAAGAGAGGTAAGCTTTTAATTCTTCGAACGCTCGCTGGCATTCATCGGTCCATTCGAAAGACCTTTTCAATATGTGGAAGAAGGGTAGGCACTTGTCTGTTACTCTAGAGACGAACCTGTTTAGTGCTGCTATCTTGCCGTTGAGGCTTTGTACTTCCTTCACATTTCTTGGTGGTGCCATCTCCATTATAGCCCGGATCTTGTCCGGATTGGCCTCGATGCCTCTCTAGGACACCATGAATCCTAGGAATTTTCCTGCCGTTACCCCAAAGGCACATTTTCCCGGATTGAGCTTCATGTTGTAAGAGCGAAGGGTGTCGAATGTTTCCCTGAGGTCTTCTAAATGATCTTCTTCCCTTTGACTTTTAACCAACATGTCATCGACATATACCTGGACGTTTCTCCCGATCTGTTGTGCGAACATTTTGTTCATAAGCCTTTGGTAAGTTGCGCCTGCGTTTTTCAATCCAAACGGCATTACCTTGTAGCAGAAGAGGCCTTGGCTGGTAACAAAGGACGTCTTTTCCTGATCGTCCTCGTGCATCTTGATCTGGTTGTAGCCGGAGAAAGCGTCCATGAAGCTTAATAGCCGGTGCTGAGCTGTGGAGTCTACCAGAGTGTCGACCCTTGGGAGGGGGTAGCTGTCTTTAGGACACGCTTTGTTCAAATCGGTGAAGTCTACACACATCCTCCATTTCCCGGAAGCTTTTTTGACCATCACCACGTTTGCTAGCCAGTCGGGGTAGTACACTTCTTTGATGAAGTTGGCCTCTTGCAACTTGCTGACTTCTTCGGCTATGGCTTGGTCCCGTTCCGGGGCGAAGACCCGCTTCCTTTGTCGGATGGGAGGAAAAGATGGTGACACATTCAGCCTATGCACCATGACGGAAGGATCTATTCCTGGCATATCCTCGTGACTCCAGGCGAATACGTCTCGATTCTTCTTGAGGAATGCTGCAAGCGCTCGCCGAGTGTCGGGACTTGCGAGGGTCCCAATCCTTGTTGTCTGGTCAGGTACGGAGTCGTTTAGAGGTACCTCCTCAAGCCTTTCGGCTGGCTCTGTTGCGCTCCGGTGCTCTTCTATGTTCATGGTTTGGAGGTGATCGTCCATCTCCATCATGGCTACATAGCACTCTCGTGCTACAATCTGGTTTCCACGTAGCTCTCCGATTCCGTGTTCCGTCGGGAATTTAATCATTAAATGATAAGTTGAAGTTGCCGCCTTCCATGCGTTAAGGGTGGGCCGTCCTATGATGGCGTTATAGGCGGATGAATGGTCAACCACGAGGAAAGTTACTTCCTTCGTGACTTGCTGGGGGTAGTCACCTGCGGTTACGGCCAACGCGACCGCGCCTAACGGAAACACCTTTGCACCCCCAAAACCGACGAGTGGAGCGTTCATCGGGATCAGTTGCTCCTTGCTGATTTTCATTTGCTGGTAAGCCGGGTAGTATAGGATGTCTGCCGAGCTTCCGTTGTCGACCAATACCCGATGCAAGTTGTAGTCCCCGACCTGTAAGCTGACGACGAGCGCGTCGTCGTGTGGGTGGTGGATACGCCGTGCGTCTTCTTCTGAGAACTCGATCACGGGGCTTTTTGTTTGGCCTATGTTTCGCACTGGGCTCGCAACTTGGACGTTTTGGACCATCCGAAGGTGCGTCTTTCGAGCCCTTTTCGACGGTCTGGTGGCCATCCCTCCTACGATCATTCGTATATCACCAATGGGAGGCCTGGGACGATCATGGCCACGCGGGGGTGGGTGCTCCTGAGGTGCTGGGTCTACTCTCTCCTTGCTCACAAACTTCTGTAGTTTCCCTTGCCTTATTACAGCTTCGATTTGTTGCTTTAAGTCGTAGCAATCGGCTGTGTCATGGCCGTGATCTTGGTGGAAGCGGCAGTACTTGTCTCTGGGACGCTTATTAGGATCCCCCTTCAGTTTTCCGGGGAAGGTCAGAGTTCCTTCGTCCTTAATCTGCATTAGGACTTGATCTATTGGGGCGGTCAGCGGGGTGAAGCTCGTGAATCTCCCTCCTGGAGGTTTAGATCGTCTTTCGTCTCTTCGATCCCCCGTTCTGGGTCTTTTCCTTCCCTGATCTGATCGCGCGTCCTCCTGTCTCTCCCTTTTTCTTGGTTTTTCTTCTCGGGCCTGCAATGCGTCCTCGGCGTTCATATACTTGGTAGCCCTGTAGAGCACCTCTGACATGGTCTTTGGGTCGTTCTTGTATAGAGAGAACAAGAATTTGCCTTTTTGCAGCCCGTTTGTGAATGCCGCTACAAGTATTTTATCGTCGGCCTCGTCGACCGATAGCGCTTCCTTGTTAAAACGCGTTATGTAGGACCGCAACGTCTCGTCATCTCTTTGCTTGATACTCATCAGGCATGCTGTGGACTTCTTATACCTGTGTCCTCCTATGAAATGTGTAGTGAATTGGGCGCTTAGCTCTTTGAAGGTGCTGATAGAGTTGGGCGTCAGCCGGCTGAACCACACCCTCGCGGGGCCTTTGAGTGTTGTAGGGAAGGCCCTGCACATGATTTCATCTGCTACCCCCTGAAGATGCATCAGGGTCTTGAAGGTTTCCAGGTGGTCGAGAGGATCCTTCATCCCGTCATAGCTATCTATATTCGGCATGCGAAACTTGTGGGGTAAGGGGAAGGAGTTCACGGCGATAGTGAAGGGTGAGTCGGTACGGTTCACTAGATCGTCAAGGTTACTAGAAACTCTCCCCTTGAGCGCGTTCATCATAACCTCCATCTGCTCCTTCATTGCCTGCATTTCGGCGGCGATTTGCGGTGGAGTCGCATCCATGAAGGATGGCGTGCTTGCGGGCGGTCTTTCCAGCTTGCTCGGGGCACGGCTGCCATCAGGTCTTTCTTGGTTCCCCCTCGGAGCGCTATTCTCTTCCTGGTCTTCGGGTTGGCCATTTTGCGCTGCATCCTTCTGGCGTAGCTGTTCTTCCAAGTCGAGGTTCCGTTTGGTCAGACGCTCCACGGCGGCGCCGAGAGTCCGAACTTGCCTCTCGAGGGCAGTTGTGGGTGGTTCCTCTCCTTGTACGTCATTGGTAGTTGCCATTGAACGAGTGAGTACCATGCAACCCTTTAGTCCGGGAAACGATAGTGTGGCTTAATTGCTTCGACAGCTTGAAGTCTTCCCACAGACGGCGCCAACTGATGATGCCGAAAATCTCACCAGTGAGCCACACGGTCCTCACACGCTCGGAACAGCACCTGCAAAATAAGAAGAGGATGACCTAACAGAGAGCACCGGTGTGGTGTCGACCAAATACCCTCCGAAGGTCAAGTTAGAACTTTTTTCAACTCTAGAGTGCAAGAGAGGGTGTAATTATGCGTACCTTGATTTGTGAGGGCATTAGAGTTTTTATAGTAGTTGAGGGTTGACCCTTTTCCTTGAAGCAGAAGTCTTTTCCTTATAGGAGTCCTTATGAGCGTAAATTACGGGATCCTTTCCTTATAGGACCCGGATACTAGTCGTGAAGTGCAAGCAATCTCCCTATACGTGGTGGGCAAGTTTCTAATTTTCATGGAGCCGTCAGCCTTACAACCGTCAGCCTTCTTTCTTTCCAGCAGCCGAGTGGTCGTCAGCTTCTTTGCTGTTTGTATAACCGTCAGCTTCGTGCTCGCAGTCTGTTTACCTTGTACCCGTCAGCTTTACTCTGCCTGTTACCCGCTATTGGACCGTCGGCTTGAACCTGTGCTGACGTTCTCGCCCATGACGGATGCCATGATTATTCTTCCATATCAATTTTAATGATAATTATTTAAAGGGTAAATTATGTAGTTGGTTCTTATTTTTTATATTATATTTTAATTTAGTCTATAATCTTTCAATTGTATTAATTTAGTCTCATAATCTTTTAGTGTCGTGTCAATTTGGTCTCCATAATCTTTTAATTGTGTCAATTTGGTGGACATTCTAGTCTTTTGCCCCTAATTGTTTTTTTATTTAGTAATTTTCCCTTATTTCGAAACTATATAGGAATATGCCCCTGTTTCAATACTCGATTACCCTAAAATCGAGTTTCAATGAAATACTTGATTTGTAGAAAATCGAGTTATGCCCGATCAAAAATTAAAAAAAAAAAAAATTGCATGGAACTCGAGCTTAGGGAAATTGAGTTCCATGCAAAAATTTTTTACGAGTGTGTTCGCCCAATATTCAGGGAGACCTATAGTAGCGTTTTTAAGCCCTATAGTGACGTTTTTAAACCCTATAGTGGCGTTTTTCTGGAAAATTTTTTATACCAAGTTTCAGTGGCCCTATAGCGGTGTTTTTTAATCCCTATAGTGGCGTTTTTCTGGAAAATTTTTTTATACTAGGTTTCAGTGGCCCAATAGTGGCATTTTTTATCCCTATAGTGACGTTTTGAAACTCTTTTTCCATTTACTCGAGTTTCATGATTTTTTTTTTTTTATAAAGTTTGATCGGGCATAACTCGATTTTAAACCAATCGAGTACTTTAAATAACTCGATTTTAGGGTCATCGAGTATCGAAACAGGGGCATGCAACTATATAGTTTCGAAACAGGGGCATTTTGCCAATTAAAAAAATAAAAGGGGGTAAAATGCCAGAATGTCCTCAATTTGGTTTCCTAATATTTTAGTTTCGTGTCAATTTAGTTTCTATCATTATTTTTTAGATGAAAATTGCTGACATATAGCAAATAGTCAAATAAAAAAAATTAATTTATTTCCTAAAAGGTTTATTAACAATTACCTACCTAAGAGCATCGACATTAAAGCTCTCAAAAGCTAAAACTGCTATTTTTTAGGATCAAATTTCAAAAAAGCACACTACAACAAAGGTATTAGTGTTAAAAATTTTAACATCTGAGCTACAGTGGACTGCTATCTATGACAGTCCATTGTAGCTCAAATCTTATAAATATAATAATATTTTAATATTACTTTAATTAAAATGTCTGTTCTCTCTCTCTCTCTCTCTCTCTCTCTCTCTCTCTCTCTCTCTCTTCACCATTCCTCTTTTCTTCACACCAGACTCTCTCTCACTATCTTTTCTTCTCTCTCTCTCTCATTATCTTTAATTAATTAAGCGGTAAAAAATATAAAACATTTGATGTTGGGTATATTATAAAGTGAGTTGTTAAAATAAATAAAGTATGTTTTTGAGATGCTAAATACTAAATTTTTTTAGATCCTTGATAAGAATGCTCTAAGAGCATTTACATCAATGATTCTAAAAAGTTTAACTTTTAACACCTTAAAAACTTACTTTATCTATTATACCATCCCAATTTAAAATACATTCATCATCAAAACTTCTATATTTTTTACTACTTCATTTAACATTATATAGACTACTTATTAAAATAATAAAAAACAACCACAAAAAAACCTATAGCAACCACCTCCTCCACCACCACTACCACCACTCCACCTACCATAACCACCATTGTAGCACCCACAACCCACCATAGCCACCACCACCACAAGCCACAGGTACCATTGTGGCAACCACAAGCCAAAAAAAAAAAAAAAAACAAAAAAAAACCCACAACCATCCACCAAAAGCACACCCAACCAGCCATTACGAAAACAAGATCTCAACCACCTTCCTCTTCCACAAAATCTTAGCCACACACTCACCGATAACATTCCTATCCACCAACGAATCATAGCCAAGCACTCATTGGTGGCCGATCTAACCCACTACAAATAGAATAAAAAAATAAAGCAAAACCACAACCATTTACCCAATAAAACCAGCCATCAAAACAAAATTGTAATCCAACTATCCAACCCATGCACTGACTGATCTCACCACCATGCCTCATGACCAATATTATCACTGTGCCTCCAAATCAAACCCACAAACCACCACCATCGTGACCCACCACTGAAACCCATTGAGATAGATTAGAAGTCAGGGAGATCAGGTTTAGGGGGGAAAAAAAGATGAATGAGAGAAATGGCAAGTCTGAAGAGAGAAAAGGAAAGAAAAAAATAGAGAGAAAAAAAATCTTTTTAAAGAGAAGAGAAGAAGAGAGGAAGCTGTAATTTCTTTTAGCTATAGCACCTTTGTTGTAATGTTTTAGTTGCAAATATAGTTACTTACTATATTTTTTTTATTTTATCACTGCACACCTTTAATGCGATGGTCACTTCAAAAATATAAGTGTTTATGAGGTAAGGATCTGAATTTAAATCTCTAAGAGGAAATTTTATACACATATATACTTAAATTAATGTAAAGTAGAATTTTTATCTTATATAAAAAAAATTAAAAAAAAGTTACAAATATAGTATTTTATATATATATATATATATATATATAATATTTTAGCATTTATACCATCTTTAATATGAATGCTCGAGGTTGCTTCTGATCTCACGGGTCAATATCTTGTACATCACGATCCGTTTCTTAATTCTTGCGTATGAATCAAGCCATGCATTTCTCTATACTCGGGGAAAGTAAATCCGGTCACCATTTGACACGTGTTAGTATGTGTGTCGTGTGTGTCAAGAAACTCTTTCGGCAGCTAAAAGTTAAAACCTTCACAGTGGTTAGTACTATCGCCACGGTTCTCCGATTCTCGAATCCATAGTAAAAGTCCACAAGCAAATGAGGCGCGTTGCCCCCACATGGAACTATGAAAAAACACCAGAAACACTGTTGTTGGTTGATTTCTTGACAATGTAAATCAGCTCCAGATGGATAGAGAAATAAGTAGGGCCTTTTATGTCCAGGCCCATGAGGGCAGTTTACTGTTTATTTGGCCCATGTTCTTAAGCGTTTTAGAGGCTAAAGAGCTGTTTGGTTATACCCAACAAAAGTGTAGGTCATGTCAATTAGGTTTGTAGGTCAATCAAATTACAACACAGGTTGGGTCGACCCGTATTTTTTAAAAAAACTTTTTTTTAATAAATTACAAAAACAAATCAATAGCAACTTTTTTTTTTAGAGAAAATGAATAAAATCAATTAAGGAAATAAATTGCACCTAATGTCACTTGTTAACATCCTTTCAATTTTGACTATTTTGAATATGACTAAAATTCTTTATAGTCATGAATTCATGATGACAAAGTTTTCAATGTGAATAACTCATTGCCAAAATGGTTGTAAATACAAATTTACAACTTTAAAGAGAGATAGATCCTAAGGAGAACCAAAAGGTATATATTCTAAGTTTACACCACTAATAATATCATTCTCACAACCGAAAAAAAAAAAAAAAAAAAAAAAAAAAAAAAAAAAAAACACTAAATGTCATGAACTATGTCAAGTTATCAACCTCCTTAAGTGCACATGTTCATGTTGCATTTAAAATAATAATAAAGATTGATTATTTAGAAAGATAAACTAAACAAAAACAATTTTAAAAATAAACATATCTTATTAAGTAAAAAGAACAAATAAATATTTTATAAGAATTATACCTCAATTTCAATTTACTCAACGTTGGTAGCAGATTCCAAATATTCCTACTTGGATACTGTAGCTCAAGTTTAGTAACTTCAACTTAAGTTTTGTCACTTTGTGTAAGTAGACAAAAGTAGTTTTAGTATATAGTCAAATCATTAATCTTGAACTCTCACTGTTAGTCTGATTTTAATGTTTTTCTATTTGCTTTGTTTACTAATTTTCCTTTCTTTTTAATTTTTTTTTTAAAAAAAATTAAATGGGTTGTTATATGACTAATGTCACTATTTACTCTTATTGGCTACTTGCTAGGTAGTAGGCTGCCAATCTGCCATACTTTATGCTTTATGCACCTAGCACCCAAGGGTGTAGTCTAAATATTTTTTAGGGAATTTTTTAAAAAAATGGGTTGGGCCACAGGTTAGCCTGGGAAGGTCGATTTAACTAGCAAAAAAAAAAAAGGAGGGTCGGGTCATAGGTCAAACTATTTTTTCTTCCAGTAAAAAAAAATTGGTTTCAAGTAAGATATTTTTTGGGCTGAGTTGAATTCTGACCCTTTTGCCATGTCTAGGTTTGGTAGCAGAACTTGAAGATTATTGTGTGATTTAAATGCTCAAACATGTAAGCCCACTATCCCATGTGTTTGGTAAGAGAACTCTCGTAAGGCTATTTAAATAAATAATTGTACTCATTTTAAATTAACTCTCATAAGAGAACGCATAGTAACTAGGAAGAGAAAAAGTTAAAACTTTATGAAAAATTAATCTTGCTACAAGAGCTTACACAGCAAAGACCCAATCACGAAATACAATTGCCAGCACAAAAGATACAGCATAAAAATTAAAATATCTAAATTTTGGTAGCTTTTGGGAATGAATTTATCAGAGAGAGAGCGAGAGAGGCGAAGGGCCGAGGAGGAAGTTGAGAAATTCATTGCTCAATTCCTCTACCCCAAATCCGACCTGCAAATCCCTCATCCAAATACACGGATAATGCATTTTACATTTGTACATTCTCTGGTTTGATTAAAAAAAAAAAAATCTCATGGTGGAATATAGTATATAAGAGACGATGTTTGTTGAGCTTTATTTCTGCACACTGATTTTCTTGTTTCTTTATCTTTTTATGAATGAATCTTCATTGTAGCTTAGCTCCTGTAAGTTTATAGGCTAATCAAACCAATGTAAGTTGTCAAACAATTCTAAAAAGAAGGTACTCAAATCTGTAAAAGGGAGGACATTGAAATTGAGTTTTTGGTGTCAAGATCAATCGAAGCCATTCATTAGTAACGTAGAAACTACTGCTTAATACCTATTCTGTTTTCAAAAATTTATAGTCTAGGCCTTTAGATAGTTGACTCAACTATGTTAATTTAATTTTTGGAAGGTCAAAGTAAGAAAAGTGGTCATAAGCATGATATTTTCATTAGAACTTTGTAAAAATAACATTAGAATGTTAATAAGCTGGTGCAAAAAGTTTTTCAGCCGAAGAAAAAAAAATGTGCTAGAAAGCTTGGCTGGGCAATTGATCAATGGTGAAGCAGTGTGGGGGTGGGGGGTAGTGCCTGTCCTTACGACATGATAAGAATGGTGTTATCTGCTCATCTTTGACCATTTTGAGCTAGTCGTGCAATGACGACTCCATTGTTTTTGGGGAAAATTACACTTTACCACCCTAAAACTATACCCTAAATTACACTATGTATCCTAAACTATTCGAATGTACAATTTGCACCATAAACTATGACTCCTGTTACACTTTGCACCCTAATGCTAGTTTTATTGTTAAGTTGGATGGAAATATGAAATATATGACTTGCATGTGTGTATTTCTTAAGTGGCATAAACTTAAAAGACCAAAAACCCCTCTTTACAATTAGTTAATTTTTTTTTTTTAAATCTCTCTCTCATGCATATCAGCCCCTACCCAAATCAAAATCCCTAGAACCCTAAATTCCCAAATCAAAATCATCTTCAATACCACAACTATTCCACCACCGCAACAAGTAGCTTGAAAGTTTTGTAAGAGGCATGATCTTTGTCACCTTGACAATGTAAGAAATTTGGCTTCTTTATTGGCCATCTATTGATTGATGTTGAAATTTCTGCAATATAGAATAGGCGTTGCAAAAATATATAGGTTGTTTCAAAGAACACTAATCCATACTTTGACCAAATAGTAAAATTTTATTGTCCAAAAGTTTTAGTGCTTTGTCTTTTATCCAATGATGGCTTCAGGAATTTTATGTAGGGTGTTCCTTAAGAAAAATAAATTACACAATCTTATTTCCTTTTAGCCTTTAGGTAATTAGGTTTGATTCAATGTTATTAATTTCGTTCCGTTCCGGCCAAAACCGCTGGAAAATACCGTGCCGATAAACAAACCGGAATAGTAACCCACCCTATTCCACTTTGAAAAAATTTCGGGTCATTTCGGTTTATTTCGGGTGTTTTGGGACGTTTCGGTAAATATTGGCCAAAATTCAAGATTTGGCCGACATGAAGTTTGTGCTTAAAAAAAAAAAAAATTGTTCTTAAAACCAAAACAAATTTGCATTCTATACACTAAAAAACCTCAAAAGGAAAAAAAAAATGAAAAGAAAATATTAATAAAATTAATAATTATTGTTGTTTAGTTATTTTGTTAATTTGTTTGTCTTTATAAACTATAATTTGTTGTATTGTTGTTTCATTAATTATAAAATTATTAATTGTTGTTTAGCCTGACATAATTTAATTTGTTTGTCTTTTATAATGTATTAGTTAATTAAATTATTAATTATTGGTGTTTAGTTGCTTCATTAATTTTTTTTTTTTTACTAACTACTAGTCGTCTAGCACACATCCCATTACGCATTAGCACACACTAGCACACACCGCATGTGTACACACACTCCTATCTCTGCATGCCTTTACTTCCCCAATTCAAATATCCCACCCCACATCACACGGCCCCATGGCCCCATCTACCCTCACTCAATAGACAAGATTCACACAAGAGGAGCCAATCAGATAAATTCACAAATCACAATACACTAAAAGACAAACTTACCAACACCAACTAACCAACACAGTGACACACCAACGAATAAAGTAAAAAAAAAACAAGGGCAAATAAATTGAATAATTATAAAGACTTAAAGAGAGAAAATCAGTTCAAAAAGAAAGAGAGAGAATTAAATAAAGACTAAGAGAGAGAGAGAGAGAGAGAGAGAGAGAGAGAGAGAGTCTCATTTCAGACTTTTAGTAACCCAATTCAAGAGAATTAAGAGCTCTCTCTCAGACCACAATCCACACTCCACAGCAAAACCCAAAGATTAAGAGATAAAAAGAGAGAGAAGTAAAGTGTAAAATACCTCGATAGAGGCCTGAGCCGCGGTAGCACATCCAGGTGTCGAAGGAGAGGAAGGATTCAAGGCCAAGCGTCGGCATCATAAGTTCTGATCTGATCAAACCGATCTCCAATCTCCAATGCCCAATCCAAGCTTTGTTGCTCGAATTTCAAGTGGAGGTGTCGTCACCGCGTCGCGCGTATGATGAGGTTTCAGGCGGAGGCGTAAGGCGCTGTTGATGAGGTCTTTAGGTTAGGTAAGGTTTCTGATTTTAGATTTTACTTTAGCTTTACCATTTGATGATTGATGAATCGGCGGATGTGTATTTGTATTGGGTTTTGGTTGGTTGGGGTTTTTTTTTTTTTTTTAGAATACGCTTGGGTTGGGCCTGTTGGCTATTTAGTTAATAATTATTTTGATTTAAAAATCTTATTAGGGTTGGTTTTGTTTAGGATTGATGTTGGGCTTGCTCTGTTACAATTTTTTTTTTTCTTTAGATTCTCTATTACAATTTTTTTTTTTTTTTTTTTTATTTTAGTTCAAAATTTTTTTGCCATAAAAATTTTGAGGGTGTTCTTGATTTTTCTTGAGGGTAAACAAATAAAAAAAATTAAATTATATATATATATATATATATATATTTTCCGGTCAGGGTGTTTCTAGGAACACCTTGGACTCAACGTGGCATCGCCACTGCTTTTATTCTATATTAAATATATACCATGCTTCATAGAACCTACCTCATAGAATAGGGATTTGTAGAATAGGTAAAAGGCCAATACCTTAGCTTTTGACTTTCATCATACTTTCACCTACAAATTGATGGTTTCTTTTAGGGATTTAGGGCTTCTTTTGAGTAGTGGTTTCACAGTGGTAGAGCAATGGTGGAGTTGAAGATAGATTTTGATTTAAGGATTTTTAATTTTCAAAGAGGAGCTAATGAGAGAGAGAGAGAGAGAGAGAGAGAGAGAGAGAGCTAAATAACAAAACAATTGTTTTTAACTAATTGGAAAGAGGGTTTTTTGGTCTTTCAAGTTTGTGCCACTTAAGAAATACACATATGCAAGTCACATGCTTCATATTTCCATCCAACTTAATTGTAAAACTAACGTTAGGGTGTAAATCGTGCATTTGAATCGTTTAGGGTGTAAAGTGTAATTTAGGGCATACTTTAGGGTGGTAAAATGTAATTTTCCTTTATTTTAGGCCTATGGATCAAAAGACCCTTACATGGAAGAGAGATCACAAATGTCAAGATTTCCCCTAGATGCTAGATCTTAACAAGGAAGAGATCAAAGTAACTAGCCACGTGAGAAATTAACTTATTCAAATTGAGCACAAATCAAGCTTGCATATTTTATCACATGTTGGACTACAACATTGAAGCACTTAGAATACCTCACTACTTTCCTAAATTTTGCTCGTACAGAACACAACTAATTAACCACATGACTAGGAAATTATCTCATTCTCAAAGTTATTCACTAGTGAGTAAAAGTACTGGATCAAGACATAATTTCTAATGCGTTTTTGAAAGCTCAAATAGTGTAAACCACTATAGCTTGTTTAGACCCCCAATTTTTAATTACAGTTTAATTAATTGTAATCTAAACACACTTAATGCGGAATATACGTGATTAGCAAATTAATTAATCAAAGCACTCAACAATTGCATGGATGAACATATAAGTGCAAGGCAAATATGTAAAGAGCAGTAGGGAAAAGGATAGGAAACCCAAGATAACACAACGATGTGTTATCAAAGAGGAAAACCTAATCTATGGCCTTCCAAGCTGAAATGATCCAGTAGTAAATAAGTTGGAGTACAATGATACCAAAAAGACATTCCAAGCCTAATCTACCCAAAGTACTTGAGACCTCCAAGCTTTAGCTACCAATGGACTTCTAAGAGTCTTGTCTTTACTAGCTTACCAAATCCCGCAATATTGTCCAATTGCACTGCCAAGCCTCATCGACTTATTTTGGCAAATACCCAATGCTTTCCAAGCTCCAAAACATTCTTTACACTGTGAATAAGTGTGAGTTGTGTTTAAATATAAATCTTCTCTCAAGGTATGACAATGGGAGGAGAAGGAGAAGAGGCTATAAATAATTTCTCTCTTGAGTATAAGTAGCTCTTTCTAAAATGGTGGATGTTGTAGAAACCTTTTTAGAGTTTTCTTCTCAATAACCTCCTTACAATTTTGCTACATCACAGTTATGACAAAAAAGTTGTGAAGGAATAGATTTTTTCTTCTACTCCATATTACACATGCTGCCTTTTCCACTTTAAAGGCAGTGCTAACCTCATGCATTCCAAAATCAGCATTGATCATTTGCATTCTTGTTTTCAAGCATATAACGTTTTCAATAAAATGTTGTTAGTCAACCCATGCAAAAGAGAGAAGGTTTAGGGACACGATAAAATGTCATAATATTTTCACATCTTTTAGTTGTTCAGTTGTGATAGATCATAATATAATATTTAGGTTAAAATACATTATTAGTCCTTAAAGTTATCCCATGAGATTAATTGATCACTCAAGTTTTAAAAATTGGGGCTATTAATTATTCTGTTAACTATTGTTAGTATTGTTATTTACATGGCTAATAGAGTAGCAACTTGGCATTTTTTATTTATTTTAAATAATGTAGCATTTTCTTAATAAAAAAAATTACAAAAATTATGTTACATCTTAGAAACCCAAGGCCCGTTTAGTAAAAGACTTCTGGTAATGCTGTTATTATTTTGTAAAAATACGTGTAATGTTGTTTAAACATTGAAAGTTGTTGTTTAAACAATAGTACCAAACACCCCCCCCCCCCCCCCCCCGCCGCCGCCAATTATTCCAAATACATGACCCGATAAGTAATGGGTAAAATTAAAACAAATCTGAAATCCAAAATCCCTAATTCAAAAATTGAAACATGTAAGAGTGAAAGGGAGAGAGTGAGATATTGATTGAGACCTAGACCCTTCCTCCTCCTCCTCCATGTGACATCGTGACACCACCTTCCTCTGATGGATGGTATCAACCTCCCCTACATGACAATGTCAACAAGTTTGTTAAGAAAAACATCAAAGAGTATAAATTAATATGCACAACTTTATCCCTAACAAATGGGGTCAAGGATCACACAAGGAAATTTATCGAAAAAAGGTGAACCAAAGCTCTAATACAAATTGAAAATTATGTGTTTAGACCCCTAGTATGACTTGCTACCAATTTTATCAATTTCACAATCAATAAGCCACAAAGAGGTAGAAACTCATACATGAGAGGGAGATATTTTGGTATGCACACGTGAGGAAAATCCCACTTTGAGTAAGAATGACAAGGGTGAGTGGTTAATATAATATAGTTGGGTCCAAACTTATAGGCTTAGTCTTTAGATTCAAGTATTCTCTCTATATGTTATATTAACCATTTAATTGAAGGCTCCCCAAGGTGTGACAAAGGTGGCGAGGTGTTCAAGGTTCCTTCTAATTGGTAGGGATAGAGCAAGCCAAAAGGGGCCACACGGAAGATCCTAGAAAAACAAAGGAGTGTTGCTAATGGTGCTCCCAAGGTGTGATCTCTCCTGCAAGTGATATTAGAGCTCAAGTGGTGTGCGTAGAAGATGGCCAGGTGTTCATGGTTCTTTTCCTAGTGATTGAGAAAGCCTAAGGGGCCCACACGAAAGATCTTAGAAAAACAAAGAAGTGTTGCTAATGGTGCTAAATCACAATGTATTCCTATGGACATGGAAGAACGGGTCAGGTTCTGATGAGGACAAGGAAGAGCTCAAGGAAAAAGAAGATTAAATATACAAAGATTCAAGAATTGTAGTCTAGTTTTGATGTCGAACCTTCTTTGCACCTTTGATAGGTCATTTTAGTTATTAGTATTAAGTCTTTTAGCTTGAGGAGCTGCTGGATCAGTTTTAATTAAGGTCTATTAGAATAAGGACAATTTGGTAATTTTTAGAATCTAGAATGGGTAGTCCTTGATCGTACCAAAGGCCCGTTAGTCTTATTTTATGTTCACGTATTATTAAGTCTTTTATTTAATTATTATTAGCATTTCTATTCATTCTAGGAATAGATTAAATTTGGAATGGGCTGTCTTTGGCCATATCAAAGGCCCATGAGTCTTGTTTTATGTTTACGTATTATTAAGTATTTTATTTAATTATTGTTATTAGTATTCCTATTCATTCTAGGAATAGATTATTTAGAGTCCAAGTCCTACTAGGAAAAGGATAACTATAGCCTTTATATAAAGGCTCTTTTCTGGTGGTCATGTAATGGTTGAATATTTTGATTAATAAAATTTAGCAGCTTATTTTAAGCTTTGTTTGTGTGATGCAAACTTCTCTGATGTGTGATGCCAAGGAACTTTAAGTGTGATGCTTAGGAAGACCTAGGTGTGATTGCCTAGTGTTTATTTATATTATTTTTTGTTTATCCACTATTTCAGCCCCAAACAGCCATCAATATTCATTCTCTTCTAACCTAAACTCTTAAACATCCCTCCTTATTCAAGAATTCATCAAGAAAACTAGTATAATGCTGAATTTCTTAACAATCCTACATCAAATTGGTATCAGAACCCAAATCAGCACTATGAAAGCATGTTAGATCCAAAAAGGCAGAGCTATACAATTGCAGATAGATTTGAAGGGTTATATCAAAATAGCAGAAATTCAAGCAAAAGGTTTGATCCTTATAGAAATCCTTATGAGAGACTTGATTATTGCAATAAGGCTGGAGACACAATGAAGATAGTTTGTGTAGAAGTATCATATTTTGCTGGAACAATTGATGCACATGTATTTTCAGATTGGCTTGCTTCTTTGGAAAGTTATTTTGAGGGGTATGACATGTCCAATGAGAGTAGGGTCAGTTTTGCTATTATGAAATTTATTGAACAAGCTTAGATTTAGTGGAGAGATGTGGAGTATGATTGTCGATGTGCTAGACAACTTCCAATTGTTAGATGGGATGACATGAAGCAGTAGCTAAAACAAAAGTACTTTCCCTGTGGTTATGAAGAAGAGATCTTTGAAAAATTCACTACTCTTAGGCAAGGTAATATGTCGGTAGTTGAGTATATGAACAAATTTGAAGACCTCAAAATTTGGTATAAAAGAATTGGGGATCCACAACAAATCTTAGCTTGATTTAAGTCAGGATTAAGGGTTGCAATTCGTAACCGAATGATTACACAATGAACTCACATAGTTGCTGAGGCATTCCAATTAGCTTTAAAGATCGAGAAGCATTTGAAGCATCCTTTTACAGAAAAGTTTTCTTCCCAACCTGGGAAAACACCTTTAAGCGAGGTTTACTCTAGAGCATCCACTATGTAGCCAAATTACAAAGTCCATATTGACTACAAAGTCAATACTGCTAATGAGTTGAAAGATAAGGCTACTTTGGTTGGTGATCTCCTAGAATTAGAAGAAGACACGTCTCTTCTTTTGGTTGTTAGGCATATTCTTGCTGCACCCAATCAAGAGGAGGATTGGAAGTGTAATTCAATATTTCAAACCATAGTGCATTGTGGAATTAAAGGTCGGATGCTTATTATTGATGGTGACAACGACATGAATGTTGTTTCTGAGGCTACTGTTGATAGGTTGAAGTTATCAACTAAACCACATCCAAAACCATACAAGGTGGCGTGGATAAATAGCACTTCTATTTTGGTAACTAAACGATACATGGTTTTCTCATAGGTGATATAATGATTCTATACGATGTGATGTTATTCTTATGACTTTGACACATATCTTATTAGGTTGCCCTTGGCTCTATGAACAAGATGTGTATCATTGTGAAAAGAATAATACATATCAATTTATGTTCAATAATGAAACAATTGTATTAAAACCTATGAGTTCAAGACAAATGAAGCAAAAACAAAAGGTCAAGCCTAAGGATGTTGTTGCAACTCAGAAAAACCTCAAGAATATTATTGAAACTCCAAAGCAAAGAGCTATACAGTCACAAAAGGAAGTTGAAGAGCTAGAACAAGATGCTGATAAGTCAGAAAAGTTTGCTAAAATGGTAGAACAACTAGATGAGCAACTATTGGACCCAAAATAGCAAGTGCAACAGTCAACTCAACATGCAACAAAGTCCATGGAGCCAGAAGAACAAGCAGAAGAGTCTAATCAGCAAACTGAAACATCTCGACAACTTGAAGATGATTTAAAACATCAACTTACTAGCTTAAAGGAGGAAACTCTATAGCATGCTGAAAGAAGGCAACAAAGAGATGGAAAAGCCTTTTCCAACACTTCCACATGTGCATCAAGTTAAGGATGTGTCACTTGCAATAGTGGTTCAAATTGTTGATTTCGTAATTCTTGAAAAGTATAATGTTCCCAATGGGGAGCAAGTTGTTCCATTGTCATCATGGTTTCAAGCATCAAAGAAAAGGAAGGACACTCAAAGTCAAGCTTTTTATCCAATCTCAAGGATGCTATTCAGGAGGCCCAAGATTGTACTACTTCAACATTTCAAAACTCAAGGTTGAGTTTTCTCTAACCAAGGGAGAATGACGAGGACAAGGAAGAGCTCAAGAAAAAAGAAGATTAAATATACAAAGATTCAAGAATTGAGGTCTAGTTTTAATGTCAGACCTTCTTTGCACCTTTGATAGGTCATTTTAGTTATTAGTATTGAGTCTTTTAGGTTGAGAAGTTGTTGGGTAAGTTTTAATTAAGGTTGATTAGAATAAGGGCAATTTGGTAATTTCTAGAAATCTGGAATGGCTGTCCTTGTCTGTATCAAAGGCCCATGAGTTTTATTTTATGTTTACATATTATTAAGTCTTTTTTTTAATTATTACTAGTATTCCTATTCATTCTAGGAACAGATTAAATCTAGAATGGGCTGTTCTTGGCTGTACCAAAGGCCCATGAGTCTTATTTTATGTTTATGTATTATTAAGTCCTTTATTTAATTATAATTATTATTCCTATTCATTCTAGGAATAGGTTATTTATAGCCCAAGTAGATAACTATAACCTCTATATAAAGGCTCTTGGTCATGTGATGGTAGAATAGTTTGATCAATAAAATTCAGCAGCTTATTTTAAGCTTTGTTTGTGTGATGCAAACTTCTTCGAGGTGTGATGCCAAGGAACCTAGGTGTGATGCTTAGGAAGACCTAGGTGATTGCCTAGTGTTTATTTATGTTATTTTCTGTTTATCCCCTGTTTCAACCCCAAACAGCGATCAACATTCATTATATTTTAACCTAAACTCTTAAACATCCCTCCTTATTCAAGAATTCATCAAGAAACCTAGTATAGTGCTAAATTTCTTAACAGTCCTACATCAGGTTCTCATGGGTGAGTGTGCGGGGTTGACATGTAGTTCCCATGGATAGTGTACAAGGGGTCCATAGATGGTGCACTGGTGAAGAAAAAGCTCATATGCAAAAGAAAGTGAGTAGAACTTCGTTAAATCTCATAGAGAGTCAGAGACTCACACATAAGGAGAAGATTGTTGGGAATATACATATAAGTGAAGTCCCATATTAAAATAGTAATAATAATGGTGAGTGGTTAATATAACATAGCTAAGCCGAAACTCAAATGCTTAAGCCATTTGGGTTAAGTCATATTTCTATATATTATATTCACTACTCAATTAAAGGCTCCCCAAGGTATTCTCTCCCAACAATTGTCCAAGTAGTTAATTAACTGATTACAATTGTGATATGGATAATGCAATAATAATACAATCACAAAAACGACTATACACTTCAGATGAGGAATTGTTCACAAAGTGAAAACTCAATAAGGAAAAACACCTTGGGGCCTAGCCCAGCTCGTCAAATACACTACGAAAAAAGTCATGATACAAGCTAACCTACAAGCCTCCAGAATGGATAATAAGACATTATATCCGAGCTCCCTACACTAGCTGTAACTGTTGATCCAGCCTTTGTCTCCGCATTGATCCAATATGGCTAGTCTATTGCTGACTGTAAAACCGTTCTTTCAATTACTCAGGTGGTGATCTAGTGTTTAAGCAGTAAAATCTCCTCTCAAGTATAAGATAATTAGAATGGGTGAAAGAATATATGGATCTTTGTAACGTTTTCTCTTATAAAACCTGTGGCTGTATTTCTCTGTCTTCGAGTTATTAGGGTTTTATTTCCATTCTTATGATATATACAAATCAAGGGTTGATTGGTTGCAATTGACCCATGAAAAATAAGCGAGTGGCTTTCGTACAAATGTTAGGAGAAAGTTTTATTCGGACATATTGAAAATTGCTTCATTTTCACTTCATCAGGAAGATATTCGCTCAACTGAAAATCTTCAGACTGGCAACCAAGCAAGTTTCATCTAACTTGATCCTTGATTATAAGAGCATTCACATCTAAGGAAGGCAATTTAAAGCCACCCACCCCCCCCCCCCCCCCCCCCCAAGGTACCTGCCTCACTCACCTTTAATGGACGGGTTTTACCCACCGTGAAGAAGACTGGAACTAGCTATTTCTTGATATTTTTGTAATGAAATTTAGTCCACACTAACCCAATCCTAACTCCTAAGAGCGGGCACATGAGACTTGTACGCAACTCTGGATTTTTTTAAATATTTACATTCACATCAAGCAGTGTTTCCAGCCAAAAAGGTTTGCCATCAAACTGAGAGAAAAGAAAACCCACAATACATAGCTTCTGGTAATTGAGCTAGATTCTTCAAGGGCTAGCCCAGCTTGTCAAATCCAGCATGAAAAAGTTGTGATGCAAGTTAATTTACAAACCTCTAGTACTAGTTATTAGACACTGTATCTGAGCTCCCTGCTCTTGCTGCAAGTATTGATCTTTTGTCTTTACAGTGATCCAACCTCGCTTTAAGTTTTTTTGTTGAGAAAAATTACACTTTTTCACCCTAAATTATATTTCATATTACACTTTGCACCCTAAACTATTCCAATGCACACTTTACATCCTAAACTATGATCATTGTTACATTTTACACCTTGATGTTAGTTTAACTATTAAGTTAAACAGAAATTAATGGCATATGACTTGCACATGATTTTTGCTTAATAGCACACCATTCAAAGACTAAAACACCCTTTTCACAAACAATTTTTTTTTAAAAAGCTTATTTTTTCCCCTGGTCTCTCTCTCTCTCATGCATAGCTTATTCCTTTTTTTTTTCCCCAGCTCTTCTCTCTCGTGTGAATAATTTTAATAACAAGTCCCGGGAAAAAAAATTCATCTGGGTCATGAATATGAGGGTTGCGCTCAACTATATAAGGGTCACTGTTCTTATCACTGATTTTGTGCAGCGTTTCACCTTCTCTAACCACATAAATTTCTTCACATAATCGGTCCAAGACCAAGAGCTGCCAGTTATTATTGCTCTTAACAGCTTCGAAAGTAGTGTGGCTGGTCTCCCTAAAAGAGCTTAGCAATATAAGAGCTACCAAAACAAAGGCACAACAACATGAGGCTGCATCAGCTATGAGCTATGCACAGAGTAGATGAGGCTGCATCAGCTATAAGCTACGCAAAGAGTAATAAAGAGTTGAAAAAAATATTAGCTTTTTTTTTTTACTTGTTTGTGAAAAGGGTGTTTTAGTCTTTGAATGGGTAGCTCATGTGCAAATCATGTATTATTAATTTCTGTCTATCTTAATAGTAAAACTAACATTAGAGTGCAAAGTGTACCAAGGGTCATAGTTTAGGGTGGAGAGTGTGCATTTGAATAGTTTAGAGTGCAAAGTATAATCTAATATATAGTTTAAGATGATAAAGTGTAATTTTTCCTTTCTGTTGTTTAGGTGGTTTCTCAAATCACTCCAACAACACAGGTGGTGATTTAGTGTTTGGGTGGTAAAATCTCTTCTCGAGTACAAGATAATTAAGAGCGGGTAGAATAGATAGATCTTTGTAAGGTTTTCTTTCAAAAAAAAATGTGGCAGCAGTATTTCTCCCTGTCTCTATGTTATTTGGGTTTATATTTCCTTCTTATGGTGTATACAGATTGGGTGCAATTAATTTGTGAAAGCTAAGTCAATGGCTTTCGAGCAAATTAAATTTAAAAATTGCTTCATTTCGCTCAACAGGATTAAATTCACTCTATTGAAATTCTCCAGACAAGCTTTAGATGTTGTGAAATATTTCCATTCACATCAAGCAGTGTTTTAAGCATAATAATTTGTCATCAAACTGAAAGAAAAGAAAAACCACAAACATAGCTTCTAGTTATTTATCTAGATTCTTTATATACAAACAGAAATATAATTATATAAAAGATTCTTCATCCCTAAATTTTTTTTTGGCTACTTCAAGGAGGGGCTACATACCGAAGTACTGTGGCATAGAGGAGAGTTACCAGTGCAGAAATCATTGAAGCCATGGCATAAATCCTGAAAACTCTTTCAACCCTTGGCTTGTGCCGGCCATTTAATCTCAAATACACACTGACCAAAAAAATGTCATTTACCTTTAATTTTTCGACAACATGTTGTCTACCTAGCTCTGACATTCCTGTTTCATCTAATTCTAACCCCTATGAGTTGAAGACAACCAAAGAAGAGGAGCTTGTGACAATGACAATTACAATTTCGATGTTAAGGTGAAGCGTTATAAATTTGTATGTTTTGAAAATAATGTGATTAAACGTAGGTAGGATGTGTATTTTGTTTTAGAATTAAAAAGAAAGTCATTAAATATAAACTTTTATTCTATGTCATTCCCTCAAAGTTTTTATTTTTTATTTTTTTACTTCAATTGAATAATTAGGCATATGCAATTTCTAATTATTACATTTTATAATAAACTTATTTATATAACAATTATGTTATGATCCAAATACACTCTAAACACATTTTATATAAAATGTTACATCATAACATTATTCGAACATCAACGGATAAGATGATACATACTTTAAGGAAGATGATGCATAGTTTCAAAAAACCAAAAAAAAAAAAAAAAAAAAAACCACTCTCAAGGAGGGGCTACAAACCTAAGTACCGAGGCGTAGAGGAGAGTCACCAGCGCAGAAATCATTGAAGCCACGGCATAAATCCTGAAAACTCTTTCAACCTTTGGTTTGTGCTGGACCATCAGGGAACTGAAGGAGCCCAAAAACGCGAAAAGGGTACAGCTTAGAAATATATGATAGATCGTGGGTCGACCTCTGAAGAAGACTGGAACTGGCCTTCCGTCCACAATATCTTGTGGAATTATCATAGAAATCGTAGCCGTAGTGGAGGAGATGTAAACCATTGATTTCATCGAGCACAAAGTAGCGATCAAATTTGGAATCAAAACTTTGCTTAAAAACTGAAAAAGCCTTTCCTGAAGCGATTTTTCTCGAGATACTGAATTCATCTCTTTTTCTCTATCTTGCCAACTGATTGTAGATCTTTCAGAAAGAGCTCTCTGCAAAAATAATTAACAGGATTAGATGGATCAATTTCTTGACGAGAAGATAATTCTGGAAAATTTTCGAACCCTTCAGAAGTCAGATGCTAGAAAGAGAGAAAAGAGTAAAGTAACAAATTAGGTCAAGATCAGCGTCCATCGCTTTGAAAATACGACAAACAAACCAATTCCGGGTACAGTCCCAAAAATATGTGGGCCTCAAACATGGGTCCGGCCCACAACTTTTGTGAGAGCCCGAGACTACCGGACTTTTTTTACAGAATTACCCATTTAATAATAGTATTTATTTCTACTAAATCAATTACTGTTTCTTGTTCCCTTTGTTTTTGATAGGTGAAAAGAGAGAGTTTATATACACAAAATATTTGATGACAAATTTGTTATTTATTAATGTGGTGTATTGTTAATGGTATGTAAAAAAATGATATTAGTATTGGACTTAGATAAGAACCAATATAAACTTGTCAATTGAGCTTATATAAAAAATGTTTATCAAATTTTTTATATATAGCATTGCTTATGGAAAATACTAAAAATGGTTGTTTGCCATTTGGCAATAGTTAGTCAATGCCAATTTTATATGAATGGAAAACTCCACCACATGTCAAATATTGGAAGCTCAAAACATGTCAAATGGCAGAGCTTAGTATATGCTTCTCTTTTATAAAGTGTCCATTTTATGTTCTCCCCACTTAATAATTTTGTTTCACATGCGTATGTTTGTTTCTAAAAAAAAAAAGAACAAGATTAAGAAATCCTCAACTAATAATTTTTTTCCACATATATATTCTTTGTACTTATAACCTCAATTTTTGTTAGTAGATTCTTCAAGAAGTGGAGAGTTTGGAACTTTGGAGACACCGAGACACACACACACACACTAGATTCTTCAAGAAGTGGAGAGTTTGGAACTTTGGAGACACACACACACACACACACACACACATATATATATATATATATATCACATATTGGGTTTGTCTCCTATCGTGTCCATATTGCATGTGTCAAATTAATTTTTCGCTCTAATAAACTCTAGATTAACGATGTGGCTATGCCTTAATTGAATCTTGCATAAATTGAATTAATTAATTAGCTAGGGTAATTAGTTAATTTAATTGGGGTAAAAAATAACAAAAAAAGAAGAAGAAGACATTCTTGCTTATAGTTCCTTTAGCAACAGTAAAAACAAAACAAAAAATCAACAAATCATGGGTTGGATGCGTGGTGTGCAAGTTACTCCAATCTGTTTCGTACCTAAGTTATACTTTAATTAATTTTCTATTTATAAACGCAATAAAAAATATGGAAAATAATTATGCTATTATGTTAGTCAAAATAATTATATATCGTGAGCTCATGAAGTTTTTGTTTCTCTAATGGATAAGTTTTATCTATCAAGGACTTCATATTGAAAAGAGAGGTTACCCCAATTTTATAATCTTGATAATATGAAAAATTCTCTTCCAAATTTTTCAAAATTTCATAGAAAACAAATTAAGTTTCCAATAATTAGTTTGCAAAATAAGGCACACTAGGTACGAAGGAAAGAGGAAAATATTATAATAAAAATGAAATTGATATATGATAAAAATATTGGTATATTTATTTCATGAAAATGATATTTGTATTATTGAGTAGGCATGATACATGCCTATTTATATAAATCACTATATCATGCAATTTTTGTAATTGCATATTGTGGGGGAGAAGAATCCAGGCCCAACCTTATTAAGCCCAACATTATGAACCAAGGGCCCACGAAATGGCTATCTTACCCCCGAAGATAGAGAGAGAGAAAAGGGTAGGGCCTAGCTAGGAGTGGGATCTTTATGAAAGATCAGCGCTGTCCGAGGAAGGTATTTCCTGTCCGAGGAGAGCATCACCTGTTCGAGGAGGACATATCACTTCAGCAGGAAGTCTCAGGTTATTTGAGTACGAGAAAAGCCAGTGGCTGTCCGAGGACTTCACCAGATCAGGATAAGCTCAGAGCAAAGGCTGGAGATGATAAGAACGAAGAAATATCTAATGGAAAAGCTGCTACCACCGTATTTAATGCAATACAACAGCTTTTCTGGCCGCATTTATGTGGAGAAGACCTCTGAACAGTGTACCCTCAGCTACCGTCACTCCCAAATAACTAAAGCATACCCATGATGTGACATGCACTCAAGTAGATACACAGATGAAGAACAAGTGGACGATGAAGATGATGGGGAAGGGTACTATATAAAGAAGAAGAGATCTTGATAGAGGGGATCGGAGAAGAAGAGGGAAAAAGAAAAAGAATAATTTTACTGTAGTTCTGAACCTTGTAACCCTTGATTGTTCAATGAAACACCTCCTCGGACATTGACAAAAGAGTTTCCTTGGTGTTATTTTATGTTTCTTCTCTGCTTAACGTAATCCTGTCCATTATTGTTAATATCAGACCCAGCCCAGCTCTTTCACCCACTCTCTACAAATTTATTGTTCAGGGTACGTTGGGCCTTTGATCCATACTTTTGGGCTAAGGTCACGAATCCGTTCCTTACAATTGGCGCCGTCTGTGGGGAGAGCTTGAACGATTGGGGAAGAATAGCAGTGGATGGTAATGGCTGATCAAGGGCAACAACCAGCAGAATCCGGGGCCTCCCAACATGTTGATCCTTTTCTTAACCTGGAGCGTAGGCAGGATCGAGAAGGTAGTGTACATACTACACATACTGAACGATCTCATCCTCGTGGTGGAAGTCATGTTTCCCATGCAGAGAAAAACAGCATGCAGATAGAGATTGAAAGGTTGAAGAGGGAGTTACGGATGGAAAAGAGGAAACGTGCTGCACCACATCCTAATGATGACCTGGATGGCGAACAAGACATTACTTATCAGCAGAACTCTCAAACTCCAATCAGTGAAACCTTTTCGTATGAAGCTGAACACCCTCGTGAGAAGCGACCACGAGAACTACCATATGGAGGGATAGGTAACGATGCCAAGAGTAAAGCCCTGAATCAGATTTCTAGGTCACCTTTTACACGAAGGATCGAAGGAGCGGAACTGCCTCGGCGTTTCAATCAACCAACCTTTACTATCTATAATGGCAGGACGGATCCTGTGGAACATGTCAGCCATTTTAATCAAAGAATGGCTGTCTATGCCAGGGATGAGGCTCTGATGTGCAAGGTATTCCCCTCGAGTTTAGGTCCTGTAGCCATGAAATGGTTTGATAACTTGAGGGCCAACTCCATTGATTCCTACCAAGAGCTTACTCAAGCTTTCGGATCACGATTTGTCACCTGCCGAAGAGTGCCCAGGCCCCTATCCTCCCTTCTGTCTTAAAGCATGCGTGAGGGGGAGACACTGAAGGCGTACTCGGACAGATACTGGGAGATGTTTAATGAGATGGAGGGCAACTTTGATGCCATGGCCTTGGAGACGTTCAAGTTAGGTCTCCCCACTGATCATGGTTTAAGAACGTCTTTGTTTGGCAAGCCTGTTGGCAGCATGCGCCAGCTTATGGATCGCATCGAGAAGTATAAAAGGGTAGAAGAGGATAGGCAACAAGAAAAGGGTAAGGATAAGACCACCACCCAGGACAGGAAAGACTTTAAGTCGGATCGCTACAACAACAGTAAGCCGAGGAGAGATTTCGTTGGGCACTCAAGTTCAACAAATGCCCAAACAGTTAATACTGTGTTTAAAGAGCCTGTTCATCAAGTTCTAGATAAGATAAAGAACGAACCATTCTTCAGATGGCCAAACAAAATGATGGGGAATCCGGAGAGACGCAATCACAATGTCTATTGCCAATATCACCAGGATCATGGGCATACGACTGAAGATTGCAGAAGTCTATGGGACCACCTGGACCAGCTGGTCGCCGAGGGCAGGTTGAAGCACCTTTTGCATCGCTCTAGTGGGCGGGGACAACCGGTCTCGGATTCCGAAAGGGGGGACTCTACAAAACCCCCTCTAGGAATTATTAATGTCATTTTTGCAGCCCCGGGAAGGACCGGGTCCCGTCCGTCAAAGGTTATGTCTGTGGCTCGGTCGCCGGTAGAAGATGCTGACAGGAATCCGAGGATCCCTGGGAATGCAATATCCCCCATGTTGTGCTTTTCGGACGAGGATAAGGCTGGGACTATTCAACCCCATGAGGACGCATTGGTTGTCACCCTCAGGATTGGGGGGTATGATGTGAAGAGAGTTATGGTAGACCAAGGCAGCGCGGTAGAGATTATGTACCCTGATCTTTTCAGGGGATTAAATCTCACACCCAGTGACTTAGCTTCGTATTGCTCCTCTATATTCAGCTTCGAAGGGAGAATGGTCACTCCGAAGGGACAGATCCGACTGCCCGTGCAAGCTGGCACGGAAATTGTTGAGGTTGATTTCGTGGTAGTAGACGTCTATTCCCCCTATACGGCAATTGTCGCTAGGCCCTAGTTGCATACACTGGGGGCTGTCTCTTCCACTCTACATCAAAAAATCAAATATCCTTCCGAAGGACGAGTCTGTGAAATCCGCAGGGATCAATCCTCTGCTAGGCAGTGTCTAGTAGCGGCAATACGGCATGGATCCGAAGATAAATCTTCAGGAGGGGTGATCAAAGACCTATAGTAGTTAAAGGAACAGATGTCGCCTGCCGAGGGGCAGGGTGAGGGTGTAAAATGTGAGGACTTAACACGGGTTATGATTGAATCCGATTCTGAAAAGTATTTTCAAATTGGGGCACAGATACCTCAGTCAGAAAAGGAAGAGCTAATTGTTTTCCTCAAAAGAAATATTGATGTTTTCGCATGGAGCACTTATGAAGCACCGGGGGTAGATCCAGAATTCATTTGTCATCATTTGAAGGTCAATCCTCTAAGCATACCAAAGAAGCAACCTCTTCGGCGGCCATCCAGAGAGCAAGTTGAAGCAGTCAGAGAGGAGGTAGGAAAGCTCAAACAGGCCGGGGCTATTAAAGAAATTTTCTACCCCGAATGGCTAGCAAACACTGTAGTGGTAAAGAAGAAAAGCGAAAAGTGGCGGGTCTGCGTAGACTTCACGGACTTAAACAAAGCCTGCCCTAAGGATCCCTTCCCTATGCCGAAGATTGACCAGCTGGTGGATGCTACTATCGGACATCCTCGGATGAGCTTCTTAGATGCCTTTCAGAGGTATCATCAGATTCCCCTTGCTTCAGACGACCAGGAAAAGACCGCTTTTGTTACCCCCATTGGTAACTACCACTATAAAGTAATGCCTTTCGGTCTGAAAAATGCAGGTTCTACTTATCAGCGTATAATGACCAAGATGTTCGAATCACAGTTAGGCAAGACCATCGAGATTTATATAGATGATATGGTAGTTAAAAGCAAACTTGTTGCTGACCATTTGAAGGATCTTGATGTGGTTTTTGAAATCCTGAGAAAACATAAGTTGCGCTTGAACATTTCGAAGTGCTCGTTCGGAGTTGGGTCAGGCAAATTCTTGGGCTACATGGTTACGCACAGGGGAATCGAAGTTAATCCTGATCAGATTAGGGCTATCCAGGATCTGCAGCCTCCTCGGAATCCGAAGGATGTGCAGAAGCTAACAGGAATGACAGCCGCGTTAAACCGGTTTATATCCAGGTCTGCTGACAGATGCAAACCCTTCTTCTCCCTAATTAATAAATGGAAGGGTTTCGAATGGAACGAAGAATGTGCCTCAGCCTTCCAACAGCTCAAGGATTATCTATCTCGGCCACCGATTATGTCCAGCCCTGAACCCGACGAGGTTTTATTTGCATACATCGCAGTGGTCCCTCACGCTCTAAGTTTAGTGTTGATAAGAGTGGATTAGGGAGTACAGAGGCCGGTCTATTGTGTAAGAAAATCATTGCATGAAGCAGAGGTCAAGTATTTGCCACTGGAAAAAGCCATCCTGGCCGTGGTGCTAGGAACGCGGAAATTGCCTCACTACTTCCAAGCCCATACTGTCGTGGTGCTCACCCAGCTTCCACTTAAAACGGTACTTCGAAGCGCGGACTATATGGGGAGGATAGCCAAATGGGGCACCATTCTAGGGGCTTTCGATATCAAATACATGCCTCGCACGTCAGTTAAAGGCCAAGTACTTGCAGATCTGGTGGCCGAATTCACAGAGCCTAGTTTGGAAGATGTAGAGGTAAGGCCGAGCATGGATGAAAAATCAGTTGGTCTGGTTTCTCAACAGGATCCTGCTCATTGGGAGTTGTACGTAGATGGCGCTGCAAACCGGAAAGGTTCTGGAATTGGGCTGGTCATGACATCTCTAGAGGGGATCATCATCGAGAAGTCACTAAGGCTAGATTTTAACGCCACAAATAATGAGGCTGAGTATGAAGCCCTGTTGATGGGAATGGTCATGGTCCGAAGGATGGGAGGAAAAGCCGTTAAGGTGTTCTCGGACTCAAGACTGGTTGTGGGCCAAGTTCAAGGAGAATTCGAAGCCAAAGACGAGAGGATGCAGGGCTATTTGAACAGAGTCAAACGCTTGGAAGAGGAATTTGTGTTCTTCAGTCTCATGCATGTTCCCAGATGTGGCAATGCACACGCCGATTCTTTGGCCACATTAGCCACCTCTTCGGATCAAGATTTGCCGAGAGTTATCATCGTGGAGGATCTTCATGAGCCCACTGGAGTAGGAAGAGACGCAACTCAAGTATACCAGATCCGAAAAAGTCCATGCTGGATGGATTCCCTAATCGAATTTTTAAAAGATGATGTCTTGCCAGAAGAACGAAAGGAGGCTGACAAGATCCGAAGGAGGGCCGCTAGGTTCTGGATGTCCGAGGGCCAAAAATTATATAAACGTTCTTATTCGGGGCCATATTTGTTGTGTGTCCATCCGGAAGCCACTGAGGCACTACTAGAAGAGTTACATGAAGGTATTTGTGGAAGTCATACTAGAGGCAGATCATTGGCGCATCGGGCTCTTACCCAGGGATATTGGTGGCCGAGCATGCAAGAAGAAGCTCGGGACTATGCGAAGAAATGTGATTAATGTTAGAGATTCGCACCAAACATACATCAGCCGGGAGGAACCCTTAACCAATTGTCCAGTTTATGGCCGTTTGCCCAATGGGGCTTGGACATCGTGGGCCCATTCCCTAAAGCAGCAGGGAACAGAAAGTATTTCCTGGTCGGAAACGATTATTTTACGAAATGGGTCGAGGCAGAACCTCTTGCTAATATCCGAGATGTGGATGTACAAAAATTCGTATGGAAAAGCATTGTAACCCGCTTTGGAGTTCCACATACCCTTATTTCAGATAATGGATTGCAGTTCGACAGTACCTCGTTTCGGAATTATTGTAGCGAACTGGGGATCACGAACAGATATTCTACTCCCTCCTACCCTCAGGGTAATGGCCAAGCGGAAGCAGTCAATAAAGTTATAGTCAATGGCTTAAAGAAGAGGTTGGACGACGCAAAGGGAAGGTGGGTCGAAGAATTGCCACACGTGCTTTGGGCTTACAGAACTACCCCTCGCAGGTTTACTGGAGAGACTCCTTTCTCAATGACTTATGGGTCCGAAGCTGTAATTCCTTTGGAAGCTAATTTCCCAACTTTGAGAACCAGTTCCTTCTGCTCGGACAACAATAATAAACTCCTGGAAGCTGGATTGGATTTTATCGAAGAACGGAGAGAGAACGCCATGGTTCGGCTGGCTCACTACCAACAAAAGCTTAGGCAGGGCTACGACGCCAAAGTCAAACCGAGACCCTTAGAACCCGATGACTTGGTGCTCAGAAAAGTTGTCGGCAACACGAGAAACCCAGCCTGGGGAAAATTGGGACCAAATTGGGAGGGCCCATATCGCATCACGTCATGTGCAGGTATTGGAGCATATTTTCTTGAAGATTTGGACAGTCATGTAATACCCCGTCCTTGGAATGTACATAACCTCAAGAGGTATTATTATTAATCGAGTTGTTTTCCTGTTTATTTATAATAACACTATTTACTCGTTCTCTAAGTGTTTAAACTTAAATCTGATCATGCCTGTAGTCCTCGGACCAGATGATCTCGGATTAGTTAACACTATTTACTCGTTCTCTAAGTGTTTAAACTTAAATCTGATCATGCCTGTAGTCCTCGGACCGGATGATCTCGGATTAGTTAATACTATTTACTCGTTCTCTAAGTGTTTAAACTTAAATCTGATCATGCCTGTAGTCCTCGGACCAGATGATCTTGGATTAGTTAACACTATTTACTCGTTCTCTAAGTGTTTAAACTTAAATCTGATCATGCCTGTAGTCCTCGGACCAGATGATCTCGGATTAGTTAACACTATTTACTCGTTCTCTAAGTGTTTAAACTTAAATCTGATCATGCCTGTAGTCCTCGGACTAGATGATCTCGGATTAGTTAACACTATTTACTCATTGTCTTAGCGTTTAAACTTAAATCTGATCATGCCTGTAGTCCTCGGACCAGATAATTTTTTATTAATTAACCCTATTTAACCATTTCCTAGGTGTTTAAATTGGTTAGCATTAATTGGTCAAGTGGTTAGTGCTACTTTTTCATACACAATAATAATCGTACAAGTTATTTGCAAAAGAAAGTAATTTTGTTTCTCCATAACTATAATTGCCAAGTAAAATCATTTGTAACACAAAAGGATAATATTAAACTGCAAGTACCATCGTATGAGCAAAAATTACTTCATTGATAAAAATCGGTTTACAATTTTCTCAACATAAAAAAAAAAAGAAGAAAACACCCTAAGTCTAAGTTGGGACTCCCTGAGAAGGACCCGAAGGTGGTTGCTCCCCTTCTAGAGATTCACCCTTCTCATGCGGGGGCTCAGCAGGTAGGACTTGGCCACATGGCAGTGGAAGATCCTGGTTAGGCTCAAGAATAACCAGGGGGTTCAGCTCAACCAGAGGTTGCTCAGAAGCCTCAGGGGGATGTGCAGGAGCATCATCATCCGGATACTGCCGAATATCCTCGCTGTAGAAGATGTTCTCTGGTCGTCGAAGATCTGAGTCCGGAGGAACTCCAGCAGCATCTAATGCTTTGCTCCATGTCAGATCACAGTAGTCCCGGGCAACCGAGGCAAACTGCTCAGTGAGATCTTTCTCTGTCACCTCCACTGCCAGTTTATAGGACGCCCCTTTTTTAGTTTCAGTGGCCTCCTTAGCCAGCTGGGCGTCCTTCTGAGCATCCTCGGCAGCCGCCTTGGCCTTCAGCAGCTCGGCTCGAAGCTCTTTGATAGTTTCTCTTTCTGTGGCCAACTTTTTCTGAGCTTCGCCCAGCAGCCTGCGCTGAGACTCGGCCTGGGACTCTGCATTCTTTAAGCCAGCATCCAGGCTGTCCCTTTCCTGGGCTACTGCTTTAAGCTGATCCGAGAGCTTCGAGGTCTCTTCTCTTAAGTTGTCCAAGACTCTCTCGGCTTCAGATCTAGCTTGGGCCTCGGCCTGGGCTTGCACACTGGCCTTGCGGCCCCACTCTTCGGCCACAAACACCTGCTGAGTGATCTGAACCAAGTTACAGTGTTAGTATACAAACATAAAAGCCAACACTACAATTGAGAAGTAAAATGGATATACTTACCATGGCCAAGTCCCTTTTCAGAGACATAAAGAGTTCATACTGGCTGAAACACCTATATGAATCCATGTCTTTGGGCAGAAGAAGGGGCTGCTCCAATGCCTCAGCTATCAGTGCTGCCCGACCACCGTCATAATTTCTGACCGAGGTCTCCCAAGGGAACGGGACACCGTCGAGCTCTAGCCGAGGGGACCATATCCGTTGTCCTCGGCGAACCTCGGCCTGATTTGGATCCTCTCGGCTTTCCACTGAGGAACCTCTCTTTTGACGGGAGTCTTTAGCCACCTTTTGCTGTTTAGTCTTGGGTGGCAGCCCCTTTTCTTTGTCCTCGGGTTCCATTGGCCTCTTCTTTTTTAAATCCGGGAGGGGTTTGAGAGCCGGATCAGGAACCTGCGCGACGGGAGGAGGTGGAGGCACATTGGCAGTAGGACGAGAAGTCCCTGTTTCTTTAATTTCCACCTTGTTGGTCCTCTTCTTAAGAAGAAGTCTTAGGTCAGACATCTCTTCCTCCGAGGAGTCTTCAGGTATTGTTGTTAGCAGTAAGGGGGGTCGGATGAAAGATTGCCTATCCGCCTCTTCTTCAGAGTCCGAAGGAATGACGTGGACCCCTCCCTCGCTTTCACCTTCGAATTTAAATTTATCAATTTGCTCGTCCAAGGAAGTGGACGAGGATCCGACCCGTTCTCTCACAGCCGGTTGGGCAAGAGGAACTTGCTGGACTGGTCGGATGAGCAGCGGAACACCCTGGGGATTAGGGTGTGGAACTGGTGGGAGATCGTAGGGCGCAAGAAAACTCTTCCGAGCAACGTCTATACGTTGCAATCTGTAATCGCCCTGAATAATGGCGTTCCCTGCTGGCTGGACGTCGGCTGGCTTTGGAGTGTAGCCGAGTATAAGTGGAATAGATCTCAGCTGCCTATCTTCGTTGACGTATATCTCCGAGCGTAGTAGATAGTTGAGGGCTTGCACGTTGATAAGGCTCAGCCGAGGAGCAGTGTGTACCTTATCTGTAAAACAAACAAAGCAAACAAATTAGGAAGTAGATACAAATACAGGCTAAAGAGTAATTTTAGAAAGAGAAAATCCTAAAGCTATGGTTAGAAACCCTAAGTCCGAGAGGGCACACCTGGCTCTCCTGGCGTGGTCGGACAATGTAGACCGTCGTGCCATTCGCCCGAGACAACCAAATAGTCGTCCTTCATCCCCTTATTGGATTTGGGAAGGCAGGAAAACAACCTCACGACATCGGAGCGGGATTTAAGATAATACCCCCTTCCCTTTGGCCACGACATTCATACATATATGCTGAGTCGTGCCAGGTTAGTCCTAAACCTAACTGCTCATTTACGATGTCGATGGCCCCTAATATCTTAAAGGTGTTGGGTGCGCATTGCTCGGGGGATAGCCTATGGTTGATAAGGTAATTCCGGGTCACGGGACTCATTGGGATGGTCATTCCTCCCTCGAGAAAGGCGATCATAGGAATTATGACCTCACCCTCCGCTCGGTCTAGTAACAGTCCCTCTGGGGGACAATACTTCAAATTTACCCCCTGAGGGATATGGTAGGTTCTTTTGAAGTCCTCGATTAACGCCGGACTATCTACGAGGTACTTGTATTTACCCATTTTTGTAAGGGAATGGATGGAATAATGAAAGAAAAGTGACCGAAGAGAAAATAAGGACTCAAGGTACGCTGAGACTTACTATATCACAAGCAAGACGAATCCCCTAACTGGAAATGTGCTTTTGAGAGGGACCCTGAAAGCAAAAGATGCAGAAATCCGAGAAGGAATGAAGTGCTTTTGAAGACAGGAACTCTCTGGAAACTCTGAAAACGCTCTGAATGCTACGAATGTGTAAAGTAAAAAGAATAACTGCCTGCGGATATTTATATATGGGGACAAACGGAGCGGTGTCATTCATCTCGCACGAATAGCGAGGACAAACCCCAACCGTCTGATCCGCGATCCACCGTTGGATACAAGAGACAGAGCCGCCTGAAGCAATTGATGTAACGCCTTGGGAATGGAAGATCTACAGTGGCAATGATGAGGCGCGCGTCTCCACAAGCTCGCGCGTATAAACAGGGGTATTTATGTCATTTTGTTTTCATTTTTATTTATTCTTTCTATTTTATTTTTCTGTTGTTCCCGCCTATCAAGTCAAAATTATTCTTCCTTCCCGCTTGCGTGGGAAAGAAATAAAATTTTGAGGGGCTGATGTGGGGGAGAAGAATCCAGGCCCAACCTTATTAAGCCCAACATTATGAACCAAGGGCCCACGAAACGGCTATCTTACCCCCGAAGATAGAGAGAGAGAAAAGGGCAGGGCCTAGCTAGGAGTGGGATCTTCATGAAAGATCAGCGCTGTCCGAGGAAGGTATTTCCTGTCTGAGGAGAGCATCACCTGTCCGAGGAGGACATATCACTTCAGCAGGAAGTCTCAGGTTGTTTGAGTACGAGAAAAGCCAGTGGCTGTCCGAGGACTTCACCAGATCAGGATAAGCTCAGAGCAAAGGCTGGAGATGATAAGAACGAAGAAATATCTAATGGAAAAGCTGCTACCACCGTATTTAATGCAATACAACAGCTTTTCTGGCCGCATTTATGTGGAGAAGACCTCTGAACAGTGCACCCTCAGCTACCGTCACTCCCAAATAACTAAAGCATACCCATGATGTGACATGCACTCAAGTAGATACACAGATGAAGAACAAGTGGACGATGAAGATGATGGGGAAGGGTACTATATAAAGAAGAAGAGATCTTGATAGAGGGGATCGGAGAAGAAGAGGGAAAAAGAAAAAGAATAATTTTACTGTAGCTCTGAACCTTGTAACCCTTGATTGTTCAATGAAACACCTCCTCGGACATTGACAAAAGAGTTTCCTTGGTGTTATTTTATGTTTCTTCTTTGCTTAACGTAATCCTGTCCATCATTGTTAATATCAGACCCAGCCCAGCTCTTTCACCCACTCTCTACAAATTTATTGTTCAGGGCACGTTGGGCCTTTGATCCATACTTTTGGGCTAAGGTCACGAATCCGTTCCTTACACATATAGTATGATCAGATCACTATATTGCTTTTGTAATTGCATATAGTATGATCAGATCACTACACTATTCTTATTGTATTTTTATTTTGTCTATAAAAACACACTAAGGATTACAAATTTTATAGAAGAAAAAATATTGAGATATTGGAGGAAACTAATAACAATTTAGTAATATTTTTTATTGGGATTGACCTCCATAAATTAGAAGAACTAAATTTTATCTCCTTATAAGCCCAAAAGAGTGTTGAGAATTAAGAAGAAAGTTCGAGTTGGTAGGATGAGGGAAGTGGATCTTGAAGTGTAAGTGAATAGAGTGACGAAAGTACATGTAGTCAAGGTGGGGATGGAGATAAAGGAAAAAGTGGATGCATAGGTGGAGTGGAAATGGTTAGGGAAATATGGACAAAGGGAGAGGCAAAGATAAACACATAATTGGTTACTTAGAAAGCAAAAGAGAACAGAGAAACTAGGAACTAAAGGATAGTGCAAATGGTTAATAAATTCCTTTGTTGTCATTTTCCAATCAACTACTATTCTAATTTCCATCCATTTCATTGGAAAATCATCTCAGACTAGGAACCTATTAGTCTGTGAATTAGTTACAAACTAGGTGGGTTTCATTTGTCTCATAGCTGCTTTAGGTATGGTAGACTCAATTACTGTAGTTTTGGGTTTCTTATTAATTATGTCTATACATGGTGAACAATGAGGAATTTACGAAGGAGATAATGTGGAATTTATGAATGTGAACAAAGCTTGTTCACTATTTTTCCAATTGATGAATTCTAGATTAGTTTCAGTGGTGAATCTATGTGAGCTATCCTTCAGAAATTGATCAAGTACTTCGCCTGAATCATCAAGAAACTTTATTATGGAATAGGCTTCTAAGATCATCATGATTTGATGCCTCCATACCAGTAATTGTTGTGGTCCAATTTCACTGTCATCATGCTTGCCATATTGGACAAAAGCAACAATAAAAAATTCACTACAGGATTCAAAACCATTGTAGTAGAAGTAGAAGTAGAAGAATAAGTGCTAGCACTTTAAGTAAAAGCCATTGATGAAGGCTGTGACACTATGCAAAGAAATATAGATTAAGCAAGAATAAAGAGAATTGTAGAGAATTGTTTTGACTGAATATGATTTCATTGATAATTCATTATATGATGTATACAATGCTTATATAGATATTTTGTAGACCGTAATTTGCTCTGACGCCTAATATAACAAAATATCAACCTTTCACTCTAACCAATACCCTCATGACATGTGTAGAATTCCCATAACAAAATTTGTTACTAATGGGACAACAGCTAACACTAAGTTACATGTAGTTTATTTGATTTTAATCTCTTCCTCTCTTTACTACAAGTCATTTTGGTTAGACTTATATTTGCAGTAGCTTGACTTGTTTCATCTTCTGCACTTGTCTTCACATTCCCTTCAATCTGAGGGGTAAAACACCCATAACTTTGACAGATTGATTGAGGAATCGAGGAGAAGGAAGAGCCTTGGTGAAAATATCAGCTGGCTGATCAGGGTAGAGATAAAATTAACAACCAAATCTCTATTTTTTAGCTCTCTTTCGCAATTAGGAAAGGCATACCATGTGCTTTCTTTTAGTTTCTTTATATAATGGCATCTTTGATTCACATGTTGCACACTAGTGAGTAAAAGTAGTAGGAGACATAATTTTCTTTAGGGTAAAATTTGTTTCACACTGAAGTGCCCTTTTCTTTGAGCATTTTAGTATATGATCTATATGCTAAAATATGGGATGAATTTTGTCATGTGATGCAATATAGTCCAGCATGTGAAGTGATACGAAACAAACATGGGTCACTCAATCTGGTTTGGTTGGTGGTATGAGATTGAGAACTAGTATGATATGGAATCACAGCATTTATTATTTATTTTGAAACAGCATCTCAACTTCCAATTTTTTTTTTTTAATTGTTTTTTATTTACTTCTCAGATTTGTTAGACTGTACAATTTCTCTGAAATTTGTCGCTGAAATCTGCCAAAATTTAATTTACTAGAAATCATTAATATGTATACGTTCATATCAAACGGAGTGTTTCCAGAAAAAAAAAATGTCAATATATAAAGAAACTGAAAAATAACAAAACCCATAAGCATAAAAACAAGCAGAAATTCCAGTAAGTTCCTTACAGCTGCCACAGTGTCGTTAAAGACTAATGTTTTTTTTTATTTTTTTTTTATTTATTTTTTTTTTACATAATGGAAGGGAAGGGAATTGAAACCTGGCCATCTACAGATCATTGGCTGATCCTCATGGTAACCAGAGAGCTGCAGAGTAGACGACTATTGCTAGCGCTGAAACCATGGAAGCCACGCCAATTTTCCCAGAAAATCTTTTAACCCCTTGTGCTTGTGTAGATCAACTGGGAAGTGAAAAACCCCACAGGTTGGAGCCTAAAAATATAAGATAAAAGTGCCAGTAGGTCTCTGAAGAAGAGAGGAACTGGTATTACGTCCACGTTTTCATATGGAAGAAGCGCAGAAATCGCAAGTACCATGTAGGAGATCCAAGAGATTGAATTCATGAGGCATAAGGTAATGGATTTTGGACGCATAACTTTCTTTGAATGGTATTATAGGCTCAGCATGACATGGATCTATGGAACGGCCTTTTCTTTAATGTCTGGTGCTGAATCTGGACAGCCAGTTAGAGGCAGAAGCTTACAATTAACAGGGCTTTGGTTCTGCTGAATCATTTGGTGCAGCAATATCGAAAGATGTATAATTACACAATAACATTAACATACAATTAACGCTGAATGTTGTTTGCAATTTTTGAGCCTTAGTGTTGTAGATGTGTTTTATGTTTGTGGTTGTTTTGTTACAAAGTAAGGCATTGAATTTCTTACACAGGTTGGATATAACAACTACATGCTTGCCTTTGTTATATGCAGAATTTATATTATTAAGATCTTACTTATATATGTAGATTTTATATTATTAAGATCTTAATCTACATAATATGCTCATAAGCTATTTCGCTGGGTTTCATTTTTTTTTTTGGGGGCCTTAAATCAATGCCTTTTGCTTATATCTATTTATCAATTATCATCACTACTCACTAGCATCTTCTGAATGCTTGGTTAATAGTGTTTGTATCCCACAGTGCTGCTCCATAATTACTTTCCTTGCTGTCGGAACTGAATGATGCAATTGAACAGCTTGAATTGAAAAGTGATTTCAATTATCTTTTCTTTCTTTGACTGTTTTGAGCCAGCTCCCACTGACTCCATTGTTTTAGGCCTTTACATGGAAGGGGAGATCACAAACGCTGAGAAAATCTTCTAGATACCAACATGTTCAGCTTGACAATCGAAATATTTTAAGGACTAAGATAACAATTTTAAATGTGGCATTTTTTATATTTAAAGTATATTTAATTTTTTATATTTAAAATGAATTCTTCTTATTTTTTTGAGATATAAAATTACTAATTAAGTTTTTTTTTTTGGGTATAATTCACTAAATATTCTTGTGACATGATTGATTTTAACTTTTAAGTAAGATTTTATTAATTTTATTTTTGAAAAATTAACATTTGCAAATGCAATTGTAATAGCTCATCCTGGATCCCCCCCAGCGCACCTGTTCCATCAGAAGAACAGTGGCTCATCTCCCTCAACATGGCTTTAGTTCTTGATGAAATTTGGTATTTAAGAAATCAAGTTCTACACAAAAGATGCCGAGCTGATGTCAAGATCAATATCAAATGTTCTCCTCTCCAAGCTGAAGCCTCTGCCCTCCTTTGGGCTGTACAGTCAGCAACTCAGGAAAACTGGACACAAGTCATTTTCGAAGGGGACTGCAAAATCTGCTATTATTCTCTGTCCAAACCTGATGTTGTTCCTAACTGGACTATTAGTAGTATTTTATGTTTTAAAGCTTCCTTTTTAAGATGTAGCTTTCATTAGGTTAGAAGTGTTTGTAACTCTGCTGCTCATATAGTTGCAAGATTAGCTCTTAGTTCTAGAGAGTCCTTAAGGTTCAACAATAACAACTTGCCAGAGATCTCGCTCTCTACATTTTAGGCTGATTGTCCGGCTTTTTTTGTTTTTTGAGTTACATTGCAGCTTATATATATATATATATATACACACACATACACATTTTTTTTTTTTCAGTAGAATTATGTAAGAGATGCAATTGTGTGTGAAAACCCCACAACTGCTTAGAGAACAATTGCAAGTGATGCTGACATGGAAGCCACGGCAATATAGCTGCAAAATCTTTCAACGCTTGGTTTGTCTTGGATCATCAAGGAACTGTAGGCGCTCATAAACGCGACCAGAGAACAGATTAGAAACACATTATAGATAATTGGTCGGCCTATGAAGAAGACTAGAAATGATAATGGCCTTCTGCCGACCATTTCTTGTGAAAGAAGCATAGAAAGTGAAACATTAGTGTAGGAGATGAAAACGATTGAATACATGAGATAGGTAATGGTTTTTGGAAGCCCATCCTTCCCTGGATGGTGAAGATGGAATGCTGCAGGCTCCAAAAATAGAGACTTCATGCTTTTCCTCTTTGCAAATTGGTTGTAGACCTTTCAAAGGAGTGCAATGATCTGTGCAGCAAAATTATGGTCACAGAAGTGATAACCTTTTGTGAGTATAGATATATTTAACAAGATGGCAATTCCTAGGAATTTTGTTGCCTCCCTTCCATTTTAAAATTATGGACATCCACTTGATTCCAAATAAATCACATCAAAAAAATATAATAATGACATGTAGAAACTTCTGCCGGCTTATATCCGATGCCATCAAGCGTAAATATCAAAGTTTATTGTGTTAAAAAATATGGTGAAAATTAGGGGTGTCAAATAGATGGATTTGAAGTGGACATAATTAGGTTGGGTACATAAAACTCATTTACTCATTTATTACCAATTAACTAATTAATTCTATACCAAACCGAACTCAACCCAATTATTCTAGGTAAACTCCAACCCACCCATTTACCTAATAATCAAAATTACCAAAATGCCCATAAAATTTGAAAATACCCAAAGTACTCCAAATATTCACTAAAAATTAGCAAAATATCCCATAAACCTAAAAAATGACTAAAATACCCCATAAACAAAAAAATAACCAAAATATCCCATAAACCTAAAAAAAATGACTAAAGTACCCCCAAAACTTATAAAATGACCAAAATACTCCCGTAACTTAAAAATTACCAAAATACTCCCTAAACTTAAAAAAAAAAAAAAAAAAAGTGGCCGCAATACCCCTGAAACCTATAAAATGACCAAAATACCTCTGAAACCTAAAATTACCAAAATACCCCTTAACTCTAAAAAATGACTGAAATATCCTGAAACCTTAAAATTACCAAAATACCCTCTAAACCTAAAAAATGACCGAGATGCCCCTAAAAACTATAAAATGACCAAAATATCCTTTGAAACCTATAAAATGAAAAAATGACCCTAAAACATATAAGATGATTAAAACATACCCTAAACTTCAAAAATGACCGAAATACCCTTGAAACCTAAAAAATTACAAAAATACCCCCCAAAACTTAAAAAATGACCAAAATACCCCTGAAACCTAAAAAAATAAGCAAACTACCCATGAAATATCTCTAAAATGACCAAAATACCCTTAAAATCTCTAAAATCACCAAATATCTCAAAAACCACTAAAATTTACCAAAGTACCCCATAAACTAGAAAATGACTGAAATATCCCCCAAAACTTAAAAAATGACTGAAATAACCACAAAATCTAAAAATTAACAAAATACCCTTAAAACCTAAAAAATTACCAAAATTCATTTGAAACCTACAAAATGACCAAAATACTCTTAGAAACTTTAATTTGACGAAAATACCCCAAACCTCTATTTTGGTAATTTAAGGGATTTCAAATGTATTTGGTCATCTTAGAGGTTTAGGGGTATTTTGGTTATTTTAAAGGTTTCAAGGGTATTTTGGTCATTTTAGATATTTTGAGGTGTATTTTGGTCATTTTAGAGGTTTTGGGGTATTCTTGGTAATTTTAGAGGTCACGGGTTATTTTTGGTCATTTTAGAGGTTTTGAGTGTATTTTTGTCATTTTAAAAGTTTAGGGGTATTTTGGTCATTTTATACTTTTTAGGGTATTTTGGTTTTTAAGCTATGAGCTATTTTGGTCATTTGTTATGCTTAGGGGGTATTTTGGTAATTTTCTTAGTTTTAAGGTGTATTTCGGTAATTTTTATAGGTTTTGAGGGGATTTTAGTCATTTTTTAGGTCTCGAGGGTATTTCGGTAATTTTTTTAGATTTCGAGAGTATTTCAGTGATTATTTTAGGTTTATAGAGGTATTTTGGTAAATTTTAGTGATTTTTGAGCAAATTTGGTGATTTTAGAGATTTCGTGGGTATTTTTGTCATTTTAAAGGTTTCATGGGTATTTTGGTCATTTTAGTGGTTTTTGAGCATATTTGGTGATTTTAGAGATTTTGGGGGCATTTTGGTCATTTTAAAGATTTCAGTGGGTATTTTGATCATTTTAGAGATTTAGAGATTTTAGGGGGTATTTTAGTGGTTTTTGAGCATATTTAGTGATTTTAGAGATTTTGAGGGTATTTTGGTTATTTTAGAGATTTTGGAGATATTTTTGGTCATTTGGGATCCAAGGGTATTTTGGTCCTTTTTTGGTGGTTCTAAGAGTATTTTGGTCCTTCTAGTTGTTTGGGATATTTTAGGGTTAATAATGAATCCAAATCCACCTGATAATATAATAAGAAGATCAATTTGTTTTCTTGTTGACCTACAAAATGTAATTTGTGCTGTATATGATGGAATTGTGCTATTGTTGGGTGGATTTAAATTCATTCGGGAAACACAAAAAATAATTTTATGGTCAGAGGCCCAGAGCCAATGGCCTTGAAACTTCTGAGAATTTTGTTTACATTTTCTTTGTTGGGGACTTAAACAAATACGGCAATAATTCTCATTTTCTGCTTCTATTTTGGTTCCGCAATTACCATGGATTACGATTCCTCACTATGTTTCATCGGTTCAAGTTTTAAAAAAATATTCCTTAAAACCTTTTTGTATTAGTGAAGAAAATATCAAAACCAATAGCATTTTTAGAAAGAATTCTTGCCGTACTCAAACTACCATTATATGTTTATCCTTTTGCTAATGCTATTTTGGCTTTGCCATACTCATAAAACATTGGCTTGCTGAAAAAGCTGAAGTCATATCATGTGGAAGCCAAAGTCATACTACGGGTTCACTCATACCAGTTTTATATTTTTTTGATCGAACAATCACACTAGGAAATTCACAACATTTATTATTTATTTTGAAACAGTTTCTCAACTATGTACTAATTCAAGTTTCCCTACTTAAATTCATGAGACTTATGGTCATGTATTTTGGACGCTTGGGAAGAAGGCCTTCTTGAAGCGACGATAGTCCCGAGTCGGACTTCATCTTTGATCTCTTGTCATACAGTTATAGACTTTACAAAATAGATCTATAATCTCTGCAACAGAATTATATGTATGTATGTATGTATGTATATATAAGCCTTTAGGTTCCCTGCATGAATCAATAATATCGTCTAGGTTTCCGACTTTAAAGAACAACTTGGTTGTTCTTATCAACTTTTTCTCTATTACTTTAAGATTTATCGGTTCTTTATATAAAAGATAGGCACAATTCTTTAATATTTATCCTATAATTTTGCTCAAAATTCAAATTATTCCTGTAACTTTAATTTTTGAATTTTATCTAATTCAATTCTTCCATTGGTGTTTGTTAAAAACGACTTAGTTTTACTTTTATTTTATTTTTTGAATATTATAAAAGTTTTTAAAAATCTAAAAAATTAAAATTAAAACTGTTCACCCGTACTTCTCAACACTCTCATCATCGGAAGGATTAGCATTAGCACTGCCACCAAGTACTCTGTCCACCACTGCCTCTGTTGTTGAAGTCAAAGCCTTAATAATAAAAGCAATTCTATTATACTAGAGTTTTGAAATCTTAATCAAGTTAAGATTTTTCGATCAACTTAGAAACTTTAAAAAAATGAGATAAGAATAAAGAATTTTATGTAAATTTTGCTTCGAACCAAATCTAAGGTTACCATTCAATTAGAAAGGGACTCTCTCTCTCCCCCATAGCACCTCACATATTACAATTTTAAAAAGTTTCCCATAAAGAACTCTGATTATTTTTAAATTATTTATTTGAACAAAAAGAAAACTTGTAATTTCTATGGACCTGTTACCTCTCTCTCTCTCTCTCTCTCTCTCTCTCTATATATATATATATATATATATAGATAGTTTCAAATTACACTTGCTATAATTCTATAAGAGTTACACATTTTTTTAACCATAGATCTTCTTAAGATCTAAGAGTGAAAAATACACAAACGCCACATAATCAATATTTTGTTTATTCAATAAAAAAAAAAAAAGAAAATCTGTCTAAAAATTAATGAGTCATTTGCCTCCACATTAATTTCCCTAAAATCAATGCTTCTCTCTTCAAAGTCTAAATCTGAAAAGCTTCTCTCTCTAAACTCATTTCCATTCTCTATGGCTCCACAGCCCATATCAATTTCTGGTTCTTGTTATTTTCAAGTTGTAAGATTGAATTTAATCAACCATTTAATTGGTTTTATTCCGTGACCAATTTGCTTGTAATTTAGCACTTAGCAATCCTGTATTTAATTAGGTGGGAAAATTGTAAGGGTAGTGTGTGAGAAGATGTGAAGAAAAACTCAAGAGTGTGCAGGAAAAATAGAGGCTCGCGGCTAGGGATCGCGGGTGGATCACGACTGGCAAGCCGCGAAAGGCAGGCACGTGAGAAGCACATTAGGAAGCTGAAGGGTCGCGCCAGCTGTCACGCTATAGGACAAAAGTTCTAGTCTGGCTAGACCGTTACGTCGCGACTTGAATTCGCGACTTGGTCAAGCCGCGAGATCAAGTCGCCAACTTGCCCTGTTTGGCAAAAACTGACGTTTTGCATTCCCTTCTCACCTTACTATATATACACCCTTATACCCATCATATTGAGAGAGCTTCTAGAGAGAATTTTGTGAGAGAAAACCCTAGAGAAAAACAAGATTGATTCATCCCCAATCTTCATCTAAAGAGACTCTACAAATTCTTCTACTCTCTTCCTCTCCATTGTCATACCCTTGAGACGTCATTTACCAAACCCTTATCTCACCACACCCACGTTTGTGAGAAGGTCCATTTGGTGCTTAGGGAAGCAGTTTGGAAAGGAACTAATATATATTGGTTGATGCTATGGTCAAGTAGCGGAATCCGACAAGCTAAAGACGAAATAGGTTCGGCGTAACCTCGTTGGAGCAAGAAACTTGGAGGGCTTAGGTACTTGGGTAGATTAAGCTTGGAGGGTCTTCTGTTGTTCATGTATCCCAACTACATTTTTTAGTGAATTATTTGAACGCTTGAAGGGCGGTGGAGAGGTTTTACGCCGAGAACTTCGGTTTCCTCTTCGATAACACATCGTGTGTTGTTCGTATGTTTGCATCTTCCTTCCCTTTATCTTTACCTTATATTTACTGCTGTGGATGTGTTTATATTTGGCTTAAATTGTTTATCAATTTTGTTATAATCTTGTTATCATGTTCCGCACATTAATTGTTTAATATAAAGCTTGAATTGGTAACTTTATAATTTGGGGTCTAAACGTTCAAGGGTGTTTCATACCCATATTGAACTTTCAATTGGTATCAGAGCGGGTACACTTGTTGTGGTTTCAATACCTAAGTGTGATCCTTGACCCCCTTGTCGAGATAGATAAGTCTCAATCTCTCACTGCTCCACCATTTTTTAATGGTAATAACTATGCTTTTTGGAAAGTCCGAATGAGGGCGTTTTTGTGTTTTATGGATAAGACTGTGTGGGATGCAGTTGACATAGGTTGGATAAAGCCAGTGGATGCCAAATCCACTTGGGACAAGGCAACTCTTGCGGCAGCTAATGCAAACAGTAAAACATTGAATGCCATTTTTTGTGATATCTCTCCATAAGAATTTCACAGGATTTCTCATATTACTGTTGCTAAGGAAGCATGGGAGATTCTGGAGACGACATATGAAGGAACCAAGAAGGTGAAAGACACCAAACTTCAAATGCTGACCACTCGTTTTGAGCAGCTAAAGATGGATGAGGATGAGTTTTTTGACTCTTTTTATAGTAAGCTAAGCGAGGTGGTCATTGGCAAATTTAATTTGGGGGAAAAGACGGAGGAGTCTAAAGTTGTATGGAAGATCTTTCGGTCACTACCAGAAATTTTTCATGCTAAAGTTACAGCCATTGAAGAGAGCAAAGATCTTGATGAAATCAAGGTTCAGGAGCTGGTTGGTTCTCTACAGACATATGAGTTGTCTCTTCCTTCAGAGAAGAAGAGCAAATCCCTTGCTTTTAAGACAATTGATGAGAGGATAGGGTCTCATGAATCTTCGGAAGAGGATACAGTAGATAAATATGTGGCGTATCTTGTAAAGAACTTTCGAAAATTCCTAAAGCTCAAGAATAGTGGAAAATTTGGTGACAAAAGAAAATTCCAAAGTGCTGAAAAAGAGAAGAAAGACTTCTGAAGAAAAGATGGTAAAAATTCCCAATCCTTACAACGAATTACATGTTTTGAATGTAATGGGCATGGGCATTTTAAAAAGGAATGTCCAAACTACTTGAAGTTGAAGGGAAATGTTTATGCCACTACTTTAAGTGATTCAGACTCATCAAATTCTGATTTTGACGAGAGCTGTGATGGAGAAGGAAATTTCTCCATATTCATAACCATTGCTCGAGTGGAATCCTCAGATGACTTGGATACACTTGTGAAGGAGCTTGGTGAACATTCTGATTTGGAGTCCATTGGAGTTGTTGAAGAATCGAAAGCTGAAGAGGATGAAGGTACATTGAGTATTTAAGAGAATTACACTTTACTCCTTGAGAAATCAGGTGAGTATGTAAGGGTTGCAAAGGCGGCTGTAAAGAAGATGAAAAGGTCTGAAGAGGACTACAAAAGTCTACTGGCTAGATATAAAGAGGTTAAATGTGAGATTGAGACACTAAATGGAGAGTTATCGGAAGCTTACACCAAAGTAAGATTCCTTGAGCAAGAGATGGTGCAAGTGCAAGCCAAGATTGAAAGGGTCTCCTCCAGAAAATTGGAAGATGTTATATCATCTCAAAAATATTTCTCAAATAAGTTCAGATTGTGGTATACCGGAGGAAATAACTCATCAGCCAAAGCTACCAAAGAAGTGAAATTTGTGAAGGCCATAAAGCCTATTGTAGAAGAAACCATCCTTGAGAATGCTAAGGCTGAAAAGAAGAATGTGAGTGAGCAACGGATGGTGAATAAGCCCCGAAATCAATCTATGGGCAGATACGAAACCAAAGCAAGATCTCTCTCAAGACCACAATGGGGTCCTAGAACTGAGTATGTGTGTCACTATTGCGGACTACAAGGGCATACTAGACCAAATTGTCAAAAGCTGAGAGTAGACAACAATGCAAGCGCACCTCGGTCAAGAGGAAGAAGGAATGACAAGAGGTCTTGGGGTGGTGAGAAACCAAGAAGTCAAAACAATGATCCAGGAATGACGGACGTGATGAAGATGATCGGTGCCTTCACCACTTGCTTGGAGAGCTTCAATAGGAGGTTTGAAAGTCCTAACTCTCGTACCCGATTCGTAAGGATATCACCCCAAACGCACGTGACGTGTGGGTGACAAAAGGTACTCATGCATAAGCATTATAACATGTCCATGCATCAATTCTTCCTATGCTTTATGGATATGATTGGTTATTTGCGTTGTGTTTTTGAGTATATGTTTAATTTGTGGTTTGTTTGTGTTTAAAATGTTTTTACATCTTTCTTGTTTATGATCATTCTTCTACTGCTTTCGTGTCAAAAAAAAAAAGAAAAAATCCAAAAACACATAAAAAGTTGAAAATCCAAAAAGTTTGATTACTTTGTTGAGTTTTGTCTCAAAGCGTGTTTTGCCCTGTACTTTTGCACTAATGGTTTTGTGCATTTAACGAGCTTAGCTTATCTCTCATGCACTCATATCATTGTGGAAGAAATTCTGAAATCTATGTAATTGTTGTAAATAGATCTTCAACCTTGTCATGAATGATTAGTGAATGGTTTTGTTGATCTTGATACATGCATAGACTCATGCCTATATATCTTCCCACTCTTTATTTATTTATTTATTTTTGCTTTAAAAGAGCTCTCTAAATGTAAATCTCCAAATGAAAAGAGATATAGAACTGCAAAAGCCTGTCGCACATACTAGTATTTGACTAGAAAAAAGGGAAAGCGACCATAATAAAATGAATGATGCTCAACAAGCCAAAGACTAACTCATCAATTGAAATATCAAAAATTTCAGGCATCTATCTCTCAATGAAAGTTTCTTTGCTCAAAAATGGCAAATGATATGTTGAATATGAAGCCAAATGAAAAGCTTTAAAGAGTTGCTATCAAGTTCTTATGGGAGGTCATATATGCATGCTTCTATAATTGAGATAGGTCACATGATCTAGTGCTAGTTGTGTATGCCTTGATTGAATTAATCATTGAAGCTTCACATTGGACTAAGGACTATCTTATTTTTGATATCCACACACAACACACAAGTCTATGTTCAATGAATGCCACACTCATTTATGTGATTGTACTTGATTAAATGTGTTTTCACATGCTCAATCTTTTTTGGTCAAACACAAAAAGATTTTTGAGTGTTTTGTTTTGTTTTTGGAAAGTACTTTGTTTTTACAAAAATGTGAAATTTTCTTTCAAAAACAGTGTTGCCCTGTTTTGGCGACTAAGTCGCGGGTCAGCACAGTCGCAAGCCCCAGTCGCGAGCTTAATCAGAGATTTTTGCGACTTTCTGGCGAGTCAGTACTCTAGTCGCGAAAAAGACTTAGAAAATTTTTGAAAATTTTGAGTTTTGCTCTATTCGCGGCTCATTTTGGCGGCTTGTTCGCGGGTGGAAGGTCCAATCGCGAGGGTTACTCAGAGATTTTCGCGGTTCAGCTCGCGACTCCTTCGCGGCTAAACCTTCCAGTTGCAAAAAACACTTAGAAGATTTTTCTAAAATCTTACCTTCACAATGTTTCGCGGCTTGATTTGGCGACTTGGTTAAGTCGCGAAAAACGCATGTTTTGCATTTTTGAAGACAGTTTTAAATTTTTTTTTCAATTTTCCCTCGATTTTCAGCAATTGTTCATTGTCTTCTTCACTCTCTCTCTCAAAGCTTTCGATTATCACTGAAAAATCCTTCATTTCTGCATCATCTCTGCATAAATCTTCAAGAAAAAGGTATGGGCTTTCTTGTTCTTTACTCCATTTTCATGTTTTATGTAAAATATTCTTGAATCTATGTGTTTTACTGTTCAGATTGCTATTTGGGTATTCTGATCTTTTATGCTTAAAAATGGTGTTTTGATGGTTTGGTTTGTTCCCTCTTGGTAATGCCTAGCTTCTTGGGTTTACTTCATTATGGTTTTCATGTTTTTCACCTTCTCATTCATGGGTTTTCATGCTTGATATTTGATTCTTGAATGGGTATACCCATTGGGTATACGGTTTGTTGGTTTCTCTGTGATGTTTTCCCAAATGAAATGTGTGTTTGCCATGTGTATGACCTTATGTTTATGTGGTTCAATCTATTCTGTGTGTGTATTTACACATCTTGAGTGTGACCCTGCCTCTAGGGATTATCTTGCACATTCCATGTTCTTTTGGTTAAGTTTCAGTGACAGTTGCTTTCATCTGTCTGTATGAAAATTTCATCTTTATAGACTGAACTTGGTTAATCTGTGATTACTATGTTATGTCTTATTTCTCTGCTATCAACTATTCTTGGTTTGTGCTCAATACTCTGTTCTTCCTTATAACTACATGGTTACTAATTTGAGTATACTTCCACATATTGTGTTATGCCCTTGTTGTGGACTTTTCTGAGTGTTTACAGATGGCTTCCACATCCTCTAAGAAGAAGACTCCTACTAAGAAGGCTGATAAAAGATTGAAAATGGACAACAACCTATTTAGATCAGTCAAACACTTCGAGAGATACAGAGATTCTTTTGTAAAAGGAACAATTATCCAGGAGAGATTTGTGGATTTGCATGACTTGAGGGATACATTCATTCCACAATGCTTTGAAGGAAGAGGCTGGGAGAAACTTCTGGGTGACTTACCTTTAGTGTGTGAACCACTAATCAGGGAATTCTATGCCAATGTTGTGATAAAGGACGAAAAGTTGAGTTGTTGGGTGAGGAAAAAGGAGTTTACCTTGGATGCTCATGACATTGATAAGGTTTTAGGACTGGAGGGGTTAGAAGATTATGAATTTACGAACTACAAGGACAGAATGGTCTCTCTAGAAACTGTCCAGAAAAAGATTGGTGGAGTTTTAGAAAGGAGATGTCTCAACACTTCTGACTTTCCTAAAGACATGAGGTGTTTAACAACTATAATGATGTACAATTTGTACCCTATAAGGAAGATGACTACATTGACGAATGCCAGAGCCATCTTTCTTATGGATCTTAAGGAAAACACCTTTATTGACATCAACTCCCATATTTTTGACACTATAATGGATGAAACCAAAACCACCTCGAGGCCCAAGCGGGTGTTTCCAAGACTTCTTATGAGGATTTTCAAAGAAAAGAGTGTTGTAATCCCACAAGATATCAGTCACATGCCTCCTCTATCAGCCATCAACAAATTTACTCTAGTACGGATCCAAAGTCGTCTTCTAGGTGAAGAAGAAGAGGGTGTCCATGAAGAAGGTGATCCTATGGAGACTGAAGCAGAAGGGGCAGGACTAGTTTCCACACTTAGAGTAAGAGTCAAGAGGAGCAGACCTTCTACCTTATCACCTGTACCTCCTGATACCCTTCAGATCATCCTGGAGAGAGTTGATACAATCCGCGATGTTCAGAATCAACAGACAGAGAGGATGACAGCAATGCAGGACCAGCTAGATGTACTCTCTGCCAAGTTTGACAGCATTCATACCAGTCAGGATCACTAACCCTTTGGCCATTCTGGTCAATAAGGGGGAGAACTTTTGGGGCAGCTCTTGAGGGGGAGTGCTCTTTTTGAAGGGGAGTTCAAATATGTGTCTTCTTTAAGTTTGATACACTGGTTTTTAGTCTGTGTTTTTTTTAGTCTGTTTTAAATATTTGTGCTTTAAAGTTTGATACACTTGTGAATCTTTGGTGTTTACTTATATAGTATGATGTGTTTCAATTTTAAGCACTGTTTGATTGTTGATTTGTACCCATTGATGCTTTTGTAAGCTTTGAGGGTTGTTACTTGTTCTTATGCACTGGTTTGTAGGCTTATATGGTTTGTGCCATGTATTTGCAAAAACTTTGCATATGCAGCCTTTGTGCTTTGTGTTTTGGTACTTGTTAATGCTTTACATTACCTTAAGTACAACACTCTTGTGCCCTGTAGGATTGTTCCTAGATGCATATATGGTTGTATGCATTGGTTGACTGTTGGACTTGCAAATGATACTCTTCAATTGAGTTTATCATTTTTGCATGTCCGGATGTTCATTCCTTGTGTGAATGAACATATTAATCACTTTTGCTTAGTGACTACTGGTATTGATCTTGCCATGAATTATTGCTTTTATGCTTATGTTCATTTTTGCTTAATCATGCTTATTTTGCTCCATATGCATATTAAGTTTTCTGCATACAATGATATTGCTATGTTATTGTGTTTCAGGAGTTACTTATTCATATGTTCAAGAGCTTTACAGAATCTAGAGTTAGGTGTGTGTGAGTTTTCCAACTGTTCCCAACTCACGTTTAAGTTTAGAGTCTATTGTAGGGTTTTGTCACGGAATAGCCAAATGGGGAGATTGTAAGGTTGAATTTAATCAACCATTTAATTGGATTTATTCCGTGACCAATTTACTTGTAATTTAGCACTTAGCAACCCTGTATTTAGGTGGGAAAATTGTAAGGGTAGTGTGCGAGAAGATGTGAAGAAAAGCTCAAGAGTGTGCAAGAAAAATAGAGGCTCGCGGCTAGGGCTCGCGAGTGGATTGCGACTAGCAAGCCGCGAAAGGCAGGCACATAAGAGACACACTGGGAAGCTGAAGGGTCGCGCCAGCTGTCACGCTACAGGACAAAAGTTCCAGTCTGGCCAGGCCATTACGTCGCGACTTGAATTCGCGATTTGGTCAAGCCGCGAGATCAAGTCGCCAACTTGCCCTGTTTGGCAAAAACTGACATTTTGCATTCACTTCTCACCCTACTATATATACACCCTTATACCCATCATAATAAGAGAGCTTCCAGAGAGAATTTTGTGAGAGAAAATCCTAGAGAAAAACAAGATTGATTCATCCCCAATCTTCATCTAAAGAGACTCTACAAATTCCTCTACTTTCTTCCTCTCCATTGTCATACCCTTGAGAGATCATTTACCAAACCCTTATCTCACCACACCCACATTTGTGAGAAGGTCCATTTGGTGCTTAGGGAAGCAGTTTGGAAAGGAACCAATATACATTGGTTAATGCTATGGTCAAGTAGCGGAATCCGGCAAGCTAAAGAAGAAATAGGTTCGGCGTAATCTCATTGGAGCAAAAAGCTTGGAGGGCTTAGGTACTTGGGTAGATTAAGCTTGGAGAGTCTTCTGCTGTTCATGTATCCCAACTATATTCTTTAGTGGATTATTTGACCGCTTGGAGGGCGGCGGAGAGGTTTTACGCCGAGGACTTCGGTTTCCTCTTCGATAACACATCGTGTGTTGTCCGTGTGTTTGCATCTTCCTTCCCTTTATCTTTGCCTTATATTTACTGCTGTGGATGTGTTTATATTTGGCTTAGATTATTTATCAATTCTGTTATAAGTTTGTTATCATGTTCCGCACATTAATTGTTTGATATAAAGCTTAAATTGGTAACTTTATAATTTTGGGTCTAAACGTTCAAGGGTGTTTCATACCCATATTGAACTTTCACAAGTTATCATGTGATAATCTTGGCTCTTTTATGCTAAGGTAGAAAATAAAAATAAAAATAAAAACCATATACCTCTCTTCTTCACTTATGAGTTTTCCAATGGTGAAAGTTGGTGCCTTAAAATCCATAATTTAATTATTTTCCTAAAGTCATTGCATCTCTAATTCAACAATCCAATTAGAAAATGTACTTATGCAAATCCTTAAATATGGAAGCTCAAGCCAAAGAATGTCGTCATAGCCCTTTTCAATCTCTTAACACACCCAAATAATCTTCATATCATTTTTGAAACAAAACCAACCCATTCAATACTTAATTTCCTTTCAACACACACACGCACACATGCACGCACGCACGCACGCACACACACACACAGTTCAAAAACTGTTGAAAAATGCAATGCTCTCATACAATAGGTTTCAATGAAAGAAGAATTTCCTTGACATCAGAAGAAGGTGGAATGCTTGTAGAGAAGGGGTAATACTGCCAATGGGCTAAGCATGGAAATCTTTTTTTGATCTTTCCCCTTTTTAACCTTATCTGTTCGAAAGTTTATACATTTACGAAACCAAAAAAAAAAAAAAAAGACCCAAAAAAGCCAAGAATTATTAATGAAGAAAAAACACCAGTTTTCACACAAAACTATTCCACCACGGCCTAGTTTTGGATCCTCCACTGCAAGAACAAGCATCTTCTCCCTTTGCACCTAGCTAGGTTTATCATAGCTTGGGCAACTCAACTGTTAGCAGGGCGTTGAAGAGTGTGGACTGGAGTCGTGGAAAAGAAGGTGAGTTTAGAGAGAGAAGCTGTTCAGGTTTAGACTATAGAGGGAGAAGTGTTGATTTTAGGGAAATTAATGTGGGGGAAAGTGACCTGTTTATTTTTAGATAGAATATTGATGAGGTGGCAATTGTGTATTTTTCACTCTTAGATCTTATATAAATTTACAATTTAAAAAATGTGTAACTCTTATAAACTTACACCAAGTGTTATTTAATCTCATCTCATATATATATATATATATATATATATACATATATATTCTTATAAAATGTACCAATTTACCAATTTGTATGAGACAATATAGATAGTAAAGGAATCTGAGTCGGTCTTACCTAAAATGGTTGAGACATGACTCAACATTGGATGGAGGAACATTAAAATGAATATAACGAGTAATGTGCAAATCGATAGCAACTAGGAATATCATTGGCTACCAAAGAGGCACCCTCCACACTTATTATCTTGTCTACTAGCAGATTTTGAGAATGCTACGGTAGATATTCTTATTGAGCCAAGTAGCAGACAATGGCTTCCCGAGATGATTAATGGGCTATTCAACGTTGAGGAAGCAACTTTGATCAAGAACATTCCATTAAGTCGTGAAGCATCTGAAGATATTTTGTTCTGGCCCCACTCAAGTGATGGATGGTATAGCTACAAGACCGGTTACAGGTTTTTAAAAATGGAGGCTCAGCTGAATGCAGAAACACAAGCACCTACGAGTGATGAAAAACAAGTGTGGAGAGAAATATGGTCCATGTGTGTACCACCAAAGGTGAAGACGTCGTGGCGAGCTTGCTGTGAGGCTATGCCTACAAAGAACTCACTGTTCCATCGCACCATTGCTGAGGATCCATTGTGTGTTAGATGCCATGCTTCAACAAAAAACTCTTTGCACGCTTTGTGGTCATGTCCTGAGCTTGATTCGGTGTGGGCAGATCTGGAGTTGTGGAGTTTCTGTGGTTCAGTTCAGTTCTTTGATTTCAAAGAACTCTTGCCGTGGTTAATCAAGAATAAACATCAACTTGAGGTATTTGCATTCACAGTTTGGTTTATTTGGAACTAATGGAATTGGGTCTGTCTCAATCAACCAGCTGACGCATTTCACCAGATTGCTCACCTATCCAAAGCCTGGTTAGCAGAGTTCCATGCCAGGCAGGTAGTTCCCATTACACAAGTACAGCAACCTTGTCACAACAGATGCCGATGGAAGCCACCACCATCAGAGTTTTTCAAAATAAATTTTGATGGTTCGGTCTTTCCATATGATAAAAAATCCGGCATAGGTGTCGTTATTAGAGATTGCAAAGGCTTAGTCATTGCATCATGCTCTAAGTTGGTGCATCAGGAACTAGGCAATAATGATATTGAGGCGATAGCTGTGGGTTGGGCGCTATCTTTTGCACTGGAGGTGGGAGTGAAGAGGGCTATGTTAGAAGGAGACTCTTTGGTTGTTATGAAAGGTTTAATGGAAGAGGAGATGTCACTGGTACCACTGGGTTTGCTAGTTGAGGATGCAAAAAATTTGTCCCAAAAGTTCGATGAGTTGCTTTACTTTCATACAAAGAGGGAAGGTAACACTTTATCTCATAGTCTGGCTAGATATGCCATTGCCATTCCAGATTTTTTTTTTCCTTATTTTTTTATTATTTTTTTAAGTTTAGTATTGATGATGCTCAAATCGTCAGGAGAAATGTTTGTCTAGAGTGGAGTCATCCACAGATAATCCAGATCTTGAGACAAGATGAATGGTGAAAAGAAAGAGCGTGGTCATCAGTGTGCTTGCCACATAACCTCTGATGCTTAAGTCAGAATAGCTAGAAGTAAAAAGAAGTATTCAGATGATAATGTGCATGAGCTAGAAAATTTTTTGTACCTTTTCTCCGGTCTCATGAGTTGGTATATATATAGGTGCTTCCTTCTTCCTTCTAGCCGTTGGTGTCATCTTAATGGTGATATTATTCCTGAATATGTAACATCCCTGAGGGGCTTTAATGGGGAGATATATTTTCAATGGTGTGGAGACTCATTAGTGTTCTCGTAACTCTTCGTCATTGATTGTGGGATGATGGCCTCATCCTCTCCAGGTGGTCAGCAGGGGTGAGGCAAAGCTCGATGTAATCTTCATCCATTGCTTTCTCTATGGACGAAGGTAATATGATCGGGACTATCAGCTGCCCCCATATTCCAAGGTCATCCACATTTTGGACAACCTTAGGAATATGATTTTTTATTTTTTATTTTTATGTATTTATTTATTTTTTTTTTTTTACGGTTGAGGCTCTTGGGGTTCTACTCTTCACATTAATTGCTCTGTGGTGGTGTGGCATGCAGTGTGGCCACGTGGCCTATTTTGATTGGTCAGTGGGTTTCATTTCCTATGAATGCCTTTTCAGTTTTCCCACACTTTCTAAGGCAAACCTTTTTAACTCTTTTCTCTTCAACTCCCCTTTTCTTTACTTTCTTTTGGCATTTGATTTTGGTGTTCGATTTTTCTGACTTCCACACATATTGCTATCTGCTTTCTCAGTTTCCATCTTTATTCCTGGGTATGCCCTTCATCCACACTCTTCTTGGTTTTTCTATATTTTTCTCTTTTGCACCTCTGTTTTCCTTGTTTGAGTCATGTTATTTCCCTTAATGGCGGATTACTCTGAAATTAGGCACATTTCTCCCTCCATCGCCTTCCTTTTTGCTCGATTAGGTGTGCTGTTAGATTCTTCTAGTAATCCTTTAGGTGTACTCCCACATCGCTTTAGCAATCCATACCCACAAATTGGGGATTTTGCTGTAAGTGATAGTGGTTTGGGTTTAGCATTGGGTGACCTATATCCTCTGTTGCATCGATTTCCAGTTTGGTTCAAATCTGTGTGAGGGGTTTTAAGGAGGGAAAACATGGGGTCTGAGGAGAGGTTGGGTGATGAGGAGAGGGACTCGTCTCCCAGTGTAGGTACGGCTGGGGCGAGGGTAGACTCATTTACCTTCGTGCCTTCTACTTTTGCTCCGTCCCCTTCTTTCCATGCCCTTAAGGAAAAGTGTGCTTTGAAAATAGATGTCTTTAATAAGTTTAGGGATAGGTTCTAGTTCCCTGAGGAGACCAGGGCTCGTTTTCCTAAAAAGGGCGAAAAGGCTTGTGCCTTTACCCATGGTGAGGTTTGTTTTTATGAGGCAGCGTTCTTGTGCGGTCTTAGATTTCCCATCCATCCGTTCATTATGGAGCTCCTTCACCATCTGAACATTGCTCCAGGGCAGCTTATGCTGAATTCTTGGAGAATTTTCATAAGCTGTATGGTGATTAGGACGACCATAGTTGACAGGGACATGATCACGCTTATGAGTTCGTCCATCTCTACCGCTTAAAAGCATCTAAGGAAACTGGGTATTATGAACTTGTACCCTGAGATAGAAGGTCTTGCCTCGTTGTCAACCTTCTGTCATCCTTCCGTTATTGGAAGTCGAGGTATTTCTTTGTGTTAGGCGATGGTTGGGAGACCCTATTTGATGACTTTTGGGGGGATGTCCCTAGGTTGCTGCGTCAGTGGGAGACCCCTCAACCTTGTGCGTTGCCTTCTGTGAGATGTTCTTCTTTTCCATCTTTTCTATTTGAGTTAATCGTCCTTCTAATCTTGCGTATTTTTTGTTCTATAGTGAAAAAGCGTCTTGAACTTAAGAGCCGGTTTGAAGCAAGAGTTAGGAAGCGATTAAGTATGCTAGCATGATCGAGGATTTTGATGAGCTGGTCAACCCATGCACATTAGCTCGTCATTGCTTGGGGCCAGAGCCTTCACTTTACATTCTTCAAGCAATTGACCGGGAAGAGAGAAAACGTAAGTTGCCTTGATATGTTTGATCGTCTTTTTCTTTTTCCTCATTTTTGCTCTTTAATTTTCTTCCCTTTTTGGTGCAGAAATGGCAAACAAGTTTAATAAGGATATGTACGCAAAAATCAAGGAGAAGAAAAATGAGCCCCTTTCTAACATTCACTAGAGAAAATTAAAGATAGTTGATAAAGAGAAGGAGAAGGAGAAAGAGACAGTTGAGAGGGGTTCGTCTACCCCTACCCTGGATGAAAGAAGGACTGCTTCTCTAGCCATTTTTATCGAGGAGGTCCCTGCCCCCAAGAGGCGGAAGACGGGGGACAAGGGAAAAGAGAAGGTGGGCTCTAGTGTCTGGGTTGACGCTAGAGCAGCCATGGCTCGAGCGAACAAGCTCCTGACTCTAGATGAAAATGAAGGAGATTTCCATCGTTCCCTCCCACGAAATGGTGAGCTAGCATGATCATAAGCTTGTGCAGGTAACCTTTTCTTGCCTTGTTCCTTTCTGCCCTGTTATTAAGTGTTTGGCTACTTTTACTAACTTAGGTTTTGACAGAACTTTTTATTGTCAAGTGTTGGGAGAGGCGATGCAGATCACTTCTCGTTATTTGATGAATGAAGAGAAGGTCGTTGTGGCCACTTCAAAAGCTAAGGCATTGGAGGTTGAGGCTTCAGGACTATGGAAAGACTTGATTACTGCCATGAATGCCCACAATACCTCTAAAGTGCAAGTCAAGGCTTTGACTGAGCAGCTTAATGTCGAGAAGCTATTGGTAAAATAGAAGGATGAACTTCTCACATCAGCTGGCCATAGGATGAAAGCTGCAGCAGCTAAAGCCGTCCTTGCCTTCCAGTCAATCGATGAGTACAACACCATTTTGTTCTAGTGGTATTTCAAAGACTTTGAATTGTTGAGGAGGTACTTGGTGAAGCACGGTCCGGGCGTCGATCTAGAAGACCTGGACTTTGAAGTCGTGGATAAAGAGATCAAGGCAGACGAGGCGGCCTATGCTACCCAGACTTTTGTGACCACTGGCAAGGATAATCCTGAGGTGGATAAGTATGGTGACGATGCTCCTCTAGCCTAATCCTATTGCCTTTGCTTTGCTATGATATGTATTTTCCTTTTTCTTTTTTTCTTTTTTTTGGCTATCTGTTTTAGGGCTTTTGGACGAACAATCTTTTTGTGCCCTATATGTTTTAGGGCCTTCGAACAATTTGCATCTTTTTTTATATATATGATATATCTAAGCATTTGATATTCATCCTTTTGCTAGTATTCTCCTCGTTCGTCTAGGGACTTAGAGAATTTTTGTGGAAGCATTCTCTTCGTCCATTTGGGGACTTATGAATATTTTTTGAAGTACTTTCTTCGTCCTCCTAGGGATTTAGAAAATTTTTGTTTAAGTGTTCTCTTCATCCGTCTAGGTGCTTAGAGAATTTTTATTGATGCATTCTTGGACAATGTTTATCTGTTTCAAGAATCTTGTCGTCTTTTTAAATTTAGACGATGTACATCCATTTAAGAAATTTTACCATCTTTTTAATCTGGACGATGTACATCCACTTAAGGAATCTTACCATCTTTTTAATCTAGACGATGTACATCCACTTAAGGAATCTTTTTGTCTTTCTTATATGGACGATGTACATCCATTTAAAGAATCTTATCGTCTTTCTTCTTTTTAACTCAGATCTGGACGACGATTTTGGTTTTTGAGAGAGAGATAACTAGAATACATGAATTGCTGAATAATACATATGAAATGCTAAATAATACGTTTATTTGAATACATGACTTGTATCAAAAAGTATGAAATTATGCTGACTACTTACAATTAGGCTATGGTTCCTTTTCGTAATACCTCTTTAGATGCTCGACATTCCATGGACGAGGTAGCTTGTTTCTCTCTAGGTCCTCCAGGTGGTAGCTTCCTTATCATGAATAGTGGATGACTTTGTAGGGTCCTTCCCAGTTTGGTCCTAGTTTGCCTATGCTGGGTCCTTTGTTGCAGGAGTCACTTTTCAAAGGACAAGATCCTTGATGTTGAATCTTTTCAGCTTTACCCTCTGATTGTAGTATTCGGCCATTTTCTGCCGGTACTTGGCCATTCTCTAGAAGGCTTGGTCTCTAATTTCGTCCAGATAATCCAGGTTCAACTTTAATTGATCATTGTTGTTTTGTTCATCAAAGAACTCCCTCCTGAGGCTAGTGAGCCCTACTTCGATTGGGATGACTGCTTCTGTGCTGTAAGTTAGGTTGAAGGGTATTTCTCCTGTTGGTGTTCGTGCAGTAGTCTTGTAAGCCCACAAGACACTTGGTAACTCTTTGGGCCACATTCCCTTCACCTCCACTAACTAGGACTTGATGATTTTAAGTAAGGTTCAGTTCATTACTTCTGCCTGTCTGTTGGCTTGAGGATGTCCTAGGGATGAGTACTTGTTTTTGATGCCCAGGCTTGAGCAAAACAATCTGAATCCATGACTGTCTAATTGACGATCGTTGTCTAAAATGATCGTCCTTGGTATCCCGAACCTGCAAACAATATTTTTCCATACAAAATTTTGTACCTTTGCCTCTGTGATTGTTGCTAATGCTTCCGTTTCGACCCATTTCGTGAAGTAGTCAATTGCGACAAGTAAGAACCTCATCTATCTCTTTCCTTGTGGTAAGGGGCCCATAATGTCGATTTCCCACTGTGCAAATGGTCAAAGTGAGGCAATAGTTGTCAACTTTCCCCTTGGAACTCGTTGAACATTCCCATACCTTTGGCGACTGTCACATCTCTTGACGAAGTCCACTGCGTCTTGTTGCATTGTGGGCCAAAAGTAACCTGCCTTCGTAATCTTCCTGACAAGGGACTTTGCCCCTATGTGATCACCACAAACTCCCCCGTGCACCTCTTTTAGAATATATTTGGCTTTTTCCTCTTCTATGCACCTCAAATAGGGATCGGAAAAGCCTTTTTTTGTAAAGCTTGTCATTTAGTACTGTGAATCAAGCAGCTCGCTTCTGGACCTTCTTGGCTTCTTCAAGGTTCGGTGGTAATCGTTCGTCTTTAAGGTAAGACAGAATTGGATTCGTCCATCTAGAGCGGGTATGCATAGTGAAGGTTTGAAATTCTTCGATGCTAGGAGAGTTTTGTTTTTCCAGCCTCCAATTACTTATCTTTGCCGAATCATCTGCTAATGCACTTTATGCCACTTTGTCGGCTTCAGCATTTTGATCCTGTGGGATTTGAACAAACTCTGTGTGATCAAAGTTGCTTACCAACTGGTTTGTCAATTTGAGGTATTTCTACATTCCTGTCTCCTTTGCTTCAAAGTCTCCCCCTAACTTACCCTATGATGAGCTATGAGTCACTCCTTAGCACGATATTTTTATCTCCAAGTACCCGAACTATTCTTAGCCCCGTCAACATAGCCTTGTACTTTACTTTGTTATTGGTTACAAGGAATTTGAGTTGGACCCCATACTTCAAAACGTCCTCTTCAGGGGAAGTGATAATGACACATGCTCTGCCTTTCTTCTGGGTGGACGATCCATCTGTATGGATCGTCCAAAGTTCTTCCTGGTCTTCTACATGCTCGGGGGCAGTGAATTTTGCTATGAAGTTTGCCAATGCCTGAGCTTTTATGGCCATCCATGGGCGATATTCTATATCAAACTAACTAAGCTCGATGGCCCATTGTACCATTTGTCCAACGGCCTCAAGTTTATTCATTGCTTTTTTGATGGGCTGATCCATCATTATTGTGATTGGATTAGCCTGAAAGTAAGGACGGAGTTTCCTTGAGCCCATTATTAGGGTGAAGGTAATCTTCTCTATGCGCGGATATCGAGCTTTAGCTCCCTAAAAGGCCTAGCTGATGTATTACACAGGAAGTTATATCTTGTTATCTTCCCTAATCAAGGCTGCGCTGACCGCAATCACAGATACTACCAAGTAGAGGAAAAAGTCTTTTCCTTCTTTGGACAGACTTAAGAGTGGGGGGTTGCGTAAGTATCGCTTCAATTCTTGAAATGCTATCTCACATTCTTCCATCCAGACAAAAGCTCGCTTCAGGGTCTTAAAGAAAGGAAGGCATTTTTCTGTTGCCATTGAGACAAACCTGTTGAGGGCTGCTACTCTTCCTGTGAGTGATTGTACTTCCTTAACCATCCTTGGTGAGGACATCTCGAGGATAGCTTTCACTTTTTCGAGATTTGCTTTGATTCCTCTTTACGACACCATGAACTCGAGGAATTTTCCTGAGGAGACCCCAAAGGCACATTTGGACAAGTTTAACTTCATGCTGTACTGTCAGAGTGTGTTGAACGTCTTTTTGAGATCATCCAGGTGGTTCTCTTCTTCTTTGCTCTTGATGAGCATATCATCAATGTACACCTCCATGTTTCTCTCAATCTGTTTGTTGAACATCTGGTGTACCAATCTTTGGTACGTGGTCATTGCGTTCTTCAAACCAAAGGGCATGACCCTGTAGCAATAGAGCCCTTGGCTAGTAATGAAGGCCATCTTGATCTTCCTCAGCCATTTGTATCTAGTTATACCTAGAAAATGTGTCTATGAAGGGAAGAAGCTTGTGCCTGACGATCAAATCCACCAACTAGTCAATTCTGGGTAGGGGAAAGCTGTCTTTTGTGCAGGCGTTGTTTAGATCAGTGAAGTCCACACACATTTCTACTTCCTGTTCGCCTTTTTTACCATGGCGACGTTGGCCAATCACTCGAGATAATAAACTTCCCTGATGAAGTTAGTAGCGAGCAGCTTGTTTACTTCGTCCATGATTGCTTTGTTCCGTTCAAGGGCAAAAACTCTTCTCTTCTGCTAGACGGGTTACTTCTCAGGGTCCACATTTAGACAGTGTTGAATGATGCTTGCGGGTATGCCCGGCATATCTTTGTGGCTCCATGCCTTTCTTCATTTAGGGATTTAGGCTCGTCCCTACTTGGGTCATCTTTGTAGGATCTCCTTCGACCAACTCTATTGTTTCCAGCTTCTCAATGATTTCTTGCGTCTTGTCTTCAATTATCCATGTGTGGTTCTCCTTTGAGGCCAGGACTACCTGATAAGACTCCCTTGCCAGCACTTGGTCTCCTCTTATCTTGCCAACCCCCTGTTCTGTTGAGAATTTCACTTTCAAGCAATAAGTGGAAGTAGCTGCTTTCCAGCGATTGAGGTTAGGCTGTCCTATAATTACATTGTAGGACGAAGGTGAGTCTGCTACCAAAAAGTTATGCTTGTTTGTTACCTTGAGGGGATACGAGCCGGCCGTAACCATTAATTTTATTATTCCCTGGGGATATACTTTGTCTCTATTAAAATTGACGAGGGGGGACTCGAAAGGACGAAATCTTTTTGGGTTTACCTTTAACTACTGAAAGGCAAAAAGGTAAATGATGTCTATCGAGCTCCCATTGTCCACTAAAACCCTTTTGGTATTGAACCCTTCAATCATGATCATAATAACTAACGGGTCATCATGGGGTTGTTTTACTCCTCTGGCATCCTCCTTTGAGAAGCACATATCCTAGTTTATCCGTCTTTGCTTTAGGGGAGGCAGGCTATGTACACTGTTCACCTGTCTTTAGTATGATTTCTTGAGGGACCTGAATGACCTTCCTGTGGATGGTTCTCCAGTGATGGTTTTGATTTCCCCTATAACACTTTATGGATGAGGGGGCATGTGATTCTCGTCCCTCTGAGAGACTTTGTGGTGATTCTTGTTACCGTCCCTGAACCTATTGGAATCCCCCTTCTTCACATACTTTTGTAGTTTCCCTCTTCGTATGAATTCTTCTATTTATTCCTTCAGGTCTCGGCAGTCCTCTATGTAATGCCTCTAATCTTTGTGAAAATTGCAATATTTCCTCTCGCACATTAGGTGACGAGTGTAACGATTTGGGCCACTTAAGATAAGGTTCGTCTTTGATTTGTGACAAAATCTGGTTGATAGGCATCACCAAGGGTGTGAACTTCACTGGACGAAGATTTTTGTCATCTCTTCGTCTATTCCCTTCGGCATTCTGTTGGTCTGCTCAATCCCTTTTTCGTCCCCTTCTTTCGTCTTCTCTATCTTTTTTCTCTTTTTGTCTCTCTACTCCTTCAATGTCTACTAGGGCGTCTTCAGCATTCATGTACTTCTGTGCTTTTAAGAGCATTTCGGCCATCGTCTTTAGGGGAATTCTTTGCCAAGGAGACCACGAATTCTCTGGACTTTAAACCGGCCTTGAAGGTGGTTAGATGTACTTTATCATCTGCTTCGTCTATCTCTAAAGTTCCTCGGGTGAATCATGTTACATAGGATCTTAAGGTCTCCTTCTCTCCTTGCTTGATGGTGAGCAAATGGTCAGTTGGCCCCTTTGGATGCTACTCGCTGATGAAGTGACGAAGGAAAGCACTGCCTAGTTGCTTGAAGTTGTCAATAGATAAGGTCGACAGTTTAGTGAACCACTCCCTAGTTGCCCCTTTGAGGGTAGTTGGGAAGGAGCAGCATAATATTTCGTCAAGGGGTTGTTGGAGGCCCAAGGTCATCTTGAAGTTGTTGAGGTGATTCAAAGGATTCTTCAATCTATCAAATGGCTCAAGCTGAGGTAGACGAAATTTCGAGGGTACTCGGCATTCTTGGACTGCTAAGGTGAATGGTGAGTTTGTCTTTTGAACTATTTTGTCCAAACCCCGGTCCGCTTTTTCTTTGATGGCATTCCTCAACTCGTCCATCTCTTTCCTTATTTCCATGAGGAGATTCGAGTTTACCCTTTCTAGAGTGTTTGGTTGTTTCCCTTGACCTTCTCCTTTATCGCCTTGATTAGTCTTCGGGCGGTTGTCTTCTTGCTATTGTTGCTGCCTTAGCTGTTGATTCTGCTTGGCAAGCTCTTCCAAAGTGGCGGCGAGCGCTTGAATTTGCAGAGTTAGTGCTACTGGATCTAGGTTAACGTTGGATTCCATCTAGGCTTGCAAGATGAAGTGAGCAGTACTTTTGCACTAAGCATGAAAAGCGTTGGTCCCCACAGACAGCGCTAAACTGATGATGCTCAGATTGTCAGGAGCAATGTTCATCTAGAGTGGGGTTGTCCACAGACAATCTAGATCCTAAGACAAGATGAATGGTGAAAAGAAAGAGTGTGGTCACCGGTGTGGTGCCTGCCACAAAGCCTTCGATGCTTAAGTCAGAATAACTAGAAGTAAAAAGAAGTATTTAGATGATAATGTGCATGAGCTAGAAAATTTTTTGTACCTTTTCTCCAGTCTCATGAATGGGTATATATATAGGTGCTTCCTTCTTCCTTCTAGCCATTGGTGCCGTCTTAATGGTGATATTATTCCCGAATATGTAACGTCCCTGAGGGGCTTTAATGGGGAGATATCTTTTCAACAGTGTGGAGGCTCATTAGTGTTCTTGAAACACTTCATCATTGATTGTGGGATGATGGCCTCGTCCTCGCTAGGTGGTCAGCAGGGGTGAGGCAAAGCTTAATTGGTGTAATCTTCGTCCATTGCTTTCTTTGTGGACGAAGGTAATATGATCAGAACTATCAAGTATCATAATGTTTAAAAGTGAGAAAGTGATAGTGTCATAATTTTTATGATCTTTCTCTATACAGGCATTGGAATTCAAATAGGAGAAGACAAACAAGAAATCTTGTTATAAGTAGTATGGAAGAAGATAGATAATAATAATAATTTTTTAAAAAAAATGGAGGATTATTATATGACAAACACGTGCCACCTCTTCAATCTTTCACATGGGTCATGGCCAACATTATTGGCTCTGGTCCTATACCGTCTACACTTGCACGGTTTGATGGGTTTTCTCATGCTAGTCACTCCCTGGGTTTCGCAATGTCTCTTTGGATTCATACATTATGAGTCAGGGTTATACAAGTTATAAAAAAGGGGTCCAGTGCTGTTTAGAAACAAAGGCTGTTGTAAACTTGTGATGGGGCTGGACTCTGATTGCAAATTTTATTTTTCTTTTTTCTTTTTTGTGGTGTATACAAAACTAAACACTAATATTTCGACACTTGCCCAATTTCCAAACTCAAAAAAGTAAAATAAAAGGCCACCACAAATTTTAGTGACAAATTACAAATTTGTGTGTTATGAAATTAATTAAATCAAATGGTGTCATGTGTCTTTCAAGTTAACATGTTATGTTGGCAAATTAAAAATTGCCACATCATTTGTGCCCCAAGAAAGAGATAAATCTACCAATTAAATTGGTATGATAATAGTTGATAGTTATATTTATTAAAATAAATAAAAATACAAACAATTATCAACAAGCAACAAGACTTAGTGGGACTTTCTGATAAGTTATATATGGAAGACTTTGCTGCAGCAACAGGTGAATTGTTAGACTACACAATTCCTCTGGAATTTGTAGGTACAGTTGATATCTACTGAAATTCAATTTACTAATAATCGTTAAAATATGAGATTTAAATTCAATAAGAATGTGAATCTAAATTTTACCATTCCAATATTAACATGCTATATCATCAATTCATCATATTACATATTAAAAAATAGGTACAATCATACTCAATCAATTCTAACACTTACTGAAAAATTCAACTTAACTATGAGTTTAGTGAGAAGTTATTATGTGTAGTAGGATATATTGAATTTTAGATTAAAAAAAAAAAAATTGATGTGACAATCTCTTATTAAATTGTGTAAAAACCCTTTCCTTGCCAAATTCAAATTCTTAAAATATATACACATGTTCGCATAAAACACAGTGTTACTTTTCTCCAAAAAAAAAAAAAAAACAATGTCACAATAAAAAATGCTATTATTTAAGGAAACTGAAACCCACGAGTAGAAAATCCATTGAAAACTGGACCTAGCAACAGATCATTTGTAACTAGAAGTGGCGCCGTGGAAGCCTATTACTAGTGCTGAAAATGAGGAAGCCATGGCAATAATCCAGAAAAAATATTTCAACCCTTGGCTTGTGCTTGTGTTTAATCATCAGGGAATTTGCAAACAAGGTAAAATTTGCCAAACAGTATATTTTTTCAAAAAAAATTTAGATGCGTGGCATACGTTTAGAGTTATTTAATAAATTAGACTGTTTTTGAAAATCAACTTTGGCAAAATCGACTTTGGACTAGAAAACGAACACTATAGCGGTGTTTTTTTAGTGCCTATAACAATGTTTATAGAAAACGCCACTATAGGGTACCTATAGTGGCGTTTTTACCAACACCACTAAAAAAAACGCTACTATAGTGTTCGTTTTCTAGCCTAAAGTCGATATTACCAAACTCGATTTTCAAAAACAGTCTAACTTACTAAATAACTTTGAACTCATGTCACGTGCCTAATTTTTTTAGAAAAATACACTGTTTGCCAAATTTTGCCTGCGAACAAGGTGGAGACTATAAACACATGAACAAGGATCAGTCGGATTTTGAACAAGAGTGGAGTTGGCCTTTCGTCTTGGGCTTAATGTAATGGATACAAAGTCAGGCTTCATCCTTAATCTCTTGCCATCTAATAGGTTTGCTAAGCACCAGGGCCAACTTATGTTATATACGAAATAATCCCATGTGGTGCACATTAAGGTGCTCCCTTGAGCATTCACATTGGGAATGACATATGCCATATGTGGAGAAAATTTAGTATAAAAGCCCCAAACCCCCTACACATCCGAACTTGTAAAAACCAACTATTGCAAAAAAAATTTACAATAGTGTTACAGTGCAATTCTAAAGGTAGAATTGCATTGTAGCTCATTTCTTAAAAAAAAAAAAAAAAAAAAAAAAAAAAAAAAAAAAAAACCTTACTAATATTTTATTCACTTACTTTATTAATTCTTCTCTCTCTCTCTCTCTCTCTCTCTCTCTCTCTCTCTCTCTCTCTCTCTCTCACCAGGTTTTTGGGTTTTGGGTTTTTGTTTTTATTTGGGTTTTGGGATATTGTATGGGGCAGGGCCCCAGGCCCATTGGGCCTTGAGCCTTGGCCTTGTGATACAGTACATGACCATGTCCCCGTTGGACCTATGGCCTTGATTCGGACACATTATAAGGCCCAATCTGAGCTCAAAAACCACAATGAGTCCATCCTGTCTCGAACATGTCAAAAACAAACACTTGCCAATCAACTTTGACTTGATTGGGAGTGCGATTGCTCGGGGGTACCCAAGTTCTCAGCAACTCGATATTACCTTAGGGATCGCTGCTGGGTGGACTTTTGGAGGCTGGAGTCAATTTCCAATGCCATTACCATTGTTTCGATCAAAGCGTATTTTTATCAAGAATAATTAGATTGGACCCCACCCACACGAGTGAGCTGAGGGAATAATCATGACACTTCCACCAACATGAAGCTATAAAAAGGAGAAGAGAATGAGAAAGCAGGGGGTTTTGTAATCATGGAGAGAGAGAGAGAGAGAGAGAGAGAGAGAGAGAGAGAGAGAGAGAGAGAGAGAGAGAGAGAGAGAGAGAGCAAACAAGCGAAACTCGAGAGTGAGTAACACAAAGAGGAGAGTAAGGGTGTTCACTGGGATTAAGGGAAGTTATAGAGTGATTTGAGGTGGAATTGCCCATAGTAGGAAATACTAGGCTCACTATACAAGTAGATTGTGAGCCTAATTCTAAGCCTAGTCCACATAGCAGAACTTGGGTATGCACAGATATATTATTTTATTATGTTGAAATATTATTTTAATGTGTTGTATTGTAAAATAAAAGTTGGGATACTGAGAGTAATATAAAATGATATGGTATAATTGATAAAGTAACTTTCTAAGATGGTAAAATAGGATGGGATAAAATTTTGGTATGTGAATGCTCAATTCAAGCCAAATTTAAAAATAGTAGATGGATTTTTTAAACTAGCAATTGTACTCTCCCATTCACTCTTTTTCTTTCATTTTTTCACATTCACCTACATGTTTTAAGATGTAAATGAATGTGGACATTTTTACTTCAATTGTGAATATTTGTATAAATTAAATAATGAATTTAATCTAGTGTGAGAGGAAATTTTCCCTTTTAATATGGTTAAACATTAACAAATATATATGGTAAAAGCAGACATACTTTCTTGGTTCTCGACAAAACAAATACTAGGATGATTTGCATTTTCTTTTTCTAATTTTGTTTTGCAACTTCCACGAAGGAATTGTATTCTAATTTGCTTAACCCATAGAGAATTCCCATATGGAAAGCTTGCCCGCACATACCCACAAGGGCCACAACTAGCACATGTGTTTACTAGTACTTGGTGAGTTAGAGGGATTTGAGATGAAATTGTTATATTTGCTACTACATCTTGTTGTTTTTGAGCTTTGAGCAAAATACACGATCAAAATGATTTGTCCTAGTCTCACATCACCAAAGCATAGGTGGCAGTCAAGATAGTAGGGTGATCCCAAATATTAGTTGGGACTATGATCCAGCTCCCACATATTAGGGCGATCCCAAACACCATTTTGTTATCTACGTACCATTATCAACTTACTATATGGATAATTGTGCAATTGTTGTGATGAAAGAATTTTTGATGAACTAGCTTGAAATAAAACCACAAAACAAAGAACCTAGATAACATAACATAACATAGCTTAATAAACAAGCATATATACAAGCTTTGAAAAAAAAAAAACTAGGTTAAAGAAAGGTAGAAATTTCATATTTAGAAACCATTCTAGATTTTTTTTTTCTTATAAATAATTAAAAAAAGAAAAAGAAAAACCATGTTCATGATAACCTAGCAAAACAAAGTAGTGTTACAATTACTAGTGTTGACAACATGGAGAACTCGGTAACAATACTCAATGCTCTTACATCCTTTGGCATTGGCTCCGGCGTGCGTTCGATGATCAAAGCATGAAAGAAACCCACAACGAACCCTACGTAAATTAGTAACATATAATAGTATTTTGGTTGGTCTTTAAAGAGGACTGGAACTAGTAACCCGTCCGGAAGAAAAAATAAAAATGAAATAATTAACAGTGCAATGACGCAGATGAAGTAAATGATTGTTCCCATGAAGGGGCTTGAGGAATCAGAATTCGGAAGCTCATCGTTGATTGAAATGGGAAGAATGTTTCCTTGAGGCGACGATCCTGTAAACATTTTGAGAGAGCTGAATATGTCTTACAAGAACCCAAACCTGTATATAAAATCGCAGAGGAAAACAAATGAATATAATTCGCATGGAAATTGAAAATTTTATCTAATAGACAACAAATCCACCAAATGGAGACATATGCATGCACAATAGATTTGCACATAAATAATAATTTGTAATTCTGCCGAATACAATACACTAAAAAATATTGTATCAATTCTCCTAAGCACGCAAGTACAAAAAAAAAAAAAAAAAAAAAAAAAAAAAAAACCAAGCACATAAACTCATTAATATATATATATATATATATTAAAAAAATACCACTTTTCCAGGTTTCCTTAATCCCAACAAAGAAAATTTGTACCCGAAAATATATTTCTATTGCCAAGAACTAAAAACCAAAACCAAAACCAAAATCAGAATTATACACAAAAAATCTATCCAGAAATCGCAGGTTTAAACCAACACTTACAAAGCAAACCAATTACAACAAAGAAAGAAAAAAAAAGAAAGAAAGAAAGAAAAAGATGAACAAATTAAACCTTCAAGTTTCAATAAGAAAAAGAAATACTTACTGGTTAGGGAGAGAGGGAGAGAGAGAGAGATTTGTTTGACTTAGACTAGGGCAGTTGGGCTGGTTATATATGAGTGCGAAGGCGGTTTGTCCTTTCCATGAATCTACTTGTGCACGAAACCAATAACCAAGTAGGACTTGGAGTCCTAAGTCCTAACTCATTCCAACAACACAAAATAAAGAATTTTTGGAATTATATATGTTATACGAATTAACCTCTTCAATGATTTTCACCGCAACTCTATCTTTCAAACTCCCTCTTGCATAAAACACGCGCAATTCTACGACTCTTATGAATACAAAAATAGAAAAAACAATAACAATAATAATAAAATAAACCAAGAAAAAATTCAATAAATAAAAACATATGTATATTTTTTGAGAAACAAACGAATGTGATGAAATCAAAGCAAAGTTGAAAATAATTAGAGGCTTTTCAATAAAGAGAAGAGTAAATTGCAAATTACATACATAAAATTGAATGTTTGAATTTTACACTCTAAAGTTTTAAAATTTGGATTTTATCTCTTGAAGTTTTGGTGCATTAGGATTTTACAATATAACATTTCAAAATTTAGATTTTATCCTTTAAATTTTAGAGATTTTACTCCCTAAAGTTTCAAAGTGATTAGATTTTATATCTAAAGTTTTAAAATTTGGTGGTGTAAAATCCAAGTACCCAAAAATTGTAAAGGATAATATCTAAAATTTGAAACATTAGAGTGTAAAATCCAAATACCCCCAAATTTCAAAAGGTAAAATTCAAATTCTAAAACTTTAAGGTATAAAATCTAAACACTATTAAACTTTGGGAGTGTAATTTGCAATTTACCTATGAGTAAAAGTTCAAGAATGGAAAATGTTAAAATCAGTATAAGTTTTAAAACATAAACTTACAAAATACAAACTGATATAATAATAAATGTGATTTTTGGAGCTTCAACTACCTTGTAACTAAATATTTGAATTGTTTGTCTGTTTTTTGGACTACTTATCATTAGACCGAGAGCCCATCTCAATCTTTTTTGTTTGCCATCTAGGTCCCAGGTGCAGATTTGTTTCAGAAATTTGGATTTTTTTTAAAAAATAATTCGATAATAACAGTCATATTGAGAAGATAAGATTTGAATCTGGTCATTTTCGTTGAAAATTATTTGGAGGTATCAGTTGAGCTAAAATCTTAATCAAAGTGGGTTCTTACATTTTGGCATTAAATATTTTTGGAACGTAATTTTCTTATTTTCTTGTGTCTGATACATATATAACTTCTCGCTATTTTCACATCATCCAATTCCCACTCTGCTACACTGACGCCAACGCCATATTTTCCACCACGCCCAATGTAAATCACATTGCCAAATCATGAAATTTATTGATATAGAAAAAAACTTCAAATTTTTCATTATTTTCTGTGTTGTCGCCCCTAATTTGAGCTAACTTTGTGCATACTTATCATGTCATTTGGTGATATTGCTTGCAATCTTTTTAGGCTAACTATTAATTCTTTAAGTTATTTGGTAAAATTCTTTGGATGCACAAAAATGGAGAAACTGGAGCCAATATGAATACGAACTTGGTTTGTTGCAGACTCATAATCTAGAAAGCACATACATTTTTAGAATGGGCTGCGACTGCGTGTCCTTGTTGGACATGAACACGCCACAAGCACTTTCGCATGCAATGTCCCAAAAGTGTCCAGCCAAAAAAAAAAAAAAAATATATATATATATATATATATTTAATTTGGGAATTAATTATAAGATTTTGTTATTAATAAAAGATGGTGTAATTGTATTCTAAATATTTTTTAATAGCTATGGAGTTGTTTTATTATTCACTAATGCTTTTAAATTAAAATCTATTTAAAATATATGAAAAATAAAATTTTAATAATATATTAAATAAATAAAAATATCCTCACTATGTTGTATTTTAATTTTTTAAATTTACTGTATTACTGTATCGAACCAACACTCAAGTCTATGTCCGTGCTTCTTAGCTCATCATAATTGTGAAAGCATTGGAATTTTGGATGAGCTACGAATAGCTCTTGTAGATTGGCATGGATGCACCATATATTTGCAATTGTCTCATTTGCCATTCCAGTTCAAAATCACAGCCAAATCCCAACACCACACACCACCAAAACTCCATTTTAACCCACAGTAGCAAACTTCGACAATCAAAAGCCACAAAAGAAACAAAACCAAAGAAAAAAAAAATCATCAAATCTGGTCAAATCGTTGTGGTGAGGCGACTGGGTTCGATTGGCGCGGCATGGTGCGACTCGTGGGTTCGTGGTGCGACTCGCGGCGTGGTGCTACTCGCTAGGTCTCGCCGGCGCAATGTGTTCGTGGGTTTGTGGCAATGGGTCTGGGTTTGGGTCTGGGTCGAAGGTGATGCGTCTGGGTCGAAAGTCGAAGGCTCTAGGTTCATGGGTTCGTGGGTTGAAGGTCGCCGGCGATGGGCTCTGGGCTTGGAGCGGCGGTTCGTGCTCTCTCTCTCTCTCTCTTCGTGCTCTCTTTTTCTCTGTTTTCCGGAAAAAAGGATATTTGAAGTGAAAATAAAAATGAAAATTCTTTTCACCCTTGACTCACGGTCAATTGAAAATGATTTTCAGACAATTGATTTTCCATACGCAACCAAACTCCCAAAATTACAAAAAAAACATTTCCAAAAGTGGTTTTCACCCAAAACAAATGCAACCTAAATTGTTTCAAGCAATCAAGCAAGATTCTCTCTGAGCAAGTACATTTTATTTTATGTTTTCCTAAATGAATAATAGCAGTACACTTTTTTTTTTTGGTCATCAGATAGATTTAAAAAATAATATTAAAAAAAATAAAAATAAATAAACCCTACTCAAATGACATACTTTCCTTCACCCTGTACGAGAAAGGTGAAATTTGGGGTTGCAAATGTAATTACCAATAAAGAGTAGTGTATTTCTTCATCCATATCCTAACTTCATGTTCTGCTAAATGAGGAGGATACCTGAAACCCCAGTAAATTGTGGCGTACAAGAGTATTGATAAAGCTGATATCATGGAAGCCATGGCATAAACCCTGCAAAATCTTTCAACTCTTGGCTTGTGTTGGATCAACAACACACTAAAGGCACCGTTTAACGAGATCATTATGGAGATTAGGAAGGCATGATATGCAATTGGTCTGTCCTTGAAGACCAAAATTGGAACTAGACTTTCATCCACTCGTTCGTGAGGAAGAAGCATAAACATGGTGCCCATGGTGCAAGAAGTATATGTGATAAACATGATGGGAAAATATGGAAGAAGTTTTGCTACCAAATACTTCATTTCAAAGAAAAATACACCAAGTTCTTTAAGGATGGCAGACTCCCCTTTTTTTTTTTTTTTTTTTTTTTTTTTTTTTTTTCAGATTGGGAAGTAATATCAAACATTTTGAGGCTGCTGGGTTTTATAAACAATCCTAACCTTAGGATTTTCCTTAGAAAATTTCATCCAAATTAAAGCTATAAGTCAAGTCTGAAAGCATTACCCAGAAACTTGCATGATACTTTCCTGCACATCTAGAGAGGAATTTCTTTATATACCTTACTTGCGAAGGCATGGCAGGAAGGGCAACCTTAATTGCGAAGAAATTTACCTTCCTTGTCTTGTTTCTTAATTAGTATGTCATATTCTCCGGAGTTCACATTACATTAATACAACGAAACTACTGCAAAACTTTAAACTTCACCTAAAATTTATATATTGGAGTCATTCCGCGTGAAGATGGTCTAATATTTCACATGGAAATTCTTATTCGAACACACCTCTCGTTGTACACTTTATTTTAAATTTAAAATGGTCATTTCGATTGTAATTTACATGAAAATTAAGCAAATATAAATAAAATAAAGTGACATATTATTTCACTTTCTGTCCATGAGACACTTTAAAAATTACATAAACTAATAGTATAATATGGATGAAATAGTGTTTCTAGGATTTTTTTTTTAGGGGTTCAATAAAAGGATGTATCTTAGTCAAGAGATAAATCTTGCAATTTACCTATGCTTTCTTTTTACAAAGCTTGTAGTTTACATGAGAATAAAAGATAAATTATAAGTTTTTTTTGGCATATTGTTTCTTAATACAATGAATATAATAATTAGTGTTGCCAAAATTAAATCTTGAAAATCATATATTGTATTCTAAAAAGAATAAACATATTGATTATTGTTGTTAAGTGAATTTTAATTATTAATTCTAAGAATACTTTTATTTATAAGTTTATGTCTATACTTTTTTACGATTATTTTATTTAACAATTCAACTCAAATTTGATAACTATTAGTCATTGTAATTGTATTAAGAAATTTTTTGTTGCGTTAACATTTACCTATTTTTTCATTCAATTACTTCTCTATCACACGCCCCTTGTATAATTTTCTTTTTTTAGAATCACCTTCTATGTAATTGTTTAATTATTTTTAGTGTTAGCATTTGCTACCCACTGATTGGCTCATGCCCCTAGTCTCCACTCAACAAATAGCAAATAAAAAGCACATTCAAGTTTAGTCACTCTACTCACATATTCAGTTAAAAGTATAAATTAATTGAAAAATATTATGTACACAATATTTTCACAATAAATCTTATGTAGTAAGTTATTATTAGCTATAATTTGAAACTATTATTGAAATTACTTTTTTTTATTTATTATTAAAACAGTAACAAACTGCTATCTAGGATTTATTATAAAAATTTTGTGAAAATGTTGTGTAGAAAGCATTTTTCAATTTAATTATAACAATGAAGGGGTTCGGTAATATATGACTTTAGCCTGAATTTCTGGGGAAAGACATGCCCAAAAAAAAAAAAAAAAAATGCTATCCACCTGGTTCTTTCACTAACAATTTCTCTGTTGCGGACAAATAACATTCTATATCTCGCTTTGTTGCCGTAGTAATAAATATCTCTGGTCCATGTATATGTATAGATCCAATATGGGACACTCAAATTTAAGTATACAACCTTTCCAATTCTCCTAGTTTTTTGGGCCGTGAGTCCTGCCTTTTTTTTCATCCTCCAAAAAACCCAGATATGATCTCCAGGACCAACTAATTTCTCTCTGCCTTATTCATGACTTGGCGAGACAAACAACCCATGGCTACTGAGCGTGCAGATGCAATCAGACCTCTCTGAACCAAACCCACCATTGCTTCTGGGTGGCAAAGGTGAAGAAGGTGGAGATAGGAACCTGGGACCAGAGAAGATTCTTCGCGGTCTGGTATAATCATGCTTTTAATTCATGGGATCAGTTTCAACCAGTTTAGCTTCAGGGAGTATGATATATTCCAGTGTCTGGAAGGGAACTTTGAGCTGCACTTAAGAGTTGTTGTACTTGGCAGTGACGATAAAGGCAGAGGCGGTGAGACTTTTCATTACAAAGAGAATATTGGAGCAAAGGGGGAGGCAATGGCGAAGAAGAAGATGGACCCAAAAAGATTTGTTGAGTCATGCTTCAAGTTATTCTCAATGATCTTCACTGATGTACTTATTTACCAACATCCACAGCAGTTGTCATCTTATTCTAAAGATCGGCTTTTACAAGCTACTAATTGCTGTGTTGATGCCAAAAGAGAGAGTGATGGTGGAGAGGAAGATGAAAGTAGAGGTGGAAGTGCAAGTGTAGAGAGAGATGAAGGTGGAGGAGGAGAAGAAAAAGGCAAAGGTGGAGGAGCAGCGGAGGTAGCAGGAGGTGGAGGCGGAGACTAATGTTTGGTTTTATGCTTCAAGATTCAGAAGCTCCTGCTCAAATCTTCTTTTCCAAATGCTAAAAGTTTTTATTTTGAACCCCGAGAAAGACATATTTGATTTTATCTCACTATGTATAGTGTATAGAAAAAGATATGGCTAAAAAAATCGTTTATAATCAATTATAAATGATTTTAGTATAGTGAAAGAACATAGAGCATAACTTAATTTATGAAATAAAACATTTTTCAGTTGTAAATGTGGTTTTTTTTTTTTTTTTTTTTGGTTCTACTTTTGAATTTTATTATATTTAACTTGGTTCCTCAGAAAAAATCTTAAATCCGCCACTGCATGTGAGGATACATTTATTGTAGATATAACCTTTAATAATATCATTTTAACCAAAACTTTTGGAATTCAATAACAGTTGAATCTTTGTAAATCAAATAATAATATTGTCCAATCACATGGGTTTAATTATATTTAGCAACAGAAAATCACAGTGCTGTATTAGGAGCAATCAATAGTCCATGCACAGAGTATAGGTGCCCTAACATTCTTCTTTTCTTTTTATTATTTATTTTTAATAATGTGATATTTAGTATTTACAATGAGAGATATTTGAATTTTCAATGTCTTTCTTGGAAACATTACGGTTGAAGATACTAAAAGATGTTAATTAGTTCAACTACAAGGCTCATGACAATTTACATGATTTACTTGAATCTTTGATAAAAACATAACGTTCTAATTAGGTTATAAGAGGCAATAAGAAAGAGTATAACCTAGGGTGGCTAGACTAAACATCGTATCCCAGTATCCTTCCCCATGAATACACATCTCATCTTATTCATAATAAATTTGATAATGAAATCGAGAAGCTCCTTCCTTGAAAGTGTACGGCATTTTGAAGTGATAGTCCCCCTAGAAATTGACATAATCATTTTCATGTTAGAGTAGTACTACATGCACAATAGTTTAACAACAAAACTTAGATGATAAATTGTTATTGATTCTCATCATTTGGTTCTGGCATTGACATCAAATGGTTACCTAACAAAGGATGATGACTCTAGGAGATTTCGGGTTTGTTTTCACAACGGAAAGAAAATGAATATTGATCCGTCTAGTGTGATACCATTGGCTAAAAGTCAGAATTAATGAGTTGACTGCAAATCCATCAATATACATACATATATATATATATATATATAAGGAAAATGTCAAATTAAAAGCCCAACATTGGTTCAAGATCACTAAGGTTCTATTTGATAAAGACTGAAATATAACTCCATGATTTTCTCCAATCATGATTCTCTACTTCTTGAATTAATTAAGCCATAAATTCTAGCTCCTCCATGATTTTTCAGATTTAGACATAACTCCTTGATTATCAATATACAGAATGGATATATTAGAATGAAGAAAAATCTTAAATCATGTAAATAAAAAGCTTAATAGTTGAATTAACTTTTTTTTTCTTCACTTTTTTATTCTATTTTATAGCTTTTATTTTTTTTTTTCCTTTTTATCTTTTGTTGCCATAGATTCCTAGCTAGATTATCTTAATTTTCCTAGTGTATAAATTCTAGATGATGTTAATATATATATATATATATATATATATATATATATATATATATATATTCACACAATCTCAATCTTCTAAGGAGAAAGAAAGAGGATAGACTAAGTTCGGAGTTTAAAAAAAAAAAAAAAAAAAAAAAAAAAGAAGAAGAAGAAGAAGAAGAAACTACTTGATTCCCGATGAAAAGGAATTATACTTCTTCTCCACTCATTGGATAAAAAATATCCAATATTCTAATCATGCACTCTACTTTAATTTTGAAGATTATAAATTGTGGTTAAGATTTTCTAAACATATATTGAGCAATTCAACTAAAAAGAAGTTTTTCAAAAAAAAAAAAAAAGAACTACGAAACTGAAAGATCCCAGCCCTAAAGACATTTTTATAGTTTAATTGTTTCTCCATATCTTGATTCCCAAAGAAAAGGAATTATACTTCTTCTCCACTCATTGGATAACAAATATCCAATATTCCAATCATGTACTCTACTTTAATTTTGAAGATTATGAATTGTGGTTAAGATTTTCTAAACATGTATTGAGCAATTCAACTACAAAGAAGTTTTTCAAAAAAAAAAAAAAAATTACACAACTACGAAACCGAAAGATCCCAGCCCTAAAGACATTTTTATAGTTCAATTGTTTCTCTATACCGTATGAAATCTATTTCATCAGTTATCTTCAACCTCGGTCGTCCCCTTTTTTCTTCCTCTCTTAGCCTCATGTGTAGAACTATAGGTTATATATATATATATATATATAAAAGTAATTGTTTTGTTTTATCTGCTAATTTAGTTACTTTATTTATTTTTTTGAGAATCTGCTAATTTATTTACTTAGAATTCAACCTACTAATTTTTTTGTTTTTACACTATGGTTATAGAAGACCCATATTTTCTTTCTTTAAAAAAAAAAAAAAATACTTTTGACTAAGGGATAAGATTTAATAATAATCACATTTTTTTCCCCTCTAGTTGCATGATTTAACAATAATTCAAAACAAATTTAAAGTCTATTCAAACTAAAAAGTCTATTATAAAAAAAACTTCTAAACATAGATACCACACAACCCATGCCTTTTTTTTTTCTTTTTTTTTTTTTTTTTTTTCCATCAAGTTGTATCTTATTAAATTAATATTTTATTAGAATATATTAAGTTACAAAACTCTTGACTAAGGGATAAGATTTAACAATATTATAATTTAGATAAAAATTTATCATCTAAGATTTAGAAATTTAAATTCTACTCCAAATAAAAGTCTGTTATCAAAATTTATATATATTCAGCCATGGTTTTTCAATACAATCCCTCTTAAATAATAATTTATCTCTATAATTAAATCTCACACAATACATCCCACTTGTTGGATTTCTTTTTCAAAATGCAATGTACTCTTATGTTTTAATTTAATAAATTCATCTTATTTATTGTTCGCTACTTCTGAATTTGTATGTAGGATATTATACTAAAGAAAGTTTACTATAAAGAAACAAAATAATGGACACCCATTTAAGTTTTTGGTTCTCCTATGTAAGTTTTTATTTATTTTTTTATATTCTTAATTTTTGAACTCTTTTGTGTATGTTTTGATTTTTGGCTTTGGTTATTGTATTTGAATTATAAGTGTGTTGTTTTTTTCAATTAGACTGTTTCTAAGAAAAAATTGGTATTAGTAAACTATTTTGTTTATTATTATTATTTATGCGGGTCAGGACATAAATTATTAAACATAACCGAAATAGGAATAATCAAACTCATTTCATATCTCATATTAAAAAATTAACACAAAACAAATTTAATTTAAAATATAAAAATAGATAAATACTTATAGACTTCAAATTCTAAACAATCAGAACTTAAAAGTAGTTTTTTTATTAAAATTATTTACTTATTTTATTTATTATTATTATTATTATTTATTTCATAATTTTATTTTATTTATTTTAAAAATTTTGAGTTTATATCTAAATTTTCATCAAGTCAAAGCATCGCACAGAAATAATCAGGAATAATACTAGTATAATACGAAACATGTGCAGGCGGCTTGTTTTTATTGCTCTATACTTCAGAGAGTTTCTTAAAAGGCAAACCTGGAACATTATTCGTTGGGCGTGAACAACAAAGTCTACTGCATTGAATATTGTGATAAACGGACAATACGTACAATCGAATTACATAGGAAGAATACAAATATAATTTTTTTTTTTATTCATGATGATGTACATGATGTAATTTACAAATCATATGAGGCAGAAATTTGTAACATAAATTTACTGTCGCTTAAACATAGGAGAACTAGCATATTCTGATTCTGCAATTACACACATCTCAGCTTCATGACGACCCTCAACCATGTCTCCCAAGCCCATGGCAGTGCTGAAAGAGAAGTTCATGGCGAAGACGAAGTTGGAGACGGAAATGAAGGCAGAGACCAAGACGACTTGGAGGGGGGAAGAGGAGAAAACAATCCCAGACAGCTTGACGGAGATGTCCATAACAATTTTTGCGCAAACAACAGCTGCTATAATTGCACTTCAATTCAGTGGGAATCGGTGTCCTATCCTGATTGCTGTTGTGCTTTGCAACATAGCAGACTACATTTGTTGCTCGTCTGCTATTGTCCAAATTAGACAACTTTGTCCCTAACGAACCAAACCTCATTACTTTTACTCTCTCTCTCTCTCTCTCTCTCTCTCTCTCTCTCCAAACCTTAGCCATGGCGAAACCATTGAGCTTGGTCACCGGCATTAATATAACACCACCACGCAAGGGTTTTCCTGATTCCCACCGCAAGTTTGACGCCATTAGCGTCGTCAACAGACTCTCGTCCCTCTCTCTCTCATATCGAAACTCACACAGTGGTTGTGGTGATCGAAGCCGATCTTGTGATATATATATATATATATATATTTTTTTTTTGTGTTGTTGTTTCTCTTATGAGGTTGACAACTGGAGTTGTGTTGATCATCTGTGTTGTTCGGCTGGGATTTTTGCTAGTATTTTTGAGTTTTTGTTGGGACTTTCATGAGATTTCATTGGGAATTTACAAAGGTATTTATGTGTGTTGTTTGCCTTGGAATTTTGCTCGTTTTTGGTTTCTATTGGTTTTGAATTTTTTTTTTTTGGTAACGTTTTCAAAGGGACCTTCAACGAAATTTTATACCATTTTTTATGGATTCAGAGAGGGTTGGGTATTTTTGAGTTGTTATTGTGCTAATTTTTCTAGTATTTTGGGATTATTTGTAACAGGAATTCATTGAGTTTTTTCGGTTGGAGAGAGAGAGAGAGAGAGAGAGAGAGAGAGTTTATGGATTCAGAGAGGGTTGGGTATTTTTGAGTTGTTATTGTGCTGATTTTTCTAGTATTTTGGGATTATTTGTAACGGGAATTCATGGAGGTTTTTTGGTTGGAGAGAGTGTAAGGACCTTTTTTGTGTTATGCTTTGGGCTGGGCTGCCTCCTGCGGTGATGGGCTCAGGTATCTGAGTAGGAGAGTTAAGACCGGCCCAACTGCAACTCACTTTAGGTCGGTTTGTGCACAAACTTGGCATCGTCTGCCAGGAGAGTACTTATGGCAGGCAGAGCTATTTTGTTAATAAGTCACGGCAGGAAAATATAATGACAAAAGAAAAACAGGATATAATGATCTTTCCTTGATGGAAAAATAACCAAGTAATCTCTCTCCCTTTTTTTTTTTTTTTTTTTTTTTTTTTTTAAATATATGACAATCACAGTAATAACAACGGCTTTACAAAAGAAGTGAAAGATTAGATGACAATATGAAATAATATCAAATTAAGTTTGAGTCCGTAGTGGCAAAGACCAAAGAGGAAGAACGCTTCCTCTCAATGAAACTAATCTCCCAGGAAAACATCTTGCCGTGGGGATTAATGACTTTGAGGGAATTGGACCTAAATGATTAGTGCTCAAAGAAATCACTATTGTTCAATCGCCTTCAAGGAAGTAGGATTTTGAGGGGGAGAGAAGGGAACCGACCTACTGGTGCATGCCCATTATCCTTTTTCTCTTTGTTTTCCGTTTTCTCTCTCATCTTTTCTTCTTTCTTCTCTTTTTCTTTTGTTTTCCTTTTACTTTTGTGATACCTCTGTTTTTCGATCCCTTTTACAGGGCACGACAAGGTTCTTTTTATAGGGCTTGCCATGACCGAATTTTACCACTTTACCCCCTTAACTGCCTTTGTTTGGTATGGGTGTACTTGCCAACCACCCAGAGGCTCGTCTGTGCCACTTACCCTTACCAAACAAAGGCAGGTTTGTGTTGTTTGTTAGTCCGTCATGGCATCCTCTCCTGCTATGGCATAAATGTTTTTTTCTCTCTCTCCATGGCATGCACCCAACGGTTCGCTCCCTCAACGTTGCCTTTTTTGGGCGGTCTGTCATCCCAGCAGGACGTACCTTCCAAAAAGGCTTGGGCAGGAACCGCAAAATAGATCTTTTCCCCTCTCCCCACCACCAAACCACACTTCCCTTACCTCTTACCTCTGACCCACGGCCCCACCACGTCCCATATTGGCTGGGTACAGGCTGGTGGTGCTTGGGATTTGTGCATGCCTTCCTGTTATGTATGTTCAAAATCTGCCTGCTACTCATACGTTTGCCACGACCTGGAGCTTTGTTCTTACAGTCTGCCGTGCTTCTTTGTTCTTTTACATGGGTCGTTTGCATAATTCACTATTCCCTCGTTGGGCTTCACTTGGTACTGGGCTTCTTATTTCTTTTAGCCCACTTCTTAATTACCTTGGCTTCCCACTGCATTACTTGGCATTTCCTGCCGTGGCGATTTGCTCCTGCTGGGCATCTTTTCAAGCCTGCCGTTCCATTCTTTCCCCTGGTGGCTTAATATGGCCACTAGTGTTCTTTCTTATGGGCTCTAGTGTCCCTTTTGTTTTGGGTTTGCAGCCCATTTACTTCCTTCGGACTTCCTCGACCCACTTACTAACTCTACATTCCCTTGGGCTTTTACTAACTTGATTGGGCTTCTCCAGCCCAATTTTCTTACTCTCATCTTTGGGGTTCATGGACTTACCATTAACCTCTACTTTCTTTGTTTACATTGCATTAGGCCTGCCGCGGTTCATTCTTACTTTTTCATACCATATGCTGCCCATGGGTGCCATTTCTCTTTTTTTTGGGTCCTTTGGGCCCATTTGCTTCCTCAAGACCCATTTGTTCATGTTATGGGCCTGTGATCCATTATTCCTACCGCTTAAGTCTAATGGTTTTCTCTCATGCTTGCTATTTTTATTTGTTGCTTGTATTTCTGGATTAGGCCTTTTTTCATGTTTTACAAAAATGACCTGAGAGAGAGAGAGAGAGAGAGAGAGAGAGAGAGAGAGAGAGAGAGAGAGAGAGAGAGAGAGAGAGAGAGAGAGAGAGAGAGAGAGAGAGAGAGAGAGAGAGAGAGAGAGAGAGACGAGAGAAGAGAGAATCACTAACGGTGTTTGTATTTTTAGGAACAAAAGTTATCTTTGAAGACCAAATTGGTAGGTTTTAAAATGTTTTGGACGTAGTTAATATTATCACAAACGTCAAAGTAGGTTTATGAAATTTACATTTTTTTTACCTTTTCAAAGTACAAGTATACTTTAACACACTTTTAGCAAAAAGTTTTTAACAAAAAATTAAATAATTTGTTCACAAATAGACACTAAGGTGCACCTTATTAAAGCTTAATCTAACAATATTAGATTGAAGTTTTAAACCCAACAATTATACTCTAGCATTCATTTTTTTTATATCCATTTTTTCAAATTCACTTGCGTGCTTAAAATTTAAATGTTTTTTATTTATTTTTATAAATGTGGACATTCTTGCTTTAACTGTGGATACTTATATAAATTAAATAGTGGATTTAAATGAGAGTAAGAGGAAATTTTCCCTTTTAATATGGTTTATATATATATATATATATATATATATATATATATATGTGGTGCAAGCAGGCATGCTTTCCTGGTTCTCCACAAAACAGATACTACGATAATTTGTATGAGTTGTATTCCGATTATTGCTTAACAAGTAGAGAATTTCCATATGAAAAGCTTGCCCGCGCGTACCCACAACTAGCATATAGGTGTTTACTTGGTGAGTTAGAGGGATTTGAGATGAAATTGCTACAGTTGCTGGTTGTGGGGGCCTTTTTTATGTGCGTTGGGCTAGGATGCCTTCCGCGGTAGTAGGCTCGAGTGTTCTGAGTAAGGGAGTTGAGACCGGTCCAACTGGAACTCAACTTGGGCCGACTTGTGCGCAAACGTTGAGTCCAAGTCTAAGGGAAGATGATGCGAAGTGGGCTTATCCCTTGTTTCTGCCGCAAGAACTTTTCTACAGTTTCTGTCGCAAGATTGACTTTTTTGCTGCAGAATGAACTATTCTTCGGTTTCTGCCAAGGTCTAACTTTTCTACTATGCAGCAAAACTTTCTGCCGTGCAGTAAAACCGACTGCCGTGCAATAAAAGTTTCTACTATGCAATGAAGCTGCCTGCTGTGTGATAAAACTTTCTACTGTGTAGTAAAGCTTCTTGCCGTGCTTTAAAACTTCCTACTGTAAAGCTTTGTGCAATAGAGCTGTTTGCTGTGCATTAAAGCTGTCTGCTGTGCTTTAAAGCCATCTGCCGTGCTTTAAAGCTTTCTACAACGTGAATTACCACTCTTCGTTTTTACTGCAGAAACACCTTTTTACTTCCTGCACATAAACAAATCTAAAACCTAAAGAAAATACCCATCAAACAAATATTAGTTTAAATGGGTTAGCATATTCTCAAATATATACATACATATATGAATATATATACTTATACGTATTCACATATACATATATAAAATATATTTTTCCAGAACATGAGAAATAATGTATATGTATATATATACTTATGGCAGGATAATGATTAGCTTGTGTCAACAGTAAAATACGTAACAACAAATAAAGAAGAAAGCTTCGGTAGGAAATGGTTTAGCTTGTATAATAATTAACACAGTAAATATAATAAAAAGGTACTACAGCAGAATAAATAATACAGCAAGTAAAGACACCACTGATGCGGTAGACTTGATAAAAAACGTGTTACAGCAGGATGACTAAATACGGCAAATATAAGTTATAATGAGAGAAAACAAATATATTTGCAATCAAAATTAAGTAATAAATCTGCCCATAGAATAAGTAAATCAAGAAGAAACCCAAATTCCTACTTCAACAACCTTACCATGGGATCCTGCCATAAAAGTTGTTCATTTTGGAGAATAGGCCTAAATGGCTACTAGCTATTACTTTTGGAGATTTCAAAGAGTCGGTTTGCTAAGAGGGAGGGAAAAGATGGTCTATTGATGCATGCCCCTATTCCTGCCGCGTTTTCTCTCTTCTTTTTCTTTCTTTCTTTCTTTCTTTTTCTCCCTTCTGAGTGTTTTTCTTCTTCCCCTGTTTTTCACTCATTCCCTTGTTTTTTCCTCCACTTCGATCCCTCTTCTGATCCCCTTTTTTTTGCCGTGATTACCTTCTTTTTATAGTGAGCTAATTCAATGGGATTTCTCCCTTTTACCCTTAGGGCTTCACAAACTGTTTTTGGTTTGTTGTGGGCATCTTTTCAAGATTACCCACTCACCCATTGGTTGCCCCAACTACTGCCATCTACTTAGAACATGTTTGTTGCATGACAAAATTCTCTTTTGTTTGTTCCTGCCGTATACCTCTACCTCACTACCTAGCTCTATGGCATGCATCGGTGGTCCCAACCATTTATTACTTCTTTTGGGTAAAATACCATCCCAGCAAGATATATTCCCAAAAGAAGTTATGGCAGGAAACCAAATATAGACCCCCTTTTCCCCCCACCACCAAACCACGCCCTCTGAATCTCTTTGACCGTGGACCCACTTCCCTTGTATTGGCTGGGTACAAGTTGGTGGTGCCCCGGCCCTTTTGTGCTTGCTCCACTATCTTTTGTTTTTGTCTCCCACACCATTCCTGCCGTAGCAGATTATTTCTGTTTCGTCTGTTACATGTTTGTCTTATTTCTTCACACGTTTCCTGCTGCATTTGTCATTTCCTTTAGTTTAACTCTTCCTTCACACAATTCCGACTGCTAACACTTCCTGCTACTCCTTGTTTCTTTTCATCGTTCTTCTTCATATCAGTTTTCATGCCTATCTTTTTTTATATATACAAAATGATTTGGGCCTTTGTGGGCCAAATAATGTTGACTAGATCAAAAGGGCATTGGGCCCAATTTATTTTCATCTGCCGAAGCTATCCTGCTAGAGAACTGTATTCTGCGGCAGACTTGTATTTTGTTGCAGATTTGCGTTTTGCTGTAGATTGCTTTCACTTGCACTTTTTTCTTTGGACCCTTCTTGTTCTTTGGTCTTCTTGGTGGGCCTTTGGGCCTTGCTCTTTATTGGGCTTTCTTCCTCATAAGCCTTTGGGTACAGATTTGTAAAAATGAGCATCAACACTGGTACATCAAGTTGTTGAGCTTTGGGCAAAATGCAAGATTTATCAAAATGATTTTTCTAAGTCTCACATTACCCTAGTCTCACATCACCAAGGAATAGGTGGAAGTCAAGATAGGAAGGCAATCCCAAATATTAATTGTGACTATGATCCAGCTCCACATATATGGCAAGGTGATCCCAAACATCATTTTATTTTCTACCATTATTAACTGCTATATGGATAATTATGAAATTGTTGTGATGAAAGAGTTTTTGATGATATTGAAATGAAACCACAAAACAAAGAACCCACATAAGCATATATGCAAGCTTAATTAAAATAAAATAAAATAAAATAAACTAGGTTAAAAGAAGGACGAAATGCCATATATAGAAACCATTCTAAGATTTTTTGTTTCTTCTAATAATTAAATAAAGAAAAAAGAAAAACCAAAATGTTCATGATTCTCATCGTTATTATTTGAACATTGAACAGGGGCCTAAAACCTAGCAAAAAGAGCTGCAACACACAGGAGTGTTACAATTACTAGTGCTAACAACATGGAGGCCTCGGCAACAATCCTCAATGCTTTTACAGCCTTTGGCATTGGCTCGTGCATGTGTTCGATGATCAGGGCACCAAAGGCACCCACACCCGCGAACCCTATGAAAATTAGTAACACATGATAGTATGTTGGTTGGTCTTTGAAGAGGACTGGAACTAGTAACCTGTCCACATTTTCTTGTGGAAGAAAAAATAAAATTAACAGTGCAATGACGCAGATGAAGAAAATGATTGTTCCCATGATGGGGCGTGAGGAATCGGAATTTGGAAGCTCATTGTTGATTGAAATAGAAAGAAGTTTTTCTTGAGGCGATGGTCCTGTAGAAACTGAATTCATCATTGATCAAGTCGTAAATATTTTGAGAGAGCTGAATATGTCTTACAAGAACCCAAACCTGTATATAAAGCCGCAGCAGAAACAAATGAATATGGCAGCACAATATGGCAGAACACAAATTAAACAACAAATCCACCAAATGGAGACCTATGGCAGCACAATATATTTGCGCATAAATAATAATAATAATAATTCTACCAAATTCAATCCACTGAAAAATATTGTATCAATTCTCTTATTGTTTCTCCTAAGCGCGCAAGTAAAATAAAAAAATTAAAAAAAAGCACAAAAACTTATAAATAAATCCAACTTTTCCTTAATCTCCCAACAAAGAAAATTTGAACCAGAAAATATATTTCCATTGCCAAGAACTAAAACCCAAAACCAAAATCGATCACTATTATATAAAGAAAATCGAGCAAGAAATCGCAAATTCAAGTAAACTTACAAAGCCACTATTGTATACTTAAACCCAAAACCAAAACCACTATTGTACACTTACAAAGCAAACCAATTACCACAAAACAAAAGGAAAAGGAAAGAAACAGATGGACAAATTAAACTTTCAAGTTTCATAAAGAAAAGAAACACTTACTCGTACCTTCAAGTTTCATAAAGAAAAAGAAACACTTACTGGTTAGGGACACAGAGATTTGTATGACTTAGAGACTAGGGCTGGCTATATAGGAGTGCAAAGTCGGTTTGTCCTTCCATGAATCTACTTGTGCACAAAACCAATAACCAAGTAGGACTCGGCGTCCTTACTCATTCCAAAAACCCAAATAAAGAATTTTTGAAATTTTATATGTAATACTAATTAATTAACCTCTTCAATGATTTTCACAGCAACTCTATCTTTTAAATCAGTAATGGTTCTAGGAATTTTTTTTAGGGTAATCATTAAAAAACTTAAATTATACAAAATCTAATAAAAATAAAGCTGCATATATTGACACACACACATACACACACACACCAAAAAAAAAAACCCCACATGATAGTCTCATTATCAATGTTGCAAATTATATCTCTCTTCAAAAGTTTAGTTAAATAAAATTTTTCTTTGACTTTCATTTTTATTTTTAAGGACCTAATATATTGTTAAGGAGACTAAAGTTTTAAAAAAAAATTGGTTACAAACTTAGTTGTAGCTTAAATCTACAACTCTCACTAAACAAATTATCATTGTTATATATTTTGAAAAACTAACCATTAATTTGTATATTCTCTATGTTTTTAAAACACATGCTTTTCATGCCAATTGAATGATATTTACCATTCAATCTGTAAACTTATTTTTTATATATAATTTTAGACTACAAAAACTCGAAATTTAAACATTTGATAGATGATATAATTATTGATTTTTAATCTTGTTGAAATTTTGTAAGTATGAAGAATATAAGAATGAAATGTAATTAAATGGTGAATTTATTAAAATTCTTCACATCCATTAAAAAAAATATTAAATGGAGTTGTAACGTTAGTCTACAACCAAGCTTGTTACCAAATTTTGTCCAAAGTTTAATTATGTTGGGCCTACAAAAATTAGGGTGGTCACAAATTTTTTTTTTTTTAAGATAAAGAAATCATAAATTTTTAAAATTTATACACAATAATTATTTTTTTTCCAAGTCAAGATGGTCCTATGACCACCCTATACTCTGAAGAACCACCCCTATTTCAAACTCCCTCTTGGATAAAACACGGGCAATTCCATGAATTTTAAGAATCCACAAACAGAACCAAAAAAAAAAAAAAAAAAATCAACCAAGAATAAAAATCATCAAGAAAAAACATTTCTTCTTGGGCTTTGTTTTGCATTTAAGCTATTATTTAATGACTAGACTTCTAGCTACTTCTTTAATTCTTTTTAAGTCTTTTATCTTTTTGTTTTCCACTTTTAAATTTCATGGAAAGTTGACCATTCTCCATTCAAACAGGCTTAAGAATCAAGGCATTGGCTTAGTTTAATTTGTGCCTAAGGCATGGACTTAATTTAGAAGTAGGCTTCATAATATACATATATAATTTATTTTTATAAAATTACGTTTTTGTTACCTAAATATTTTCTTATTTTAGTCAAATTTTCTATTATTTCTAATTTAATATATTTATTTATTGATTAAATAATTATTAAATTAATTATAACATATCACGATTCGACCTCAGTTCAACTTTGATTACGTTTCTTCTTGGGCTTTGTTTTGCATTTAAGCTATTATTTAATGACAAGACTTCTAGCTACTTCTCGAATTCTTTTTAAGTCTTTTATCTTTCTGTTTTCCACTTTTAAATTTCATGGAAAGTTGACCGTTCTCCGTTCAAATGGACTTAAGAATCAAAGCATTAGCTTAGTTTAATTTGTGCCTAAGTCATGGGCTTAATTTAGAAGTAGGTTCATAATATATATATATATATATATAAAATTTATTTTTATAAAAATACATTTTTGGTACCTAAATATTTTCTTATTTTAGTCCAATTTTCTATTATTTTTAATTTAATATATATATATATATATTAAATAATTATTAAATTAATTATGACATTATTACGGTTTGACCTCGGTTCAACTTCAATTCGACCTTAAAAATTTATCTATTAAACAACAAATCCACCAAATGGAGACCTATGCCAGCACAATATATTTGTGCATAAATAATAATAATTCTGTCCAGAAAAAGAAACACTTACTAGTTAGGGACAAAGAGATTTGTATGACTTAGGCTTCGCTTGGGAGTTCATAAGGAAATGGAATGGAATGGAATGAAATGAGATAATCATAAGAGAATAGAAAGGAATGGAATGGAATGTATTTAAATAAGGGAAAGGAATGGAAAAGAATGGAATGGAATGAAATTAAGTAACCTTGTTTGGATGTTTTAAAATAAAAGAATGGAAAGGAATGAAAATGAATGGAATGTAAGTAATCCTGTTTGGGAGCAACATGGAGGGAATGGAATTGAATCATTTTATGAAAATATTACTATTAAACCCCTATTTTAAAATAAAGGGTTAAATATATAGGGATATTTTGAGAGTTTTAGTAAAAAAAATCATTAAATCTAATTCAATTCCATCCCATTTCTCCTAATTTCGAGGGGAATGAAAATTTGAGATTTTAAGAGAATAAAAAGGAATGAGTGTTCCATCCTACCCATTCTATTCCCTCACACTTAAACTCTCAAACAAGGGAATGGACTTTCCATTCCCTCTATTAAAACTTCCAAACAAGAGAAGGGAAGAATATTCTAAAATTATTCATTTTATTCATTTTCATTTCATTTCATGCCCTCCTCCCAAGCAGAGCCTTAGAGACTAGGGCTGGCTATATAGGAGTGCAAATTCGGTTTGTCCTTCCATGAATCTAGTTGTGCACGAAACCAATAACCAAGTAGGACTCGGAGTCCTAACTCATTCCAAAAACCCAAAATAAATAATTTTTGGAATTTTATACGTAATACTAATTAACCTCTTCAATGATTTTCACTACTACAACTCTATCTTCTAAATCAATGGTGGCTCTAGGAATTTTTTTAGGGTAATCATTAAAAAAATTAAATTATATAATATCTAATAAAAATAAAGATGCATATATTGAGCCAAAAAAAAAAAAAAACCCAAATTATAGTCTCATTATCAATGTTGCAAGTTATATTTCTCTTCAAAAGTTTAGTTAAATAAAATTTTTCTTTGACTTTTCATTTTTATTTGTAAGGACCTAATATATTGTAAAGGAGACTAAAGTTTAAAAACAAAATTTGGTTGCAAACTTAAATGTAGCTTAAAGCTGCAACTCTCACTAAACAAATTAACATTGCTATATATATATATATATATATATATATATATGTTGAAAATCTAACCGTCAATTTGCATGTTCTCTATGTTCTTAAAACACATGCCAAATTTCATGCCAATTGGATGATATTTACCATTCAATCTATATACTTATTTTTTATATATAATTTTAGACTACAAAAACTCGAAATTTAAACATTTGATAGACGATATAATTATTGATTTTTAATCTTGTTGAAATTTTGCAAGTATGAAGAATATAAAAAAGAAATGTAATTAAATGGTGGATTTATTAAAATTCATCACATCCATTAAAAAAAATACATATTGAATGAAGTTGTAACGTTAGTCTACAAGCAAGCTTGTTACCAAATCTTGTCCACAAAGTTTAATTATGTTGGGCCTAAAAAAATTAGGGTGGTCACAAATTTTTTTTTTTAAAGATAAAAATATCATAAATTTTTAAAATTTATACACAATAATTATTATTTTTTCTAAGTCAAGATAGTCCTATGACCACCCTAAACTCTGTAGAACCACCCCTATTTCAAACTCCCTCTTGGATAAAACACGCGCAATTCCATGAATCTTAAGAATACACAAACAGAACAAAATAAATAAATCAACCAAGAATAAAAATCATCAAGTAAAAACATTTTTTTAAAAGGAAAAAAACAATATAATGAACTCAAAGTAAAGTTGAAAATAATTAGTGGCTCTTCAATAAAGAGAAATTTCAAGATTGGAAAATGTTAAAGTTTTGGGATCGAATTTGGTTAGGATGAGGTGTAAAACTCATGTTTTACACCATCCAATAAGAGATTATCACATAGTTTTTTATTTGAAATTCAATATATCCCATCACACCTAATAACATCTTAATAAAATCAAACCTCAAAATATCCTACCACACCTAATAATATCTTAATAAAATTCAAAAAATTTTGGATTTTTGAATGGGTATTAGAATTAATTGGGTGTGGTTTTATTTATTCTTGAATTTGTGATAAGATGATGCGGTATATTAAGATTGGAGGGTGTTAAACTTGGGTTTTACACGCATCCTTATAGAATTTAATTTCTAAAATTATTACAAGTTTTATAACATAAAACTTATAATCTGATATGACAATATATGTTATCGGTAGATTTTAACCACCTCATAATTGAGTATTTAAAGTGCTTCTCTATCAATTGATGACACATGGTTTATAAGATCAATGTTCTAAAACTTTTAGGACTTGTAGCACGACTCTTCAAAATTTAATGTTGGAATCCTAGACCACACTAGATTCATAAACATGAAACTATTTCTTCATTTTAATTTTCTACTCAATCTGTCTAAGTGCCAATCTCATTGCCTTTGTTGAACTATGTATCATTGGATCGAGAGGCCATCTCAGGCCTTTTTGTTTAACATCTAGGTCCCAGATGGAGATCTATTTCGGAAATTTTGGATTTATTTTATAATAATTCGATAATAACAATCCATTGTGGAGGCAGGATTTGAAATTGGGCATTTATATTAAAAAATTATTCCGACAAATCAGTTGAGCTAAAATCTTAATATATCAAAGTGGGTTGTTACATTTTTTGCATTAAATATTGTTGGAATGTATTTTTTTTTTTAGAGTAGATTACAAAATTAGTCCTTATTCTTTACATCATATTTCAAATTGGTCTATAACTTTTCAATTGAGTCAATTTAACCTCTAAAACTTTCAATGCCGTGTCAATTTAGTTTTCGCCGTTATTCTTTGAATGGAAAAAGTTAATGTGTCAAATGGAATAATAAAAAAAAAAAAAAAATTTCATGTCAAATCAGCTATAAACTGTACTGCCATATCAGTTTTTTTTTTTATTTTTTTTTTTTTTAACTAAATCAAAACTAAGACATGTGAAATCCCACCACCAACTAAACTCATCTCCATCTCCTCTCTCTCATCCCCAACATCTCTTTTCCAGCAGCACCAAGTCTCTCTCTCTCTCCTATCCTTACTAACTTCATATTTGGTTCCCTAGAAATTCAATGAAATTATTGTGATTTATTTTCATTTTTCTTGAAGAATGATTTGGCTATGGAAGTTGAGACTGCTTTTTCACTCAAACTCCTCTAGGTGAGTATGTATAAACACGTATCAAAATCTCTTCTTTCTCTCTTTGTAAAATTTGTTATGTATTTCTATTCATTTTCACAGGCTCTTTAGACGGGACATTGAGAATCATAACCTTGACCCAAATACCATTCCATTTTGTACAAGTTATGTGCTTTGGCAAAGATGGTCCACAACAAATATGGCAAAATAGATTTGGATATTGCTAATAATGCTAGGATGTCCAATTCTTTGGATCCTAATTCACGTCCTTTGTTTAAGAGGGGTCGACATAAACAATAAAAATAAAAAACATAAAATTAAACACCAGCCCAAAATTGTCTTCAAAACCACACTACCAAAGAAAAAAAAAAAAAAAAAAAAAACCTTTCATCTCTAATGTTTTCTTAGCTTAGTAGGAAATGGAATAATAGAACAAATAAAAAATAAAAAGCCCAGACTAAACCAAAGAAACAAAAAAATCATCAAAACCCAGAAACCCAATGATTAATGGATGTTTGAGCTTGGTCGTTTGCTGTTAGATGGGTGGGTTGCATCATCGTCGGATGGGTGGGTAGTAGTTGCCGTTGGCTTGGCATCTCAAGTTCTTCAATCATTCTCTTACCCTCCCCTTCTTCGTTTTTGTCTCACAATTGGGACTAGGGATTCCAATCCCAATTCTCAGTCTTAGCTCTTAGGTACATTTTTGTGATTTAGTTGGCTGAATTTTTTATTTTTAATTAAAGAAACATGTGGCAGTCTAGTTGGCAAAAAAATTAATATTTTAAATGTCTGTTAATCACGTTAGCTTTTTCTATCCATCACTTAATGATAGGGACCATAATGACACAATCTTAAGAGGTTAGGGACTAAACTGACACATTTAAAATGTTAAGGACTAAATTAAAATATGGTGTAAAGAATAGGAACCAATTTTGTAATTTACCCTATTTTTTATATTTTCTTGTGTTTGATACAGAGCATCTCGCTATTTTCACATCTCCCAATTCCCACTTTATTACACTAACACCACCACCTTTTTCTCCATTGCCCCCAATGTAAATTGCATTGCTAATTCATGAAATTTCATTGATATAGGAAAAATCTTACAATTTTTACATTAATTTCTATGTTGTCGCCCTAATTTGAGCTCACTTTGTGTATACTTTTCATGTCATTTGGTGATATTGCATGCAATCTTTTTAGGCTAACTATTAATTCTTTAAGTTATTTGCAAGCTTGTGAAACCCGGACTGGACCATACAATCCGACCAGATTAACTGGAAACCATTTGTCAATACTAGTTTTTAACTCTCAAGATCTGGCCTATACAAGAAAAGCGGTAAACCGTGCAAAATGTGGTCGAACCTCTCGGGTTTGAAAATCGTTGACAGTTCTTGTAGTTCAAAATTGGATTTTATTTTTGGTACTTACCACCATTGTTAATGCTTCAAACCACCGTGAGATGTTGTTAGACCTTTAGATTGCATCGCCTCTCTTCTTATTCTTTATCTCACTTGCGCTTTCTCTCTCATTTTTCTACGTTTTTTGCCTTTTGTCATTTCAGTTTTTGTGTTTGGACTCGAGAGTTGCTTTGTAGATGATGGAGATAGTGAAGTAATGCTTGGCTGTTATCTACTTATTGACCAACCACTTTCTTCTTAGGCTTTGTTTTGCATCTAAGCTATTACTTAATGACTAGACTTCTAGTTACTTCTTTAATTCTTTTTAAGTCTTTTTCCTTTTTGTTTTCCACTTTTAAATTTCATGGAGAGTTGACTGTTCTCCATTCAAATGGGCTTAAGAATCAAGGGATTGGCTTAGTTTAATTTGTGCCTAAGGCATGGGCTTAATTTAGAAGTAGGCTTCATAATATATATTGTGCGCACCCAAAACTGAGACCCGTTGGGCTGGGCCTCACTTGGGCTCACAACTTACTTGAATAGTGGGTTTGGATTTCCTACACTAGGTCGTTCTAAACACCAAGGCTCAACGGAATCACTTTCCTCTCCTCAGGAGTCTGAACCACTTCCTCACTCTGTTTTCACTCTATTTACACTCTTCTTTCCCTCCCTTCTCCAACCCTTGTCTTCTCAAAACTTCTTGTATTTATAGTTCACAGAATAGTGGAGAGGTCATAATTATTTGCCAGTAAGTGCATCCGGTGGTCCAGTATTATTGATCGTAAGTGGGTGGTTAGTTGGGCATACGAAGCGGTGAGGGTGGCGTTGGAACTTGGTTCCCACCCCCACGATAGTTCTCGGCAACGGTGCCTCTCCGAGGCACGGCCGGGTAGGTACAGGGCGGGGTGTCCCATGAGCCGTATATTTATCACTGCTCGGGAAGGGATTTGCCGAGAAACGACAAAAAGGCAAAGCTCGGGCCCGCAGCATGCGCGGCTCGGGGGTGGGCTGTTAGGCAGAGGGAGACCGGCCTCATGGGCCATATACCCAGGCTAAGGTCCAAGGCCTATTATGGGCCATGGTGCGGGGGCCGTACAATAGCCCCCCCTTGATTCGCTCCCCACTCCCGAGGGTGAATCAAGGATCACGAGGGGAAAACGCCCGTTTAGGAAGTCGAAGGGTCAGTGCTCGGCCACTAATGGGCGCATTAATGTGCGTCTCAAAAGACGCGTTTGGAATTGATTGACGGCCTATCCACCATCATTGTCTGACAGTTCGTGAACCGAGGCGTCGCGTGTGTGGCAGTTGAAGCGACGGTCCGCGTGGTTTCCTTCCAGTGGATCATTAAATGCCTCTCATTCTACTCCCCATGCCTATAAATAATCCCTTTAGTCACTGACTCTCACTTTCGCATTCCTTACCTTTCAGTATCCTACTCTGCCGAGCATCCCTCTTTTGTGGTTCATCTACTGGCCCAGAACACACTTCCTCCTTAGAGCCCACAGTAAGTTCCTTTCCCTCTTTTTGCTTTTCTTGTTCAGCCATTTCAGTCTATTCTTTGATAGTCATAGCATTTCTTTTCCCTTTTATTAAAAACACTCGTCTTGAAAAAACCATGAGTTACTCTTACCTTCTTTCTTCCGAGCACGCTTTGGCTAGATTTAGGGAAGCATATAATGTTCCTAGCGACGTAGATATTGCCTACTGCAATATGGGTGATATTGACATCCAGAGGCGCCGTGGTGAAAACACGGTGTTCTTTCCCTTAATGGCCATTCTAGAGGGTGGGGTTAGGTTCCCGGTTGACCCTCTAATTCTTAGTACCCTTAGATTTTACGGCCTTTGTCTCGACCAACTCCCTCCCAACTTTTACAGGGTAGTGAGTTGCGTGAGTAGGTTGAACCAGTTGTACGGGTTGCAACTAAATCACTATGACATTAATCAGATGTATAGTCTGTGCGGCAATATCGAGTCTGACTATTATATAAAGACTAGGGATGTGAGGGTACGGCTTATTTCATGCCTACCAGATTCAAATCGTAACTCGGCTAAAGATTTCGTTCGGGTGAGTGGCAATTTGTTTGCCGAGGAGATCCCCTGTGCGTTTTCTCTGCGCGATGTTGGTCGGTGACTAACCTTTATTTACTTCGGTCTATTTTGATTTCGGTCCAGTTATGTAATCGTTAACCCTTATTTCCTTTGTGCAGAGGGCAAAAGATTCAAGCCGGACATCAGAGTGGTGCATGTTCGGGACCTGAACTTCATGCTCAGGTCAGAAATCTTCGTACACACGGATGGACAACTCTGAGCGTCCCACCTCATTCTCGGTGTCAATCTTGTCTACTTAACTTGGCAGGCGTTTAGCCAAGCTTTGCTAGTTGACAGCCCTCTCCTCTCATATATCGACGTCCGGCACGCCAATTTCTTCCCCCCCCCCCCAGGCTAACTGTAGGCGAGGCACGTGATATCGGTCCCCGGTACATTTGTTCAGATGAGCGCCAACCCATCCGTGATGAATCAGCCGAGCTCGTATCCACCGAGCGTAGGAGACGCGCCCACGAGCAAATCCAGCAAGAGGCTTCTGCTCAGCCCGAGAGAAACGTAGAGCCCGAGGCTCCTGTTAAGGAAGGGGAGGAAGCAGCGGTAGAACCAACTGACTCTTCTGAAGCAGGATTCAACCAAGGCGACGCCATGGTGGCTAGGAGGAAGATGATGATCGACCGCTTGGTACCGAGCGCCCGGCCTACCGTTCAGCAACAACAAACTCCCGGCCAAGATGCTTCGCCTCCCGCTGTCCCACCCACCCGAGTTCGAAAGAGGCCGCGCACAACCGATCAGACCTAGACGGGCCCGGGCAACGTGCCCCCCCGACCCTCTGCTGGTATTGTCATCCAGGAACCGGTAGCGCAAACCGGGATAGAAGTGGCATCTACTTCCCGAGCTCCGGTAGCATGGCGACCCTCCTTCCAACTCGGCGGTGAGCCTCTTCGATCGACGGCTAGTGCCCGAGTATGGGACAAAGGTTATAGTGGCCGGGTGTCGCAGAGTCTGGCGCGCGGCATCCTTTTGCCCGAGGACTTGAACGCTTTCACGGAGTCGACGGACGAGTCTTTGGGGAGGCGTTTGTAGTGGCACACCATAGCGGTATCTGTTTCACTTTTCTTTACGATTCTTGGTTTCCTATTTGCTTATGTACGTGTACTTTCCATTTTACCTTACGAAGTGAATATTGTGTGATCAGGCTGCGCAAATGTCGTACGTCGTGGACGGGAGGATGAGGGAGCTGGCCGAGGATGTTGAGCGGGAGAAGGCTCCATAGGATGTCGCCGAGGCCACGACGAAGAAAAAGTCTAAAATGGCTGAGGAGGCAGAAAACAAAATTGCTGCAGCCCTAAAGGCCCAAGCTCTCGCCAAAACGAAGTCTGAGGAGCTAGAGCTACAACTGGGCGGCACCGAGCTTAAATTGGCGGAGGCTCAGAGCTTGAACACCATGCTGGAAGGACATTTGGCCGATTCGAAGGCGGCGCTGGAGGCTTGTGAAAACAAGTGGTATGATGAGGGGTTCGCGGATGCCGAGAACTCGGCGAGACCGGTCATTCGCCAGGCCCACAGGCTTGGATATGAGGAGGGTTGGTTCGCCGCTCTCCAGGCCTTGGGGATTCCCGAGGATTCTCCGTTGAGGGATTGAAGCAAGATCTCTTTCCCAAGCATCCCCCACACTGAAAATCCCGCGCCCCTGGTTATTAACGAAGAAGAGACCTCCAGCATGAGGGAACTGGTGAATGCCATTGACTCTCATGCAGTGCCAACCGACATGGAGGGGACCAGCCACCCCCGTGTTGGGGATCGAACCGGGGAGGATATCCAGCCGCCAACTCCTCATGCCGACCAACGCTCTCAAGAGGACGCATCCTCCGCCCATGCCGTGGATATCTAAAGTTGAAAGCCTGCCCTTCTTTATTTTCACTTTTATTTTATTATATATATATATATATTTTTTTTTTCTTTTTTTTTTTAGAACTTTAATGAGCGGAATTGCCTATGTCACCGGGTTGTGGTGACAGGATAATTTGTTTACGTTGTCTTTTCTTTGTTTCGAGTTGCCGGGTATTGGTAACAAAACATTAATTTAAGTTTTACGCTTTAATATGAATGCTTTGTTGTGTTGCCCTTTCGTATTGACCGAGTAATGAACTCTTGCTGGTTGCCTCTTTGTTGTGATGTGTCCGACCATGGTAGGGTTTCCACCTGCTCGGTGTTAGGGTTCGAACCGAGGGTCAGGTTTATGTCCTTAGAACAAAAAGGTTAAGGTTTCCACCTGCTCGGTGATAGGGATCGAACCGAGGGTCAGGCTTCTGTCCTAGAATAAAGAGGCTAAGGTTTCCACCTGCTCGGTGAGTGGGATCAAACCGAGGGTTAGGCTTCTATCCTAGAACCCTTAAGGTTTCCACCTGCTCGGCGATAGGGTCGAACCGAGGGTCAGGTTTCTGTCCTTAGAATAAAAAGGCTAAGGTTTCCACCTGCTCGGTGATAGGGATCGAACCGAGGGTCAGGCTTCTGTCTTAGAACCCTTAAGGTTTCCACCTGCTCGGTGATAGGATCGAACCGAGGGTCAGGCTTCTGTCCTCGAACCCTTAAGGCTTCCACTTGCTCAGAGATAGGGTCGAACCTAGTGTCCCGCATGTTGCCTACGGCTATTCTGCTCGGCGATATGCGGATGAGCTTGAGAAACATCATTACTATATCTATAAAACATATACTATAGGTTGCGGTTAATTTTATGTCTGGCATATCGCCCATCAATGATAGTACTTCTTGAGATTACGGACGTTCCACGGTCGGGGCAGTTGTCTCTCGTCTAGGTCTTCCAAGAAGTAAGCCCCGATGCCGGCCACGGCCATGACCCTGTATGGTCCCTCCCATGTTTGCGCCAATTTCCCGGCACTAGTGTCCCGCATGTTGCCTACGGCTCTTCTGAGAACCAAATCCCCGGCGACAAACTCCCTCGTTCTTACACCTTGGTTGTATCTTTGGGTGAGCTTCTGCTGATATTCCGCAAGCCGTATTGTCACCATTTCACGGTACTCTTCCACCTTATCCAAATATCCTACCATCATTTCGTCGTTTTGGGTGTGATCGAACCCCGCTACTCGTGCACTGCATAGATTCACCTCGATAGGGGTCACGGCTTCAGCCCCGTAAGTGAGAGAGAAAGGAGTCTCCCCGATGGACCGTCTAGGCGTGGTACGGTATGCCCACAAGACTTTTGGGAGTTCCTTGGTCCAATTTCCCTTCGCGCCCTCCAGCCTTTTCTTCAGCCCACTCACGATCACCTTATTCATGGCTTCAGCCTGACCGTTGCCCTGTGGATAAGCAGGAGTTGAGTACCTGTTTTTGATACCGAGGCCACCGCAAAAGTCCCGAAAGGCCCAGCTGTCAAACTGTAGCCCGTTGTCCGATATGATAGCATTCGGAACCCCGAACCTGGTGATGATATTTTTCCATATGAATTTCTTTACTTCCGCATCTCGTATGTTGGCCAAAGCTTCCGCCTCCACCCACTTGGTAAAATAGTCGACGACCACCAAAACGAATTTTCAGCCGGTAGTCGCCCGAGGGAACGGGCCGATGATGTCCAGCCCCCATTGTGAAAAAGGCCAAGGACTGCTGATCGGGTTCAGGTGGCCCGCGGGCTTATGGATCAGAGGGGCATGCTTTTGACACTACTCGCACTTAAGCACATACTCGGCGGCGTCCTTCTGCATCTAAGGCCACAAAAACCCCTGAGTCATTGCTCGATGCGCCAATGAACGTCCCCCGACATGGCCGCCGCACACCCCAGAGTGGAGCTCCGCTAAGAGCTCGCCCACCTTCTCCGGGTGTAAGCACAAGAGGTACGGCCCTCCGAACGACCTTCGATACAAAGTCCGGTTTTCTGCTAACCAATACCGAGGAGCCGTCCTACGGATCCTGATGCCCTCCTTTTCGTCACTCGGTAGTCGGTCATCGGCCAGAAAGTCGACGATGGGGTCGATCCAGCACGGGGAAGGGGTTGCGATTGCCGTGGCATTGATCCCTGTAGTTCCCGAGTTGCTCATTACCCTGACGCTCGACTCCGAAATAAGCTCGACTTTGATTTGCCATGGTATTTCTTCGCTCATTGACGACGCCAGCGTGGCCAGGGAGTCAGCATGTTTGTTCTGTGTTCGGGCTATGTGGGAAACCCTCACCGTGTTGAAGCGGGCCATAACTAGCCTTGCTTGTTCTAGGTATGCTTTCATCCGGGAATCTCGGGCTTCGAAACTGCCCTGCACCTGATTCACCACCAGACGCGAATTCAAATATAGCTCAATCTCCCGAGCACCCAGGCTCGAAGCTGCCCTCAGTCCGGCCAGAAATGCCTCGTATTCTGCCTCGTTGTTGGATGCCCTAAAGCCCAATCTAAACGAGTGTTCTAGTCGTATTCCTTCCGGGGTGATCATAACAACTCCTAAACCAGCACCCGTGGAGCTTGACGTGCCGTCCACGAATACCTTCCACGGTCGAACCTCCAGTTGGCAAACCATCTCCACCTTCTCTCGGGGTGAAAACTCAGCGATAAAATTCGCAAGGATTTGGCCCTTCACCGAGCTTCGAGGTCTGTATCGTCTGTCGAAAGAACCGAGTCGAGTCCCCCATTTGACTACACGGCCCGTGAAATCCGACCTCTTCAATAACGACTGTAATGGGTACTCGGTCAGGACGTGTACGGTGTGAGCTTGAAAATAGTGCGGCAACTTCCTGGTGGCGTGTATCAGGGCTAATACGAGCTTCTCTAAGGGCAAGTATCTCGTCTCGGCGTCAACAAGAGTTTTGCTGATGTAGTACACGGGTTGCTGGATCCCTTTGTCCCTCAGTAGCACAGCACTTGCGGCGTGCTCGGATACCGCCAGGTACATGAATAAATCCTCACCCGGCTCCGGTGCCGCAAGCATGGGTGCTCGCGCTAAATAAATCTTCAGATCCACAAAGGCCTCTTCGCACTCCTTAGTCCACCGAAATCCAGTCCATTTCTTTAGCAGTTGGTAGAACGGTCGGCAGCGATCCGCGAATTTTGAGATGAACCGGTTAAGGGCTGCCAGCATCCCGGTTAGTATTTGCACTTCCTTCGGGTTGCTCGGTGGCTTCAGTCTTCTCACAGCTTCTATCTGGTCAGGGTTGACCTCAATTCCCCGCGTACTGATCAGATATCCCAAGAACTTCCCAGCCCCGACGCCAAATGCGCACTTCTCCGCATTAAGGCGCAACTTGTGCCGTCGGAGAACCTCGAAAACCGCCTGGAGGTCCCCCATATGCAAGGCTTCCTGTTTGCTCTTAACCACCATATCGTCAATGTACACCTCGACTGTGCGCCCTATCTTATCTCGGAACATTCTTGTCATCATTCGTTGGTAGGTGGCCCCGGCGTTCTTCAGTTCAAAGGGAATCCTCGTGTAGTGGTAATTTGCCTCCGGGGAGATGAACGCCGTTTTTTCTTGATCCTCGAGCACTAGGGCAATTTGGTGATATCCTTGGAAAGCGTCCAGAAAGCTCATCCTCAAGTGCCCACACGTGGCGTCCACCAGTTGATCGATCTTGGGCATGGGAAAAGGGTCTTTTGAGTAGGCTCTGTTCAGATCGGTGAAATCAACGCAGACCCTCCACTTGCCGTTCTTCTTCTTCACTACCACGGTGTTCGCCAACCAATCCGGGAAGAAGATCTCCCGAATCACCCTTGCCTCTCTCAATCTTTGAACTTCCACTTTTACTGCCTCGGAGTGCTCCCAGGCTGATCTCCTCGGCCTCTGCTTTTTAGGGGCGAATGAGGGGTCAACTCCAAGTCTATGCACGATGAATTCAGGGTCCACCCCGGGCACCTCGTATGGACTCCATGCAAATACGTCCACATTCCGTATTAGGAGTAGCAACATCTCTACTTTTTCCCGGTCCTCCATGCTCTCCCCTATTTGGAAGTACTTGTCTGTATCCGGCAACACCTTTACCCTGAGCATGTTCTCGGCGCGAGCGACCTCCTCTGACGGGCTCTGTAATTGCTATAAAGGCGCCCCCGACGATGAACATTTGGGGTCGGCCTGATCCTTCTAGTCGGCTTGCTCCTTCTTCCAATCGACCATGGCGATCAAACATTGCCTGGCCGCCTGCTGACTTCCTTGTATCACCGTGACACCATAATCAGTATGAAACTTTACCTTCATGTGCAGAGTGGACGGGACAGCCCCCATTGCATGTATCCATGGCCTCCCCAAAATCGCAGTGTAAGGGGAGTATGAGGCAACTACGAAGAAGCTTACCATTACCTCCTTGCCCCCCATGTTCACGGGCAGATAGACTTGCCCCTCAGGAGCCACCATTTTCCCGTCGAAGCCCCCTGAATAGGTCCGGGTACATAACATCTGCTCTGCTTCCCTGGTCTATCATTATTCTCTTCACAACGAAGCCGCCAATCCTCCCCGTGACTATCAACGCATCGTCGTGCGGCTGAATGGTTCCTTCCAAATCACTGTCGCCGAAAGCGATTGGTTCTCAGGTAGGTCTGATCTTCTTCGCGGGAGGCGGCATGCCCGTCCCCCTCTCTACCGACATCACTGTCAACACCTCCTTCCCCTTTGCCGTTGAACTGCCCCTCGGGGCGACGTGAATAACATCAATTATTCCAAGAGGAGGCGGAAGGGGATTCCCTCTGTGTGGGGCGCCATGCCCTGTTCCTCGATCCCCGGCATCCATCACAAAATCCTTGAGGTGACCTGCCTTAGCCAACTGCCCGAGATGGTCCCTTAACACTCGGCACTGCTCAGTAGTATGCCCCCGGTCTTTGTGGTAGGTGCATTATAGGTTCTGATTCCTCCTAGAGGGGTCGCCAGCCATCCGGTTCGACCATCTGAAGTACGGCTCGTGCTTGATCTTATCCACAATTTTATGCACAGGCTCCTTGAACGTTAAGTTCACCTCCCCCATTGGTGCTATTGGCTCTTGAATCCTCAAATTTCCCCGTGCCCTTTGCTGAAAACTGCTCTGCCGAGGACGATCCATCACTTGCGCCTTACCTTTGCTCTGTATTCTATCATCTTCCAACCGCTTGTACTCCTCAATGCGCCTTATCAGCTGCCTCATATCCTCGGGAGGTTTCTTAGTTAATGATTCCCTCAACCCTGACTCGTCAGGCAGTCCCAATCTGAAAGTGCTCGCCCCAATCTTCTCGTTCCCTCCGCCAATCTCGTTGTAGAGCTCCCAGTATCGGCTGGCATAATCACGGAGGGTTTCTCCCGCCCTCATCTTCATAGACAGCAGCGCGTCCACCGGTTGCTGTTCCCGGCAGCACGTCACGAAATGGGAACCGAACTCCTGTATTAGCTCGGCGAAACTGTGGATGGACCCCTTGCGCAACCCGTTGAACCACCTTAAGGCCGTAGGACCCAGGCTGAAGGGAAAAACCTTGCACATCAGAGCGTCATTGCGGGTATGCAGAGACATCATCTGGATATAATGGCTGACATGCTCCACGGGGTCCGTGTTGCCACCGTACGAATTGAACGGCGGGCATGTAAATCTATCCGGCATCGATGCTCGCTTAATGTCTGCTGAGAACGGGGACCGAGCCACCCTGCGCAATGCACGGCTCATAGCATCCATGGCCGCATTCCTTAGTCGTCCCTCCGGAGAACCCGAGCCCCGATTCCCGTATTCCCGCGACTGAAGGCGATTTCACCGTCGGCGAGATTCCGCTGAATGGGAGCGGTCTCGGTGGCGACGGGACTCCCTCGACTGCGAGCGCTCCCTATGGAGGCGGGATCCCGATTAATTCCTTCCCACCCCGCGTCTCCCTTCCTCGGCGTCAGGCCTTCTCCCTCGGTCTTCTCGACCGGCCCGGTGGCCCTCATTTCGTGCTTCCAACTCCAAGTCTTGTTCTAACCTCCGCAGCCGCTCAAGCTCTTCATCCCTAGCATCGGGCTGCCTGTGCCGGGAAGCATGGGATGCCATTCTCCCTGTTTGATACGACCCTTCTCCTAGACCGGATCGCTCTTCCAGTTGCTCGTGAACCGGGTCCTCGCGTCTTTTCAGCCTCTGTTCCCGCCAGGTAGAGCCCCGGGAAGACCTTGCCGAGCCGCTCTCGGCGTCACCTCTAGACATCCTCATGTAAACGGATCTCGGCGGAACCACTGCTTAGTAGGATTTCCCACAGACGGCGCCAATTGTGCGCACCCAAAACTGAGACCCGTTGGGCTGGCCTCACTTGGGCTCACAACTTACTTGTATAGTGGGTTTGGATTTCCTACACTGGGTCGTTCTAAACACCAAGGCTCAACGGAATCACTTTCCTCTCCTCAGGAGTCTGAACCACTTCCTCACTCTGTTTTCACTCTATTTACACTCTTCTTTCCCTTCCTTCTCCAACCCTTGTCTTCTCAAAACTTCTTGTATTTATAGTTCACAGAATAATGGAGAGGTCATAATTATTTGCCAGTAAGTGCATCCGGTGGTCCAGTATTATCAATCGTAAGTGGATGGTTAGTTGGGCATGCGAAGCGGTGAGGGTGGCGTTGGAACTTGGTTCCCACCCCCACGATAGTTCTCGGCAACGGTGCCTCTTCGAGGCATGGCCGGGTAGGTACAGGGCGGGGTGTCCCGTGAGCCGTATATTTATCACTGCTCGGGAAGGGATTTGCCAAGAAACGACGAAAAGGCAAAGCTCGGGCCCGCAACATGCGCGACTCGGGGGTGGGCCGTTAGGCAAAGGGAGACCGGCCTCGTGGGCCATATACCCAGGCCAGGGTCCAAGGCCCATTATGGGCCATGGTGCGGGGGCTGTACATATATATATATATATATATATATATAATTTATTTCTATAAAATTACGTTTTTGGTGCCTAAATATTTTCTTATTTTAGTCAAATTTTCTATTATTTCTAATTTAATATATTTATTTATTTATTAAATAATTATTAAATTAATTATGGCATTATCACAGTTCGACCTCGGTTTAACTTCGATTTGACCTTAAAAATCTTGAATCTCCTCATTTTTTGGTTCATTGAATGGTTTGAGTCTGAAAACCATGGTTATTTGGTAAAATTTTGAATGCACAAAAATGGAGAAACTAGAGACAATATGAATACCAACTTGGTTTACTATTGACTCATGATCTAGGAAGCACAAATATTTTAGAATGGGATGCATACCCATGTTAGACACGTATCGGACATTGACATGCCTCGAGCACTTTTGTATGCATGTCCCAAATGTGTCTAGCCAAAAAACAGTTTTTTAAAAAAATTCAGGAAATTTTACTATCTTTTAGCTTTAATTCTTTGTTTAATATTTTTTAATGTAAAAAATTATGTGAAAAATAATTAAAAAATATGTTCCCATGAGTATTTGATGGGTTAGACCTTTGTAAAAAAAAATTAATTGTATTCTAATCATTGTTAATAGCTATGGAGTCGCTTTATAATCCATTGTTGTTCTTAAATTGAAATTTTTTTAAATATATATGAAAAATAAATGATTAGAAATATATTTCATAATTAATTAATATACATATCCTCACCATGTCCTATTTTAATTTTTTTTTTTTTAATTATCATATTACTGTGTTGTACCTATTTATATCTGTGCTTCTATTTCATTGAAAAAAGCTCTCCAGCACTAAGCGCTTGAGATACCATCTCCTAACTCACTATAGTTGGGAAAGTACTGGAAATTTGGATGGGCTACGGATAGCTAGCTCTTGTAGATAGGCATGAATTCACAGTATATTTGCAATTGTCTCATTTGCCATTCCAGTTCATCTAGTACTATTAGGAACTATTGTATTAATTTGCCGCAGTTATTTCACTAAGAAGCCGTTGGTGTTCCATCAAGTCATCAATCGTGATTTACCGACCTTCAAGGGTCTTTATTTTTCCTACTATTTTTGGGTTTTTGAAAGAGAAATGATATGTCTATAATATTTTTTCAACAAATCCTAAGTGCCAAGTAATGGCAGGTTGTTACTGGTTGTTATTGTTGAGGCAAAAAAGAAATCTTAGTGTTAGTTTCAAGTTTGAACAAATAAAAACTAACCACTTGTAATTTGTTGTAAAATTGTTGTAGACGTAGCATCTCTCTTTGCGAAAACACCTGCTTCCATTTTTCCATTTACCATTGCACCCAAAAAAAAAAAAATTCAAACATTTTTAGTATTATTTTACTTCAACCCATAATATGGTGATTAAAAAAACCATTTATAAGTAGTTTTAGTCAACATATGACTTGTTTAAATAATACATATGAATAGTTTTATTATTACCATGTAATAAGTTGGAAAAGACAAGTTCCAAACACCAACTCCATTAGACTTCGTGAACAATTTTAATTTCCCTCATTTAAAGCACCAACTTTATTAGACTTCGTTAACAATTTGATGCTTAAAAAAAAAAAATTCCCAATAGTTTTTTATGAGAAAAATTTTCCAATTAATTGTTAGTTTAAGAAGGCTCTTCCAGTTCCACTCATGTAATAACTGTAAGTTTGTTTAGACCCCTTAAAGCAGATTGTTTAACCTAATATATTAACTAAGTGATTACTTAGATTAATTTTCAGATCTAGGTTAAACACAAATATATCATATAATGCAAAGATGCAGAAAAGTAAATAACACCTTGATATGATTATTCAGGAAAACCGATGAAACTAATCGTTTCAAGGTAAAATCCTCAGGAGGATTTGACCTAACTATCCTCAAGGTAAACCAAATCTACTATAAGCATGGTTGTAAATAACACCTACGGTTTTACGATCTCACTTGCCCAAAATGTTCCAAATCTTTCAAAAATCTTTGTGATCGTTTAGGATCGGTAGGATTATACGATTCTGACGATCCAAAATGACCTTCGTTTTTCATAATCTTCTTTACTTAATAGAAGGCTCAGTTAGACCCAAATAAAAAAGAAAATCCCAATAGACCATGTTTTTCCACTCTAATTTAAAGAGAGTGTCAGTTGGACCCAAATAAAAAAAAAAAAAAAAAAATCACAATAAAGTGTCACGTTTTGAGGTTTTGGCCTCTTTAAATGATGCTTACAAATGGATGTAGTGAAATATGGTAATTATATCAATGAATGTATAATTTATATGATTTTTTAACATATCAATGTGTATTTTTTGTTTTTTTCTCAAATAATGTAGGATCTTACGATTCACGATCCGATCCTACGATCTACGATCTTGATTTTAACAACCTTAACTATAAGAGAATTGAAATTTTTACAAAAAATTTAAGCCTAAATCTAATGCTAACTCTAGTAGTAACTTACTGATACGACTACGTGCAAGTTCCGAATTCACAGACTCTTTCTCTTCTTGGATTTTTAGCAACACAAGCTGCCTTGCTTGTGACTTTGAGATCCCACTTAAAGGTTTCAAATCACCTTCACTTGTTGATCTTCATGCAACAACTAGTTCTACCAATCATTGATTGTAGTTTTGGCTCTGGTAGATTTTTGTTTAATTAGAAAGTACAAAACCTCTCAAATCTTACAAAGAGTAACACACAAATCTTCTTCAGCACCTTTAAAACGTGGCTAGAGTTTTTCTTTTATATGTAGAGAAGATTAAGTGAAACCTTAAATGTTTTCGCAAGCTTTGGACTGTTTAAAAATTCTACATAAATTGTTCTTGTGATTTTCAATCGGTCAAGCCTGATTCTCAATTGGTCGAGAAAGATAGAATTTCACTTCTTTTTTTTTTTTTTTTCTTTTTTTTTTTCTTTTTTTTTTCTGCAATCAGCTGGACTTCAAAACTTGAAATACCCTTATTTAAACATTTCCTAAACACCTAGACTAACATGTTTTGTTCTCGATTCGCCAACACAATACAACAATGATTCTAAATATTTAACTCTAAATCTTTAGAACCTAACAATAACAATACACAAAGTTTTATGTTGGTCATCAGGTAGATCTAGACATTAATGGGACCAAAAAAAAAAAACATCTACTCCAATTACATACTTAAGTACCTCACTCCCTAGGAGCAAGGTGAAATTGCGCAGTGCAAATGTAATTACCAATAACGAGTAGGATACTTCTTCATCCATATCCTAATTTCATGATCTGCTAAATGTGGAGGATACCTGGAACCCCAATAAATTGTGGCGTACAAGAGTATTGATAAAGCTGATATCATGGAAGCCATGGCATAAACCCTGCAAAATCTTTCAAGTCTTGGCTTGTGTTGGATCAACAACGCAATAAAGGCTCCGGTCAATGAAATCATTATGGAGACTAGGAAAGCATGATATGCAATTGGTCTGTCCTTGAAGACCAAAATTGGAACCAGACTTTCACCCACTTGTTCATGAGGAAGAAGCATAAACATGGTACCCATGGTGAAAGAAGCATATGTGATAAACATGAGGGGAAAATATGGAAGAAATTTTGCTAACATATTCCTCATTCCAAAGAAAAATACAAGATCCTTCAGGAATGCAGACTCCCCCTTTCTTTCTTTTTCTTTTTCCCTTTTTTTTTTTTTTTTTTTGGTTCAGATTGGGAACTAATACCAAACATTTTGAGACTGCTGGGTTTTATAAACAATCCTTTCCTTGGAAAGTTTTATCCAAAAGCAAAAAGTCAATTGTGAAAGCATTGACCCCGCTGAATTGAGCCATTAATTACTCCATTACGCTGTATAAAAAATTAAAAACACACACACACAAAACTTCCATGGTATTTTAATATCAATTGCAAGGAAGCTGAACAGAAACTTGCATGATGTTTTCCTGCAGGTCCAGAGAGGAATTTTTCCAACCTTTTTTTTTTTTTTTTTTGAGAAGATCTTTAACTTAGTTGTGAAGACATGGCAGGAAGGGTAACCTTACTTGCGAAGAAATTTACCTTTCTTGTCTTCTTTCTTAATTACTACTATGTATTTCTCCAGAGTTCACATTACATTAATATCAAGAAACTACTGCGTCACCTCACCTGAAATTCATATAATTGGGTCATTCCGCGTGAAAATGGTCTAATTTGAACCTTTTTGTGCACATTTCCTATGCACACCTGTCATTGTACAGTTTATTTTAAATAAAATCAATTCATAACGAGTTCAATTTTAGTGAAAGCTCAGCACAAATTATTTATATATGATGCATATTTAATTAAAAATTACAAGATGAAATTAAATACTCCATCCGTCCTAAATTTTTTATCCTGTTTAAAAAGTCAAACTTTTTAAGAGAACATTATTTATTGTCTTGTCTACCTTTTAAAAATGTATAAGTTTCCAAAATTATCCTTAAAAAAATTTATTAAAAAATTGAATTAATAAATTAATAGGGGTATAATATGAACATTAGTAAATTAATGAATTTTATTTTTAGAAACAGGACAATATTTTGGGACATCTTAAAATGGAATAGAGGACAAAAAAAAAAAAAAAAGGAACGGAGGGAGTAATTCATATATATATATATATATATATGTGTGTGTGTGTGTATCATACTTAATTTAATTAAAGAAGAACAAATGTATTTTAACTAGAATTTGTTTCATTTTGAGTTTTGTTTAGTCCATTAGAGTAATGATCTTTAATTTGTTTCAACTTAACAATTAAAAACCAAATTCTAAATATTTTTTTCATGAATATATGAGTTTAGATCACCAGATTTATAAATTATTAAAAACCTGCACCATCTTTTCAATTTTTCTTTGAAATTTCATTATTTTTCCAAATGCTCATTAATGATGAAGAGAAAATATTTACAAAAAAAAAAAAGGAAAAATGCATATAACACAGGCCCTAAAAAATGCAGGGGTTTGGTGTTCCTCTAGCCATAATTTCTAGAGTTTCTAGATGGTGATCTAAAACGCGTCAAGGAAGGACATGCTTAACTTGCGAAGAAATTCCCCCATGCTATCCTGGTTCTTTCACTGAGATTTTCTTTGTTGCCCACGAACAACAATTTGGCTACATATCTCGTTCTCTCGCTGTAGTATTTAACTTCTTTAAGATTTGCTTTGGTTCTTATATTCAATATGGGTCAGGCTAATATAACCCTTCCTACTTTCCTAGTTATTTTGGTTGCAAGCTCTGCCTTATCTGATTATCTTCCAAAAAACCCAGATATGATCTTGGGGGACAAACTGGATTCTCTGCCTTGTTCAAGACTTGGCGAGGCAAGTAGTCCATGGCTGCTGCACGTGCAATCAGATCTACCTGAACCAACCTTATCAATGCTTGTGGGTGGTAAGGGTGATGAAGATGCAGGCCTAGGCTTTCTAGAACAGCCTTTACTGCCATCAACGGCAATAGAGGCTAATAGTGGTGCTCCAGGAAGTGGCGACGATGGAGAAAGCAACCTGGGATCAAAGACGGTTCTTCGCAGCCTGGTGATGATCATGCTGATTTTGCTGATGATCGTTGGAGAATCCAGAAAAGAAACACGCGCTGTTGATTCATGGGCAACCACGAGTTTCCACCATTTGAGCTTCAAGGAGTATGATATATTACATTGTCTGGAAGGGAGCCCTGAGCAGCATCCTAAAGTAGTTGTATTTGGCCGTGTTGATAAAGGTAATGGAAGAGGCAGTGGCACAGGTCAAGATGGAACCAAAAGATTCGGTGAGTCACGCTTCAAGTTACTCTCAATGATCTTCACTGATCTACTTATTTACCTACATCTACAACATTTATATTCTGATTCTAAAGATAGGCTTATTGAAGTTACTAATTGCTGTGTTGAAGCCAAAGGAGGGAGTAATGGTGAAGAGGAAGAGGAAAGTGGAAGTGGAAGTGCAAGTGTTGGGAGAGATAAAGGCAGAGGAGGTGAAGGAGAAGGCGAAGGTGGAGAGACTGGTGGAGGAGTGGGTGGAGGGAGAGGCAGAGGCGGTGGAGGAGGTGGAGGTGGAGGTGGAGATCGAGATGGAGAAGGAGGCGGAGGCGGAGGCGGAGGCGGAGATGGAGGGGGAGGTGGAGGTGACGTGGAAGGCAGAGGTGGAGGTAGGAACCGTAGACCAACTGTGAACATAAACAAACTAGCCATGATGTCCATCACAGTCGCAGCCCAAACATCTGCTTCCGTCATTGTTTTCCATTTCACTGGAAAATCTTGTTCCAACAAGGTCTTCCTAGTTTGTGTTGTGGTTGGTAACTTGGTGGGTTATCTTTGTTCCATCACTGCTGTCTTGCTAACCCGTAGGAAGCCACGGATTGCTGGAGTTTTTGGACTGATAGGATCTACTGCTGCTGCCACTGGGTTCTTACTAATGATAGCTATGTTCCTCCCTAGCTATCTTGTTTGGATTGTTGGCATCGCTTGTGTTGCTTTGTTTTTCGTCGTTTCCTTGGCATTCAAATCATGATCAGACATTGGTGTCAGGATCAGGAAAGAGAATGCTACAAGCCTTAGCCTACGAGCACATTTATTTGTCATATTATGGTCTATAGGTAAGAGTTCTAAGTTCTGACAGGTATTATATTGGTGATGTCAGGAGTAAATTCCTTTTGATAGCTGAACAGTTAGAGCATCCCAGGCCTGTTGCGAATTTGGGAGAGTTGTCCTTTTTCTTTCTATCGTTATTTCGGAATTCAATCTGTATATTTTATAGTGGGCCTCACATTTAGTTTGGAGTACATTATGTATTATTAAGGTCGATGGCTATATGTTTTATTGACATTTTGCCATCATTTGCGGCATAAGATCTAGGAATTGGATCTCTAAATAGGCCTAGCTTACTTTCGGGATTCAAATACAATAAGCTGCTATCTTTCCTCTTTTAAATCTTCCTTCATATTCTTCCCATGCACACACAGATTCAAACCTCTAACTAACGCATCATTTTCTCTGAATTTCTGGTTCTCAGGTATTCATTCCATCTCCATCCAACTCCTGAATTTCATTTGCTTTCCTTCTTCTCTTTATTTTTTTTTTTTAATTTTTTTAATTTTTTTTCCCCTTTATAAGTAAAAAAGTATTTGCTTTGGGGGATTGGTTTTCATGATCTAATGGATACTCATTGATATATTTATGGTTTAGTTTGTGCAGAATCAGATTGGGATCGGGAGGCCAAAGAGAAATGGCATCAAAATTTGAAATGACATATATATAACCTAACACTCAAATTCAATTAATTTTGGTAATGTGAAATTGAAGCACATGGATTGTCTAAACTTTAGGAACTAAAATTGTTCATGTGAAACATTAAGGGACTAAAAGTGCTCAACCTTTAAACTTTAGGAAACAATAGCATATGATGAGCACAAAATCACCTCGTCAGTATGTTCATCATCGATGTCAGTGGACAAGCTTGGTTACCTATTGAGAAAAAAAAATAAAAAAAAAAGGAGTAAGAATGAAAGACACCGGAATGGTACCAGCCAAAGGCCCTCCGATACTTAAGTTAGATAATATCTCTTTCTACTTAAGAATCTATTGCATATGCTGTGATATCAGATGTCAATGAGACCACTTACTTGAGTTAGCTGGCTTTATATAACTAGTGGTCAAGTTAATACACTTGTCCATTGCACCTAAATGAATTATAGCATTGATGGCAATGAAGTCTCTCCTTAAATAGGGGTTTGTAATGCCCAGACAACTTATCAAGACTTTTGTAACAGCCCTTCTGTCGTTACTCATTGCTAGCTAGTTTAGCAGAGTTATTTCTGCGTTTAATGTGTTCACAATCGTCTTTCTTAATGACGAGCATTTAGGCTGTGTTTGGTTCTCGTAAAATATTTTCCAAAAAATAAATATTTTCCGGAAATGCTATTTTCAGGAAAGGAAAATATTTTCTTAGTGTTTGGCTGCATTATGAAAATATTTTCATGTGTTTGGTTGCATTCTGAAAATGCTATTTTCCTACTACTTTCTCACATTTTCTCACCCATTTTCTCAGTTACCAAACAAATTTTATAATAGAAAATTTCAACATATAAACTTCAAAAAACAAAAATCACAACAACACCATTTGATCAAATCCACCATTCAGTCAAACTGAGAGAGCAAGAAAGAGAGAGGGATAAAAAATGGATGGAAAGGGAGAGATCAGTCATGGATCGTGGGCGGTGAGATTGGTCATGGGTAACAATGAGATCGAGATGAGATTGAGAGGGCAACGAGATCAAGTGGAGGCGAGATCGAAGGTGAGTTCGAGCGGCGTGGTGTTGCGATCAACGAGACCGGTGCAATTTGGTGCATGCGATCGTCGAACTGGAGCTCGAGGTTCTCCGGCAACGTCGAAGGCTTGATCTGGGCTCCCTCTTCTCTCTCTCTCTCTCTCTCTCTCTCTCTCTTTCGGTCTGGAAACCATTTGAAGTGAAAATAGGAACTGAAATTCATTTCCGGGGTCAAAGCTTCTTTTTTACGGTCAAATGAAAATAATTTCCAGAAAATTCTATTTTCAAAACCAACCACACAGCCTATTTTACAGAAAATGATTTCCTGAAACCATTTACACCCAAAACAAATGAACCCTTAATGTGCTTACGGTTGTCCATGGTAACAAACGACCATTTAATCACCACTCCGTCAATCGCCCCCTTCATCCATTTGTCGTCCAGGTCTTGGATGAGAACATGAATATGATCAGTTGTGACGGTTCACATCTTCCCGTTTCCCAAAATTCTTCTCTTGCAATAAATATGACATGACCTCTTCACCAGATGATGAACACGTTTCCCTGTTTTATTTTGTGGTATGTGCGAAATTTTCTCAGTTTTGGCGCTTCTTATCTTTAGTTTTCCCTTTATTAGAAAAAATTCTTCTACCTTATTTTCTATGATCCTGAAGCTCTGAAGGATTTCAAATTTCAAACTCTTTCTCTTCCTAGTAAGGTTCCTCTTCCTCATGGTTTCTTGACGGTTGATTTTGATTTCATTAGACAAGAATGCCCCTCTACTTCTTTTTTCTTTGCTAGATTAGGAGTTTACCTTGAGTACTCTTCTGGTCGGCATCCCCAAGCAGGTCTATACGTGTCTCGTTTTACTGCTTTCAAACCTATTTAACTCATCCTTTATCCTTTGATTCTCCATTCTTTGATTAAACACCATCTAGAGATGACCACCATAGAGTATAGGGGAGATGATGTTAGGTCGAGCGAGTTAGAGACAGGTTTATCTTCAAATGTTGAATCCCTATGTAAGGAGTTTGACACAACTGTGTCAAAACCCTCATCTTCTTCTTCAACTCCTTTGCATGCTTTTTCTGAGTTTCGCTGTATAAAAGGAAAGCACTTGAAAGGTTTTAGAAAAAAATTTCAATTCCCCAAAGGTACCACCATTCACTTGCCCAATTCCAGCGAAAAGGCTTGTAGTTTTGCCCATGATGAAGTGTGCTTCTATGAAGCTACTTTCTGTGTGGTCTTCATTTTCTCTTCCATCCATTTATTATGCAACTTCTTTCTAATTTCCAAATTGCCCCTGGTCAACTCGTCCCTAATGCCTGGAAGACAGTCATAAGTTGTATGTTGATCTAGATGTCTACCTGTGAAGGGGACATGATAACATTGAATGAATTTTTATATTTATACCATCTGAAACCTTCCATGCATTATAGGTATTTCGAGCTTTTAACTTGTGATATAAAATCTAGGGTCGTCTCCGGGTTTCCTTCCTCCTTTCATGACTAGAAATCCCAACATTTCTTCATCTCTAGAACTGGATGGGAAACCATGTCTGACAACCTCTAGGGTGAAGTCCCAAGGTTATTGCAGAAATGGGAAGTTCCACCACTTGGTGTGTGTACTTTTTATCATTTTTCTTGATTTCCTCATCTAACATTTGCATGTATAACATTGCTTCTTTGTTGGTTTTGCAGCTTCTGATCGTCTTGAGTTGGAGAGTCAACACTGTGAACAAGTTTGGGCTGCCCTTGTTTTTGCCCAATAAATTGAGGATTTTGACGCCTTGGTTAACCCTCCTCATTTTTTTGACTACTGCCTTGGACCCGAACCTTCTGAGTACGTGTTAGAGAAGATTTGTTGAGAAGAAAAAAGTAAGTTCATCCCTATAAGTCTTCTCATCATTTTGTATGATTACTCACCTTCCTCCTTTTATTAGCAGAGATGGCTACTAAGTATAGTAAGGAGAAGTATGCCCGCATTAGAGGGATGAAAAATGAGCTCCTATCCCAACTTGTTGTTGATCCAAAAAAAAAGAAAGCTCCATAACGAGAAAGGTGACACTGTGGTTTCCCCGTCTATCCAAATTATCTTGTCCTCTCAGACTCTGTATCTTGAAGTTACGGCTTTTACTCCTCCCACCACTCGCTCAAAGGGAAAGAGCAAAGTTGGGAAAAGCGTTTGAGACAATCTAGATACAGCTCTTGGATGAGCTCATAATGTGATTACTGATGATGAGCTCAAAGGTCTGACATCCATTCCTTCCCATGAGTTGGTTAGTCACCATATCCACAAGTTGGTACCCTCTCTCTTTTCTCTCTCTCTTTTTTTTTTTTTTTTTTTTTTGAATTTTTCTTCAGGTTCTTGGATAATATTTACAATTGACAACAAAATACCTCAGTAATGAAGAGAAGGTTGTGGTGGCTAACTCCAAGCTAGAGTCTATTGAAGTAGAAATTTGAAGCGGAAAGTTCAAAACTAAGGACCTAATTGAGGCCATGGACGAGACTAACAAGGTGAAGGAGAAGATCAAGGAACTCAGTGAAGCCCTGAGAGTGGAGAAGATGCTCGTCATTCAGAAAGATGAGGAGATCCAGGCTACTCTTTTGAAGACCGACGCTAAACGGAAGAATGTCATCCAATAGTTCATGAAATCTAAGCATTTTTCTAACCTCCAGTTCATCCAATATTTCAAAGGCTTCGAACTTCTGCGTAGGTGGATGATGAAGCATCACAATCTAGGCGTGGACTTTTCTAACATCGACTTCGAAACTATTGACATTGAAATTCTTGCTAACGAGGCTAAGGAATAGGAAGAAGCAATTGCTATTGTTGTTGGACGGAAAGATGCTGCCGTCGCTGAAGAAGTTGATCTGGGTTAGGGGGACGAGACTGTTGCCCCTTCTATTTAGTATAATTTACTCTATTTTCTGAACAATGGTTGCCTCTTTGTTTTGTGGTTTTTTTGTCTTTATTTAAGAACAATAGTTACCTCTTTGTTTTGAGGTTTATAATTGACTGCTTTTGATTGCATACTTGTTTGGTAATTTCTTTCTGAGTGTTTACTCTGGCTAAGCTTTTCGTTTATCAATGATTTCTCATATGATTAAAGCATGTTTGTAGAAAAATTTATACCTTTGATCTTGATGATCTACTTTTGGCTCATAGAGTTTGTATCTTTGAGAGCTTTATTCATGAGCTACTTGGGAATTTTATGTCTTGAACTTGCTTGTGTGGAGTTTTTGACAACCACAATTTCAAATTTGTCTTTTAAACAAAGTTTTTCCATTAAACCTCGTCATTCGAAAACAAATTTTTCACCATGAACTTTATGATTTAAACTCGTTATTGGTAGATAGAGTCTTTACCATGAATTTTATGATTTAAACTTGTCATTGGTAAACAGTTTTTATCACGAATTTTATAATTTAAGCTCGTCATTGGTAAACAAAGTTTTTATCATGAATTTTATGATTTAAACTCGTCATTGGTACACGGTTTTTACCATGAATTTTATGATTTAAACTTGTCATTGGTAGACGGTTTTTACCATGAATTTTATCTTTTAGAGACTCCACCAATATGCTTGCTTTGTATAGCTTGTGCTTAGTTATTAGATACACATGTTATGGACTTGGTCTTTGAAAAAAATGGCTTAGAGATGCCTTATTTACTTTATTCACCCTTGCTTACGAAAGTATTACAAAGGTAAAACTCAACAAAGTAAAAGAAATGCCAACTTAACAAAGGAGAAAATACCAAAAATAGAAAATGCTTGCAAGTAAAATAAAGTCTCGCTTACCTGTCAGTGAGTAAGACGAGGTATTCCAGGTTCTGGAATTTATTGGCGTTAATACTTTTATTGGTAGTACTTCTTAAGATGCTCTACATTCCATGGACAAGCTAAAGGTTTACCATCAAGGTCTTTCCAATAGTAACTTCCCCTTCTCGAGTAACAAATGACCTTGAAAAGACTTTCACAATTAGGGCCTAGCTTCCCCTAGTTTGGGTCTCTGGTGGCCTATCAGACTTTTTGTAGAACCATATCCCTAGGATTAAACCTTCTCAACTTCACCCTTTGATCATGGTACTTCGATATTCTCTGGTGGTACAGAGCCATCCTTTAATTTGCATTATCTTTGACCTCAGACAAGCAATCCAGGGCAAGTCTCAATTCATTGTCATTACTGCAGTCATCATAATAAGTTCGTCTTAGGCTTGACATCCCAACTTCAACAGGAATCACTGCTTTAGTCCCAAATGATAGTTTGAATGGTGTTTCTCCCGTTGGTGTCCTTATTGTCGTCCAATAAGCCCATAGGACACCTGATAGCTCCTCAGGCCATGCCCCTTTTGTCCCCTCAAGTCGAGCTTTGATGATCTTGAGTAAAGTTCAATTTGTGACTTCTCTCTGGCCATTAGCTTATGGATGTCCAGGTGAGGAATAATGATTCTTTATTCCTAACTCTCTACAGAACTCCTTAAACTTGTTATTGTCAAACTGTCGTCCATTATTAGAGATGATCACCCTCAGGATTCCAAACCTACAAACGATGTTCTTCCAAATGAAATTTTGTACTTTGGCCTTTGTGATTACTACCAAAGGTTCTGCCTCGACCCATTTTTGTGAAATAGTCAATAGCAACAACCAAGAACTTAATTTGCTTCTTACCTTATGGTAGTGGACCAATAATGTCGATCCCCCATGTTAAGAATGGCCATGGGGATAAGATATTCGTTAGGTGTTCTAATAGAACATGCTGCACCTTCCCAAATTACTGGCATTTGTCACACATTTTAACAATCCCGACAGCATCCTTCTACATGGTTAGCCAAGAATACCCGGCTTGGACCACTTTCCCTACCAGTGATCACTAACCTAAACGGTTTCCACAAATTCCTTCGTGGATTTCCCATAACCCATACATTTTGTCCTTTGAGTCTAGGCACTTCAATTAGGGTAGGGAAAACCCCCTTTTGTGTAGTTTGTTATTCAAGATAGTGAATCTGGATGACTTGACTCTGACCTTCCTAGCCTCTGACAAGTCCGATAGGAGTCTCCCTTCTTTGATATTAGCCAAGATTGGGTCCATCCAATTGCTCGTGGATTGGACATAAGATACATACAACCCCTCTATGCTCGGGATGGTTTGCATTTCCATGTATAGCTCAAGTTTTCCTGTACTATTTTTGGACGAGGCCAACCTAGTCACTTTGTTAACTTCTGAATTCTCCTCCCTTGGTACTTGGTCAATCCTAACATCATCAAAGTGAGAAATTAACTGACTGGTCAATTTTAAGTACCTTCTCATTTAGTCTTCCTTTCGCTTCATACTCATTGGTTATCTTCCCCACAACTAACTTTGAATCTGCATTCAACTTCAAATTTCTGACTCCCAGAGCTTTCGCTATCCTCAAACTAGTGAGAACTACCTCATACTCCACTTCATTATTCATTGCTGATAACTGAAGCTAGACTCCATATTTGAAAACATCCTTCTCAAGAGAGAGGAGAAACATGCCTACACCCTTAACACCTTCGACTGACGACCCATCTGCATGTATCGTCCAATACTCTGCCTTTGGGTCAGGATCCGTCAGGGTTAACTCAACGACAAAGTCAGCCAATGCTTGAGCTTTGATAGAAATTCGTGGCTTGTACTTAATATAAAACTGGCTCAGCTCAATCGCCCATTGAAACATTCTCCCTGTTGCATTGGGTCTACTCATAGCTTCCCAGATAGGCTGGTTCGTCATGACCAAGATGGTATGAGCCTGGAAGTATGGACGAAGCTTTCTTAACGTGATGATCAAGGAGAAAGCCATCTTTTCTATCCATGGATATTTTGCCTCGACACCTTGGAAAGTCTGACTTGTGTAATAAACTGGCCACTAGACTTTGAGCTCTTCACAAATCAATGCTAAGCTGATAGCCATTTGTGATACATCTAGATAGAGAAACAAGTCTTCCCCTTCTATAGAGGGGCTTAAGAGTAGTGATCTGGATAAATACTCCTTGAGGCTCTAGAAAGTGGCTTCACACTTTTCTGTCCACTAGAAGGCCTACTTTAATGTTCTGAAAAAGGGAAGGAATTTATTCGTGGCTTTGGGGACAAATCTATTCAAGTCTGCTACTTGTCCAGTCAACCTTTGCACCTCTTTCACATTTCTCGATGAAGCCATGTCGAGTATGGCTTTAACTTTCTCTGGGTTAGCTTCAATTCCTCGTTGGGATACCATGAACCCAAGAAACTTGCCAAATGACACTCCAAATACACATTTCATTGGATTTAGCCTCATCTGATATTTCCTCAGAATGTCAAAGGTTTCCCTAAGGTCGTTTAGATGGGAATCTGTCATCTTGCTCTTGACAAGCATGTCATCGACTTATACCTCCATATTCTACCCCATCTATTTGCAAAATATCTGATTTACTAGCCTTTGGTAGGTAGCTCCTACATTTTTAAGTCCAAATGGCATGACCTTGTAGAAGTATAGTCCTGGCTGGTGACAAATGCTGTTTTTTTCTTGGTCTTCCTTGTTCATGTGAATCTAGTTATAACCTGAAAATGCATCCATGAAAGTTAGCAACTTATGATTAGCTATGGAATCTACAAGTTGATCAATCCTGGGAAGAGGAAAACTGTCTTTTGGGCAAGCATTGTTGAGGTTCGTGAAATAAAACCTGCAGCTAACAGTTTTTCTACTCTTCCATAATAGCTTTGTTCCTCTTTGGAGCAAAGACCCAGCGTTTTTGTTGGATGGGCTTCTTTGTCAGATCAACATTCAAACAATGTTCTATCACCTTGTCATCTATACCCAGCATATCCTTATGGGTCCAGGCAAAAACGTCCAAATTTTCTTTCAGAAACTCTACTATCTTTCCTTTCATTGATGAGTTAAGTTCCCCACCTACCTTAGTGACTTTCGAAGGATCTCCTTCCACTAGTTCTACATCCTTCAGTTCTTTGGTTAGTTTCACAAGTTCTTCTTCCACCATCCAAGCATGGTTCTCTTTGGAGGCTAGTATTGCCTAGTAACATTCTCGAGTTAGCAACTAGTAGCCACATATCTCCCTAATCTCGTGAGGGGTTGGGAATTTCACTTTGAAACAGTAAGTCAAGGTTGCAGCTTTAAGTTGGTTTAGCGTGGGTCGTCCAAAGATCACATTGTATGATAAGGGGCAATCGACGACCAAAAAGTCCACCTACTTCGTTATCTATGCAGGATGTGTCCCTACTATGACCGAAAGTGAAATGATGCCCTTTAGGTAAATACGGTCTCCCTTAAAATTGACCAAAAGTGACTCGAAAGGTCGAAGACTTTTAGGGTCAAGCCTCAACTACTAGTAGGCCATCATGTACATGATGTCTGCTGAGATTCCATTATCAACTAACACCCTCTTGGTGTTGAATCCTTCTATTGTCAACATAATGAAGAGTGGATTTTCGTGTGGATGCCTAATCCCCTTATCATGGGCGCAATTAATCTATCTTTGGTATGCCCTTCTCAAGGACTTGTATGACCCTCCAATTACTGGTCATTCTGTGATCATCCTTATTTCCCCCGCTGCTTGCTTCAGGTGATCTCGTTCGTCATCTTTATGATCGTCATAGGACTTGTCTTCGGCCCTTAACTAGGATTGATGGTCTCTCTTGATAAACTTCTGAAGTTTTCCCCTCGAGATTAACTCTTCAATATGTTCTTTCAAAGCACAACACTCATCAGTTTAATGACCGTGATCCTTATGGAAGCAAAAATACTTCTTCAAGTCTCACTTATTAGAAGACAAGCTTAACAGTTTCGGCTATTTCAGGCCGATTTCGTCATTAATCTGCATTAAAATCTTATCTATAGGCATCACTAGTGGAGTAAAGTTCATCTTATTCTTCGAAGCCTCTAGGTTACTCTTGCTAGACTTGGTCTTCGAGGAGTGATCTTTTCGGTCTTTCTTCTTATGCTGGGAGTCACTGACTTCTTCCTTCTTCCGTTTGCTAGTTAACCCTTGGCAGTTAGGGCATCTTCCCCATTCATGTACTTTTGAGCCTTAAACAGCAAATTTGTCATGGAGGTTGGTGGTGTCTTTCCTAGTGAAAAGACAATATCAAGATTGTTTAGCCCAACTTGGAAGGTCATCATGATAACCTGATCATCAACTTCATCAATTTCAAGAACAACTTTGTTAAAATGCTTCATGTACTCTCTCAAGTTTTCTTCTACCTACTACTTTACAGTCAGCAAGTAAGAGGTAGGCCTTTTGTGGCGTGAGCCCCCAATGAAGTGTCAAACAAATGAGTCACTCAACTGCTTAAAGTTTACAATTTATGATGCTGGCAGTTTGCTGAACCAGACCTTTGCAGCTCCTTTAAAGGTGGCCGAGAAAGATCTGCATATTACCTCGTCGGGAGTTTGTTGGAGGCTCAAGACTGTCTTGAAAGCCCCTATATGGTCAAGGGGGTCTTTAGTGCCATTGTAGAAGGTCATCATGATAACTTGATCGTCAACTTCATCAATCTTAAGAATAACTTTGTTAAAATGCTTCACGTACTCTCTCAAGTTTTCTTCTTCCTGTTGCTTTACAATTAACAAGTAAGAGGTGTAGGCCTTTTGTGGTGCGAGCCCCCAATGAAGTGTAAATGAGTCGCTTAACTGCTCAAAGTTTATAGTTTATGATGCTGGCAGTTTGCTGAACCAGACCCCTGTAGCTCCTCTAAAGGTGGCCGGGAAAGATCTGCATATTACCTCGTCAGGAGTTTATTGGAGGCTCAAGACTATCTTGAAAGCCCCTATATGGTCAAGGGGGTCTTTAGTGCCGTCGTAGAATTCCAACTGTAAGAGGCAGAACTTAGGCGGTAAAGAGCACTCTAGAACACTGGCGATGAAAGGTGAGTCCATCCTCTTGTGCTTACTATCACAGTTCATGGCTATCTTTCCCTTCATCACGTTCTTCATCTCATCTAGTTCTCTCCTTAAACTTTTCATCATCTAGTTATTGTCGTGCGTCGACTACTCGGTGTGCTCAAAATTATCCCTTCCTTTGCTATTTTTAGGGTTGTTAACTTCGTCATCATTCTAGCTGCGATTACGATGTTAAAGGGAAGTATTGCTACCTTCAAGATGTGTCTGTCACTTCTAGTCTTCATTTTGTTTCATTAGCTCCTGCACATTAACGGTCAATGCTTGGATTTGTTGGGCCATTACCATCGAATCCGAAGGTGCTGTCATAGTTGAATCCATCGGTCTTAAGGAACTTTGTCGATAGAGATACGATGACTTACATTGTGTTCCCACAGATGGCGCAAAACTGGTGAAGCACAAAATCACCTAGTTAGTATATTCCTTGTTGATGTTGATGGACAAACTTGGTTACCTATTGAGAACAAAAAGGAATAAGAATGAAAGACACCGGGATGGTGCCAACCAAAAGCCCTTCAATACTTAAGTTAGATAATTTCTTTTTCTACTTAAGAATCTATTGTGTATGTTGTGATATCGAATGTCAATGAGACCACTTACTTAAGTTAGCTGGCTTTATATAACTAGTACTCAAGTTAATGCACTCATCTGTTGCACCTAAATGAATTACAACATTGATGGCAATGAAGTCTCTCCTTAAATGGGGGTTTGTAATGCTCAGGCAACTCATCAAGACTTTTGTAAGAGCCCTTCTACCATTACTCATCGCTAGCTGGTTTAGCGAAGTTATTTTTGCCTTTAATGTGTTCACAATCATCTTTCTTAATGACGAGCATTTAATGTTCTTACAGTTGTTTATGGTAATGGACAACTATTTAATCACCGTTCTATCAGCATATTAAAAAAAATAAAAAATAAAAAGAAGAAAAAAAAGAAGATGAGATCATCCTATCAAATACACAAAACAAATACAACATACAAATCAAGAGAAGTTTTCGTCTTGGAGTGCATGTGTTCTTGGGAGGGACAAGTAAAAACCAAAATTAGTTGTAGAAAGTGATATGTCAAAGTTAGATGACCATTTATTGTAGACATGGCAAAACGGGCCAAAATTTTCTAGCCCGACCTGAACCGAACCTAATTTTTTTGACACAAAGCAAAAACGGGTTGACCCGTCACCCAACCCGTGTTTTTGCGGGTCAACCCGACCCAACCTGCGACCTAACCCAAACCCGAACCATTTTTTTTAAAACTTTTTTTTGGCGTAAAAAAAATATTAAAATTAAGACAATATTGGTTTAATTGTTTATTATGAGTTTTAAGGAAATAATTGATACATTTACATAACTACATGCAAATTAATTGAAAGATAAATGGTTGAGTATTCTGTAATGAGTAAAGATTTTTAGATATCAAATAGTAAAGTATACATCAAGATAATCTAGTTACAGTAGAGTTAAAAACATAAATTTAAAATTGTAGACATGTGTGAGAAACATTCACAGGTGTGAAAATAGTCAAGCCAAAGTATCAAATTAACATAAATTATGAATGCTTAGACCTACTTTTTTTAACAATTTATGTTCAAAATAAATGGCTTTTCAAAATAAATTATAAAATTTCCTAAAGTGTGTGTTGATTAACAATGATATGATATTCATAAAAGAGATAATGTATAAATAAGTAAGCAATCAAATTTTAATGCATGTCTCAATTGAAATAGAATGCCAACCACAATTGATAATAGATTATAAAATTAATTTTTAAAATTATAAATTTCTTATATGTTTTTATTCTTTATCAAATGAGTTATCCAATAAGTCATTTGTAATTTTGTTTTATATTTTGGAATGTTGATATTGTGTAAAAATAAAACTTATGTATTTGTTTTACTTATCTTTGTATTATTTTGTTTTAGATAGCAATGTTAAGATTTGTATAATTTTAAAATTATTGAATAAGTATTAATAAGTTTAACTGAGTTCATTCTTAATATAAGTGGTGAATTCAAAATAATTCATTTTACATCAAGTAATTTGTTGCATAACTTTCCAAATGGCAAATACATGTTTTTTATCTATAAAAATAAAAAATAAAAAAATTCATGTGAAAAATACGACCCGACCCGCAACCCGGTTGACCAGAACACGTTTTAACCCGCTTAAAATAACTCCTTTTTTACCAGTGACTCGTTTGACCCACAATCCGATTGACCCGACCCGACCCAACTCAACCCCCCCCCCCCCCCCCCCCCGGCGCCGGGGCGCCCGTTTTTCCATGTCTAATCTATTGCCAAAAAAGGTGGCATGAAATCCACGAATCTTGCATCGGTGCACCTTTTCTCAAACATTATATAACCCATGAAGCACCTATCCTTTCACACACATTCCAAAACTACATTAACAATCAACCTCAATGAGGAGGGACCTACCCAAAAGTAGAGTAGAATCTAAATCAGAGATTCACCAAAGGTTCAAGTTTCATTACTCGATGCATCAAATTTTAAATGATTAAAGCAATGGCCATTATTTCCATTATTAAGATCATTTTACCGATCAATGCTTTTAGGGAACTTTTTAATAAATTATTTTTAAAAAGTTTTTATTCACTTTTTTTTTTTTAATTGATAAAACTATCAAAATATATATTTTTTTTTTCTCTTTTTCCATAACAACTTTTCTAACCATTCACAAACAAATGTCCTTAAGACATTTATTAAAAATTTCCATAAAAGAAATGGTATCCAGAATAAAATGCTCAAGATTAGGATGAGTGAAAAAGACTTTAATTCCATAGCCGTCCTAACTATGGAAAATACCCCTTGCTAAGCATGTTTGTCTTGCTCATTTTCTTTTGTTAACCTAGTTAAGGATTACCCCCACAGCAGGACATGTTCAATGATTCAGCTACAGTCAACCTTGAAATACATTAAAGCCATCTTATGCAAATTGAGATGTCAAATGACAGGGTTCAAACATCAAAGTGACATTTGCTCCCAATAAAAAAAAATAATAAAAAATAAAAAATAAAAAACAAAGCCTTTCAAAGTGACAAAAGCAAACAAGAATTTAACCAAAAGAAATCATACCAAATCAAGTAAGAGTAAAGTCCTAAAAAATGGTGGGAAGAAAATTAGAGCAAATGAGAGAAAAATCCAAAACATTTGGAAGGACAAGATTAAAGCAACAAAAGTCAAGCCTATAGGTGAATTAAAATACAAGGACGTGTTAAATCCAATCAAAGCATCCTACAAATTCTGCAAGATCACATTACAAGTTACAGCCTAACAAAAAATCTTCCAGATCATTAATGGTTTGTTGGCCATGAAATAAATAACTTTTTGTCAAATGCTACTGATCAATTAACGGTTTGTTGGCCATCACCTAGGGCCATCTACTAAAGGAAGGCCCAAAGTGGGGCCAAAAAATTGATTTTTTGTTTTAAAAAATGAAAAATTATTAGATACTCTTAAAATACCATAAATATGTAGTCTTCCATCTCAAATGAATGGTGGGTCCCACCGTGAATTTAATTAGTAGGAACCACTATTTATGTGAGATGAGAGAATACGCATTTATAGTACTTTGAGAGTACATAATAATTTCTCTTAAAAAGTATCTATTGGAAATATAAAAGAAATAATTAGTTTCACATTTTTCCTTCATTTTTAAGAATGCCAAAAAAATTGAGCAATGCTAGAAATAATACAAATTTAAATATATAGGTCTCACAAAAATTGGATGTGTTACCAATTAGAAGAAGTAATTCAATTCTCAATAGGAAAATGCTAGAAATACTATAAATTTTACTACATAGTATTTACAAATTGATGTGACAATGAGTACCATTGGTGGACTTTAGCAACCTATTAAATGCACATTTGAATTACTTTTTGTAATTGATCAATGATACATATTTGTAAGTCTCATGTTGTAAAATTTATAGTATCCCTAACATTATTTTTTCAAATACTTGTTTATTATATCTTGAAAGTGTCACCGATCATGTTTATTACTACATCAATTTGTAAGCTTTTTGTAATAAAATTTGTAATATTTTTTGTTTTTTTTTTCCACACAAAAAATAGTCATATGATTTTTATTTTTATTTTGTTTATCAAAAACTAAGATATAAAAAACTAATTAAATATTATTTAAGTAATAACCAAAAGGCCTATTTGAAGCTATCGCCTTAGACTGAGTTAGCCCCACCACTAGGCCAATTAGGCGGCCACCTAAGGCACTTAAGTGGAACAATACCCCCAAATTTTAACCAATAGGGATATTTCCATACCTATATGAGTATTAATTCTGCCCAACTATTAGTAGATAAAAAAATAATAAAATTAGTAAGGAAATGGGCACTACAAAATATTACAATAATTTCCCAACTTCCTAAATTAATATGTCAACTCACACATGGACTCACCACAATCTCTAATCTAAATTTTTTGTTATGCTAATTTAGGAATGTTATTGTTGTCTTTAGCATTACTCAAAATAAATTGTTATTTGTTAGAGTCATATGTTTTGGTATTGTCAAACTATGCCAAATTATGTGTCTTTTATTAAGTTTTGATGTATGTTAAAGTTGTAATTGAAGACCAAGTAGAAGACGCAAATTTTGTTCAAGAAAAGTGTATTTTCAGCACATATTCAACATGTACCTTGATAATAGTAGTCTCGATACTACCTTAATACCTCTTGATAGAAGCTCAAAATCTACTACCTCCTCAATAGCAGTCTCAATACCTTTTGATACATCGAGCTTCACGAATCAGCAAAAATCAGCAACTCTAAAAAAGCCCATAATTTATTCGTTTGAACCCCGAATTGAGATCTGTTTGAATCAGTATTTAAAGGACATTATAAGTCTGTGAGAGGCTACGCCCCTGACCCCTTTTTTATGGTGTTGGGCCAAATTCACATGAATGGGTGGAGTCGTATTATTGCCTCTCAAAATGAAGGTTTAACTGATTATATTTTTCCTTTTAGATTAAGGGTTCACAATGGAGTCGCCAATTATTTAATTATTGGAATAAATAAAAAAATCAAAATTGAAAATTTTCTCATTTTATTAGTTTGAAATTGAATTTACATTGATCATAAAAAATTACATGACTTTGGTCCTAGATACAATCTAAGATAAAGTACATGACTTTGTTTCCTAGTTATAATCTAGAAATCAAAAATTACAAAGATAAACATTGATCTATTAACCTTTAATCTAAGTTTGGGGGCTATATTACAAGGTGGAAGGGTGTTGGGCACCCACCTTGCCCGGTGAAACCGGTCTTCTAGACAATGGTGGCCAATATTCATATCATATCATTCAATATGTCAATCAATTTGCATGTTGAATTTAATGTGTGTGGATGGTGATATTCTAGATTCAATGATTTGAAAGAATTATTAAACAAACATCTTTTTCATGTTTTTGATGTGGATTTAAGATCTAAATTAGTGTTATGCATGAACATGTGATGAACAACCAAAAACATGTGAAGAAAATATAAGAGCATTTAAGAACATTCAAACATATTCAAGGGAATTTAAGTAATTAATATCATGCTTTTATCTTAAATTCTCATCATAGCAACATAAAAAATGAGTTAGGGAAAGATTATACCTCTATGCAAGATCTATACGGTGAAGGAGAAGGCTTTTGGCGGGGGCCCTAAGGGTGGGGGAAAAGAAGAGTTATGACTCAATACCTTAAGTCTCAAAAAGACTAAGATATGACAAGATTATTCTACTTCCCTAAAACTTAAGAGAGGAGAAGAGAGAGGATTTTTATGTCTTTTGGAATAGAGGAAATGGGGGGTTTATATAGTAGTGGTGGAGAAAATATGAATAGAAGATCATTTAATGAGGGTTGATGAAGAATCATGAAGCTAGACCTTATTTTAGCCATTGGGGAAATCTAGTGCATTAAATGTAAAAATTGGTGGTAGTGAGAAGCTAGCAAAATTCAATTTTCCCATAACTACTGTAACAACTTGTAGAGCCAAATTCGAAAAATCATATCTTACTCAATATTGATCGGAATTGCCTTGTTCTTGTGCTCAAATTGAAGCCTTGGATGTCTAGTTTCTGGGAAAATTTGCCACATTCACAGATTCAAAATATTCTGAGAGATATCAACAAAATAGTGAGCAGAGGTCATTTGTTAGAAAACAATTTCAACACAATAAGCATTAATAGGTCCCAAATTAGTTTCCAATTAACATTAATAGGCTCCAATTACTCTCATTTCAGACTTAATTAGTTTAAAATTTACCCTAACTAAAAGATAATTGCACAAATTACTCATTAAATAATTAATACTTAACTATCTAATTAATTAGGCGTGTATAACCTTACCATAAAATGTAGTCCTAACCAATCAAATTATGACACATCATTAATCTCAAATTGATTATAATTATAACCAATTTGAATCAATTATTCATAATCACATATAGTCGGACTCAATTTGTGATAACACATCTTGGCTATTAAAACTTGATTTGATGATAACTTTCAATCTGATGGTCCAATTAGGACTTATGACCAGTTGATTTGATTGTTATAACATCAAAATTATTTTGGTGAAATGAGATTAAGGATCTAGTAACCAGAATCAAGATGCATATTTCTAAAACAAAATTACCTTTTTACCCTCTATGTGAGGTTAAATACAGGTTGTAAAATGGGGTGTCAATAAAGTCATCTATTAGAAGGCTTTTTAGAGAGAGAGAGAGAGAGAGAGAGAGAGAGAGAGAAACACTCCATTTATGTGGCTAGGGTTTTGTAACCAAGTTTTCTCTATTTCACCATACCAAAGAGTTTCAAAGTAGATTTGAAGATTCAATTGGTGAAAAAGCTGAAGTCATAGCAACCACCATAGACTTGTGCAATGGGGAAAACCTTCAAGAGGTTCTTGAAGTCAATTGGAGGTACTAATAGTGATTGTGGGTGAAACATTCATATGCTAGAGAGTTTAGAGGTTCTGAAGTAGTAAAAAGTTTCTGTTATAAGTTCATCTACTAAGTTTGTAGAGTCTAGAAACAAAAGTTTTGTACTAGATCTAAAAATTTTCTTTAATAAAGGATTGCTTTTTGGAAAAGTTTACCCCCGGGTTTTTTATTGTGAAACTAAATTGTTTCATTAGTTTTACTGAATCATCATATCTTGTCTTCTGTTGTGCATAATTTTGACTTGATATTGATTTTTTTTTTTAATAAGGTTTATTCATAATAGATCTAATTAACAATTTGGATTTAAAACTTGTTAATTCTATCAACCGGAGTCTAAATTTATAAAATTGTCTACACTATTTTACTACAAATCTTAGGTGATAATTTGTTATTAATAGGTTAAAAATTGATGTTAGTGGTTGACCCAAATTAGAACTAATAAAATATTACTACTTATGATTTATTGTGAAATTATTGTAAAAATATTGTCGATATAACATTGGGAAAAAATTAATAACGTGTAGGTGGACCAATGGCCACTAATTTCTTTGCAATTTAAATATTATTTTTTTAATCTTTGTAACTTTATATATATACTAGTTATCAAAAAAAGAGTTTGAGAAAAATAAATCAAGTCTCATAAAGATTCTCTAAACTTTTTTAGTCGTAATGAACATAATATAATAAAAAAAATGAAAATGGATAAAATGGATAAAAAAAAGTTATAAAAATTTTGACCAACAACTCACATATGAAAACAAAATTAATTAAAAATAATAATTTTTTTGCATCTAAACAAATTAGAAGAATAAATTTTAAATAAAAAATTATTTAATTAAATCTAAATATATAAAAAGCTTCAATTTAAACATAGCCTTAGGAGTTAGGACCAAATCCCTTGGGCCACCCTCGATTTCATTGGCAACTTCATGAACCAGAACTGTTATTCATTGGAAACAAAGCATTTTTTCTCCTACTGTGTTTCCTTTATTTAGAAATTCTATCTCATATTGTTTATAAATTAAACTAGCCTTTGAGCACTCATGCACATGCTAAGAGATTATTCTTTTCTTTTCTTTTTTGTAAAAGTTAATAATTTAAATTAAAGAGAAAAAATAATGTTATTTCAATTTTCTAATAAATAAAAAAACCTAAGTTCTTATTTTCTTTTTTTGCATGTGTTCAACTCTATCGAAAATAAACCCAAGTTGATATAATCTCAAATAGTACACTAGCTTCATAACATGCACTTTGCGCATGTGATGGGTTTTTTTTTTTTTTTTTGGTCTAGTGTCATAATTTAAAGACATGGATTAATAGGAGATTGTCCTATTTTGTAGGCATTTTAAGTGGAGTTAGAGATATAGTTTTACTAGATTGTCCTCAAATTTTTTCCCAACTAAATGTAAAGTTTAGAGGTATTTTTGAATCACACAAAAGTCCAATACAAAGAGGGAAATTCTCTTATAAATAGTGTGTGTGTATTTGGAAACTATAAAGAGAGGTGATACCTAATTTTATGGGATATGGAGAAACTTGTTAAAAAAGAAAAATTGTTTTTTTAATTTACCTAAAATTTAGGAGTTATATTTAGAGTTCATGACTTAGATAGTTTGAAAGTTCCTTAACTAATAGTATAAATAATGTGTTTCAATATACAAATTCAGGCTAAAGGAAGATCAAACCCAGCATGCTTTAGTGTTGGTGTTATATCTTATATGCATAATTTTTTTGTACATATTTTCTCTTCATCATTAACAACGTTTTAGAAAAGTAATCAAATGATTAAGAAATAACAAAAATTCACTTTTATACATACATATGCATTTAGATTATATTAGAATTGAATTTCTATCTCTAAAAAAATTTTTTAAAAAAAATTCCATTTTGATCTCTATATATATATATATATATATATATATATATATATTTTGTTAGAGTTAATTTCATCCTACATTTTTATAGTAGTGGTCCCCATTATTTCAAAATACTAACCCACTTAAAAGATGCTGTAGCTAATAAAAAATAATAAAAAGCTTATTTTTGTCATCATGTCAGCCCTAAAAAGCTCTCAGGAACTCTCTCGTGAAGAAGAAGCAGAACTGAATCGTAGCAATAAAAAGGTTAAGGAATCCCACCAATCTGAGACTCTCTCGGAGGCTAGCCCTTTTGGTTCTGGTCTCCCTAGTCCATCTTTCGCTCATGGTGCAAAGCAATCTTTCAAAGAAAAGTGGATAGGTGATATTCCTGGGGCTTATGTCCAGGCTTTTGATCTCTCAGAGCACGTTGACAATGAGATGGAACTCAGGGAAGGGATGACAACTGTCAATCTCTCAAAAGCAATGAAACAAAGGATCAGAGGCCACTAGTCTAATGCACTTATTATTAAAGTGTTCGGAATAACTATGGGATTTAACTATCTACATTCCAAGATACTTGCTCTTTGGAAACCAGTGGGAAAGCTTGATTGTATTGACTTGGGGCGTGATTATTTTCTTATTAGATTCTCCTTACAAGAAGATCATGACCTGGTCCTAAAGAAAGGTCCTTGGTTCATAGGAGAGCATTTTCTCTCTATTAGACCATGGGAGCCAAACTTCAGGCCAAATAGTGCTAATATCACATCGGTAGCAGTCTGGGTCAGCTTACCAGTACTACCAATTGAATACTATGACATGGAAGCTTTAAAGGAAATTGGAAATGCCATTAGCACCGTGCTCCATATAGATACTCATAAAGCATCGAAATCAGGAGGGCAATATGCTAGACTCTGTTTATAGGTTGATATAAACAAACCATTAATATACACATTAGTGATAGGAGGACTCCACCAATCCGTTGTCTATGAAGGGATAAGCAAGTTATGTTTCTCCTATGGCTGCGTTGGACACCGCCGGGAGACTTGCCAACACACGATCAAATCTCCATCGACAAAAAAGCCAGATAAGGACAGGGAAGCAGCTGTACTTGAGGGGAATGGCCAGGACAATATTACAGGTACAAAACTTGTTCTTGTTAATGGAGACAAACTTACTCCGGGCTTGCTGGAGTAGGACGAGTATGGTCCTTGGCTGGTGGTGACACGTAAGAAGCAAGGCAATAGAAATAGCGAGAAGGGAAGCGGAAGCGATTCACCAAAAGCAACTCAGAATGAAGAACACGTGTCAAGTAAGAAACCGATGACCAATTCAGGATTGGGCTCTAGAAAAGGAAAGCGAGTGGGCATTTGAAGCCCACTAAGGGGAAGAAATTTTCTTTCAGCCCATTTCATGAAAAAAAACACTTATCAACAGCCACTTAAGCCCAACCATGATCAAAAGGGTAAATTTGGAAAACCACGTGCTGGGGGCCTCCAAACCTTTGAATCTTGCACATGACTTGGCCACATCTACCAGCATCCAAGTTGTTCCAGGACCTTCTGGGGTAAGTTCCCAAATTAGCTCCGTCCTCCTCTTCTGAAACATTCAATGGAAAGTTCACCTCCAGTGAAGCTCAATGGAAAGTGGGCGAATCAAGTGGTGGGCAGCATCACCGAAACCAGAGTGGTAGCCTGGAAAAATGCGCTGCAGCTATTACCAGTGTTGATCTTCTACGAATTCAAAGCAAGCCTTCAGATATTGGAGGGGAGTTAATGGAATGCGGTCCGATCTTGATCTCAGTGATTGGGAACAGGTAAACCATGAATTTCATTTAGAAACTTCATCCTCCATCTGAGTTTAGTCACCTCTTCCTTCCAAGGGAACTGATGACGAGAGTCCTACAACACAACATCACTCTAATGCCAGGGAGAGGATACTCTAGAGAGATGAGGTGCCGGATAGGATGGAATTTGAGGGAGGAAATGATGCCCCTACCTCCGGTTGTTGAGTGTTCCACCCCCACCACTCTGTTATGATGAGTATCATAATCTAAAATTGCAAAGGTGCTTTAAAGCCTTCCTTCTAATCTAGTGTGAGAGTATTGGTCTCCAACCATGATCTAGCCATACTGGTTGTTATGGAAACCCATTTAGGTGGTGACAAAGCTAGAGAAGTCATAGACAAGCTTCCTTTACAAGGGGCTATCCATACGGATATTGTCGGGTTCGCTGGTGGTCTTTGGCTCCTCTAGAACACTGATAGAGTGGATATCACTTACCTTACCAGGACGGAACAGGAGATCCATGCCCTGGTAAAGGTCAAATCCTCCTCCTTTAATTGGTTTTTCACTACCATGTATCTAGTCCTAGGCAAAGTGAAAGATGTCTGCTTTGAAAGAATTTAGCTACTATTGCTAATACTTATAATTTGCCCTGGGTGATTGCTGGTGACTTAAATGAAATGTTATCTAATGATGAAAATTTTGGTGGTAGACCCATTATTCCTTCTAGAGCTATGTTATTCAAAGATTATTTAGATGTGTGCAATATGGCGAAACTCGGTTTTCAAGGCCCCAAATTTATCTAGACCAACAAGTAGGATCTCACCACTTTGATTCAAGAGAGACTAGATAGGTTCTTTGCCAATCCTGATTGGTATGTCATGTACCCTGAAGCTCAAGTCACTCATCCTGAAAGATGTTCTTCGAATCACTACCCTATGCTTTTAGAGCTTCAACCTCAACTCAACATCATACTTAAGAGAACCTTTAGGTTTCAAAGCTTTGGGCTATCAAATGATTCTCTTCCAAATGTGGTTTGCAATGTCCGGGCGCTCGAATTTGAATGAATCCATCTCAGTCTTTGCCAAGGAGGTCACAAAGTGGAATCATGTTCATTTTGGGAATATCTTCGCAAAAAAAAAAAAAAAAAAAAAAAAAAAGATTATTGGCTCATCTAAATGGTATCTAGAAAGCCATGGTGGATAGACCCTCGACTTTTCTTATTAATCTTGAAAACAAGCTTCAGGTGGATCTCTCTGTAGTGCTTAACCAAGAAGAAGAGTTATGGGCTATGAAATCTCGAGTCAACTGGATGATCCAGGGCAACCGTAATACTTCCTTCTATCATGTATCTATACTCTCATTAGAAGGAAACACAACAAGATTTTGAATTTAAAAGACTCTCAAGGGGAGTGGATCAATGATCCTTATGCAATCATGGACCATGTTCATAACAGCTTCATTAAGCTTTTCTCTTCTGATCTTGAATACTCTTCTCTTGCCATCCTTCCAAATGATTTGGACAGACCTCAGCTGTCCTTAGATGAGGCTCAAAGTACTACTCTGCCATTAACTGAGGAGGAAATCCACCATGCCTTATGGTCTCTTAAGGCTTTTAAGTCTCTATGGCCCGATGGTCTTCATGCTGGATTTTTCCAAAGGTCCTGGTCTGTGGTTGGTAGATCTGTTACGGAAAAGATCAAGAAAATTTTCATCGACAAGAAAGTTCCCGTGTCTCTTAATCAAACTGTCATTGCCCTCATTTTGAAGATTAAAGGCCCTGAATCCATTGGGAAATATAGACCCATCAACCTTTGCAACACGGTATACAAGATTATAACAAAGATCATAGTGACTAGAATCAAACCTTACCTGGATAAGTTTGTTTCTTAGTATCAGTCTGCCTTTGTTCTAGGCGTAAAAGGAGTTGATAATGCTATAATTGCACAAGAAATTATACATACAGTCAGTTGGAAAAAATGGAAAATAGGGTTTATGGTTATTAAAATAGACCTCGAAAAAGTTTACGATAGATTGGAATGGTCTTTCATAAGGGAAGTCTTGATTGCAGCAAAGTTTCATTCTGATCTAGTTCAACTTATCATGAGTTGTGTCCACGACCTCTACCTCTGTTCTCTTCAATGGTGGTGCCCTTGACTCTTTCCTTCCTTCAAGGGGTATTTGGCAGGGTGATCCTTTGTCTCCCTACCTATTCATCCTATGTATGGAAGTGTTAGGAAGAATTATTGAGGACAAATGCTCCAAGAAAATGTGGAATCTGGTGAAATCCTCTACTAGTGGCCTGGCATTCTCCCATCTCTTTTTTGCCGATGACTTGTTGCTTTTTGCAAAGGTAGACGCTTCAAATTGTGCAAGTGTGAGAGAAGCTTTAGAAGAGTTTTGCATGAACTTAGGGCAAAAGATCAACCCCTCAAAATCCAAAGTCTTCTTCTTGTCCAATATTGACAAAGACCAAAGATCGGTTTTATGTGAGATTCTCAGGTTCCACTCAACTCCAAACTTGGGTACTTACTTGGGCTTCCCTCTCAAGTTTGTGCTAGATCGAGTAAACCAGAAGCTTGCTGGTTGGAAAGCGAATCTTCTATCCTTTTCTAGATGAAGAGTCCTCATTCAAGCCTATATTAGTGCTATCCCTTCTTATGACATGCAAACCTCCCTACTGCCTACTAGAATTCTAGACGAACTAGATAGGTTAAACAAAACTTTATTTGGGGTTCCAGTGATTCTAAGAGGAAAATGCATTGGGTAGGTTGGAATAAAGTGACCTAGCCAGTGGTGGAGGGTGGACTTGGTTTGCAAACAGCTAGAGGAAGAAATTTGGAGTACCTAGCTAAATTGAATTGGCGGTTTCATACAGAAAAAGATGTCCTCTGGTCTCAAGTCATGAGGAAGAAATATTTGTCTCATAGAAGGCTATCTTCCAATAACGAGAGTTCCCTCCCAAGCTCTCGCACTTGGAAAGCTAAGAAACAAGGCTTGGAAATTTTTAAGGAAGGCACAAGATGGAGCCTTGGATGAGATAGTAACTTAAGATTTTGGATGGATAAATGGACTTCCAATGGACCTTTGAGACGGAAAATTCAGTGTCCACTTAATAGAGGAGAAGATGAGGTGAGAGTTGGGGAACTTGCCTCCTCAAATGGCTGGGATTGGGAGAAAATTTCCATGGTTCTTCCAACAACTGTTTGTTTAAAGATCCAAGCAATGCCTCAGGCTTGCATAGCCAATGAGGAGGATAGACTTATTTGGGCTGCCTCACCTAATGGGAACTTTAATTTGAATAGTGCTTACCTTCTAGCAAACAATCAAAGTGACCCATCCCCTTCATTCAATGGAAAGTGGATTTGGAGACTCAAGGTCCTTCCAAGGATCCAATCATTCATCTGGATGTGTTATCACAAGAGCATAGCTACTAAAGAATGTCTTGCTTCTAGAGGTATCTTTATGACCACCACTTGCCCAATATGTCACCAAGATTCTGAATCCATTCTCCACTTGCTTAGTTATTGTAGCTTTGCTTCATATTGCTAGTAGAATCTTGGAATGGGGAATCTTAGCTCTGAATTCTTCTCTTTAGATATCAATAGCTAGTTGGAAGAAAACTACAAGGGGGATAAAAGAACTAGATATTTTCAAATTCCTTGGAGTACTTTGTTTGCCTTTGTAGTGTGGATCTTATGGCAACACAGGAATAGAGTGGTCTTCAAAAACTTCACTCCTAACCAAAATGTTCACAAGAAAATTGTGCAAAGAGCCACAGAGTATGCCTACTATGCTCAGAACATGGCAGTTAGTAAAGCTTCAAGTTGAGAAATACTTACGGTGGGAGAGACCACATAGGGGTTAGTTTAAGCTAAATACTGATGAGTCTTCGTTGGGTAACCCCGGTATAGCAGGTGGAGGGGGGATCCTTCGTAATGACTCAGGTTTGTGGATTCAAGCTTTCTCTAGACACATAGGAAACACAACTAGTTTTTTGGGCTGAACTCTAGGCCTTAAGGGATGGTCTTATCATGTGTATCAATTTGCAAATTAATGCATTAGAAATTGAGTTGGATGCTCTTGCAGTTATAGATTTGATGAACAATTCTGGAAATTTTAATGCTGTTTATTATGCTATGGTAGCTGATTGTAAGCGCTTAATTTCCTAAATTCCCAAGTTAAAGTGTCTCATTGTTATCGGGAAACCAAACGCTGTGCAGATGGCCTCGCCAAATTAGGAGCTCAACAAGCTTCTAATATTTTGTATTATAACTCTCCTCCCTCCTATCTGTGTGACCTTTTTCTCTTTGATTTGGATGGTGTTTATCATGTTAGGCTCTACCCTAACAAAGATGTATTTGTTTCCTTTTCTTAGTTGAATAAAATTTTGTTTTAACCAAAAATAAATAAATAAAAGTTTTATTTGAACATTTAAAAATTCCACCCAACATTTATATTAAAAAATTCAAATTAAAAAAAAAATTAATCTTATTTTCTTTTCTCTTTTCTATCACTTTCTTGGCCACCAAACACTGCAACAAAATGCAAAAAAAAAAAAAAAAAAAAAAAAAAACTACTTTTTTCTATTTTACACATCCACTTTACAATACACCCACATCAGTTTATCTATTTTACACATTTATTCAATAAAATATTCATTATTTTACAATTTTTTATTATTCACTCCCTCACTGCCTCTCTCTCTCTCACAGATAGAGCTGTCCACGAGTCGGGCCGGGTCGGTTTTGGGCCCAACCCGGACTCGACCCGCCGGTGTCGGGTGGGAGGGTGGAGGAACCCGAAACCGACCACCGGAAAAATCGGTCGAGTCGGTTTCGGGTGAGGGTGAGCGTCGGTCGGGTCGGTCAGGCGCCGGAGTAAAAAAAATCTTCGAAATCTGAAATAAATAAAAAAAAAAAAAAAAAAAAAAAAAAAAAAAGGTCGTCGGAATCTGACAAATATCGCCGGAATCTGGAAAATCTTGCCGGTATCTGCATTTTTTTCGCCGGAATCTGAAATTTTTCACTAAAAATTGCTGGAATTGGCCGGATCTGGATAAATCCCACTAGATCTAGCCGGATCTGGAAGAGATCTCCTCGGATTTTGTCGAGATCTCCTCGGATTTGGCTTGATTTTGCAGGTTTGGCCGGATTTTTTATACATCTCCGGTCGGGTTCAGGTTGCTCGGGTTTTAGAGAAGCAAACCCGCCACTCGACTCGCCGGTGTCGATTCTAGAGAACGGAAACCCGCCGCCGACCGATTGGACCTTCGGTTTGGGCCGGAATCGGGTCTCCAGCGGGCAGGTTGGCCGGGTTGTCAAGCTCCGGTCGGGTCTAGACAGCCCTACTCACAGACCCACAGCCACCATCACCACCATCATTAGAAACCAAAAGCCATTAACCCACACAGATCAACCAAAATCAAAGAAAATCAACATCAGATCAACCAAAATCAAAGAAAAATCAACATCAGTTCAACCAACACCGATCAACCCACACAAAGAAAAATTAATGCCAATCAAAATGCCATCGTCTCCACGCCTCCACACATACCCAGATCAACCCACAACCCAAATCAACCTAAACCAAACAAACCCATACAAACCAAGACCAACCCACACCATAAACTCAAATTAAACCACCATCGAGACCTCCTCATGTTACCGCCATCGATCATCGACCCAAACCCACACCGCCACCATCAAGACCACGCCACACGTCACACACCGATCTCGCCACGTTGTGACCCACAGCACCAATCTCGCCACGCTATAAACCCTGGTGGCATGCTTTGAACGAGAGAGAGAGAGAGAGAGAGAAATGTGAGAGAGGGAGAGAGAACTGAGGATGAAAGGATGGAGTGGGTTTTTTTGTGAGAGAAAGAGAGAACGCAGCGTCTAAGAGAGAGGGAGGTGAGAGTCAGTTAAAGAGGAGAGAGAAAAAACTATTAAAAAACTAAATACATGAGTTACAGTGCCCGTATAAATTTACATGAGTACTATAACTGGTTGATAATTTTACACAAGTTTATATGATTTTAAAATGACTAATGTGGAGTATTTTTTTGTTCAAAATGTATAAAAGTGGTCAAAATGTGTATTTTACACATTTATAAAAGAGCTGATGTGAATGCTCTAACCCGTCTTCTTCGTCCGCCCATTCCATCACCATTAACAAAACCAAACACCCCCCCCCCCCCAACAACATATCCGTCAACCACTAACCCAACAACCCAAATCCGACCCAAAATTCTCAACAGTTGTCACTAAGACCCACACCCATAAGGCCCCGTAAACGAGAGAATCCAACAATTATTGAATTGATTCAGCACCAGCGGCAAAACCCAGGTCTTGATTTTGTTCCTTGATTATTTTAGAAGCTTTAGAATGAAAAGAATATTTGGGATTCTTAGAGTCGAAGAGGAAGCCCAATTTGTCGCTGTTGTTTTTGCTCTCAGAAAAATTTTGCTCAAGTTCTTTGTCTTCCAATGGATTCGTACATGCGGAGCAGATTTTATTGCTTTATACTCGAGAATTGGGTTACGATGGTGGGTCAGAATAAGAGTTGTAATTTTCAACCCAAAACAAAAAAACAAAAAAAAAAAAAATTGTTTCTTTTATTCATATTATTATATTTTGTTTGTTTATTTATTTTTTTATATAAATGCTAATGATGACATTTTTTTTTTTTTAAATTGAAAGACGGTGACATTTTATTTCTCAAATAAAATTTTTAATTATTATTTTATTTGCTATGTCAGCTTTAAGTATGTCAACCGTACATATAACACACCATGTGTCATGTAGACATTTTTTTTAGGCGAAAAACATATTTTAGTCCCTACATTTTCAGGAGATTCCCATTTTAATCCCTACATTTTATTTTTACCGCTTTTAGTCCCTATCCTGAAAAACGATTTCCATTTTAGCCCCTACCATTACATCATAAACGGATATTGCTGATGTGGCAAACAGAAGAATTAAAAAATATTAAAAATATTTTATTTTATTTTAAAATAAAATAAAATTTTAGTTATTAATAATTTTAAAATAAAAATATTAAAAATTTTAGTTAAAAATATTTGTTCCTCATGTTCTTCCCCCAAGAACATGATTGCCCAGAAATTTAAGATTTTCTTTTCTTTTATTACATTTTCTTAGCATCCAAACAAGCAAAAACAAACTCAGATACTCTGACACAATCAAAAAGCCAACCCAAATCGTCAATTCCCTTCAATACACAAAACCCATAACACAAATCAGTGTTTCTTTTTTCTTTATGAAACCCATAACCTATCAAACCCCTCAATTTTTTCTTTTTCTAATCCCTTCAACGCACAAATCACAAAACCCAAATCATCATTGACTCATCTTCAAATACAAGTACTTGAATTAACTCGGGATTCAAAGCGAACACCCAGTAACTCATCAGCCTCTCCTCCGAATTCCCTTTGAGATTCGAGAACCGAGCCAGGCACATGAGGATCTCCGACGTGACCTGGCTTTTGCCCTTCGAAATGTTCGTCGCAGCATCGATTATACACTGTTTCGAGCAAGTTGAACCCAGCAAAGCGACCGACGATGAAGACAAGGCAAAGAAGACGAAGTTGGCGAGAGTGAGATTGGTGGCTTCTGACTTGTCGAACTAATCAGGTTCTGAATCGTCTCGGACCACACACATACTCTCTCTCTCTCTAAACCAAGATCGGCAGTGGCTGGGTGGGTCACCGTGATTTGATCTGACCAGATTTGAAATGGATGAGGATTGGGTTGTGTTTTGGTGTTTTTGGTGGTGGAGTTGGTTGAAGGGGCTCAAATCGGTGGTGAAGGTGGCGGTGGAAGTGGAGAGAAGGGCTCATATCAGTGGAGTTTGGCGGCGAAGGTGGAGAGAGAGCGTTGGGTTGGTTGGGTTTGATGGCTGCGCCAGTTCGATGGAGGTGGAGATCGTGGTGGCTGGGTCAAATCGTTGGTGTTGGTTGGGTTTTTTGGGTTCGCGTGTGGTGGTGTTGTGTTTGGTTGCCAAGAAAATGTTTAGTAAAATGTTATCTGTTTATATGAGTTTTGATGTGTTTGAACATGAGAGAGTGAAAGGTACATTGTTAATATGCATTTGGCTGGTGGAGGGATCAGTTGTTCTTCTTTTTTTTTCTTTTTTTCTTTTTTTTTCGTATCATTGTTAGTTGATTGTGTCTAAGTATCTGAGTTTGATCATGGTTTTGTATATGTTTTTGCTTGTTTGGATGCTAAGAAAATGAAATAAAAGAAAAGAAAATCTTAAATTTCTAGGCAATCATGTTCTTGGGAGAAGAACATGAAGAACAAATATTTTTAACTAAAATTTTTAATATTTTATTTTAAAATTATTAATAACTAAAATTTTATTTTATTTTAAAATAAAATAAAATATTTTTAATATTTTTTAATTCTTCCGTTTGCCACATCAGCAATATCCGTTTATGATGTAACGACAAGGACCAAAATAGAAATCATTTTTCAAGATAGGGACTAAAAGCGGTAAAAATAAAATGTAGGGACTAAAATGGAAATCGCCTGAAAATGTAAGAACTAAAATGTGTTTTTTGTCTTTTTTTTATTAGTGAGTTAATAGTATGGGCAATTTTTTTTTTCTTTTTTTTTTTTTTTTAAGAAACCATTGATACGGGCTAAATTGATCACTTTCAAAAGGTAGAAACCAAATGAATTATGACATCAAAATATAGGGACCAAAAATAATATATTTGTCTATAAGAAAATTTGTAAAAAGGTGCAAGTTTTAAATTTTTTATGATTCTCTAATTTGTAAAAAGGTGTAGGTTTTTAATTATTTATGATTCTCTTTTAAATTCGTATCTTCAAGAAACCAATTTAGGAATTTTGTTTTGTTGAAACAAATTAAAATTACAATCTTATCGGACTACCTTTCCCAACCTAACACCAAATAAATTTTTTTTTAAACATCAACACCAAATAAATTTTAATTAAATTAGGTTTGATTTCTATAAACAATGCCAACAACTCAACACTAAATAAATTCTAATTAAACTACCTTCAATCTTCTTTGATTAAATGATATTATTGTTTTTTAGTATAGATGAGATCTATACTCAAGTCCTTTATTTGAGGGCAAAAGATTTCCCTAATAAACTATCATTTCAATTAAAAAAAGATTCCACAATTTATCAATAGGTTTTTTTATTTAATTAATTTAGTTTCTTAATACCAATATATTTGACTTAGTGTCCATTTGGGAACAACTTATTTAGCTTTTTGCTAAAAGTGTACTAAAGTATATTTGTGCTTTGAAAAAGTAAAAAAATGAGGTTTTAAAAAGCTACACATGAAAAGTAAAAATTAAAAGCAAAAAGGTGAAACTAATGCCAAATAGATTCTTACCTATAGCGTGCATTTGCTTGAGGATGTTTGCGCGTTTTGTGTTTTTTTTGTTGGTCCCACAACACTGTTCATAGACCAACCAACTTTTAAAAATTATTTTGCTATAATGTTTTTAGCAATAAGTTTTCAGTTTTCAACAGAATAAGTTGTATTCAAATAGACTCTTAATAAAATTTCAAATTGCACCCTTTTTTTTTTTTTAAGGAAAAATTGCACAAGTTAATTATGAGTTTTGACTAATTTTTAGTGTTCAGATAGCATTTTCCATCTCAAATGTTAGACCATCCCCACGCGGAATAAGCTCATGTATTAAATTTTGGTGAGTTTTGGAGTAGTTTCCTGATATTTTAATGTAATGCGAAATCTGGAGACGTATGATCCACGTAAATTTCTTCGCAAGTAAGATTGACCTTCCAAGTCTTCACCATCAAACTACAAATTCCACTTTAGTTTGGCAAGAAAGTATCACGCAAGTTTCTATTAAGCTTCCTTGCAATTGATATCAAAATACCTTAGTTCTTTTATTGATGGTGACATTCATGGATTCATCAAAAAAGAAAAGATAGTGCCATTCATTGGTCAATTCTGGGTCAATGCTTTCATACTTTTTTTTTTTTTTTTGAGAAGGAAATGCTTTCATACTTGACATAGCTTTAGAATGAAATTTTCTTAGTACCTAATCAATGTTAGGATTATTTATATATATATCCCCGCTGCTTCAAAATGTTTGGTATTAGTTTCCTCTTTGAAAAGAATGGAGTCTTCCATCCCGAAAGGATTTGATGTGTTTTTCCTTGAAATGAGACATTCATTCTCAAAAATTCTTCCATCTTTTCCAGTCATGTTTATCATATATGCTTCATGCACCATGGGTACCATGTTCATGCTTCTTCCTCATGAACAAGTCGATGGAAGTCCAGTTCCTACTTTGGTTTTCAAAGATCGACCGACTGCATATCATGCCTTCCTAATCTCCATCATGCTCTCATTTACGGGTGCCTTTAGCGCGTTGTTGATCCAACACAGGCCCAGAATTGAAAGATTTTGCAAGGCTTATGCCATGGCGTCTATGGTATCTGCTTTAGCAATACTTCTGTATGCCACAGCTCTTTGGGGTTTCAGGTATCCTCCTCGTTTAACAGAACAAAAAATTAGGATATGGATGAAGAAGTTTACTACTCTTTATTGGTAATTACATGTGCACTCGGCAGTTTCACCTTGCTCTTAACAGTGTGTGAAGGTGCAAATAGATTTCAAAATCTACATAGTGAATAAAAAAGATTGGTATTTTATATCCGTTTAGGAAAACAAAAAAAAAAAAAAAAAACCATTGTACTTACTGCTTAGAATGAATCTTGCTTCATTGCCTGAAACATTTAACGTCTAAGTGCATTATGTATTTTTTGGTTTTCCATTTATCCTTAATTGATGAACACTTATGGTGTGATATGTTATTTGAAAACTATTAAAGTGACAATCATGGGAAGCTTTCTAGCTTACTTCAAATTATTCTCGAAGTCATCTGTAGCAATTGGTGCTATTAAAGCATATAAAAATGGTAAATGGAGACATAAAATTAGTTGATTTCATTGGTTCAAATGATAGTTCAGTAATGACATCTTTGATGATATTCTATTTCTTTAGTTCGAATCCCATTTTCCCTTCTCCCATTATCTACTTATCTTTAAAAAAAAAATAAATAAATAAATCAACTAGTTTTGACAACAGCAACAAAAAAACTTAAGTCCTACAATTTAGGGTCAACTATGAATATTTGATAGGTTAGATTTGGTTGATCACATGAGTTTTTTTCCTCCATTTTATCATATCTATAGGCATGCTTTCTATTACTTCTTTAATTGACACGTTTAATAGCCCACGGTTTTAATTCAACACAAGGACGTCTTCTATATCATGACTTTGCTTGAGGACTTCTTAGTGAAATAACTATAACACAATCAAATTTTGAGTTTTAGATGAACCAGAATGGTGAATGAGATAATGTACAAGTATAATATCAACTGATGACAACATAAAATGGTTAAACACGACTCATGCAAATTGTGATCATCACCTTGAGTTGACATTTAGTCTTCGTCTTGGACTTGAAAATACATCATATGGAGCAAACATAAAATTTCACATGGTTTTTCAACATTGATAAATATGGACCATCCTATTTTCAAAATATTTCCAATAAAACCTTCCATATTACATCTTCCATTAAAATCTTATTACTACATCATATTTATGTCAATGATAGAAATAAAATAAATGGTTTCATATAAAACACAATCGTAGTTACATTAATAACTGTAATAATTATCCAATTGTATATTTAGAAAATTAAAAATAAAAATAGAGAGAGAATATCATTTTTTTTTAAATTACCTATTACACAAATTACTGACAGATAGGTAAATTCAGGGAACTCCCCCTTTGAGAACGGTATATGAGAATTTCATTTCATACGGTTTTATTATATAAATATAAAGGCTTAATATAGATCAATCCACAATATCTATCTTCAAAGATATGACAAATTATGTACTCAAAGATAAACTTAAAGCCCACTTCAACTGAATGAACTTTTTTTTTTTTTTTAACAAAATAGAATTTCTACTATAGCTTAATTTAAGTGTATACGTGTGTGAAACTCTTTCCTAAAAACTTGAACTTTACCTCTTAACCCTACACTCTACAAGTATTTATACTTGTAGAGTGACCACCGTACCAAAAATGCGCGATGGTAACCGGTTGAACTCTGGAAATAGAATGAAAGTACAAACTTCTAATCCGCAATTGCTCATGCAATGCTCTACACTTTAAAATGGAAAAAAAGCTCTAATCCACTCCCATGTAAGAGAGAAATGTTATATATACGAATTACACAAGAAAAATTCCTGGTCACAACATTAATGTCAAGCAAAGAACCAAAAAAAAAGTAACAAAAGCGAGGCCAACAATCCAAACAAGATAGCTGGGGAGGAACATAGCTATCATTAGTAGGAACCCTGTGGCAACAGCAGCAGACCCTATTCCTCCAAAAACTCTAGCAATCTGTGGCTTTCTATGGATTAGCAAAACAGCAATGATGCTACTAAGATAACCCACCAAGTTACTGACCACAACACAAACTAAGAAGACCTTTGTCGAGGAAGATTGGCTACTGAAATGGAAGACAATGACAGATGTAGAAGTTTGGGTTGCGACCGTGATGGACATCTTGGTTAATTTGTTTATGTCCACTATCGGCCTAAAGTTCCTACCTCCACCTCTGCCTTCCACGTCACCTCCACCTCCGCCTCCACCTCCGCCACCTCCCCCTCCATCTCCATCTCCACCCCCGCCACCGCCTCCGCCTCTCCTTCCACCCACACCTCCACCAGCTTCTCTACCTTCTCCTCCACCTTCACCTTCTTCTTCACCTCCTCCGCCTTCATCTCTCCCAACACTAGCACTTTTACGTCCACTTTCATCTTCCTCTCCACCATTACTCGTTTCATTGGCTTCAACGCAACAATTAGTGGCTTCAACAAGTCTATCTTCAGAATCAGATGACAAGTAGTGTTGTGGATGCAGGTATTTAAGTAGATCAGTGAAGGTTATTGAGTGTGTCTTGAAGCATGACTCACCGAATCTTTTGGGTCCATCTCCACCTGTGCCACTGCCTCCCCCTTCGCCTTCAAGGCTCACCAAGTCTTGTGGTCTCCAATGTTCTCGTTCTAACAAAACGCCCTCGCCTTCACCTCCACTTTCATCAACACTGCCAGTTGCAACAACTTTTAAACGCTGCTTAAGGCTCCCTCCCTGACGCGATAATACATCAGACTGCTTGAAGCTCAATAAATAGGAACTCATGGATACCCACGTATAAACATCACTTGTTTTCTTTCTGGATTGGCCTAAACTGCGTGCGCGGACCATGTTTAGCAAAAACAGCAGGATCACCAGGCCATGAAGAACCTTCTCGGGATCCAGGTTCCTATCGCCACTCCTGCCTCTCCATCCATTGCCACCACTAGCCGCTATTGCCATCCATGGCAGTAAAGGCTGTTCTGGGAAGCCTAGGCCTGCACCTTCATCACCCTTACCATCCACAAGCAATAGTGGGGTTGGCTCAAAGAACTCTAAACACGGCGAATTATTTGCCTCACCAAGTCTTGAATAAGGAGGAGATATCAGTTGGATCATAACTGGGTTTTTTTTAGGATACTCAGAAAAGGCAGGGCTTATGGAGAAAGAAATCAGGAAAATAAGAAGAGTTCTATTTGACTGACCCATATTGGATCTTGAACTAAAGCAAATTCCAAATATGTTATTCGTGCAGTGAGAGATCCATCTGATATATAATGAAGTCAACAACTTCAGAATTCTTGTTCGTAGGTTCAAAGAAAATGTAACTGAAAAAACCAGGATAGCATAGGAGAATTTCTTTGCAAGTTAATTAAGCTTGTCTCTTTCAACGCGTTTTCAGCATCTAGCTAGAAATTCTGCAAATTAAGGCTAATGGAAGACCAACACCCCGCATTCTTTAGGGCTGGTGTTATTTGCATTCTTTTTTTCTTTTCTTTTTTTTACAAATCTTCAAGACAAAATTTTAAGAATTTGGTTTTTAATTATTAAGTTAAAACCAGTAAAGTTGGTTACTCTTTTTTTTTTTTTTTTTTTTTTTTTTTTTTTTTTGAGAAAGAACTCTATTAATTATTTAATTGGGCTAAAAAACTCAAAATTAAACGAAATATAATTTATCCTTTATCAGTAAAGTCTGAAACCAAACACTGAATTTTTAAAAGTATATTATATAAATTTTTTAATTAAATAATGTATGGTATTTTAACGGATTCTTCAATTTTACCTTTTATATATTTATCAATTAGATAGGCATCATATATAAGATATTTATAATAAACTTTCACATAAATTAGACGCCTTATTACTAGTTTTAATATATAATCAAGGAGAGGTATCCATAAGATATATGCATGAAAAGTATTCAAGTTTTATTTAATTTCCACACGTCAAATATTAGATCATCCTCACGCAGCCGAATGGCCTCTATATTAAATTTCTGTGAGGTTTTGCAGTAGTTTCGCGATATTAATATAATATGTAAATGATATATAAGAATCTCGACACGGAAGGTAAATTTCATAGCAAGTATCAGGTTTGCCTTTACCATCTAGCTAGAAATTCCTCTCTAATTGCTTAGGAAAGTGTCATGCAATTTTCTGTTCAGCTTCCTTGTAATTATTGATTTCAAAATACCATAGAGTTGATAACCAATTCTGGGTCAATGCTTTCATACTAGAGATGATATAGATTTTGCATGAAATTTTCTAAGGAAGTTCCTAAGGTTAGGATTGTTTATATAATCCAACAGTCTCGTAATGTTTGAAATTAGTTCCCAATCTGAAAAGAATGGAGTCTGCCATCCTGATGAAGGAATATGATACATGTTTCCTTGAGATGAGACATTTAGTGAAAAAGATCCTTCCCTCGTTTCCCCTCATGTCTATCATATATACTTCTTGCACTTTGGGTACCATGTTTATGCTTCTTCCTCATGAACAAGTGGATGGAAGTCCAGTTCCAACTTTGGTCTTCAAAGACCAACCAACTGCATTTCATGCCTTCCTAATCTCCATCATGTTCTCATTTACAGGCGCCTTGACTGCCTTGTTGATCCAACACAGGCCAAGAATTGAAAGATTTTGCAGGGTTTATGCCATGACTTCCATGCTATCTGCTCTAGCAATACTCCTGTACGCCACAGCTCTTTGTGGTTTTAGGTATCCTCCTCATTTAGCAGAGCAAAAAATTAAGACTCGGATGAAGAAGTTTACCATTTATTGGTAACTACATATGTACTTAATTTCTCCTTGTTCTTACAGTGTGAAGGAAAGAATATATGTTTTTTTTTTTTTTAATCTACCTGGTAACCAATAAATATTATGGGTATTTCTATTATTCATTTTGAAAAAAAAAATTGTACATATTTAAATTATAATTCAATAGTTAGGAGTAAAAAAAAAATTAATTATTTGTTTGGATTCACATTGCGTTTTGCTTCCGCACTTTTTTTTTTTTTGGTACATGTGCACTGTTTATGAGCCTCACAAACTTCACTTTTCAGTTACTTTTTTTTTATTAAAAATAGGTCTCACAACACTATTTATACATTTAAAAATTATTTTGCTATAGTATTTTCAGTTTTAAGTTTTCAATTTTAACAAAATAAGTTCTATCTAAACGGATCCTAAATCTAGAACATTTCTACAAAGTACCAACTACTCATGGGTTACAAGCGCTTTCCCCCCCCCCCCCCCCCCCCCCCCCTCAAAAAAAAAAAAAAATCCTTCCTGGTTACAAAGAATCTTATTTCATTGCTTTGAAACAATTAATGTCACATACGTGGACCTAGAAGAGCCTTCATTTTCTATTTTTGAGTTTTGTATTTTTCCTAAATTGTATGGTATGATATGTAATTTGAATACTAATAAAATCACAATTTATGCTACGACTTTTGTAATAGATTCAAATTGTTCACGTAGTTCTTCTTCTTCTTCTTTTTTGTCCTTGAGAAAGGATAGTTGAGAAAGGATAGTCTAACGAAGTTGGTCCTTTAAAGGAGTGAAATTCAAATTATAAGAAGATAGTCTAACGTAAGGGCCCAAGTCTGATGCAAAACCAAGGGCTTCTTACTTCTTCTTCTTTTTTGTCCTTGAGAAAGGATAGTCTAACGAAGTTGGTCCTTTAAAGGAGTGAAATTCAAATTATAAGAAGATAGTCTAACGTAAGGGCCCAAGTCTGATGCAAAACCAAGGGCTTCTTAGTGAAATAACGGCAGCACATTAATAGTTAATAATAGTACTACATGAACTGGAATGGCAAATGAAACAAATGCAATTATAATGTGAATTCATGCCAACGTACAAGGTCTATACATGGCTAATCCAAATTGTGATCTACTGTATATGTTATGATACTTTCCAAACTATCATGAGGTAGTGGCAAACCCAGTACGTATTTGATCAAAATCCTCTAGATTTTTTAGTGTACTCTATCGAATGGAGTACTTTAAATCTTCACTCTTTCTTTTATAATAAAACGTAAAGATTATATCCCATCAAAAAAAAAAATGTCAAGATTATGCCACTTAAACAATCCACTAACTTAATAAATTAATGCTTCTGAACAAGCAAAAAATTGCAAAACTAATGAAACAAACCAACGCGCTAAACCAACATATATAATTTACCGAGGAAAAAAAAAATATTGCACTAATGAGGCTGGGTGAAAATTGCACAACTCTTTGCCATAATCAAAACGTTTCAAACAAATAATAGGCCAAAAGCATAGTAATAACTAATAAATCATTTTGTATAAACTAATTTCTTAGACTTCATGCAATCTTATCTAAGTGTTAGCTTTGATTTCCTTTTCCATCTCCAACAATGTCAATCTCCAGTGTCATAAACCCATGCCAGGAGCCAAGTCTAGGGCTAGCTTTATAGTATAGGCAAGTTAGGTGGTCGCCCAAGCCCCCAAGTAGAAAAAAAAAATATTCCAAAATTTTAACTAATATGATTTTTTCTCTTTATAACAACATTAATTAGTCGTTAACCCATGTGATACACTAAAAAGCTACTAAAAATGGGATCAATTCCAAAATATATTATATATTACATCATACATAAAACCATCATATCCAAAACTAGTTACAAATTGTCAAGCTTTACTATTAGAATCATTTGCAAATCGGACTACAAATTTGGGTAAAAGAATCAATTGCAAGTTACAAACTGCCTAGCTTTTTGTTAGTAGTAGAATTACTTCGCATGTTCCAACTTGGTCTCAATGGATCGAGTGCAAATCCTTCCGTTAGATATTCAAGTATTAGGATAAATAATATGTTTTTGATAAGTAAGAATCAATATAAATAAAATACCAAAAAAATTACTCTAGAAATCTAACATACCAGCAATAATTTTGTTTAAAGTTTTATATCAAACAGATGGTGTGTGTCTATGAAAAGTGAAACTATTTTGCTTCTAGGAAAGTTAACTAAACTTGGGTTGGAGGAGAAAGATGAAGAAGAAGAACGGAGGATTTATCAGCTATGAAATTAGAGAAAGAAATCACATTAAAAAATTAATTTAACAAATTCTTAGTTGCAAATTAAGGTTGTCCTAATGACTTTATATTGGATTACATGAATGCCACACATGGTTTGACAATTTCAGCACAAGGATATGGCATACTGGATTTTTTCTTTTTATTTTTATTTTTTTCCATGACGTAGTTCTCTTACCATGAACATGCAAGTGGGCTGGGCTTTGGTGTTGGTAGCCCAACTTGTTCAGATTGTTGCTTTGAAGCATCAAAATCGTTATGGCTAAACAATTTCTCAGGATTTTTTTGTTGCTATAGCCTATAGCAAGAATTCTGTCCGTAATCACTTTATTAATAATTTTATTCAAAACTTTACATTACAGTCACTCCGAAGACCCGAACAAAGTGTTTTTAAGAAATTGATCAAGATTCTTCTTAAACAATCGCAAATGACATTAGGATGACAAATGTGCCACATGCAATCAAGTGATGGACGGAACGCACTGTAAATTCCAATCAAAGTTCACTTCTACTCTGCCCTTTTCAAGAATTAGAAGATAAATAGATAATCTTCTTTCCCATCATAACTAGTTTTTATTTTTTATTTTTTATTTTTTATTTTTTGGAGAACCCATCATAACTAGTTGATCAGGTTGAAAAGCGCTCTAAAATCCAGCAAAAGCTGTGGCATACAGGACTATTGCTAGTGCTGATACCATGGAAGCCATGGCATAGACCCTGCAAAATATTTCAAGTCTTGACTTGTTTTGAATCAAAAGGGTGCTGAAGGAGCCTGTAAACGCCAGCAGGGCAGAGACTAGAAACATATGATATGCTGTTGGTCGGTCTTTGAAGAGAGCCGGAACTGGATTCCCGTCCACCATTTCATGTGGAAGAACCATAAAAATGGTAGCAGCAGCCGAGGATATGTACACTACAGATTTCATGGGGAAAAAGGTAATGAAATCTAAAAGCCAAGCCTTCTTTGAAAGGGAAAGCTCGCTCTTAATGCTTTCTTGAAGCGATAGGCCCCAAGAAACTGGCTTCATTATTAGCTTGTAGCCAACTAGTTGTAGACCTATTGAAAGAGCTTTGGTATGGTCCAACTAGAACATGGCTTGCATGAATGAGAAGATCTTGAGAGAGCTGTGGATTTTATATAATCACATCACATGGATAGGATATTTCGTGTGTCTTTCCTCAGCAAAAAATAAATAAAAGCTAGCTATCTGTCTAGTGTGAAAGCATTAACTTAGTATTGATTCACTGACTTTAAGGGTCCATTTGGTTGGAGTAATAGAAAAGTAAAAGAATAAAAAATTGTGGGAGAATGAAAAAATAGGAGTATAGAAAATATTTTATTTTCTCCTATTTTTGTTTAGTTGAGAGTGAAGAATTAGAGAGATGGAAAAATTAAGTTTGAATCAATTTACTTGTATACCCTTGTTAAAGAATGATGCTGAATTTAAAAACAAGAAAACAAAAAAATGACAAATAACCACACAAAAAAGAGCAATCACCCAAAATTTTTTATAAAAATAAAAAACATGTTCCAAAAAAATTCACATCCAGTAAAATTAAAAATAAACTATCACGCCCAAGCCTGAAAAAATCAAAAGAAAAAAAAATTAGGAAAAAAAAAAGAGGCAATGTTAGTGCCCAAGGAAAAAAAAAAAAAAAAAAAAAAGGGCCAACGTTGCTGCTTAGGAAAGAGAGAAAAAAGAAAGAAAAATACTACTTAAATTAAGGGCATTTGTGTAAAGTGGATATTTAGCACTTTTCCCTCATTTTTCTTCCAAGTTGGAAAGATAAAAAACAGTGAGCTCCAAGGGAAAATTTTCCCTCTATTTTCTATCTCGCTTGTTTTTTCTCCTCAATCAAACAATAAAAAATATTATTTTTCACTCTATTTTTATCTTTTTATTTTCCACCCTCTTTATTTTCATCCCAACCAAATATTCCATAATTCTATAATAAAGGAAATTGTATAGCAATGACATCCACTGCAATTTCGTCAAAAAGAAATGACTTTGAATTGATTCAATGACTCTAATGAGGGAAATTGTATGGCAATGCAAATGCAATTCAATGCAATGTCGTCAAAAAGACACTTGCACGAAATTATATCGATGTGATACCATTCCGCGTGTTGAAAAGACTAACAAGTCAATAGAATTGGAAAATAATATTTGTCAAGTTTTTTTTTTTTTTTTTTTTTCCCACATATAATCTCTGTCGTCCTTATCCATATTCTGTCAATTCTGAGTTGAATTTTTGAGAATTGGATGTATTTGCACGGGAGGGACGTGGTGCTTGCGAAGAAATTTCACTCTGTCACTTGGTGCTTGCGAAGAAATTTCACTTTTTCACTTTAATTCTTGACTTGATAAATAATGGCCCTAGCTAAAAGCTTAAACTAGTAACAAACCAGAACTAATTTGCACATCCTCATCAATCAATTTGGATTATTATATCCAACATGACTACCGGGAGTAATGCTTTGGAGTTATCAAACTCGGAACTAGAACTTTCCAATGCAAATCCATTTCCTAAAACCCAGGAAATGAAGTGGGACGCTGATCCATTTCTATCAGTGACCAGAAAAACTGAACAGAAAAACTGCGATCCATTTCCGATGATCAAAGAAACCGAGTGGGCTTCTCAAGTTGTGACTGATACTTTACAAGCCAATCGAAGTGTTGAAGGCAGAGAAGGAGGTGGAGGTGGAGGTGGAGACAGGAACTTGAGACCGATTGTGAAATTTCCTGGACCAACAAAGACGTCCATAGCAGTCATCGCTCAAACCACTACTTCTATCATTGCATACCGTTTCAGTAGCATATCTTCCTTAACTAAGGATCTGATAGTTTTTGTTGTGCTTTGTAACTTGGTCGGTTACATTTGTTGCATGATAGCTATCTTGCTAAGCCATAGGAAGCCAAACGTTGCAGAAATTTTTGGGAGGATGGGATCTTTTGTTGCTGGCTTAGCGTTTGTACTAATGATAGCTATGTTCCTCCCCAACTACCTTCTTTGGATCGTCGGTCTTGCTGGTGTTGTTTTATTGCTTGCCTTTGTATTGACTTTGAAATCATAAGTCAACACTCATGAGACTTTTTTTATTGACGAAGTATACCCCGTTACGGGTGCATGGTTCCTCCCTCTCACAAGCTGGTAGGACCCAGTAGGTAGTTGGATCGTCGGTCTTGCTGGTGTTATTTTATTGCTTGCCTTTGTATTGACTTTTGTTAGGGTACTTTTTTTTTACACCTAATTTTATTTGAGTACCACCTATTTATACCACTAATAAGTTATTGGGTTTTCTCAAATATTGTTTGCTCTGTTATTATGTTAATCACAAATATTTTATATCTCATTATCTAAACTGGATCATGATATAAATCATCACAAAAAGCCCAAAAAACTCAATATTTTATCCAATTTTGTTATTATTATTTAGCTAAACCTAAGAATACTTATGCTTAGCAATATTTGAAAAGCCCATGGTTCAAATCCATGGTAAAATAATTTTATCAATGGAATTCAAATTCATAATCAAAACTCATAGTTTAAACCCATGTCAATTTATTTATCAAAAACTCAATTCACATTAACAATATCAAAGCCCAATTCTTATTACCAATATCAAAATCCAGTTCTTGCTAGCGCTAGCAATATTTAAAACCCAATTTTCATTAGCAATATCAAAACCCAATTCTCATTAGCAATATCAAAGCTCAGTTCTCGCTGGTAATATTTAAAACCAAATTTTCATTGGCAGTATCAAAATCCAATTCTTATTGGCAATATCAAAAGCGCAACTTACGTTGGCACTATTAAAAGCCCAAGCTAACTATTTGACACTATTTTATTAAAAGCCCAAGGTTATTAATACTTGGTAAAATACTATATCATAGTTATTTCACTTAAAAGTCCAATAATGAACAATACTTTAGATTCTTAAACCTATTACTATAATATTACAAGCTCATGGAATTTATGAATTATCTATTCTCAAAACCCATGACAATCATCTTATAAAAAGCCATGGAAAGTTATGATTATTAGACCCATGACATTTATTTATTTCATATTATAAAATCATGTTCACTATCTATCTTACATCACAACATTCATAATATTTATTATCAAAACTCATGATAATTATTCATCCTACATGTCCATTATGATTATCTATAAAGAAATTCATGAGAACATCACATTATTCCATTATAGTGGTTGTTACCATATTTATTTAAAACCCATGGTAAATATTATTCTCAAGAAAATATTGGATGTCATTATTTAAAAAGCCCCAAAGGAAATATCATTTACAAAGTAATCCATAGCAAAAATTATGAGAAGCTGTAAAAATTATTATTTAAAGCCCATGAAAATTAATACCTAAAATCTATCATAAATATTTATTGAAGCTCATGGATTCATTTTATTTCTACTAACAACTAAATCCCATGAGGAGTAAAAAACCCATGGCAAAACATGTCTTTAATGCCCATTTTGTAGGCCCAAGAATCTCATAGAGTAGAGAACAAACCCAAGCAAAGAAAGGGCCATGTGGCCCAACTAAAATTGTTGTAATGGAGTAAAGTTCCAACCCAAAAAGGTCCTAGAAAAAGGCTTGAAAGTGGGCAAGCAACGTTTGTTCATCCCTAACCAAAGTACAACTAGAGCTCCTTACAAGAGAACCAAGTCTTTGAGAATAAACTAGGAGCTGTCCCATCAGTTTTCTGCCACACTCTACTTAGCGTGAACAATGCCCGAGGGCTGCCATGTCAGCTGAAGTCTGAAGGATGATGGAACTCCATCATCTTCCTCAAGACCGTACCTCCAACAAAAGGAGAGTTGAAACCAAGTTATCCAAACATCAACAAATTGATGCTATAAATGTTAAAAACATTCAAGACATAATTCATGTGCCAAGCCCATGAATCTTAAAGGGGAAAATTTGGGAACATGTGGTTTGGAGGGCATAAAGAGATCTCTAGTGAAATACCTTAAAGTGGACTTAGAGTTTAACACCTGGCTTAGGGTGTTGAATCTTGCTTCTTGGGAGACCAAATCTCAGTTGTAGCTTTAGGATTTATTCCTGATACACGCCTTAATCCCATTGATTAGGCTTAGTCCCAGTAATCCTGGCATTTAATACAAAACACTCTAAAATCTCATCATTACCTAAAGAAGCAAGGTGGCCCCTAAAGTAAATCTCCTACTTCTGACCAAAAATCTCAGGAGGCTTAACCTTGATTCATCACCTCTTATTAGTCATACTTTTTTGGATTCTTGTTAATTAATGCTTCTCTAAAGTTTCATTATAAAAACATACACACCTTAGCCCACAGGAGGACAACTACCCTCTCTGAAACTCTAGGTTTGTTTGCTATTTTTCTTGTGGTTTAAATTCCCTCAAGCTCACCACTCATCATCTTTAGCCCACACTCATCTAATCTCAAATACTCTTTTCCCCCCTTCACACAATCACAGCCCATAAATATCTCTCAACTAGTCATAAACTACCCACCACTCACAAAAAGCCTTAATATTAGCATTAATCCCATCTCACTCAAAAAAAAGCTCACATTCATCTCATTCATGCCTTATAAATACACACTCACCAAAATTTTAACTTAATACTTGTTGTACTGATCTAGGGATTTTCCCTCTTTTCATTCCATCCTATTTTTTCTCTTTTATTTATAACTATGGAGCCTTTAATCCTTGTTTATTATTGTTATGATAAACTAGAATAATGATTCTCCAACGGCTACCCGTTACCCCTTAAATGAAATCATCATTGCCAATCAATGCCACGTTCCTCTCACGAGAAAAACACTTGAACCAGCATTAACAGACATAACTGCACTAGCCAGAAACATACTATAAAAAGGGAAATTAGAGCTAAGGTAAAGGACACAAGAAATTACTAGAGAGAGAACTGTGAGAAGCTTATTCTGAGAATTCGTAATCTGACTTTAGCATCAGAGCATTCTCAACTGGCCCCACGCCGGCTTAACACTTCTTTGCTTTTTCTTGTTTTGACCATAGGTCTCGGAGGTCGTCCATTAACATTGACGAGGAGCATATTGACGTGGTCCATTTTTGGCTTCGTTAGTTACCTCGAGAAGAAAACTTTGAAGTAGACGAAGTTACCAAACTCGCATCATCAAAGACCAGCGAAGGATGACCTGATTTGTTAGTGGAGGTGCAGTATCTCCCAAGCATCGAAGGGCTTGAAGTGAATTGTGTACAGTCAGGAGAAAGTTGGATGGATCCAATAGTCACTTACATCAAGACTAGCAATCTTCCATCGGATCCAACCGAAGCAAGGAAGGTCAAGAGTAGGTTGTCCAAGTTTACGATCTTGAATGACGAGCTTTACAAAAGGGGATTTTCTCAACCCTACTTGAAGTGCCTTGACCCAAGAGATGCTGAATACGTTCGAAGGGAGATACATGAAGGAGTATGTGGGAATCATTCTGGACCACATTCACTTGTCAGACAAGTTGTTCATGTAGGGTGCTTTTGGCCAACAGTGCAAAAGGATGCAGCTCAGGTCGTCCAAAAGTGCGATAAATGCCAACGATTCGAGAATGTGCAACATGTGCCAACAGAGCATTTGACAAGCATAACTTCATCTTGGCCATTCTCCACATGGGGAATAAACATAATGGGCCCCTTACCTAGTGGTAAGAAGCAGGTAAAATTCCTAGTCATTGCTATTGATTACTTCACAAAGTGGGTGGAAGCAGAACCTTTTGCAATCATAACAGAGGCCAAGATACAACACTTTGTATGGAAGAATCTTGTTTACCGATTTGGGATTCCACGAGTCATTATCTCCGACAATGGACGACAATTCGATAGTCCTAAGTTCAAGGATTTCTGCAAGGAGTTGGGGATAAAGAACCATTATTCTTCACCTAGTCATCCATAGGCCGATGGCCAAATAGAGGTCACAAATCAGACTTCGCTCAAGCTGATCAAAACCCGACTTGAAGGGGCAAAGGGGGCATGGCCTGATGAGCTCCCAAGAATGCTGTGGGCTTATAGAACAACAATGAGAACCCCGACAGGTGAAACACCATTCGAAATGGCATTTAGGACAAAAGTAGTGATTCTTATGGAAATGGGCGTGTCAAGCATTAGGAAGGTATGGTATGACAAGCAGAGTAATGACAAAGGCCTCAAGTTAGTCCTAGATTGTTTACCCGAAGTTAGAGACGATGCAGCCCAAAGAATGGCATTATACCAGGAGAGGATGATGAGGTATTACAACTAAAGGGTCAAGTTGAAGCGTTTCAATCCTGAAGATTTGGTTCTACGAAAGGTCTCACAAGCCTCCAAAGATCCAATTGAAGGGAAACTAGGCCCCAACTAGGAAGGCCCATACAAGGTCATCCGTTATTCAAGAAGGGGTAGCCACTATTTAGAAGACGCAAAGGGAAAACCTTTGCCTCATCCATGGAATGCAGAACACCTCAAGAAGTATTATCAATAAGGAGAGCAAAGACTCAACCCTAATAAGTTCCAGGATTCAAAACATCTCGTTTATTTACATACAGATAAGCAAGACATCAATTTTCATTTTGCATTTGTTTCATTTCCTATTCAGCACTCTATTTGTAGCACTTTTGTGTTTCCATAAGTTTATGTCTTTGTAACCTATCTTTATAAGCAAGGACGAATAAAACAAACCAGATGTTTGAAAAACTGCTTTCGTTATACATAATGGCAAACATTTTAAGGCAAACAATTTCCGATAAACTAGAAAGAGGAGGCAAGGATAAAAACCTCTGTCAGAATGAATGACGGGGTTAGAAATCCCAACTCAATGATAAAAACTCATAAGTTTAAGTCACAAGGGTAGAAATCTACGTCAAAATGAATGACAAGGTTAAAAATCCTAACTCAATGATGAAAACTCTTAAATTTAAATCACAAGGGTTAAAACCTCTGTCAGAATGACGAGGTTAAAAATCCAAACTTAGTGATAAAAACTCGTAAGTTTAAATCACAAGGACAAAAATCTCGTCAATACAAATGACGAGATAAAAATCCATCATAAGTGATAAGTTTAAATAACAAGGACAAAAACCTCTGTTAGAATGAATGACGGGGTTAGAAATCCCAACTTAGTGATAAAAACTCATAAGTTTAAATCACAAGAGTAGAAATCTCCATCAGAATGAATGACGAGGTTAAAAATCCCAACTCAGTGATAAAAACTCTTAAGTTTAAAGCATAAGGGTTAAAACCTCTATCAGAATGATGAGGTTAAAAATCCAAACTTAGTGATAAAAACTCATAAATTTAAATCACAAGAGTAAGGATCTCATCAAATATGATGAGATCGAAGTCCGAAACAAACGATAAAAATGCTAAGTCCAAGACGCAAGGGCCAATACCCCATCAACACAAATGACAAAATGATGGGATCAAACTCAAGTTATGAAGGGCATCAAAAACATTACAGAGACAAAAGATTCAGCAAGTGAAGTTATAGCATATAATCGTTTGGGCAAAGTAATAAACAATTTGTTAGACGGCCCTAAAACCAAGGGGAAACCCGTCGTTTTCAAAAAGAAAGAGCGGCCTCAAAACTAGAGGCAACCAATGTTTGTTAACAAAGAAAAGAAACCCCAAAACACAAAAGGAGGAACCCATTGTTTTCAAAATAAATGAAAAGAGAGATAGAACGATTATGAAGGAGGGGCAGAAGGTTCGTCAACCACTTTGTCTCCAACTGCTTTATCTTTCTCTGGTGCACCAGACTCGACTTCTTCCAATTCCTTAGCCTCATCTTCAAGAATCTCAGTGTCAATTTTCTCAAAATCCAGGCTGGAAAAATCTACATCTAGGCTATGGTGTTTCATGGTCCAGCAACGCAGAAGTTCGAATCCCTTGAAGTACTACATGAATTGGAGGTCCAAGAATTCTTCTGACTGCTTGAACTTTTGGATGACCTTATCCCTTTCCTCGTCGGTCTTCAAGAGAGAAGCTTGAATTTCTTCATCTTTCTGGACGACCAAAGCCTTTTCCACACGTAAGGCCTCTATAAGCTCCTTGATCTTTTGATTTGCGTCATTTTTCTTGTTCATAACAGCGATTAAGTCCTACTTCAATTGAGAGCATTCAACCTCTAGGGATTCCACCTTCGATGTAGCCACTACAACCTTCTCCTTCACGTTTAGATAGTCTGTGGTGATGCCCAAAGATTCCCGAGGGACCTAATTAGACCAAACAGGAAAAGGGGAAGTTATACACATAAACAAGACAAATTATAAAAGTGACACTGAAGAAGCCGAGTTGCTTACCTACACCAACTTATGGATGTGCCAACTAACGAGTTCATGAAAAGGAATGGATGACAATCCCTTCAGTTCGTTGTTTGATAACATTGTGTGAACAACCCAAAGCTGTAGTAGGATCGTCCCATATACTTGCCCCAATTTTGTTTTTTCCTTTTGAGCGAATGTGTGGAGGGGTCATTGCAGTCACCTCCAGAGAGGGGGTTGGAGAAGAGGGGACAACGTTAATAGGTGGAAGGATGGAAGCATCAACTTTTTCTTCACTTAGTTTTCTTTTCTTCGACTCGGATGTCAACTTGACTAAAGGTTCATTTATCAAGTCTCTGATACGAGCATACTTATCTTTGCTATACCTAGTAGCCATTTCTAAAAAAGAAAAAAAAAAAAGAAGTAAGAAAATACCCATTTAGACAAAAGACAAAGTTAAGAAAAATGAAGCAAAGGACAAATGAACTTTCTCTTCTCTTCGTGGTGAATTTTTTCAAAAACGTACTTGGAGGGCTCAAGGCCTAAACAACAATTGTATAAACGACGTGGATCAACCAAGTCGTCAAAATCGTCGATTTCACGAGCAAAAGCAATGGCTACTCGAACCTGGTGACGATATTGATCCTCGAGGTTTGGACAATCAAGAGCTGGAAAGAATCAAAGCGAGTACTTCGTCAGAGCAAAAACCAAGGCAAGGAAACAGAACAAAGGAAGATCACAGAAGTACGCACCAAGGGCTGGAACTTCCTATTTTCGTCACAACCTTGGGACTTCCCCCTAGAATTCGTCTGACAATGTCTCCCAACCCTTACCAGACACAAAGAAATATCGTGATTTCCAATCACGAAAGGATGAGGGGAAAACCCTAACAACTCTAAACTTCCTATCCCAAGGTAAAAGTTCGAAATACCCATAGTGGGTAGAGGATTTTAAACTGTACAAATAAAGAAACTCGTTCAACGATATCATCTCCCCCTCACAAGCAGATACCCAAATTGATATGCAATTGATGATAGTCCTCCAAGCACTAGGGACGAGTTGACCTGGAGCAATTTGAAATTCATTCAAAAGTTGCATGATAAATGGGTGGACTGGGAAACAAAGGCCGCACAGAAAGTCGACCTCATAAAAACACACCTCCCCATGGGCAAAAGTACAAGCTTTTTCATCCAAACAGGGTAATCTGATGGAAGCATCCTTAGGAAACTGAAACCTCTTCCTAAAGCCCTTCAAGTGACTCTTTTTCAGAGAACAAGACTTGAAAAGGGCGTGCAAAGGACGCAAAGAAAAGGATGAAGGCAACTTGGAAATTGCGGTATCGACTGCCTAGTTTAAAGACTCAGCGTTGGAGGACAGCCCAGTCTCTAACTCGCTAGACCTAACGTGATCTATCCTATACTTAACCAGGTCCATCTTAGAGTGATACCTAACCAATGACCGGTGGATTAAAGGGTAAAGGGTGAACAAGACAAGTCTAAGGGCAGAACTATGAGACACGAACAGACCCACTTGGGGACGCCAGCCAGAAGAGTACTTTAAGAAATCTCCCAACCTGGCAAAGAAAGAAAAGACCAAAGGGCACTCTTGACTGAGAAGTTCAAAGCCAACCATTAAAGCACAGGGAAAAGAAACCTTATCAGGCAATTTTGAGGATGAAGATCACTTGGCACCTTGAAATCCAGACAAAATAGGGCGGAGGTAGTGGAACAGTTTTCTCTAAAAAGGAAAACTCAAAATTAAAGCACGCCAAAAACAAGGAAGCTTTGCACACACCCCCACTCAGAAGCAAGCATATGTCTGTTTCTTGAAAAAGCAGTCGCTTCGCATTTAAAGCGCAACGCTAGATCTCGAAAATTGAAGAAAAATGGGGCGTCACGACTAGTCACATTCCAAAGATCGTCCAAATCCTTGACGACCATGGAATGAGGAGGCAACTAACAAATATCTATATGTAGGTTATCTATATTAAAGATGACCTTAGCCATGTCCAAGACAAAAAATGGGGAACAAGATTCCACCAATATATGTCAACCTCATGGACGAAGCAAACCACCACACGTGGAAATACAAATAAAAGCCCACAAGGTAGCAATGAACCAATAAATGCGCCAGAACAGTTACTAGAATAATGATTCTCCAACGGCTACCCGTTACCCCTTAAATGAAATCATCATTACCAATAAATGTCACGTTCCTCTCAGGAGAAAAACGCTCCAACCAGCATTAACAGACATAACTACACTAGCCAGAAACAAACTATAAAAAGGGAAATCAGAGCTAAGGTAAAGGACACAAGAAATTACGAGAGAGAACTGTGAGAAGCTTATTCTGAGAATTCGTAATCTAACTTTAGTATCGGAGCATTCTCAATTGGCCCCACGCCGGCTTAACTCTCCTTTTCTTTTTCTTGTTTTGACCACAGGTCTCAGAGGTCATCAATCGGCATTGACAAGGAGCATACTGACAAGGTCCATTTTCAGCTTCATCAACACTTATTAACTTGGGATTACCCTACTGCTAGAGATAATACCATACCGCTAGAAGACTGATTTGAACTATGATGCTATAAAAGGACTAATAATATAATAAACTAACAACAGTAACATGTTTATTGTGCTTTATTATTGTTTTCTTGTTATGGTGCAGCCTCTATCTCTTGCTTGGGCGGACTTACACAACACCGAAAGCCTTTGGGCTTTATTTTAAGGGCCTATTGTCAAGTTTCGGCTTGGCTACCCCATATTCTATTTGAGAACATCAAAATTTTCCCTCAACAATTTTGAAATCATAAGTGAACACTCATCAAGCTCTTTTTACTAACGAAGTATACCTTGTTACGGGTATATGGTTCCTCCCTGTCATAAGCTGGTGGGTTCCACTAGCTGTGAAAGGAGAGAAACATACACCCATAACAGGGTGTATTTTCTCTTTTTTATTGCCTCTTGTTTTGTTCCTCGAAGGTACTTGTCTCAATATTTTGTCTTTTTATTGCCTTTTGTTTTGTTCTTTGGAGGGTAATTTTCTTGATATCCTATGCCTTGATTTTGATGTTATGAGAATCTTTAAACCTTACTAGACATCTTGTTTTGAAGTTGTTCAATCTTATTTTCTGTTCTTTGAATGAATGAGATTATATTGTTCTTATTTTTCTTTTCTTTTCTTTTTTACATTAATTTTGGTATATGAAATCACATGGAAATTAATAAATTTACTAAATGTCCCAAAAGTTTAAACTATTAAAGAAATTGTGGATTTAATCATTTAATTATGGCAGAAATGCATTTTCATCCTTACATTTTGACTTGATTCCCATTTTGGTCCATCCTTTTTATTTTTATCACATTTAGTCTCTATTTTAAAAAATTTCATTCGTTTCAGTCTCTAATGTCAATTCCCTAACAGAAATATCATACAAGGCTAACAGAGTGCACTGTTGGCACTAAGAACACCTACGTGGCCATTAAAATAATAATAATAAATTTTAATTGGCATTTAAAAAATGTCTCGCTAGCTTCTAAATATAAAAAATTTATTAATCAATTTTAACAAAATAAAAAAAATAATTAAAAATAATAAAATATATAAAGTCAGATCTAATTCATTTTGAGCAAAAATACTGAACGGTTTTAGACCCCTTAAACAACCAAATTACGTAGCCTAGATTAATTAGCCAAGTTGTTACTTAGTCAAATTATGCAATTCTAGGTTAAAGTAATCAAATAATCATATCAAGATATAAAGCAGCGAAAAATAAATGAACACAAGATATGATGACCCAGGAAACCACAAGGTAAAAACCTGGAGAGGATTTGACCTAACTATCTTCAAGGTAAACCTGAATCCACTATGTGAAAGAATCGAAGTTCATACAGAAGGACTACAAGCTCCCCGCTTGATTTCCTAATGCTACCCACCAGTAGAACTTACTGACACGACCACGTGTAAACTCCGAATCCACGAACTCCTTCTTTCTTAGATTCTTCAATCAGCTACATGCACCCCCGCTTGATATTCTTTAAACTTCAATGGCAGCGACCAAGTTGATCATCAAGAACATGTTCTAATCACATGTTCTAATCAAAAGACCATTTCCTTTCAACAGTTTGAATTTCATGCAATTTTGATATTGTCACTGTAAAGGATTTTCAATTCTTGTATGTTGGCATTAATTTCATATCAAATTTGATTGTAATTTATTCAATCATTTACCTATATTCTTGTAGGATTAAATGTAATGAGCATAGTGTTCAATTTGGCAAAGAACTATAAAGAAAAAGGGATTTCGCGAGTTGCTTATGACTGGCTCGTGACTACTACAACTTATGAAAGGCCACGTAAGGAGCACATATTGGAAGTTCAAATGACTTAAGTGTTAGAGGCATCTCACGATGAGCTTGCAACTTGGCCGACTCACGAAAGCCATTGACAGCTGGAATTTGTGTGTTTCCCTTCTTTCTTTACCCCCACTATAAAAACCCACATTATCTACAAAATTGTAAGAAACGTTTCAGATAAAAAAAACCCTAAAAATTCATTGGAGAGTTAGAGATTCAAAACCAACAATCATCTACACATTTCTCTAAGTTTTCTTCACTCTCTTCCCTCTCAATTTCCATATCCTATGAGAGGAACTTAGCCCAAACACCACCCACACTCACCTAGAGTGTAGAGAGCTGATTTGAAGCATTTGGGAAGTATTGAGTTCATGCCAATCTTTGTCAATTATGTTTATCCATGCACTAGTTAGTAGCCCCGGTTGGTTGCACATTAATTGCTCTTCTTCCACATTGTTTAGAGTAAATTAAAAGCAATTTAGCCGTAATTTTAAAATTGGAAATCTAAAGTCCTTCTAGTATTTATACTAGTGAGCTTTCAGTCGCCTTGATGCTTGCACCATGATTTCCAACACTCTTTCAACTACAAGAAGGCATATGTTATATGTTCTACAACTGTTAGAAACTAAAATTCTCTATTTCTTTTTGAAATCTTTCACTAAATAGTAAATATGAATATGCAAGTTGCATTTGGCATTGGCTAAAAAAGCCAACTTTTTTTACTATTTAGCTTATTTTTCTTACTATTCAACTTATTTTTACTACTATTCATAGGTTCCATTACATTTTTTAGAACTATTCATGGGTTCTATTGTACTATTTGTTAACTTTTAGCTTTATCTACACTACTTTCGACAAAAAATATTCTATTTCAGCTAAATAGTTAAAACTACTGTCTATTTGGGATCCGCTTATTTTGCTGAAATTAAAAAAAAAAAAATTTACTAAAATTACTATAGATTCCAACACTCTCTCAACTACAAGAAGGCATATGTTGCATGTTCTACAATTGTTAGAAACTGAAATTATCTATTTCTTTCTGAAATCTTTTACCATATAGTAAAAATGAATATGTAGGTTGCGTTTGGCATTAGCTAAAAAAGTCAACTTTTTTTTTTACTATTTAGCTTATCTTTATTACTATTCAGCTTATTTTTGCTAATATTTATGAGTTCCGTTGCATTTTTTAAAACTATTTATAAGTTTCACTGTACTATTTACTAGCTTTTAACTTTATCTATATTACTTTCAACAAAAAAATTTCAGTTTCAATTAAAGAAGTTAAAACTGTGTGTCCATTTAGGATCTACTTATTTTGCTAAAATTAAAAACTTTTTATTGAATGTATTGTAGATAAAAGTAAAAATTAGCTAAAATGGTATAGTGAGACCCATAAATAGTACCAAAAAATGTAATGAGACCCATGAATAGTAGCAAAAATAAGTTAAATAGTAAAATAAGTTGGCAAAAATAATTTTTGCCAATGTGGGTTTGGGATTGATTAAAAAGTCAGATTTTTTTACTATTTAGCTTATTTTTACTACTATTCATGGGTTTCATTGCACTTTTTAGTACTATTCATAGGCTATTTGTACTTTTCAACTATTTTTTAACTTTATTTATGGTATCTTCAACAAAAAAATTTCTGTTTCAGCTAAATAAACGGCTCTCAACCAGACAAGCAATCTCTTCTCAAATAAAAGTGAAACATTACAGAGCACTTTACAAAACCTGCTCAAAAATATCTACTACAAAGTACAAACTATGCAGCTTATAATTTGCCGTGAAATCCAGAAACTCTAACTATTAACAGCAATTAACAGGAAATTAAATCCAGCTTTGGCAGGTAATAGACCCACATGTTTATCATGTGCTAGAAGACTTAATGCATTAGCGGGAAACATCGTCGTTCTCAATAACAAACTCAACGATGCCGTTTCCTGCTGAATTTGTTCTGTCTTCATTTAATGAAACGGCCCCGTTTCATACTTCTTTTGTTATCATAAAATGCAGTCGTTCTTCTGAAGGGCTTTTCTCTTTTGTCTAAACGACATGTTATCATGTTGTTGCTTGTCTTTTTCAACTTTAACAACAACAATACCATTGGCTCAGAAGTCAGAATTGATGCACTGACTACAAATCCATCAAAAAATATAATAAGAAACATGTAGCAGGCGGTTTGTTTTCATTGCTCTATACTTCAAGAGTTCCTTAAAAGGCAAACTTAGAACATTAATAGTTCGGCGTGAACAACGAAGTCTACTGCTTGAAAATTATGATAAACGGACAATAAAATTACATAGGAGGAATACAAATAATATTTTTTTTGTATTCTTGTTGATGTACATGATGTAATTTACAAATCATATGAGACAGAAATTTTTTAACATAAATTAACTGTTGCTCAAACATATAGGAGAACAATGCATATTCTGATTCTGCAGTTATACACAATACGCATCTCAGTTTCATGACCCCCAACCATGTCTCCCAAGCCCATGGCAGTGCTGAAAGTGAAGGTCAAGCCAAAGACGAAGTTATTGGAGGCGGAAATGAAAGCAGAGGCCGATACGACTTGGAAGGGGGAAGAGGAGAAAACAACCCCATACAGTGGGCAGTGTTCTCAAGATTGACAAAGATGTCCATAACAGTTTTTGTGCAAACAATAGCTGCTTCTCTTGCACTTCAATTTAGTGGGGATCGAAGTTTTGTCCTGATTTCTGTTGTGCTTCGCAACTTAGCAGACTATATTTGTTGCGTGTCTGCTATTGGCCTACGTTCTAGGAGGCCTCGGATTGCTCGCATCTTAGAAAGAACAGGGTCACTCACTGCTGCATTCGGGTTCATACTAATGATAGCTATGTTTCTCTCCGACTATCACTAATGGTAGCTATGTTTCTCCCCGACTATCTTTTACGGATCATCCTGCAAACTTATTTTTTTTTATCGTTTTTTATTCGTCTCGATTACATTCATCATCTGATGTATAGAACTCGGGTCGAATAATCATTGGTAGCCTGTATGGTTAGCCAATCTTCTATGGTGTGTTGAGTTCTTATCTTCTTATTTCTTCTTTTCTGTTATCCATGAGACTGTTGGAAACGTAATTTACGTTTTGATTATATTTATGAACAAACACAATACAAATTAAGTGCATAAGTTCACAGCAAGCAGAGAACAGCCACTCGATCTGATACACACAAAGGGTCCATCAAAGACCACTTATTAGGATTGCTAGATTGCAAATCGACAAGACTAACAATACAACACCAAAACCATTAAAGTCAGAATAGAAATAGGGATAGCATAGTTCCTAGGATTTGTCAATAACAACTCCACCAGATTGGCAATATCTTAGGGTCTAATTAACACCAACTACTTACAGAGACCAGCACATGAGCCAATCCATCAATGCCAGACTGCACCTTTTTCAACCTGGGACAACATATTAGGCAATCAACAATTACAACCATTTGTGGGTGTGTCAATTTTTTTGGGTACATCTCAGGACATCTTCAAAGTTTTGGTGATTGAAAAATGCATGACAAATACATAAACCCTAAATTAAGATAAATCAAAAGTATGTGTTTAAAAAAAATGTATAGAAAAGCTTCTGAGGTTAGTACTAATTATTGATTTTCACCGCAATTCAATCTTTCAAACTCCCTCCTGAATATATAAAACATGCGCACTTCCACGAATCCCAAAGATCATACAACAACAAAACAAAACAAATAAATCAACCAATTCTTTTTAAAAATCTTTTCCTTTCTTTAATCCTTTACATACAAAATTTATATGGAAATGAAAATTAGATTAAACCCAGATAATAAACAGAAATAAAATAAAATAAAAACATGGGCACACATGCAAACATATATTAACAGTGGTGGAGTTAGGATCTGACTTGAGGGGAGGTAAAAATTACATTTGACGAGAATATTTATGCACGTGCAAGCAAACATATACATATAATATTTACTCATGTGTATGCTAAGCCGTATTTGAATGCAATAAAATTCCCAATAAAATAACATATTCATTACATTATATTTATCTATTTAGGTATTTATTTACATGAATAATCCTTTTAAAATTTTAATTATAAAAAAAAAATTATAACTCTACTTAGAATAGACATAGAGTACAACTTACGTAAATTTCTATTATTTTTGTAAAGCTATATGTTATAAGTCTATTTATTTTACATTTTGCTCAAAAAAAAAAAAGTCTATTTATTTTAGCTTAACATACAAACTTATTTTTATCTTTAACAAATGTATAATTTTTTAAAAGTTCCACTTTTTCTAAATATACCATATACTTTAATTACACAATTTATTTTTTATACAAAATATAGGTCAATGAAAATGTATAGTGAAAAGTCGTTTTGGTTTAAAAAAACCATCCTATTTATTAACCATTTATTTATACTATAATATAAGAAATGCATTTTAAAAAATCACTAAAGAAAGAGAGTAGAAAAATCAAACAATATGAGATTATAACTTATAAGTCAGATATGCATCAAGGTATCTATTTTTATTTTTATAATAGAAATGGGTCATGTTAATATAGGATGGGTTATATTTTAAGATGGCATAAGTGGGCTATGCTCCCAATCCTATCATGCAAGCAGCTGGTTGTGCTATTTAAGGTTTTATAACTTTTCATTAATAATAGTCTTATGTTTTTACCTCAAATGTATCTAGGCAAGTTAAGTAAATATTAAAACCCAGTTTGGATAGCACGTTCATGTTCACATTTGTAAGGTTTGCACGCTTTCAAAATTTTTTTTTTTTTTCAAAGACCAACGCCCATGAACAGTGCACCAACGCATATGAACAGTAAAAAAAGTGTGAACAGTAATTTTTCACATATTTAAAAATTATTTTACTACAGTGTTTTCTGTTTTCAGCAAAATAAGTTGTATCAAAACAGACTCTAAAAGTTTTTTTTAGTAGGGTCAGGGAGGGCACTTGGCCCCCTGGCTTGACCTTGCATATATATATATATATATATATATAATCCAATTTGACAGGAGAAGCTTGTATAACCAATAAGGATTTGAGATTGGGTATAACTAATTTGTACCTAATCAAAGGAGCTTTATGCTCTATTGTTGCTGAGACCACCTTGTTGAGAGAGATGATGAATTACAGACTACCACACCAAGAGATGAAGAGCTATGTGATTGCCATGATCTTCTAGATCTAAAGCTTTGAAATTTCCACGTTCGAGATCTATAGCTATGAAATTTATGAGTTTTGTGTGTGAGAGATGGTGAACAAAAACAAATTTGTGTGTTTTTCTTCTTCTATTTTTTAAAAGAAATGTTTTTTTAGCCTTTTTTCGAGGGTTGAAATGATAAACACTTTGGTGCCAAAACTCATCTGACTTTTTTATATTTATTTTAAGTGTGTTTAAACTTATTCTGAGAGTACTAATAACCTTTGAAATAAAATTTAGTAATTTACACCAGCACTTGTCTAGTTTAGTGATTGTATCCACAAATTTTAGTGAACCCTCAATAAAAGTGAGTCCAAACAAGTTAAGTTGTTGTAGTGTGATAAACTTAAAGGAAAGTTGAAAATAATAATTAGAACCTCTTCACGAAAGAGAAATTTTAAAATTTAATGTAGGAACTGGTGGGAACATTAGATTCAAAAACTTGATATTGCTTCTTCATTTTAATTTTTCTACTCTGTCAAAGTGCCAATCACATTGTACTTGTTGGGCTACGAATCATTGGGCTGAGAGACGGAAACCTCTGTCTTCATTGGTCTTTATAAACCTTTTCATGTAGAACTCCTACCTGATCAGGCTTTTTGTTTGCCATCTAAGTCCCAAGCGGAGATCTGCTTCGGAAATTTAGGAGAAATTTTCTTAATAATTCGATAATCACAATAATTGGGGAGGCGGGATATAGAAATTAAATTCAAGAAATTTCAGTGATATAGAAAAAAAAAAAAAAAAAAAAAAAAAAAAAAAAAAAAAAAAAAATCTTTCATTTTTAATTATTTTCTGTGTTGGCGCCCCCAAATTTAAGCTAACTTTTTCTATAGTTATCGTGTCATTTGGTGATATTGCATGGAATCTATTTACGCTGACTCATGATAGTTGGGAAAGTAGTGGACCATATTCAGTAGATTACAGTTTGGAATTTGGATGAGCAGCCATTGGACATTGGCATGAATCACAGTATATTTGCAATTAATTAATTGTCTCATTTGCCATTCCAGTTCATCTAGTACTATTAGTAGTTGTATTAATTTGCTGCAATTATTTCATAAAGAATCCCCCTTTTTATATAGGGATTTAAGAACCCTTGGTGTTGCATCAACCATGGGCAGTTATATATATAGATAAAACTAGCTGATTTCTTCCATTTTTGCATTTTTTATTTGGGAAAAAAGTCTTCAATTCATGATTTAACAATTAAAAAATCATTTATATGTGTAGTTTTTTTTTTTTTTTTTTTAATATGACCATGCATTCATATGTAATTTTAATGAGTCATGTGAGTTATTTAAATAATACACATAAATAGTTTTATATAAATAAGCATGTAATAAGTTTGAAAAAATAGCTAGCTTAGAGCCAAACTTTGTTCTTACCTTTTTTATCTCCTTATAATTTTGAATTTCACTCTTTAAAGCACCGACTTCGTTAGACTACGTTAACAATTTGAAGCTATAGCTAACAAATCTTCCCATTAATTTTTACTTTATTATATCAAAATTACATAACACACCATAAGTGTTCATCTATGAAGGATAAAACAAAACTATAAAATACAAAATGAAGGCTCTTCCAGTTCCACTGATCACATGACATTAATTGTTTCATGAAATGAAACAAGATTCTTTCTAATTAAGCAGATAGTAAAAAAAATTTCTTTTTTCTAGATGAATAATAGCAATTCCCAACGCTTTTTTATTGCACATCAGGCAGATTTAGCAAAAAAAATAATACTAAAGAGGAGTATACTAAAGTGAAGGTAAGTACGCGTACTTACCTTCACTTTGTACAATCAAGGTGAAACTGCAGAGTGCAGATCGGTGTAATTACCAATAAATTAAAGAGGAGTATACTTCTCCATCCAAATCCTAATTTCATGTTCTGCTAAATGTGGATGATGCCTGAAACCCCAGTGAACTGTGGCGTACAAGAGTACTGCTAAAGCTGATATCATTGAAGCCATGGCATAAACCCTGCAAAATCTTTCAACTCTTGGCTTGTGTCGGATCAACAACGAACTATGGGCACCGGTAAATGAGAGCATGATGGAGATTAGGAAGGCATGATATGCAATTGGTTGGTCTTTGAAGATAACAATTGGAACTAAACTATCATCCACTTGTTCATGAGGAAGAAGCATAAACATGGTACCCATGGTGCAAGAAGCATATATGATAAACCTTATAGGAAAAGATAGAAGAATTTTTGCGACTGAATACCTCATTTCAATGAAAAACACATCACGTTCCTTCAGGATGGCAGACTCCATTATTTTTCAGAATGGGAGCTAATATCAAACATTTTGTGACTGCTGGGTTTATATAGACATAAGACAACCCTAAAACCTTCGGAATTTCCTTAGAAAATTTCATCCAAAAGCTATATATGAGTCAAGTGTGAAAGCATTGACACATGACTCCATCACACTACCCAAAAAAAAAAAAAAAAACAACAACTCCGTGGTAATTTATAATCAATTGCAAGGAAGCTGAACAGAAACTTGCATGAAACTTTCCTGCTCATGTAGAGAGGAATTTCTAGCTAGATGGTGAAGACTTGGCAGGAATGGGGACCATACTTGCGAAGAAATTTACCTTTCTTGTCTTGTTTATTAATTACTGTGTCGTACTTCTCCAAATTTCACAATACATTGATATCACGAAACTACCGCGGGAAGATGGTTTAACATTTTTACATGGAAAATGTTATTTGAAAACTTTTTGTGCACATTAATTCTTATTCACAGGTTGCACAGTTAATTTTAAATTAAATGAATTTATAAATAACGAGTTCAATTTACATGAAATTTCAGCAAAAATTATTTATATATGATATATATATATATATAATTAAAAAAAAATACAAGCTATAAGGTTAAATCAAAGAATTCCAAGAAAATATCATATTTAATTTAATTGAAGATTATCAAATGTAATTTAATTTCAATTTGTTTAATTGTGCGTTATTTTAGTCCAATAGAATGATGAGCTTTAATTGGTTTCAACTTAACAATTAAAAACCAAATTTGTAATATATTGTCTTCAATATATGAATTTAGATAAAAAATTTCATTTAAATTTCATTATTTTTCCAAATTCTCGTTAACGATGAAGAGAAAATATTTACAAAAAAATGCATATGAAACCAGCCCTAAAGAAGGAATTTGGTGTTCCTTTAGCCTTAATTTGCAGAGATTCTAGATGGTGAAAACGCGTTGGGAAAGACAAGCTTAACTTGCAAAGAAATACCCCAATGCTATCCTGGTTCTTTCACTGAAATTTTCTTTGTTGGGAACGATTATAAATATACATATCTCGTTCCTTTTGCCGTAGGATTTAATGTCTGTAGAATTTGCTTTAGTTCAAATGTGCAATATGGGTCTGGCTAATATAACCCTTCCAATTTTTCTGGTTTTTGTGGTTGCGAGCTCTGCGTTTTCTGATTATCCTCCAAAAAACCCAGATATGATCTCGAGGGACCAATTGGTTTCTCTGCCTTATTCAAGACTTGGCGTGGCATCATATCATATGCATATGCACGTGCAGTCACAACTTTCTAAACGAACCCTACCATTGCATGTGGGTGGCAAGGGTGATGAAGGTACAGGCCTAGGTTTTATAGAACAGCCTTTATTGGCATGGACGGCAATAGCAGCTAATGCTGGTGCTGTGGGAAGAGGCAGCAATGGAAATAGGAACCTGGGACCAAAGCAGGTTCTTAGCGGCCTGGTGATCACGCTGATTTTGCTGAAGATCTTCGGAGAACTTGGTTTTCTTCCATCAAGAAAAGATACACGCGCTGTTTATTTATGGGCAACCACGAGTTTCCACCAATTGAGCTTCAAAGAGTATGATGATATATTGCAGTGTTTGGATGGGAGCCCGGAACAACATCCTAGAGTTGTTGTACTTGGCAGTGTTGATAAAGGCAATGGCAGGGCTGAGGGCGTTCTACGAGAAAATTGGAGTTCACAGGACTTGATGAGCTTTGAAAGCAAAGAGGGAGTCAATGGCACCGGTGGAGATGGACCCAAAAGATTCGGTGACTCATGCTTCAAGTTACTCTCGATGATCTTCACTGATCTACTTTTATACCTACATCTACAACCTTTGTATTCTGATTCTAAAGATGGGCTTATCGAAGCTACTAATTGCTTTGTTGGAGCCACTAATTGCTATGTTGAAGCTGGAGGAGGGAGAAATAGCGGAGAGGAAGAGGAAAGTGGAGTTGGAAGTGCAAGTGTTGGGAGAGATGAAGGTGGAGAAGGAGGTGATGAGGAAGGCGTAGGTGGAGAAACTGATGGAGGAGTGAGTGGAGGGAGAGATGAAGGTGGAGAGACTGGTGGAGGAGTGGGTGGAGGGAGAGGTGGAGGTGGAGGTGGAGGCGACCAAGAAGGCAGAGGTAGAGGTAGGAACTATAGACCACCTGCGGACATAACTGAACTAATCAAGATGTCCATCACAGTCGCAACCCAAACATCTGCTTCTGTCATTTCCTTCCATTTCAATGGCCAATCCTCTGTCAACAAGGTCTTCCTAAGTTGTATTGTGGTTAGTAACATGGTGGGTTACCTTTGTTGTATCGCTTCTGTCTTGCTAGTCCGTAGAAGGCCACCAATTGCAGAAGTTTTCGAAGGGATAGGATTTGCTGCTATTGCCACAGGCACTACAAAAACGCGGGGTATTGGGCTGCGTTTTTTTGGGCCGCGTTTGAAAAAACGCGGCCACAGAAGTACTACAGCCCCGTTTTATGCGTGCGGCTATAGCCCATGTCTAGAGCCGCATTTTTTGTGTGTATAGCCGCGTTTTTTGCGGTGGAGCTATTGCCGCGCTTAAAAAGCGTGGCTATAGGACCTTCTTTTAAAAAAAAAAAAAAAAAAATCTTATCCATGGGCGTGTTTAAAATACCCCAATGCCAGCTTGCCTAAAGCCGCGTTTTATAGACGCGGCTTTAAATTCATTCTGAGGCTGCGTTTTTAAATCGCGGCTTTAGTTTGGGATGGGGCCGCGTTTTTAAACGCGACTTCAGAGTTTTCCTAAAGCCGCAGTTTAAAAACGCGGCTTTAGGCTGTATATAAATAGCAAACTAAAAACATTTTCACCTCTCAAGCCCGATCGCACATCAGCCTCCATCTCTCAAGCTTATTCTCAACCCTCACCCTCCAAGCCTCCATCTCTCAAGCTGGCACCCTCCATCTCTCCGATCTCAAGCTAGCCCTCACCCTCCACTTCCAAACCTTTCATCTCCAACCTCTTGACATTTCAAATCTTAGGGTTTTAAGTTCTATGTTTAATTTGAATAGAAATTAGGGTAAAGTTCTTTAGGTTCCATCATCGGCGGTTAGCATCTCACCGCTGCGGCCATCATCAGCCACGACGGCAGCATCTGGGCTCAGAGTGCCACCTTCCCTCAGGTCCTCTCTCTCTCTCTCTAAATTTTTCCTTATTTTTTTTTTGTTTTGATTTTCAAAATTCGGTTAGATCTGGTTGTTTCAGTTTTTCGATTTTTATTTTTTTGTGAATATTGATCTATGTGGTGGATTGGTGTTTTTGAATCTGTTTGTTTCTTCAAACCCATTCCTCCCAAAACACACCATTTCGTCCTCAAAGTCAAAGCCACCGAGTCAACTCAACCCAATCACAAATTTAGTGTTTTTGCATTTTTGTCTAAATAAGCCTTTCTATACCTTTGTTTCCCAGATCGTTTCTTCTTCGTTTGTTTTTTTTTTTTTTTTAATGGCTCTCAAAGCTTCTCCTCTATGGGTTTGTCCCATCACTCCTTGTTTTGATTTGGGGTCCTCAGATTTGTGGTTTAGGAATTCTGGGTCAACTTTCAATTTGAGGTTCGATTTAGAAATGTCTCGCAAATGGGAATGTTGTTGTTTGGCTGTTTTGGCTCAGAGAGTTATTACTTCTGTGGAAGATGAGAAGCCAAACGTGTCTGGTGTTGAACCTTCTTGGGGCATTGAAAGGACTCTGGGCAATGAGTCCAGAGGGTTTCACAAGGATTTGAACCTTCTTCCTAGTAAGTCAACTCAATCTCACATTTGTTTTCTAATTGAAAGTTCTTTACTTTATCGATGTTTTATGTTTAATTTTTATTAGGTAGACAGCATAGAATGGTTTTTTTTTTTAATGTTTTCCAATCATTGAGACTTGTACTCTGTATGAAAGAACAGATATTTGCCTATAATGGATTTGCTAGATCATATGATTAGTTATTGTACAATGTAGATTGGTATGATGTGATGTGATCTTTTTTTTGCAATCTGGTGATGGCTTTGAATTTATGAATAAATTGCAGAACCTTTGTCTGCAAATGACTTATCTTCTTGTTCAAAAGATGGTTCAAAAGTGCAGGTTGCCTATCAGGTACAGTTTTTTTTTTTATTATTCTTCAACATGCCCATGGCATTCTTGTTATTCTCATGTTGGTTTTATTGCTTTATGTGGGGGTTACCAGGAGCATATAGTGAGGCTGCAGCTCTGAAGGCATACCCCAAGTGTGAGACTGTCCCATGTGACCAGTTTGAAGAAGCATTCAAGGTTCATATAGTTGTTATTACTTACTTTATTGGTATTGAATTTTAAGATTTTATTGTTGTATGTTTGTCGGTATTGAATTAATTTTCCCATTATTGTTACCTTGATGTAGCTGGATTCATTTCACAGGCTGTTGAACTGTGGTTAGTGGATAAAGCAGTTCTTCCAATTGAGAATTCTATGGGTGGGAGCATTCACTGTAATTATGACTTGCTCCTTCGCCATAGGCTGAACATAGTCGGGGAGGTGCAGTTGCAAGTTAATCATTGCCTTTTAGGGTTGCCCAGTGTAAGAAAGGAGGAGATAAAAAATGTTTTGAGCCATCCTCAGGTCAGTTTTTGGTTTATTTTTCAATATCGTTCTTTGTCGTATTGTTGGGAAAGAGGACATATGTAATGTGGTCTGTGAACTGTTCCGTACTAAAGATAGGCACTCATCAATGTGCTGTCAAAATGTTAGGCAACTTTGATTATGGCAATAGCTTTAGGATATGTCTCAATAAGGTAATCTTATTGTAATATGGTTAATCACATTTTACCCGTTGATTTGGGTTGAGTTCAATTTGCCAACCAACTGTTTAAAAAGTTGTATTTTAGTCTCCTAAGGTTACAACCTTTAGTATTTTTTTCAACCCCAAATTGTTAAAATATCATGTGTAAATCATGTGCCTTGGAAATAAAAAGACCAGAAAACAGTTTGATTTTGGTTTTGAGTTCTAAGCTTGGGATGCCACTAATCAAAAATACTTTTGGTTTTTTTCATTGTGTATTTTTTCCTGTTGTGTCAGGGATGCAATTTCCCTTTCCAAAAGAGCAGCACAGATGTAAGTACTTCCCTTTACTCGTGTCTAGGTTCCTCTACCTACGTGCTACCAAGCATAGATTCAGATTCAAAGACTTTAGCAGCTTCTTTAAGCAGTGAGTAGAAAGATCATGAAATGAATTCACCATCATGTGACAGACATTTCAACGGGAACATCTTTGCCTAGCTAATATACTTTTGCTGTCAGACAGGTCTCATTATTGGATCAATTGTATTTACCCAACTATTTTGATGTCAATTTGACAACCTAGGCAGACCTATATGATAGCCCATTAGAAAAACACCAAAAAGACAAGCAAGTTGATGATAAGCTTGCCTTTTAATCTTAAAAGGACACCCAAGAAGAATTCCATGATATACTCACTCATATACATATTATAATCAGCCAACAAGACTTGTGCTCAATAACTGTTTTTGACTTTTAACTAAAACCTCAATAAAAATATCCCAACTTTGAGACATAAATTCTACATAACAATCTACTTCATGTGGCATAGTCATTTCAAAAATGTTTTCCTTTTCCTTAATCAAGAAATGATTGACATTGCTGAGGTGAGTAACACTTGCATTAATTAATTTAATAGTGAATAGTTGGCCTATAAACACATAGATTATACATTGAATGGCCACTTGTGCATTATTAGATTATTATTTTAGGTATTGTGTGAAGCTCTTGGAATGAGAAATTTAATTAATTAATACTAATGCATTAGACTATACTAACCCAATTTTTCGCTTTCTTGAAACTTAGAATTAATTTTGCGAGTAAACCATATGCAACTCTAACTTTTGTGATTGTTTTAGTTGTCACAATTTATAGCAAAATTCATGCAACTAGGTGTTTTTCTTTTTCTTTAATAGATTAGATATGTTTAACCATATAATCAAAGTAGGTCCCATATTTCCCACAAACTCATAATTTTAATTAGCACTAGTTTTGTGATAATATAAACAAATATGTGGAGATCACCATTATAGTTAAGGGGTTTGGATGTCCAATAAAAGTTCTCTTATTGGTCAATAAATTCGAAAGGTCATTAGTGTGTGTGAATGTAAAGTGTTGTAATTGAAAGAGTCAAGTTCATAATAAAAGCTCATATATATATATATATATATATATATAATAGAGCTCATGTTTGATAAGAGTTGAAGCTTTGTGCAGACTGGCTACCCAATTACAAACCATTGGCATATGATAAATGCTTACATTATTGGGTTGATATGGGTTTGAAAGTTCAGTGTTGGATGGGACTGATTCAGTTAGGCGGGTCTTATGCCATTAGAAACCATTTGTATCAAGTCAAATGAAGGAAAATTGAAATTTTTACCAAATTTGATTTTTTTTTCCTCAAAAATTAATCATCGGTTTACTTTGCTTAAACCATCATGCTTATCTTAGATAAGACCATATTAGTGACCAATCACCCTTATGTATAAATTAAGATTTACCTCCTTAGCACCTCAAATGGATCTGATATGTTACATGAAATAAGTTTACATTAATTTTACAACTGGGGTGCACTTTATACCTAACTAATAAATTAATTTGCATATCTAGGCCTGTAATAGTTTTTTTTTTTATTATTTAAAGAAAGGCCCACCATTGTATTTTGCCTTTTGTTGTGTGTATATATAAGGTGTATTTCCTATCCTTGTTTAGTGTCAAAGTTAAACTGTTACGAAATTTAAGAATGATCTACGTGTACTACTGGACTGATTAACTTTTATTTTTGGTTTCACCTCTCAAAAAATTGAATTGTTAGTTACTACTTTACTTAGAAATCCTTGTGTATTTATCATAATTAAGTTGAGTGTATTATATATATATATATATATATATTTTATAAGTGAAAATTATACATATTCAAATAAATTTAAGTCATTGTCTACCACACTTTAGGAAAATCACTTGCACGTGATGCATTAGATTTGTAATTGGCACTGAACGTGCTGAATACTATTCATTGTCCCATATAAAGTTTAATAAACTATTTATTTGTGCTTTGTGGTTTGAATAAGAATTAGACCAGTGGGTTTGCTGTGAGCTTCAATACTAAGAAAAGTAACAAATTCTAAGGGACAAAAATAGTCATTACAGTGACATTTTAAAATTTGAGTTTGGGTAATTCCTTTGACATTGAAAGAGGGAAGGGATTTTTTGACTCCATGAGAAAAGAGAGAATCTCTATTAAGGAAAAAAGTAAAGGGAAACTTCGACCCTCGAGGGCTAGTTGGGGTAAAGGAGGAAGGAGAGACAAATAACTAAAATAAAACATTTAAAGAATTTTCCTTTATTTTTTTCTCATTTTATTGATTGTGCTAAGATAACTAGGAAGAAGGTTTTAGAATTGAAGTATCAACTTTTGGTTCCTTTGCACGTACATCTCTCCTGACTCTATAAACTTAGGAGAGGTCAAATAAGTAATTGACTTCCCCATTTGTTGTCTGCATTCCACAGGGTGAAGATTATATATGTAATATACATCCCTCTTCTTTCAATCATGAAATTTGCTTTCAATTTACCTTTTTCTTTTTGCTTTTCAACACTAGTTCTAATTTTTCTTTCATAAAAGAACATAACTGGATGAACAAACGTGTTTAAGTTCTAGAATACAACTTTTAAGCAAGCAAATACTTTGTGATATTACAAATACAAATATCAAGGTTTTGGACACGATACCATTGCAGTTTCTCTTTTCAAATAAAAAAGAGAAATTAATAGAATACTGGAAATAAAAAATGGTAGTCAAGTGAATCTAAGTTAAGTCAAATTTATTAAATTTAATTATCTTATTTTAGAATCATTAAAATTAATTACCTACTAATCAAGTTCTAGGCCATTTAAACCTTATTAAACAATGTACTATTTGCCTCTTCTTCTTCTTTTTCTTTTTATTATTATTATTTACTCATAGAAAGCTTGGGAATCGGAAACTGAATTCTTGGAATATCATTTCACAAACGGTAATTCCTTCTTGAAACTTTTTTTAAGAATTCTACATATTTCAATTGTGAGATTCTTATTGACATTATATACGTATTTCAATTGTAACTGTTACTGATTGGTCTTTTTTTCACTCTTGGTTATTATTCTAATTGCATGGCTGTTATCAAAAGGACATTGTAAATATGGTCATTTCCAATATATTTGATCTCCTAAGTAGGACTTGTAAATGTTAGTGATTTTTTTGCCTCAAATCCAACATCCTCTACTATTGTTAGCCCCACTGTACCACACACCCCTCATCAGCTGTGCATGCATGCCCCATCAGCAACATACCCCCCCCCCCCCCCCCACATCAGCAGCCTAGGCACACCCTACAGCACCACCCCATGCAGCACCACACGCACTGCCTATCATGTGCCCATTTTAACCTTCATAACTCTTGGCTATTCCTTGTAGAGGAATAACTGATTTTTCCTTAAAAGCAAAAATCTCCACTATGGTTATTACTTGGCTATTTGTTGTTTTCTATGATTAAAAAACAGATTAGGTTTTTTAATTTATTACAGAGGAATGTCAATTTGGTAAAATAATTAGAGAATATTCAATATGAAGTAGATTTGGTTCTATTAGTAATATTCAATAATGTCAAGCATTCTGTTGTAGAGTATGTCCACCCCCCTCCCCCCCTCTCCAATGAACAAGTTCAGTAAATTGAAGGATTTTCTTACAATTCTACTTGTTAAATTCATTTATATTGTGGAATGAAGTAGTCTTTTCTTATGAAAGTCAATTTTTGTTACCAAAGACTACCGTACAAAATTGTAAAGTTTTAATATGATTTTTGTATGGCTTGGGACATTTGATATGAGCCTCTTGATTGAATTTTCTGTTTATATGAAATTTTAAGTTTTGTGTGTTATCCAGATTCAAATCTTTTGTAAGCATTTCTGCCAAATCGTGGATCACACTTGTAATCATATTAGTGGACACAGACATAACAATTATTATGCTACATTTTGACTTCCATGGATTATGGGATTGCTTACATCTTTCTTAGCTATAGGATTTATTTATATATTGTTGATAAGTTTTTTAGCTGTAGGATTTATGCTTTCAAATCTTATGGATATTTTCTTTTATAGGTTATTCATAATATTGCAATGCCGAGTACTTTCATGATGGCTGTTCAGATCCAAGGAAGTTGCTGATAGTACTTAATAATGTCAAGGTACGTATCCTTTTACCTTTTCTCCTTGTTATATATATGCGGATGTCAGTTTTATGGTAGTATATGGTCATTCAGGTGAGCTTTTTCTCTGTTTTTTCTACAATATTAACTTTTTCTTATTGGAGGAGTGTGGTTTAGAACTTAATATGCTGCTTGTAGGTTGAGGTGTTTTTCGAATTAATTAAAGGGCTCATCAAGGACTTGGATGGAACTGCTGCAAATGAGGTGCATATAAAAAGTTTTTTTTGCAAACAGAATTTCATCTTATAGGATAGAGATTTGAATATTAAAATTCACTTGGTAGCCTGCTATCATCACCTTTTGATCCACATGATTTTTTTATTTCTTTCTTTATTTAGGATATTTAATCTTTATTTTACTGTTAGAAACATATAATGATTTTTCTTCTTTGCATCTCGCACCTTGGTTTGTTTCTTATAAAATACTTTTGGATGCTCTTTTTTTAAAAGATATTATTGTTGGTGGTCATTAAATGGGAATGCTATGAGCTGATAGAAATAAAAGAGAGAAAGAATCTAAAGTCAGCTTGTTATGTACAATGGAGAGTACAAAAATCCTAGGCTTTGGACTGTCAATCAAAGTTCGCACACATGAATCATAGTGTTCTGGAAAATGGACCTACTCAACCCTTAGTGCACTTGAAGTTCCTAACTTCTTTTTATGAATAAAGGAAATCTATATTTCTAGTTTATGACATGGATCCAGTGATTAGATTCTCTAAGGACTTGGTTCAAAGGTGAGTTGAATCCCTACGTGTAAGGTTTACATGTATCAAGAAGTCATTATTTATGCTATCTTTGTAACTACCATTGCTATGAAAACCTCATCTGCCTTGGGGAAAAGAGAGGAAAGAAAAATAAAAGAACCAATAATCTTAGAAGGCCCAAATTGTGCAGAAATATCACCATTTTCTACTACATGTGATTGAGCTGATGATAAAGAAGTGCACTTGAAAAACTCAATTCTTTCTGACCACTGCACAGTATTTGTAGTTGGTAGTTTTTATTAGGATGCTTTATATTCAAAAAATCAGCATACATATCTTCTCTCTTTTGAATTTGATTTACTCAATTTTGGTGGAGTAATTACCTCTTGAATTTGTGTAGAGGAGTTCACATTTGATAGTTTATTATAAATGAACCTTAATTTTGAAAGACTATTCAGAAAGTTGTTTGTGGCTTGTAGTTGATAAGGCAATTACAAGGTCAGGATGGGGATGTAGCGGGAGAGGAAGTGTCTGCAACTCCAAAGAAAATTTTTCAGATATTAAATGAGGTAACTTTTGAACTGATGTGGAAGACAATGTCAAATTCTTACATATTGATTCTTACAATGTCAAATTTTCTTGACAGGGTTGTCCATTTTGTTATGTTTGTTGGATGGTTCAATTTAATTACAATAACTCGGTTATAAAATATAGGATTTGTTTTACATGTGAATGAATATGTTAAAGGGTTTTGTACTGCTAGAAAGTCATTACAAGGGTTTTGTACTGCTAGGAAGTCTTAGTTTTCTACCTTGAATGCATCTTTGTTGAGTTCTATAGTACATTTACTCTGCAAGATTAAACTCAGGTGTGGAGGTCCTTCTTAAGCCATCTGGCCTGGGGAAAAAAAAAAAAAAAAAAAAAGGGCTATAGCCGCGTTTTCAAACGCGGCTAAAAAAATGTCCTATAGCCACAGTTAGAAAATGCGGCTGTAGCTTTAACCTATGGCCGCGTTTTAACCGCGGCCTAAGGTTAGAGGCTATGGCCGCGTTTTAACCGCGGCCTAAGGTGGTAGACTATGGCCGCGTTTAAAACGCGGCCATAGTCTATAACCTTAGGCCGCGTTCAAAACGCGGCCATAGCCTCTAACCTTAGGCTGCGGTTAAAACGCGGCCATAGGACCTAGTCTTAGGCCGCGTTTGAAAAGTGCAGCCATAGACCCTCTTAGGCCTATAGTCACGCGTTTTAGGCTACATTTAAAAACGCGGCCTAAAAAAACGCGGCTATAGGCCAAATGGGGCTTTAGCCACGTTTTTTTGACCTATGGCCGCATTTTAAAAACGCGGCCATAGGACCTTTTTTTTGTAGTGAGGGTTCTTACTAATGACAGCTATGTTCCTCCCCAATTATCTTTGGATTGTTGGCATAGCTTGTGTAGCTTTGCTTTTGGTCGTTGCCCTGGCATTCATGATCCGACATTGAAGTCAGGATGGAGAATGCTGTAGCCTTAGCCTACAAGCACATTTATTTGTGGTATTAAGGTGAGAGCGTTCTTTCACTAGCGGAAGAATAAAATGGTGATGTCAATTGTCAAAGAGTATTTCTTTTGCTAGCTAAACAATGAAAGCATCCCACGACTTTGGGATTTTTCCTTTTTCTTTATTTTTGGTTTTAAAATGTATGAAGTGAGTCTTAAGTTTAGGTTACAGTACTTACATTATCTCCAGCATCCAAATTCTTAGGGGTACATTTGGTACATTAAATAAGGATTACAACAGAAATTGTAATTTTTATTACTAGGAATAAAATGTGTTGTAATGTAATAATTAAATCTATTCATTAGTTTAATTGTGAGTTATAACATTAGAATAAAACTTAACATTAATTTTAGGAAATTTCTTACTCATACAATTATATCTCCTTGAAAATTGTTATTTTTAAATTTAAGAGAGATATGTGTTATTATTTTTTTTTTTTTTTTTTATAATTGTTAGATGTATTTGGAAAGTTTGTTTATTTGAAAATTTATTAAGTTTTGAAATTATTGCACTTACTAAGGAATAACTAATACAACATTTTAAAAATGAATAGTTATTCCTTATTTTAAAGAATAGCTATTCATAAGGAATGATTATTCTTTATAATAAAAACATAACCAAACTAAAGAATAACTAAACCATAGGAATAACTATTACATTATAACACCTATTACAGTCTACCAAACATGCCCTAGGAATGTAATACCTAGTAATTTGGATGTCTGCAAATGTAATTATTTCAATATTTGGTTTGATTCGGAATCTAATAAAAATCTTGAGAATATGAGATGAATTTCCCAAAATACCATTTAATACAATATCAATTTTTTTTTTTTTTTATCTTCCTCAAAATAAATGATGAGGAACAAAATATGAACTATAAATCATAAAAATTCAATATAAATATAGTATAAAATTCTTTGAATGACATGTTTAATACAAAAATAATTATTTAAATTGTCATTTTATTAGAATTATTATTATTTACTTTATTTCTATTGGTTAAAGGGCAGGGAGAATGGGTAAAATTGTCAGTTTAAACAAAATGCTCCTTTATCCTGACATCGAAATGTGGATACCCACCTTTTTAAAAGGAAATTTACATTCCCACAAAAAGGGTATTGAGAGAGAATCAAGATACTCGTCGCATATGATTCCCGATATTTGATTTTCTTAAGTGATTTACAATCAAACGTGAGAATCCTTCAAAATTCTTAAGAATCCTAAAACATTACTTCATACCTTAACTACACCCTTAGAGTTTAAGAGTCTTTGAATTTTGCACTCTGATATTTTAAAATTTAGATTTTACACCCCGAATTTATATTCTATTTGCATCAATAACTCCTCCATCTATATTTTCTATTAAATGTCATATAAGTTTATCATGTGTGTTTAGTTTGTCTAATATAAAATTAAAACAATTAAAACAAAAATAACATGATATAATAAAAATATCATAGTATTATATTATTGGACAAACTAAACACGCGTTATAACACTCAAACATTTTTTTTAAAGCAATTTTACATTGAGAATAACATCTCAATAGGGTGGTTATCTATTTTATGAAGGACCTTAATTATTTTCATAAAAGCAATGGCATTTAAGCAAATTGTGAAAATTAATGGGCTAGGTGGGGAAATATAGAAAGAAATAAACTTGAAGTTAGTATGGTAAAACAAGCAAACAAAAAAATAAAAAGTTAAAGAAAAGAAGAGTCAATTATATGTCTCGAATCTCTCGCTTCAGGTACTCAAAAAAAAAAAAAAAAAAATTTTTTTCTTTTTTTGGAGAAACTGGCCGGTACTCAATTTATGCAGCGTACTTTCTATAGAATCTAATTCATGTCATTTGTTACATTGTGCAAAAATTTATTAGTCTCAGAAGTAGTCTGGTCCAAATGGAATGAATCTTCAAAGTTGATTTTTATCACGAACGATATCTCACTATCTAGATGTGATCTTCAGATGCCATTTCTTCCAGGATGTATATAATCACTTCTAATTCAAGAAAGTACCAACCTTTTGGATCCATTTTTCAAGAATGGTGAGAAATTCATGTGCAAGGAAGACACATCAACTTGATTTTTATAGGTTTCGCATAGGTTTTTTCTACCTTTGCAACTTTACTTTGTGGCATTTACAACCTCTATTTGGTTCAAATAAGGTTTAGTTAGAAAATGATGTCTACATTCTAAAGACATCGACTTTTGGATTCAATTTTTAGATTTTGTAAGTTAGAGGCTTTGGAAGGCAGTGTCAAAATCAAAGTTTATACTTTAAAATGTCCACTTTAATAATTTTGCAACTTATTTTTTTCATTCCGGTGGAATTTTATGATCCAAGTATACCAAATCAAAATTTTCATGAGACTTTTCCAAGAACTCCTTATATTGCCAACCATGGTCATTTGATTATAATTCAATCAAACTATAACCAAGCTTTTGGACACTTAATCTAAAAATTGGCTAGGAGTCACATATTTCTTCATTATTTTTACAATATTTTGCTTGTTTTAAGTCCCATCTAAGTTCTTGAGTAGCCATTTTAATGGGAGTTTAATTATTTTTAGTATGAACTCAAATTCATCCCAATCGAACAGTCAGTTTTAGTCAAATTTTGGTCAAGCTTGAGAAATTTTTTTGAAATATCTTGGTATTAAATTATGAAAGTTAGTGGTTTGACGAAAATTTGACTTTATTTGACCGATTCGGTCAAAATTTGGTTAACAAATTGCATTTTGGTCATTTTATCTCTAGAACCTCAAAATTATTTAATCTGACAATTAATTTGGACAAATTAGGTTAAATTTCAAATTTCCATTATCCCAAGTAAAAATATAATTCTTGGCATTTTTCAAATTTAATTACAATTTTTGCAAATAAAACGTACTTGAGCATACAAGAAAAATGTAGTTGTCAAGAGCTTCTCTTGTAAACGTAGACCGTTAGACTAAAACATGTAAAAAAAAAAATTATCTCACTTCTATATAACTACAATATTTTCTACTTCCCTTTAGTTTCAATAATTGGAGTAATCTTTGTCCACGAGTGGTCCAACCAAGCCTCAATATCAAAGTAATTTTTCGAATATAATTTTTCATATTTTGTTGTGTTTAAATACATTGCCACCAACCCCACCAACCCCTCCTCCCATAAATCCTCCCTATTGGTGATTTATAACTAATTTATGATATAGATAAAGGGAAAAGTTAAGGAATGTCCCAAGAATATTTGTTAGTGAACTATTTTAGAAAAGTTTTTATAAGAAAAGAAAAAAAATAATTAATGTTTCCAAAAAATTTTCAATTTTCCATAAAGGTTGTATAAAAACTTTCTTAAAATTGTTTACTAATAATTACCCTAGGAACACCTATTAACATGGCTCATAGATAAAAAGTTTAGTTTTCCATTTTCTCTGAAGTCGTCACTAATTTGAAATATTATTTATCTATACTCTCGTGTCATTATCTGATTTTGCATGAAATTTATGTGCGTTTGATTGGGCCTTTCAAAATTGCACTTATATAAGAAATTTGGATCCAATCCAATGCACACGATGCACTTAAGCCTCCTCCTCTAAAATCTCACCTTTATTTTAGTACATTTTTTTTTAGACCTTTCATCTTTTAAAAAAAAAAAATTGTATTAAATGGAAACTTGCTCCAAATCATCAATATTGTTGAGTTATTTCTTATTTATTTAAACTTTTTCTGATGCGTAAAACCAATATGAAAACAAACACGGTCGGCTGTATCACCTTATAATGGGATATTGAAACATACTCAGGAGATCACTATTTGGATGGGCTGCGTTTAAGCGTTTTATGTTGGCATCAATTGACATTATACTTGCATATTGTCTCATTTCCCATTCCGGTTTCAAAATTCTTAATGCAGTTATTTCCCTAAAAAGTTCTCAAGCAAAACCATGCATGGTATATAGAGAAGATGCCCTTTGTGTTGCATTGAAACCATGGGCTGTTAAGTTATACTATTTAAATAATTAGTAAATAACGGAAGAGGGAGAGGTGAGATCATCACAAAAGGTGTCATTACTAATGGGCTATCAATTGAAAATCAGCTAATTCCACATCTCCTTGTACTATATTCATTATCTACTTTAAAGCACCAATTGCGTTAAGCAACTTCGTGAACAATTTGAAGTACTTAGAAATCTTTCCATGATTATCACTTTATTAGCATACAAATTACATATAAAACCATAAGTAGTGTTCATCCAATTAAGGATAAATAGAAAACCCAAAAGTACAAAATGATTCACGTAACATTAAACGTTTCAAGCAAAGAATTCTAAGCAGTAAGTTTTTTTTTTTTTTTTTTGCCTAATTTAATAATAGAAATATCCATAGTCTGTTATTTCACCAGGTAGATTTGAAATTTTTTTTGAAACTGCGGAGTGCACATGCATGTAATCACTAACAAAGAGTAGTAAACTTCTTCATCCATATCCTAATTTTATGTTCTGCTAAACGAGGAAGATACCTGCAATCCCAATGAGCTATGGCGTACAAGAGTACTGCTATGGCTAGCATCATGGAAGCCATGGCATAAACCCTACAGAATCTTTCAACTCTTGGCCTGCGTTGGATTAACAGTGCACTAAACGCGCCCGTAAATGAGAACATGATGGAGATTAGGAAGGCATGAAATGCTTTTGGCTGGTTTTTAAAGACCAAAATTGGAACTGGACTTCCATCTACTTGTTCATGAGGAAGAAGCATAAACATGGTACCCAGAGTGCAAGAAGCATAGATGATAAACATGATGGGAAAAGATGGAAGTATTTTTGAGACCGAATATCTCATTTCAACAGCATGTACATTAAACTCCTTCAGGATGTATTCAAGGAAGTCTGTAACTGAAAATCTCTTCTGAAGAATATCATCAACAAAAGCAGACTCCATTTATTTTCAGAATGGGAACTAATATCAAACATTTTGACACCGCTGGGGTATATAAATAATCCTAACATTAGGTACTTCCTTAGAAAATTTCATACAAAAGCTACATGCAGAGTATATATGAAACCATTGACCCAGCATTGACCCATGACTCCATTTCTATCTATATATCAAATCTGTGCATGGTATTTTGAAATCAATTGCAAGGAAGCTAAGCAGAAACTTGCACGGTACGTTCCTGCGCATCTAAAGATGAATTTCTAGCAAGATGGTGATGACTTGGAAAGGCAACCTTACTTGCAAAGAAATTTACATTTCCTTTCGTGTTTCTTACGTTCTGAATTATACTTCTCTAGATTTCACATTACATTATTTCCACCAAATCACTGCGAAACAGGGACGGACGTGGGATTTTAAGTTAGGGGGGGCCGGAGATAAGCGAAAAAAAAAAAAAATTTAAACGCACATCCATATAGTCACTGACGGAGCCAGAAAATTTTCTTAGAAGGAGCAAGTTAGTCATGCCTACATTGTGTTAATAGTTTAAGCCTACATTGGCTCAAAATGCCTAAAACTCAAGTTAATTTGGCCCAAATTATGGCCAAAATTAAATTACTTTATTTCACAAACTAACTTTAAGTAAACTTGTGCCTACATTTTTTTCACTGTACTAAATTATTTGTACTTAGATTAATAGGTTTGAACTTACCTTTTTACATTTTAGAGTTTTTCTAAGGAGTTACATCTAATGTTTTAGCATTTAGGATAAAAAATTGATTAATAGGTATGAAATTTTGAAAATTTATACAATAATTTTTGTTAAAAAAAAGTGTGAGCAATGAAGTGCAAATTACTATTTAAGTTCAATTAGATCAAATCAAACAATTAAAAAATTATTTGTCCTCCTACTATTATCAGATATAAATAGATAATCTAATATTCTAATATAAACCACGTTATTATATATTATATTATTATTATTATTATTATTATAAATAGATTTATACAATATATATATATATATATATATTTTAAGGTTTTCATGGGCTTTTGAAAACTCTTGGACTGGTTGGCTGGGGAGGTCTGAGCTAAAAACCAAGAGGGCCCAAGCTAAAAACTAAGGGGCCCAAACCTGTTTTTTAAAAATTTTACATACTAAAATTTTTTTTTTTTGGATTGGGGGGGGGGGGGGGGGCCCGGGCCCCCTTTGCCCTGCACCTGGGACCGTCCCTGCTGCGAAAGCTCTCCGTAAATATTAAATTAAGGGTACCAGGTTTATGCACACCTCTCAATTGTACTGATGATTTTATATTAAAACTTGTCATGAGTCATGACCATGCGATTTGAGATATACATGAAAGCTTGAGCAAAATATATTTGTATTAATATACATATATAACTACTAAGTTATAAGTTGTCATTATATAAACTAATATTTAAAGAGCTTCTCCTATTTAAGATCCTCATTTTTTTTTTTTAGATGCATCTACCCAGTACACTCTTATGTTTATGTAGAAACAAAATTAAAAGACAATTAGGTAAAAATACAATTCTAACTCTTACTAAAATATTGCCTAAAAAATAAAATCACTCTCTTTTTAATTTTCAAACTACTTTATCTACTTATAAATTAAATTCTCAAAATAAAAATTATATATAAAAAATCAATTAAATTCTCAAAATAAAAATTATATATATAAAAAAATAAAGACAAAATTTTTTTTTTTTTTTTTGGCTATAAAATAAGACCCTTAAGCCTAACGTTTTCACTATACCTTAAAAAAAAAAAAAAAAATTCATCACACATGTGGAACGCATGTGATGAAGCTAGTCAACTAGTAAAGTTTATTATCTTCACATAAGACCTAAATTCAAATTTCATCTTTACCAAAAACTAATTAATCATACATAATTTAATTAAAGAAAATTGAAAATAATTTCATTAGAACTGGTTTAGTGTTGAGTTATTGACTTTTTTTTTTTATATATAGAAAATCAAATATAATGTAACTAAGATTTCATTCAAAGTTGTGAATTTAAATTTGCTTTAAACGTACAAAACCAAATTACTAAAATGGTGTCTCAAAGATATGACTATATATCCAGCACCATTTTTACGGTTTTTTTTTTTTTTAATTTCATTATTTTTCCAAAACCTCAACATTAACGATGAAGAGAACATAGGTACAAAAAACATATGCATGCAACACTAGCCCTAATGCATGCAAAGGGTTTGCTCTTCCTTTAGCCCTAACATTAGGTAATTCCTTAGAAAATTCCATACAAAAGGTATATGAATATTATATTTGTAAAGACTGACCTAGCATTGACCCTTGACTCCATCTCTATCAATAAATCAAATCTATGGTATTTTGAAATCAATTGCAAGGAAACTAAACAGAAACTTGCAGGATATTTGCCTGAGCATTGATCTAGAGAAGAGTTTCTAGCTAGATGGTGAAGACTTGGAAGGGCAACCTTACTTGTGAAGAAATTTACGTTTTGCGTCATATTCTTAGCATCCTTCTCCAGTTTCATATTACATTAAAGTATCAAGAAACTACTGCAAAACCTCACCGAAAATTAATATATGAGGTTATTCCGCGTGGAGATTGTATAACATTTGAGATGGAAATCGTTATTTGAATACTTTTCACGCACGTATCTTATAGATACCTCTTGTTGTACAGTTGATCATAAATTAAAAGTAGTCATAACCTGTGCAATTTGTGATTAATATGGGTTAACAAAATATATTAGTATTATGATACTTTAATTAACCAATATTAATAAATAATGGAATTCAGTTAATTAGTTCAATCAGTAGAGTTTTTTGCCTCAAACGAAGGACTAAGTACAAATCTCTTCTACTACAACGACCAATTATATCATTCATAATTTAATTAAAAAAATTGAGGTAGTTTATAGAATATCAAACATGATTTAATTAAAATTTATTTAGTGTTGGATTTGTTTAGTTCAATAGAATTGTGAACTTTAAATATTGGTTTCAACAAAACTAATTCAAAAATTGGTGTCTTGAATCTTGATGAAGATTCGACTTTAAAAGAGGACGAAATTCCCAAATTATTTAAAACCTGCACCAAAACCTCATTAACGATGAAGAGAAAATATGTGCAAAAGAAATATAAATACATATATACATACATACATATATATATATATATATATATATAAGTATAACACCATGCAGGGGTTTGTTCTTCCTTTAGCCTTAATTTGCATATTGATTATTGACTCTCATTATATAATTCATAAATCCTCTGAGACAAAGTTTCTAGATTAGTGAAAACGCGTAGGAAAAGACATGCTTAATTTGCAAAGAAATTGCCCTATGCTAACCTCCTGGTTCTTTCACTTGCAATTTCTTTGTTGCCGACGACGAATAACAATTCTGAGGTTGTTTACTACATTATATAAGTTCTTTCTTGCTCGTTGATTCTGAGATATATAGGAATACACATCTCCTTCTTTCTATGGGTCGGTTCAACATAGCCCTTCATATTTTCCTTCTTTTTTGTGTTGTGAGCCCTTCCTTCTCCGATTATCCTCAAAAAAAGCCTCAGCTTATCCAGGAGGAGCAGCTTGTTTCTCTGACTTATTCAAGTCATATTGAGGCAAACAATCCACTGCGTTTAGAGCTCTCTGAACCAACCCCGCTATTGCTTGTGGTTGGCAAGGGTGATGAAGGTACAGGCTTAGGCTTCTTAGAACAGACTTTATCACCATGGAAAGCAACATCGGCTAATGGTGGTGAAGTGGGAAGTGGCAGTGGTGGACGGAGAGGCAAGTCTGGAGGCAGGAACTTGGGACCAGAGAACCTTCTTCTCGGCCTGGTAATCATGTTGATACTGCTGAAAATGGTCCAAGAACCTAGTTTTCTCCCATTAAAAGAAGGAACACATATTGCAGATACATGGGCATCAGTGAGTTCCTACCCGTTGAGCTTCAACGAGTGTGATATATTGCAGTGTGATCTAGAAGGGAGCCTTGAGCTGCACTCAAGAGTTGTTGTACTTGGAAGTATTGATAAAAGTGCATGTGGAGATGAAAGCGCTTCATTAGAACGACAAAAGGGAAGCTCACAGGGCTCAGTGAGAGTTGAAGGCAAAGGGGAAGGCAATCACAGAGGTGGAAAAGGATCTGAAAGATACAGTGAGTCATGCTTCAAGTTACTCTCAATGATCTTCACTGAACTACTTATTTACCTACATCCACAACCCTTGTCATCTGATTCTAAAGATAGACTTATAGAAGCTACTAATTGCCATGTTGAAGAAAGAGGGGAGAGTGCTGGTGAACAGGAAGGGGAAAGTGAAGGCGGAAGTGCAAGTGTAGGGAGAGATGAAAGCGAAGGAGGTGAAGGAGAAGGCGAAGGTGGAGTAGGTGGAGAGGCAGGCAGAGGAGTGGGTGGAAGGAGAGGCGGAGGTGGAGGTGGAGGAGGGGGCGGAGACGGAGACGGAAATGGAGGAGGAGGAGGAGGCGGAGGAGGAGGTGGAGATGGAGATGAAGGTGACGTGGAAATCAGAGATGGAGGTAGGAACGATAGAACAATTGTGGACATAACCAAACTAGCCAAGCTGTCCATCACGGTTGCAGCCCAAACGTCTACTTCTGTTATTGCCGCCTTCAGTTTCAGTGGTCAATCTTCCAACACCAAGGTGCTCCTAGTTTGTGTTGTGGTCAGTAACTTGATGGGTTACCTTTGTTGCATCACTGCTATCTTGCTAATCCAGAGAAGGCCACAAATTGCTAGAGTTCTTGGAGGGATAGGATCTGCTGCTGCTACCACAGGGTTCTTACTAATGATAGCTATGTTCCTCCCCAGCTATCTTGTTTGGATTGTAGGCCTCGCTTGTGTTCCTTTGTTTTTCGTCCTTGCCTTGACATTCATGCATGATCAGAGGATGATGTCAAGACTAAGGTGTACATTTCATGGCACATAGGCAATATAGTTATAAGGAAAAGAGTAAAACTTAAGTACAGTACTTAGGTGTTGTTTTTTAGATTCTCATTTTAAAATTCTGCCATGTGGTTTTTTTCTCATAAAATGGAAATGTATTTTTTAATTAAATATCCACACGGCTGAATCTTAAGAGGAGAATTTAAGAAACAGCACTTAAGATATTGTACTTAAGTTTTGTTCTAAGAAAAATTATTACATCACAAAAATAGTATACACACTTCATACATACCATGTGTAAAGTGTGGACACCAAGTGTTCATGTTTTCAATGTTCACATTTTACACAATGTATTTGAAATATGTATATTGTTAGTGTGTAGTACTCTCTGAGAGAGAGAGAGAGAGAGAGAGAGAGAGAGAGAGAGAGAGAGAGAGAGAGGGACAGAGTGAGAGAGAGAGAGAGAGAGAGAGAGAGAGAGAGAGAGAGGGAGAGAGAGAGAGAGAGAGAGAGAGAGAGAGAGAGAGAGAGATTGCTCTGTGTTGTAAAAAAAAATCACAATACAAGACAAAGAAATGTGAGAAAAGGATTATATATGAATTTCATCTACCATGTAAAATTATATTTGCTAGCTTGTTACAAATTAAATATCCGTTGTTTGTAATAAAACATTCATATATATATATATATATATATAGAGAGAGAGAGAGAGAGAGAGAGAGAGGATAAGGGACAACGTTGAAAAATTTAGACCCTGCTTGATTATAGTCAACTGACCAAATTGATTAATTGAGCTAATTATGTGAAGATCTAATTTAGCATGTGATGGGCTCAACCATATCGTAAATATTAGATATAGCAAAAAATAAATTTGACACATGCGATTTAGTTATGATAGGAAAAACCTACGGGTGGTTTATATGTCACCAACAAACTGAAAAATTCACTAAGATAAAATGAAAGTACAACAATGAAATAATATTACCAATTCTAGTATTGCTACCTATAGTTGAGCTTCTCGCATATGACCACACGTAACTTCACCCCGGTAAAACACTTCTATCTTGTAAATATTTCCAACAATGCCCAATTTGTATCTAACACTACAACAAAAAGTTGATTGAAGTAGGTTAATTGTGAAACAAATTCACTTGGAACACCAGTTGATCTTCAATTTGGTGACGAAGAAGATACTTGGTACAAAGCCTTGATACAAAACCATTGCAATAAGATCTCTTTTTCACAGTGTTCTCCTTCTATTTATGATGACCTAATATGCATTTCAATACATTTCAGAACCTTAGGGCGCAAATCTCAAGGGTTTTGGTCATCATAGGCCACAAATTGGGAAATAAGAAAAACAATTCGCTTAATAGCCTAAGGTTCGTGATATGGAACAATAATCATGGCATCCGTCATGGGCGAGAACGTCAGCACAAGTTCAAGTTGACGGTCCAATAGCGGGTAACAAACAGAGTAAAGCTGACGGATACAAGGTAAACAGGCTGCGAGCACGAAGCTGACGGTTACACAAACAGCGAAGAAGCTGACGGTCACTCGGCTGCAGGAAAGAAAGAAGCCTGACGGTTGTAAGGCTGACGGCTCCATGAAAATTAGAAACTTGCCCACCACGTATAGGGAAATTGCTTGTACTCCACGACTAGTATCCGGGTCCTATAAGGAAAGGATCCCGTAATTTACGCTCGTAAGGATTCCTATAAGGAAAAGACTTCTGCTTCAAGGAAAAGGGTCAACCCTCAACTACTATAAAAACTCCAATACCCACACAAATCAAGGTACGCATAATTACACCCTCTCTAGCACTCTAGAGTTGAAAGAAGTCCTAACTTGACCTTCGGAGGGTATTTGGCCGACACCACACCGGTGCTCTCTGTTAGGTCATCTCCTTTTTGTCTTGCAGGTGCTGTTCCGAGCGTGTGAGGACCGTGTGGCTCACTGTGAGATTTTCAGCATCATCAGTTCGATTGATCAACTAGCTAGAGTCAAGCTTTATGAAGCTCCATTGCTAGAGCTATAGTTGAGCTTGTAGTCTAGCTACAGAGAAGACTCAATAGCTTTTGAGCAGTTCTTACATCTTCTATGTAAACCTTCAACCACTTTTCTAGACACTAAAACTTACATCTTAAGCCATATTTTTGGATACATTTTGGATTCGAGTTTTCAGTCTTAGACTTTGACCTAATGGACAAGATCCCTTAGATTGAGCGGCTAAACTGCCTCCCCATATATATAGATTATGTGGAACTCTTTGTGCATTAATTATGAACTCAACATCTAAATTAGTGTGTATATATATATATATATATATAAAATAAGAGTTTTGACAGGTACAACTACCATGAGAGTGTATATATAGTCATTTTCCCCTTTATTTTCTTGCTATGAATAATGATAATTTTTTTTTCTTTTCTTGTATCATATGAACTCAACATTAACAGAAAATTATTTGTTATGATTTCAGTTTTACTCCCAGTTCTGTTCTTTTTTTTTTTTTTTTTTCATCTCCATTATTAACTTTTTCCTTTTATGATTTAATTAAATATTAAGTTTAAATATTTTTAAATTTTAGTATTAAATTTATTATAAACATATATGCCTAAAAAATTTTATAATTAACCTAAAAATACCAAAATCACCTTGTGCTTACTCAGACTCTAGCCACTCCAGCAAAGTGCAAAGGTCAGTTCGCTCTACGGTACGGTCTTCAGGGGAAAAAGAAAAACAAAGAGAAGAAAGCAAACATTTGAGTCTGAAATCACAGAAAGTTTAGTTCCCTTTCACACTACATTTGAGTTTTTCCAAATTAACCAAAAAAATAAAAAATCCAAAGTAAAGTGAACATTTTTTAATTTCTTTTCTTTCATTTTCCCGAAAACCAAACAAAGCTGATAGTCTCAAAAAATAATATATATATATATATATATATATATTATAGGGATAAAAGCCCAAAATTATATATTGGGCCTTAGGCCTTGTCCGAGGACGTTGGCATGTCCGATGAGGGACAATTAGCTATGAGAGATTCCAGTTTAGAGTCTCATGAATAAAAAAGAGGTAGAAGGCGGTCCGAGGAGGAATTCCTCCTCGGCCATGACAAATATAGCTCAGATATGCATTCTAACGACAAAAATGACCTCCATTGGAGCTCCACTATTAGAAGCGTGTCTCATGACCACACGAGAAGAAAAAGAACCCAAAAATATCTAAGTAAAAGCTGCTACCTCTACATTAAATGCACTGCAGCTACTTTTCTGGCCACATTTATGTGGATAAAACTCCTGAACAGTGTTTCCTTAGCTACCGCAACTCACAGAGAGCCAGAAGAGGTGACTGACGGGACGGGCACTCAAGTAATGGCTAGGACGATTGACAAATGGAGGGTCAAGATCACTAAGAATGAGGTATATAATGTAAGAGACCCTTGAAGAAATCATTATTAGAATTTTTTTTTTATTTAGTGTATATTGCCTTTAGCAAATAGATTTTAAGAAACTATCATAGTAAAATAGATATTCATATGTTAAATAACTACGCTAAGTTTTTATATAATCAAAATTTTTATATGAATGATATTAGTATTGTATGACGTACATTTTTTAGTATATAATTTTATAGCAAAAATATACTTTTGGTCCCAACATTTGAACTGATTCCCATTTTGGTCCCTATTTTGATTTTGCTACTATTATAGTCTCTAAAAATAGAAAATCAGTTCTATTTTCGTCTTTGTAATCAACCCACTAACAGAAAATTCTTACGTGACAGACGAAGTGTCCTGCTTGCTGACATAGCGCTGACATGGCCATTAAAATATTATTTAAAAAATTATTTAGAATTTTTTAAATGCCATGTCAGATTTAAATTAATAAAAAAATTAGTTTTAAAAAAAAGCCAAGTTAGAAAATTAAAAAACAAACATTAATCTATTTTTATTTTATTTTTTTAACTTTTCATTCTAATTAAATTAGTTTTATTGATGTAGCAAGAGTTTTATTTATTAAATGTTTAAAACATTTTTTTCATTAGGGAATTTTTGAAATATCAAGTTCTTCCCCAAACATATTCTTCTTCTTCCTCTCTCTTCACACAGACTCTCTCTCTTCCTTCCACCCAGAGCCCTCCATGAACAACCACTTTAAGCTCTAGGTATTTGCTAATTCTCACTCTCCCTCTCTTTGATCTTTCTCTCTCCCAACCGATTAAGTGCTTTGGAATGGGACTTGGTCTAAATCAAGTTCTCAAGCTCGACCATGGAGCTTTTATGGATAAGCGAGGCGGCAGGACCGGTATGAATGGTGGGTTGGTTGGATTCGTGGGTTATGTATTGGTTGTTGGTGGGTGTTGTGTGCTGTGTGTTGTTGTGAAACTCCAAATCTAGGGCTGTAAACAAACCAAGCAGTTCATGAACAACTCGGGCTCGACTTAATAAAAAGCTCGTTTATATTTGTTTGTTTATAAATAAGCCAAGCTTGAGCCTTAGTTTTAGGCTTGTTTGATAAACAAGTCGAGTCCAAACAAAAAAATTGTTTGTGAACAAGCTCATGAACAATAGGGCTCGATAAAAACATGCCGCGCCTAGGCTCATTTATAGCTAAATATATGTTTACTAAATAAACTCATTATTATAACATTACACATATGTTTTAGAATGTTAATTTATAGCTTGTTTATTCATATATGTTTTGGAATGTTAATTTATTTAGATTTGTGAAGATTATAGTTGCATGGATGACAAAAGTGGATGTAAAAATTGTATTTTGAACAATTACTCAAGCTATAGACAATGAATGATGAATGGATGGATTTAATTATGTAAATTTGTAATTTGAGCAATTTCTAATCACGGGTGGAATTAGAAGCATGATAAATTGAGTATATTATTATTTTTTGTTTACTTGATTTTTGGTGATATAAGCATTTGATGGTGCAATTTTTTTGGATCCCAAGCTAAAAAGCTTGACTTGAGCTCTAGTTTGAGTTCAAACTTGGCTTGACTAATTAATCAAGCCAAGCCAAGCAAAGCCAAGCTCAAACTTTTTGGCATTCTTATGAGCTCGAGTTTAAACATTGTTTTTAGGCTTGTCTTAAACTTGAGCCAAGCTCGAGCATTTGATTTTTATTAACGAGCCAAGCTCAAACATGCACTACTCAACCAAACTTGGCTCATTTACAGCCCAAGATCGGTGGTGGTTGTGGATTGGTTTAAATTCGCAGGTTACGATCAGCTGTTGGAGGGTGTTGTGAAACACAAATCAGTTGTTGATGGTTGTTGTAAAACACAAATAGGTGGTTGGTAGCTGGGTGAGTCACGGAAGTGAGAGAATTAGAGAGGGAGGTGTTGGTGAACGGCAGCTTGTATTGATTCAGTTGTTGTCACGACATGGCTAGTGGTGGCCAGGTTCTGGGTTTCAAAGTGAGTTTGATGATTGAAGAACTGTGGGTTGTTGTATATGCGTTTGGTGATGTATAACTTGTTAAAGGACCCAGCTTTGTGTTCATTATCTGGGTTTTTGCTATGTGTTCACTTTTTTGGGGTTTATGTTAATAGAGAGATGGAGAGTTTTAATAACATTGTGATTTCGAAAGCAAAGTTTGTTGTCAATTTTTTTTTCTGCTCAATATGGGTTTTTACTATCATCTCAGGCTCAGATTTAATACCTGTGTGTGTGTGTGTGTGTGTGTGTGTGTGTGTGTGTGTGTGTGTTTGAATCTATGAATGTTTTAGTACTAGTGCTTTTGATTTTGTTTTCTCTTCTTACTTATGTGTTCTTCATTTAGATTAAGAAATAATTAATTAAGATCAAAGGATTCCAAAGTCCACCCAGATGTGAATTTTTTTGGTTTTGAACTTTTCTGGGCTTGTGAATGTATGTTCTTACCCAAAAAAAATGAAAAGTTAAAAAAAAAAAAAAAAAAAAAAAAGATTAATGTTTTTTTTTTTTTCTGGCCTAGCTTTTTCAAAATTAATTTTTTATTAATTTAAATCTGACATGGAATTTTAAAAATGGCAAACATCTTTTTAATAATATTTTACTAGCCACGTCAATGCCATGTCAGCAAAATAGGGCACTTCATCTGCCACATAGGAGTTTTCCGTTAGTGGGTTGATGATAGGAACCAAAATAGAATCAATTTTCTTTTTCTAGGAACTAAATTAGTAGTAAAATCAATTTAAGAACCAAAATGTAGGGACCAAAAATGCATTTTCACCTAATTTTATACTTCTTCAAATAAAAACTGGCATAAATACACTTTTGCACATTTTTTATTTTGGTCCTTACATTTTATTTTTACCACTTTTAGTCCCTAAATCAATTAACGCATGACATTTAAGTCTTTATTGTCAGCCAACTAACGGGAAAAGCTAAGGTGGCTAACAGAGAGAATTAAAAATTATTTAAAAACATTAAAATAATAATAAAAATAAAAATTTTGGTATTAAAAAAATGTCACATCAGCATATAAATTTAAAAAATTAATTTATTAATTTTAACTAAATAAAAAACAGAATTCAAACCCAAAAAATCACAAAAATTAAAATCTAAAAAGTATCTTGAACAAAGTTAAAAAACAAAATATTAAGAAAATTTTCTTTTTCATTAGAATATTCAGAAAAACATGTTTTTTCCCCAATCTTGGTTGGAAACATGTTCAGACCATCTCTTTCTTCCAATTCCATTTCCATTTACAATTCCTAACTAAAACCAAACTAATCCTTATAAAATAATTTCTCTTCTCCACTTATCAAAAAAAAAAATTATATTTATCTTTTCCTCTCTCTGAGCTATTCCATAGTCCCCATCAAATCTCTCCAAACCTCTATCTCTACCTCTCGATCTCACTCTCTCAGCAAGGGTGATGACAACCTTGAGCTTCTTCATGACAAGACTGTTCTTGAGTCATCGCCGTAGCTTGACTCCTAGACTTGACCATGACTTTGCTGGGTGCGAGCTGAGACTGAGTTGGAGTGAGGCAACCGTCTGGGGATCGGACGACTCTTCCAGCAAGTTTGATGGGTTCGAGTTCAATTGATGGTGGTGGATTGTTTTTCTCTTAATCTCTGACTTTCTCTTTATCTAAACCCAACTCTCTCTCTCTCTCTCTCTCTCTCTCTCTCTCTCTCTCTCTCTCTCTCTTGATTGTTTGATAAGTGTTGTGGTGGTGGGTTTTATCGGTGGAGATGGTGGCTGGATTTTTTTGTGTTTGGGTAAAAAGAAAATTTTTGTGTTTGGGTTTAGGTGGAAAGAAAATTTATGGGTTTGTGTTTAAGTTTGTTGGTTGGATTTGTATTTATGTTTGTTGGCTGGGTTTGATCAGTGGAGGTGGTGGTTGGATTTTTTTTGTGTTTGGGTAGAGAGAAAATTTCTAGGTTTGGGTTCGAATGGAAAGAAAATTTCTAGGTTTGTGTTTAAGTTTGTTGGCTGGGTTTGTGTTTATGTTTGTTTGTTAAATGTGACAAATTTTAGTGCTTAGTTTGAAACAAAATCTTGATTTTCTGGGGAAAATGTTGATGATTGTTCAAGAAAAATTTATGAGTTTGGTTGGGTTTGTTGTTATTGTGAGCCGAATTGGCTTGGTTTGTGTGCATGTGTTGTTTTATAAGAAAATTTATGGTTTTGGGTGGAAAAAAAAATGTTATGATGCATCGGCTTTTTAGATATGAATTTTTTTAGTGTTTGGTTTGAAAGAAATTTTGTGGGAAAGATGTTGAATGCCTAGATATTTTTTGTGTTCTTGAGTTCTTTGATCTGGGTTCAAGTTCTTAAGTTCCTGTGATCTTCATGTTCAAATCTGAATCAGATTAAAGAAAATTTCTTTCAAACCAAACACTAAAAAAATTCACATCTAAAAAGAGAGAGAGAGAGAGAGAGAGATTAAGATTTAAGAGAGAGTGAAGGATCGAGAGCTTGAACAAAGGAAGAAGAAAAAGAAAGATACAAACACAAACATGCATTGTGAGAACTCAAGGGCATCGATGCGTTATTTTAAATCTTCGACATTTTAAATTTCTAGGCAATCCAACATGTTTAGGGAAGAACATGTTTAGGAAAGAACATGAAGAATATGAACAGTCATGTTCTTCCCAAAAACTAATGAATTTTTTATTTATTTTATTTATTTTAATGTTTGTTTTTAATTTAATTAATTAATGTGCGTGATTATATATATTTTTTTATTTCACCATCAGCCACGTTAGCTTTTGTTGTTAGCTAGGTGACGGAAAGAACCTAAATGTCAGGCGTTAATTGGTTTAGAGACTAAAAGTGATAAAAACAAAATGTAAGAATCAAAATGAAAAAAAGTACAAAAAATAGGGATTAAAAGTGCATTTGCGCCATAAAAAAAGGGAGAAAGAGTCGGGTTTAGAGAGAGAGAGAGAGATTAAGATTTAAGAGAGAGTGAGGGATCGAGAGCTTGAACAAAGGAAGAAGAAAAAGAAAGATACAAAAACAAACATGCACCGTGAGAAAGAGAAAGAGAAAGAGAGGATCTGGGATTGAAATGGAAGTAGAAAAGGAAAGATTAAAAATTTATACAAAGTAGGTTTTTTAAAATGGTGGAGAGAGGACTCAAGGGCATCGATGCGTTACTTTAAATCTTTGACATTTTAAATTTCTGGGCAATCCAACATGTTTAGGGAAGAACGTGTTCAGGAAAGAACATGAAAAATATGAACAGTCATGTTCTTCCCAAAAACTAATGATTTTTTTTTTAATATTTGTTTTTAATTTAATTAATTAATGTGCGTAATTATATATATATATATATATATATATTTTTTTTTAATTCCACCATCAGCCACGTCAACTTTTGTCGTTAACTGGGTGACGGAAAAAACCTAAATGTCAGGCGTTAATTGGTTTAGAGACTAAAAGTGGTAAAAACAAAATGTAGGAATCAAAATGAAAAAAGTGCAAAATATAGAGATTAAAAGTGCATTTACGCCATAAAGAGAGAGAGAGAGAGAGAGAGAGAGTTAGATATTAATATTTAAGAGAGAGTGAGGGATCGAGAGCGTGAACAAAGGAAGAAGAAAAAGAAAGATGCAAACACAAACATGCACCATGAGAAAGGGAAAGAGAAAGAGAGGATCTAGAATTGAAATGGAAGAAGAAAAGGAAAGATAAAAAATTTAAACAAAGTAGGTTTTTTTAAATGGTGGAGAGAGGACTCAAGGGCATCGATGTGTTATTTTAAATCTTTGACATTTTAAATTTCTGGGCAATCCAACATGTTTAGGAAAGAACTTGAAGAATATGAACAATCATGTTCTTCCAAAAAACTAATGATTTTTTTTTAATGTTTGTTTTTAATTTAATTAATTAATGTGCATGATTATATATATATATATATATATTTTTTTTTTTTTTATTCCATCGCCAGCCACGTCAGCTTTTGCCATTAATTATGTGACGGAAAGAACTTAAATGTTAGGCGTTAATTGGTTTAAAAACTAAAAGTGGTAAAAACAAAATATAAGAATTAAAATGAAAAAAATGCAAAATATAAGGATTAAAAAAACATTTACGTCATAAACACTCTATATTAAATTTCTCACCCGGGGACAGCACGTGTCTTGCAAGTACCTAGACATGGCAAAACGGGTTAGAATTTTCTGACTAAACCCGAAAAATACCCGACCAGAACCCGATTTTTTTGACCCAAAGCAAAAACGGGTTGACCCGTGACTCGACTCGTATTTTTTGCGGGTCAACCCGACCTGACCCACGATCCGACCCAAACCCGAAACATTTTTTTAAAACTTTATTTTTGGTAAAAAAAAAAAAGTAAAATTAAGATAATATAAGAAACAATTGATACATTTACATAACTACATGCAAATTAATTGAAAAGTAAATAGTTGAGCATTCTGTAATGAGTAAAGATTTTTATATATCAAATAGTAAAGTACATGTTAAGATAATCTAGTTACAGTAGAGTTAAAATCATAGATTTAAAATTGTAGACATGTGTAAGAAACATTCACAAGTGTGAAAATAGTAAAGCCAAAGTATCAAATTAGCATAAATTATGAATGCTTAAATCTATTTTTTTAACAATTTATATCCAAAATAAACGGCTTTTCAAAATAAATTATGATATTTCTTAGAGTGTGTGTTGCTTAACAATGATATGATATTCATAAAAGAGATCATGTATAAATAAGTAAGCAATCAAATTTTAATGTATATATCAATTGAAATAAAGTGTCAACCACAATTGATAATAGATTATAAAATTAATTTTCAAGATTGTAAATTTCTTATATGTTTTTATTTTTTATCAAATGAGTTATCCAATAAGTCATTTGTAATTTTGTTTTATATTTTGGAATATTGATATTGTGTAGAAATAAAACTTATATATTTGTTTTACTTATCTTTGTATTATTTTGTTTTAGATAGTAATGTTAGGATTTGCATAATTTTAAAATTACTGAATAGGTGTTAATAAGTTTAATTGAGTTCATTCTTAATATAAGTGGTGAATTCAAAATAATGCATTTTACATTAAGTAATTTGTTGCATGACTTTCGAAATGGCAAATACACATTTTCTTTAAAAAAAAATTCATGTGAAAAATGCGGGTCAACCTGACCAATCCGACCCGACCCACAACCCAATTGACTCAAACCCATTTTTAACCCGTTTAAAATGACCCGTTTTTAACTCGTGATCCATTTAATCTGCAACCCACTTAACCCGATCCGAACCTAACCCAACTCGCCACTTTTGCCATGTCTACAAGAACCGCTGAAGTAGATTGGTAAAAATTGACCGAACTAAAACACTATATAGATAGTAGACACTAGAGATAGGGCCGTTCGGACTTCGAAGTAGACAGTAGTAGTCACCTACATGAAAGACCACGTGCACACGTCTCAACTTTTAGACACCTGGACACTCACACCAGGGAGTCTTTGTTTGATACACACCAAATTGGGAGCCAGAGGTACTTTCTCATTGACTGGCAATGTCAACGAGAAGCATTTTTTTGATCCATACTCTGAAGCCTTCTAGCTTCTTCATTTTCTGTCAGTAGATTTGACGAGGTCGAGTTGTTCGTTGACGCGGAGGTCGTGCTTCCTTCAACCATAGGGTCGAGGACGCTGCGCTACTTGGTTTTGCTTTTGCTGGTTCTCTTCTCTGTGACTGTGACTTTGTTAGAGGCAGTGATTTCAGAGTTGCCGAGAAATCTAAAATTCGAATTCCAAGAAAGTCAAAATGGTACTACACGAAGAACTACCGATCCCGGTTTCCTCGTTGCTGGAGCCTGCTTACGGCGAGTGGTCTCAACAGGAAGAACTTCGATCCAACGATTTCCAGACCCTGCGAAATTTTCGCGCTCGTTCCTCTTTCGCGAACTCTTCAGGTCTTTTCTCTCTCTCTCTCTTTCTCTGTGCTTTCATCAGCGTTGAACTGTGTTGACCTGTGTGATTAGATGGATGAAGGAAGCACTTTGGTACTTTTTAATGAGAACAAAAGAAAACAAGGGTATAAATTTTGGATCCATTTTTTTTTTTTTTTAATTTTCTAATTTATAACTTTTTTTGAGGGAAATTCTCTAATTTATAACTAGTTGTTACTTGTTGCACAGTTTTGATTATAAACTTATAAATAAACTATAAATCTCATTAATTAAGAAAAATAAAGATCAATTATATTAATCTTTGTGAGTTTTTTTTTTTTTTTAAAATATTAATTATACATTGAAGATTGAACTGCTTAAACGCGTAATATGTACATTTTACTAAATTAAAACATAAAGTATAATAAATAACCAAAATACTTCCTCAAAAAAAAGAAGTCTTGATAATAGATATAATAGACAAGCTAATGGATAATTTGATCTGATTTAATACGGTATATTCCTTTGCCTTTATATTAAATAATTTTTTTGTTTAAATATTAGCATTATAGTATTATTCAAGGTAATAAGTGTATCCATAAATTTAATTTTAAATCACAAATAAAACTTATAAAATGAGAAACAGATAATTTGCTCCAAGTAAGTTTCTTATAACCTCATAAATATTTAGATTCATAGTTCAAATTACCATTTAGGGTTAATTATTATAATGTGATGAGTTCATCGTGGTCTATAGTTTTCCAAGGCAGAGTGCATCATAGTCTATAGTGTCCAAGGCAATAAATATCAATATATTTTCTTGTAAGTTAAAATGAAACAAAATTTATAATAAAACAATATATAAAAATAAATAAATTCACTTATTTTTTTAAAAAGTACATTTATTATTAAAAATTCAATCAAATATTTTATTCCTTAACAACTTTATGCTTCATCTCTAAATTTTGAAGGTCCTAAAAGCAAATAGCAAATAAGTTGGAGCCAAATGCACACGATGCGTTTTAACATATTGAAAATAATATAATTCAATGTTAAAAAGATTCATAAACCCAAAAAAGCTTACACAATACAAGTTCAATCCAAACTAAGAAAAATCTAATGAATCAGGAAAACAAAGAAAATGTAACTACAATTTTCATCATCTGTTCAAATACAATGCTTTGTTTATAGAGATTAAATTCTATAAGGATGAGGTGTGAAACCTATGTTTTACACCATCCAATAAGTGATTGTCACATTAGCATTTTATTTAAAATTTATTAAAATTCAATACATCCTATCATACCTAATAACATCTCAATAGATTCCCAATTTGGTTGGATTTATATATGGGTATTAGAATTGATTGAGTGTGATTGTGTTTATTTTTAAATATGTGATAAGATGATGTGACATGTTAGGATTGGAGGGGTAAAACATGGGTTTTACACCACATCCTTATAGAATTTAATCTCTTGTTTATAATACACTTTCTCATGCATATCGTAACAATTGGATCAGATAGTTTTTGAATCAGGACCCTGCGGGTCAATTTTGCAGAAAATTATGCATTATCTAGCTCCAATTTTAATTATTGCTCACTATTCATTTCATACAAACTCATTCACAAAAATATAAATAAAATTGAAATTACCCACTAATGAAAATTTAACGTATTCAACACCTTTTTTTGTTTTTTTTTTTTTATGGAAAAGCTGAACATTTTATTGCTAAAGAGAAATAGATGTTACATCATGGATAAGAGCTTGCACAATACAGCAAGGGTACTCTTCAATCCAAGCAATGTAATCAGCTATGCCAGATGCATGCTTTGCTAAAATGTGAGCTGGTAAGTTGCCTTGTCTTCTAATATGAGAATATCCCACACTCCTAAAATCCCCACTTATATCTAATATACCTTGGACAACTGAAGCTATTGAGGATGGGGGTGGGGAAATATTACATAGTGCATTACAAACTACCAAGGAGTCTCCTTCCAGAATTACATCACGAACCCCAACATCTTTTGCAAAAAGAAGACCAGCTTCAAACGCCTTTGCCTCCGCCTCAGCTGCTCCCATTGGTGCTGTGATTTTTTTGCATAAAGCTGCCTCAAGCCTCCCTTTATCATCCCTAATAACCACCCCAACTCCCACCGCCTTTGTGCCCAAAAAACAGCCCCATCAACATTAATTTTGAAGTGACCATTTTGTGGTGGGACCAAAATGCAGCCTGCCGTGGCACATGCACACCTGGAGCATTTTGTGCAACTGCCGCCGTATACTCCCTAAGATAGTCCGATGCCCATCTGATCAGCTGTTGCCCCGATTTCCTCACGCCTCCATAGCTCAGTTCATTTCGGTTGTGCCATAATGCCCATGCAATAGAGACAGCTTGAGCCACCTGATCGTCACCTGCATCTCTGTTTAGCAACAACTCCCACAAGAGGTCTTGGAAGGACTGGTTTGCCCCTTCATTCCACGTGATTACCAACTTTGAACAGTCCCATGCCTCTTTGGCTTTCGGGCAACTCCACAGTACATGACCCACAGTCTCTGGCGCCTCCTTACAGCTTTCACAGAGTTCCTCCTGAATGACCTTTCTTCTCAACAAGTTGTTCTTTGTTGGCAAAGCATCACGACAAGCTCTCTAGACAAAATGTTGGATTTTATGTGGAACGGGAATGCTCTATATCTTCTTCCAGAAACGTTTGAGCGTGCTGTTATCAGAGGTCGTGCCTCCATTGGGTGAAAATGACCGAGTCATTGCCAGGTGATAGGCACTGCGCACCGTGAACAAACCGTTTCTTGTCTCCGTCCAAATAAGCTTATCAGGTGGCAGCCTAGAGCTAATGGGTATGCTCTTCATGATATCAGCTTCATGGGGTAAGAATAGTGCATCAATGACTGTGGATTTCCATTTAGCAGTAGCCTCATTTATCAAATCTTGTACCCGAGTGTCTGGTTGCAAAAATAGCTCAACCCTCATTTATACCCGAGTGTATGGATTTCCTCATTTATATGTGGAAGGAATCAACAACCACCTATCCTCCAATACACGAATACTTGCCCCGTTACCAACTCTCCACCTCAGCCCTCTTTTACTAAATTTTGACCTGCCATTAAGCTCTGCCACGTATATGAGGGATCATTGCCAATTGAAGCATGTATAAAATCACATCTCGGGAAGTACCTTGCTTTCAAGACTCGATATACTAGAGAATCGTGGCCAACTTGAAGTCTCCATACTTGTTTTGCCAATAAAGCCAAATTAAATAGTTTTAAGTTCTTGAAACCCATACCTCCATTTGACTTCGGTTCACATATCTTCCCCCAACTTAACTACAAGATCTTGTTTTGTCTTTCTTCTATCCTCACCAATACTTTCTAATCATAGTTGTCAACTCGTCACAAAGAGAGTCAGGTATTTTGAAACAGCTCATAGTATAAGTTGGTATAGCTAGGGCCACTGCTTTGATCAAGACTTCTTTTCCAGCTTTAGAAAGCATCTTCTCCTTCCATCCAGCCAAATTCCTACCAAGCTTCTCCTTTATATCACTAAACGTGTTTCTTTTATTTGTTTCCACAAGGGATGATTTGAGCTCCAAATCTTCCTTTTATCTCTTCTTGGATCTCCTTAGGGGTGTTACTACCAAAGAATAGAGATGTTTTGGCTCTGTTTAGTTGTTGTCCTGAGGCTTTTTTGTATGCTTCCAATACTCCTTGCAATGCGTCACATTCAGCTATTGATGTTTTGCAAAAAATGAGGTTGTCATCTGCAAAAAATAAATGGAAAAGCTTTGGTCCACCGCGGCAAATAGCAATCCCCTCCATTCGTCCATTGCATACCAAAGCTTTAATCATTGCTAACAAACCTTTTGCACGCAAGAGAAACAAATAAGGTGATAAAGGGTCTTCTTGGTAAATACCCCTAGAAGGAATAATATGACCCTTAGGGCAACCATTGATCCTTATGGCATAAGTAACAGTGGTGACACATTGCATAATCATCTTCCTCCATTTATCCTCAAAGCCCAATTTTTCCATAATTTTTTCCAAACATGTCCACTCCACCCTATCACAGGCTTTACTCATATCTAGTTTTACAGCCATCTCACCCACACCACCCCCCGTTTTTCTGACTAATATGATGCATAGTCTCAAAAGCTACTAGAACATTGTCAGTGATTAACCTTCCGTGCACAAAACCACTTTGGATTTCACTGATAATGGATGGAATGAACTTTTTTAATCTATTTGCTATGGCTTTTCAAGCAATCTTGTAAGTGACATTACAAAGGCTAATTGGCCTATAATCAGAAACTGTTTTTGGCTTTTTTATTTTCGAGATGAGTATAATATGAGTTTCATTGAAATTAGTAGGAGACATACCATGATTGAGGAAATCCAAAACCGTAGTTGTGACTACCTCACCACATGTAGTCCAAAAGTGTTGGAAAAAAAATAAGGGGCATGCCATCAGGACCTGGGGCCTTGAAGGGATACATTTGCTTCAATGCCACTGTAACTTCCTGTGCTGTGGAGGTTTGGGTGAGCTCTTCATTCATGGTGGTTGACACTTTTGGTTAGATGGCATCTAAGAGTTCAGTGAAGTTTTCTAGCCTGTTTGAAGTGAAAAGCTTGTTGTAATAATCCACCACCACTTCTCCAACCTTGGTTTCATCTTCCTGCCAAGTCCCATGCTCATCAAACAAAACTTCAATGTAATTCTTTTTGTATCTTGTCGAGGCTTTGGCATGAAAGAAACTAGTATTTCTATCACCTTCTTGAAACCAATAAAGTCTTGATCTTTGGCACCACATCTCATCCTCTTTCTCTAACCAACAATTTAGGTCCACTCTTGTATTTCTCAAAGCGTGAATCATGTCCAGACTAGTTGGTTGTAATTCCAACCACTCCAACCTGCTTTGAAGTTCAGATATTTTCCTACCCATGTGACCAAATTCCGCTTTGTTCCATGCGTCTAGATCAGATGTGCAATCAATACCCCATCTGTGCTTGATTTTAACCCCTCTTCCCATGCCGCCCTTACAATTTTCTCACACCTATCATCCTTCTACCACATTGACTCAAATTTAAATGTTTTCTTTATTTTCTTCCGCTTCTTTTTCTGCACCAAATGAAGTGAAAGAGGTGAGTTTTCCATCTGTCTCGAAATCCACAATGATTAATAGCATCAATAAAGTTTTCCATTTGTCTTCTTGGTCTTGTTTTGCCTCCTTCCTTCTCTGTGAGACCAATGATTTCGTTGAAATCACCAATTGCAAGCCATGGCAATGATGACGTACCTTGAAGATATTTTAATTTGGCCCAAGACTCCGGTCTTTTTGCTGTATCGAGGTTGCCATAAAACCCCGTGAGATGCCAGCAACCCATATTCCACCCTCCTTCAACCCATGCATCGATATGATCTTCAGAAAATGTCTTCACATTCACCTTGATTCCATCCTTCCACAGCATGGCCAGACCACCTTTGCTTCCGTTAGTACGATGAGCCCGTACTTCATCTTGATCTAGAGTACATCAAAATAATATCAATCATTCTTAACCAATAAAATAAATCAATCAATCTTTGACCAGAAAATTGTAAAATCTATATATGAAGAAAGCAATATGTGAAAAAATAGGAAATGAGATTAGAAATAAATTGAAAACTAGAGAGAGAGAGAGAGAGAGAGAGAGAGAGAGTAACTTTGATGATGGAGATCAAAACAAAAATACGATTGTGAAGCAAAATGAGAGAACATATTCAAATCTAAAAATCTGGAGAGGAAAGTGAAAAAACCGTATCCATCTATAAGGAGTAGGTGAGGAAAGGGAAAGATTAGAAGAAAGAAGCATAACACTTATAGGATAATAAAAAAAATATAATTGTAAAGAAAAAATATGATGTAATATAACAGTAAAGTATAGATCATATTAATAGTATAGTTTGCTCAACTGGTCTGGTTGACATCTCCTAATGCCTCCATGACATCTAGGTTCAAACCCACCATTCTCTGTTGTAACTATCAAATTATAAAATAAAAATAAAAATTTGAAAATTGAAAATAACTCCAAATATTTAAATACAACAAAAAAGAAGAAGTAACGTTTAAGAATCCATTTCTCCTAAACTTACGTCACAATAACTACACTCATAAGAGTAATGTTAGAAATAATTTTTTTTTTTACAAAAAAAAAAAAAAATTACAATCTGCTGATGTGGTGAATGATTATTGGTAAATGAAAAAGTGATGTTAATGGTGGGCCGGTTGAGTTAGCGGAAGCTCTAACACTAGATTGTTGAACAAAAGATTGAACAAGAGAGCTTTTATTTAAAAATTGACTCTTTAAATTACAACACTTTACAAGAACTTAGTGCTGTCCAGACCCGACTGGAGCCTGACAACCCGGCCAAATAGCCCAACGCCGACCCGACTCCGGCCCAAACCAAAGGTCCAGTCGGTCGGCGGCGGGTTTCCATTCTCAAAAACCAACACCAGCGGGTTGAGTGGCGGGTTTGCATCTCCAAAACCCGAGCAACCCAAACCCGATCGGAGCTACAAAAAAATCCAGCCAAATCCTGCAAAAACAAGTTAGATCCGGTGAGATTTTGACCAGATCCGGCTAGATATGGTGGGATTTAGCCAGATTCGGCCAAATTTCAGCAATTTCTAGCCAAAAAAAATGCAGATTTCATAAAAAAAAATCCAGTTTCTGGCTAGATTTTTCCAATTTCCGGTGATATTTTTCCAATTTCTAGCGAAAATTCCAGATTCCAGCTATTTTTTTTTTTTTCCAAATTTCGATGTTTTTTTAATTCCGACAACCGACCAATGCTAACCATCACCTGAAACCAAACCGACCGATTTTTCCGGTAGTCGGTTTTAGGTTCCTCTGCCCCTCCACCCAACGCCAGCGGGTTGAGTCCAAGTTGGGTCCAAAACCAACCCAGCCTGACCCGTAGACAACCCTACAAGCACTGATGCTTGACTCTCATATACTGACACTAGTGCACTGCAAACACGACACTTACTCACCAAAAACACTTGCACACACCTCGCTTCTAGACACCTACACACATTAGCTCTTGACTCTATTTAACTCTACACACTTGCTACTTATGGCACACACACTTCACTTTCTCATACAACTTCACACATCTCTCACTTGGTGCATTATGACACACTTCATTTCACATTACCTCACTTCACACGTCCCAAGTCTCTCACACATCTTATAGAGAAATCCGGAAAGAGCATCATGGAGAAATTTTAGGAATGCAAGAGAATTTTCTAGAGAATGAGAGAGAGTCGGTGCTTGATTTTAACAGGGCCTAGATGAAAACGGTAAAAAGTTAGTCATATCAACAATTTGTAAAAATGTTGTAAAATAGTTTATGGCTATAGCATTACTCATACTCATAAATCATAACCTGTAACTTCTGGCAATACTTATTAAAAAAAACAAAAAAAAAAAAACTTTTTCTATGGTTTTGGTGCTTTATGCAACTAAAACCCTGTTGTAAATAAAAAAATAAAATCATAATCAGTAGAAAATTAAGGGTAAAGTGAGAAATTCTTTTATTTATATTCTATGGTACTATAACTTATTATATATTGTTGTTTTTATAGAGTTTTATGTGGTTAAAATCCATTAGTGGAAAAAAAAAAAAAATCTCTATCAAGTGGGACTTGACCACAATTGGATTCAATCGGTTCGACCTCGGATTAGAAAACCGGTCCTTTTTTGTTGAGATTCCACTAAATTATTCCCACTTACCCCAACATACAAAAAATCAACTATAATTGAATAGCGAATCTAATTTTACAATCGAAATAATAATAGAAGATAAGAAATCCTAACATTAAAAATAAAAGACTCATTCAACAACTTAAATAACAACTCTTACAATATAGGACAACATTCCCCACATTCAAGAAATTATCTGATCCTCATGGTGGAACATATCACTTATCCATTATTTCTCTAAAAAAAATCCCATGTGTTTAAATTCTCACATTCCAGCCTAATACATGTTCCATGTGGAACATATCAAATTGTTGGATCTACATAAACAAGGGAGCAAATGAATTAGTGCATTTTTTATATGAATCTGGTATAAAAGAGGGCTTTTACACCTATCAATCCTAGTGTGCGATATCAACTTGTAACAAATCGAGGACATATTCTGTAGATTGTAATAAATACTGTAATGTAATAGCTATTTTTATAGTTTAGTTATTTTGTAATTTGATTATTTTTTTATTACAAGAAATAGTCATTCTTTATGAATAATTATTCTTTAAAATGAGGGATAATTATTTCTTTCTTAAAGGGTTGTAATAGTTATTAGCAGATACAATAATTTTTAAAATTAATATATTCTTAAATATACATTTTTATCCATATGCACATAACAATTATAAAAATTAAAAATCATAAAAAATAACATCTCTCTCAAATTTTAAAAATGTTCTTTTATTCAAAACTCAAAGTCTCAAAGATCAAATGACTACAAAAGAATAAAAGTCAAAAATCAAAATGATTCCAAAAAAAAAAAAAAAGGTTAATATATATATACACACATACATAGACACACACACACACCAAATTGAAAACACACAAAATAGCCCTAAAGAAAGCGATCCTAAAGGTGTTGTTTCCTTCTTTTTAATTATACTTTTCTTATATGCAACTTGACTATCATTCTTTCCGTTTCTGACAGGTGCACCAATTGGTTCATTGGTAACATTTGTGGTAAGATTTTTTTTTTTTTTTTTTTTTTTTCATGATAGGTTGAGAAAAGTTTAATATAGTAAGTAGTAATATTTATACTTTTTAGTGAAATCCTTGTCATCAAAATCAATTTGATCAACCACCATTTTCTCAGCCAAAAAAAATAAAAAATAAAAATATCAACTACCGCACATTCTTGGCATGATGCTCTCCGAGGAGTTTCATAATTCACACACATACACTTAGATTAGGCTAGCATAAGATTTATGTAGTTATTTTGTTTTGTTGGACGTTTTTTCCAATAAAAATACTGCATTCATATAAAATCAAACGAAAAAAAGTTACATCAATTGAGAGAGCATATTCTAAGAAACAAGGGCTCTCTCTCTCTCCTCAATCAAGGTTACATTAATGCTCAACATTTTGAGCATATTTTGCTAACAAGTGAGCTAGTTTATTACCATTCCTCCTTGTGTGTGATACTTGAAAACTATAGAAATCATGAGATAGGGAAATAATACCATACAACATAGAAGCTATAGAAGAAGGTGGGGATGATTTTCCTGCAATACAATTTACAACCCAAGAAAATCACCCTCTAGAATAATTTCTTGAACACCAATGTCACAAGCAAACAACAAACTCTCTTCAAAAGCTTTGGCTTCAACCTCCATGGGACCAAGAGGCAGTAAAAAATTCTTACTTATTGCGGCGAGCACATGCCTTGACTGTCAAGAACTATAACCCCAATCGCAGCCTGGTGTTGAGTCTGAAATATAGCTCCATCCACATTTACTTTGTATACAGGATTTGCAGGTGGAATCAAAGATTGACAGCCAACGTTTTTAGCAATAACAGGAATCTCATTGGCCATTTGATACCCTCGAATGTAATCTACGCTCCACTGTATCAAAACTTGGTCTTCACCTTGCCCCCATGCCTCTTATTATTCTAATTTGGCCACGTCACCCAAGCAATTGTTGCCACCAAAGTAAGAGCTTCATCATCTATATTTCCCTGGAAAAAATTAAAAACCACAAGAAGTCCCCCAATATACCACGCTTCTTTAGATTAGAGAGAGTTGGTAAAATATTTTTACAAGCACTCTAACCAATTTTTTTCACTTTACTAGGAATTTGTAAGCTCCATATTCTTCTCCAAAATTTCTTTATATCACTATCAGAGGATCCACCACTTGTGTCTTGATGATCTCTTAAATCCATAACTACCTTGTAGGCAGTTTTAATAGGAAAAATACCGTTGGCTGTGGAATTCCAAGTCAAAGAATCATTCGGAAGAGTAGAACTAAGAGGCATTCCCAAAATAATGTAGGGAATTAACACGAAATCCCCAAACCTGTGAGAAACAAAATAGAGAAAATGCATACCATAGAAAAATAATCACACGCACAAGATAGTATTTACGTGGTTCAACAATTTGCTTACGTCCATAGAGTTGTAGGGATTTCACTATTATTAGGGAAAAAATACAAAGTACGGCAGTACAGTTTTTTTTCTCACTCAAAAACGACTTCAAGAAACCCTAATCACCAAAACAACGGTTTCTATATCTTGCTCACAGGATTCACAATGGGCTACAAAACAGGCCAAAATTTTTTTCCCGGGGGCACCTATCAGCCCAAGCCTTCGCTCCATAGACTAAACCTCAAAAAATCTCCCATTAAAAAACCTCGCAACATTATTTCAAATCAAGTTTTCATCTAGATCAAATACAACTAGGCTCCACAAAGCCCTACAAATAATTTCTGCTTCATGCAGCAAGAACATATGACGGATCAAATCAATTTTCCATTCACCCCGGCTACAATCAATAAGATCACTAACCAAAACGTGGTTATCCAAGGTGTTTTGAGGTGACATCACTTTGAAAGTTGTAGGAGCCAGAAGCCACCTGTCAGACCAAATTCGAACCTTCCTCCCATTTCCCACCCTCCATCTCATCCCTTGCCTTATAATGTGTTGGCTACCATGATGCTTCTTCATAAAAGCCTCCACAAATTCACAATTTTGAAAATATTTAGCTTTAAGAACGCTATAGGCAAGGGAGTTATGGTTAGTTTGGAGCTTCCGCCCTTGTTTAGCCAAGAGAGCTAAATAAAATTCCTTTAACATTTTAAAACCCATACCACCTTGAGATTTAAGAATACAAAGCTTCTCTCAACTAATTCATGCCATTTTCTTTTGGTCACCCTTTTGACCCCATCAAAAATTTCTCACCATGCTTGTTAGCTCATCACGAAGAGATTTTGGGATTTTGAAACAACTTATAATGTAAGTAGGAATCGCTTGAGCTACTACTTTAATTAGTATTTCCTTGCCTGCTTTTGCCAATTTTTCTTTCAAATCCAAGAAGGTATTGCATTTTGAATGGCCAACTAATGATGTGAGTCTTAGGTATTTTTCATGTTGACAAATAACTTGAGCTTCAAATCAAGACTAAACCTCCTCTTGAATATTAGTTGGTGTATTCTTGCTTAAAATTAAAAAAAAAGTTTTTGCTCTATTCAGTTGTTGCCTAGAATTCATCCCATACGCTTTGAGTATTCTCTACAAGGCCTCACATTCCTCAATAGTAGCTTTACATAAAATCAAGGTATCATCCGCAAAAAATAAATGAGACACACTTGGACCTCTCTTACAAGTCGAAACACCCTATAAATAAGTATCAACTCCAATAACTTTTTGAATCATAGCCGAGCAATGAAAGAAAATTTCTGCTAATAAAGTCATTGACATCAATTGGATTAGACTAGCTCTTGACCAGGTATTCTAGGAACGCATAAAGTAAGGTCTAGCTGATATAGTCAAAGGGGGCGAGAACTGGCTTGCGGCATTTAGCTGTGAAATTAGGTGTACATCCACTTCGCCTCCAGTTCTTAGGAAGATCCCTAATTGAAAGACATATCCCAAAATCGAATCTAAAGCTCACTTCCGGCTACCTGCCCTTTGGACCCTTTGCTCGCTTAGAAGGGGATTCGAACCACTAACAGAAGGATTTTCAGTCCTTTGCTCTAACCAGCTGAGCTAGCCCCTATGTAGATATCAAAAACAAATAAGGGGACAAAGGATCTCTTGGTGTAAATCCCTAGTTGGGGTGATACAACCTCGGGGGATCCCATTAATCTTCACAACATTTGTCACAGAGGAAATACATTGCATCATTAACTCTCTCCATTTATTGTGAAACCCCAAATTTTCTCCATTATTTTCTCAAGCCACACCAATTCAACCCTATCATAAATTTTGCTCATATCCAACTATAGCTACTTTCAAACCTTTTTTTTAGCCCTTTCCTTTCCTCTATTAGATCCTCTCTCTCTCTCTCTCAAACCTAGATCGCCATAGCCAAGCCTTTCCTTGAGTTCCCTTACCACCACTTGCCATTGCCATTAATGGCGGTTATCCTTTCTTTTCCACATTGGTTTGACCGAAAGGAAAGAGATATTGCCTCCATTTGTTTGGATATTTTAAAAAATTAAGTAGAGGAAAGGGAGGGGAGGGGAGGGGAATAGTCATGACTATTATGACTGTCTTATGCTAATTTTAAAACAATAGATATGAATTAACATCAAAAGGGAAAATTGAAAATTTAATCTCATTTAAAATAAGTGGAACACCTCCCACCCCCTTCCAAATTTCCCAAATTTGGGGATTACAAATGAGGGTAGTGCCCTTAAAAAGAAAATGAGGGATTTGGGGTGTAAGATAATCATTCAAATCACATCAATGGAGGGAATGGAAAGACAATTTTAATGTTTTGAAGTTCAAATGGGAGGAAATGGAATGAGTAAAAGGTAGCACTCATTCCTCTATAATTTCGTAGCCATAAGGGTTGGGTACTTGGAATACCATAATTACTGTGAGAGTGGGTTCATTAGCTTGTATTGAAAATTGGGAGAGTTGACTAATGCACATAAGGTGTTTGAGAAAAATCGTGAGAGAAAGTTGGGTTTTTGGAAGCAATTGTAGGTGATTTTCTCAAGGTGGCATGCTAAGGAAGCGATAGACATATTTTTGGAGTAAGGAAATGAGGGTTTTTGCCAAATGATGATTAGTTCTATCAGTTCCATTAGTGCTTTCTCATACAGCCTTATCAGTTTCATCAGCGCTGACGCACGTACCACATACCAAAACCACTGTGCAGTGCAGAAACCTCTCAGTTCTTTTCTCTTTTTTTTTTCAAAAATCTTTGATTTTCTCCTCCACATTAACTTCTCACTTTCCATTTCAAGCAAACATTTCTTGAATCAAGAACCCAATGTAAAGTTTTATGTCAACTCCAATTTTGATGTTACAGGTCTCTGATATTACTTTAAAGAGTCAAAAATTTAAAAATGTGGCTTATATGAAGATGAATCAAATTCAAAAAATCATGAACTATGAGCGAAACCCAATTGGCTCTTTTCCACAAATGAAGTCCAAGAAAAGCTGTCATGTCATGGTGAATGACAAGTTGGTTGTAGAGGTTCGATATCCTATACTTCAATTAACTAATTACTTTTTTAAATTGTTCTTTTGCATTCTAATGTTATTAACTAGGAGTTTATGTGTGCTCCTCCTTCTTAACATCTTGTTTCGTTTATTTTTATTTTTTTAAGAACTGTCCCATTGTGGTTATGATTTGAATGAAGACTTTAATTTGTTTCAGTTTTCTTTGCATTCTAAAAATAATTTCAACATAAATTTTCTCATCAAAATGGATGTTAAGGAGACGTTCTTTCTCATTTTCACATAATATTTGTTAAGTGAGGCCTGATTTTTTTCTTTTCTTTTTTATTTTTGAACAAAAAATAATTAGAAAGTATCATATTAATGAGTAATTTTTAGGTACTCTCAAAGCACGAAGAATGGTGCTCTCTCCTCTCACATTTATTGTGGGGTCCACTCCTTAAATTCGTAATGAGATCTACCGTGAATGTAAGAGGAGAGAGTACAATTTCTCCATACTCCAAGAGTACTTAAGAATTTTTCTATATTAAAAATTTTTGGAGCATGAGTTCATTCCTTAATTAGATATTACAGAAGACAATACTATGAATGAGGGAATAATAGCCTTGGATGCAATGCAATGCGAGTTTGCCAATACATCAGATGGAGACTTAGTGAGTGTCCAATTGTGAGTATCCTCCTGTCTTCCATTTGTATTTATTAAATATATCAATTTTAATTCTTCATATGACATTCTAGTTAATGTTTCCTTTCTAGATTTGAGCCCACAAATGAGCTAAACATGGCAGAACTGAAGGTGGTAGTTTATATATTGGACAAGGGAGTTAAGGTATTAGATTATTTTTTTTTTTCAAAAATTTTATAACATATCTATATGTCTATATATAGTGCTAACAAGATTTCCTAATTTGTAGCTTAACTACGATGCACTGCAGCTAGAGCTGAGAAATAGGTTTAAGAATCAAGTATGCATCTCTCTACCTAAAATGTTGCATGTGTGATGCTACTGTTACACTTATCTTATGTTTGTTTATTTTTTTCATCTAAGTCCTAATCTCATATGATACATTATCTGCTCATTATTATTTTCTTCCTTAGATAATGATTATGGATCAGAAGGTGTTATTTCACACCGGGGCTTATTTTAAAGTTACTTGCATAAGAAGGTTGGAACAGGCTAATGAATGCGATAATGTATGGGGCAAAATAACCAAAGCAACAGCAATTGTAAGTATAAAAACTTGAAATTTTTTATAGTCTCTTATGATATGTAGTAACTACAAATAAAAATGTATTTCTTTGTTTTAGACTATCAGACGCCCTAAAGGGTTCAACAAAGAAATCCAGATGAGAAATATTGAGGAGACGCTAATATCATTGGGCATTGGTGGCATAGGACCGACATTTCGGTCCATAATTCAAAAAGCTTTTGCCAGTAGATTTCTTAGCCCAACATTTTGCAAAAGGTAATTATAATATACTGTAGCTTGCCTTGCGTGAACTTTCCACTAGCTATCTAATGAATATGAATGGGATTTTCATTATACAGACTAAACATCAACCACGTAAAAGGAATGGTATTATACGGTCCTCCTGGGACAGGAAAGACCTTGCTTATGAGGAAACTTGCTGAACTATTGGATGTAGTGGAACCAAAGGTCTCTCTCTTATTCTGCCCCACATACAAACACAGTTTCAAATAAAGCCATTATAATGTGACATATTGCAGGTTGTAAATGGCCCTGAGCTATTAGTTAAGTGGGTGGGCGAGAGCGAGCAGAATGTGAGAAGTCTTTTCTCTGAAGCAAGAAAAGACTACGAGGATAATGGTAAAGAATAATATATAATATATTTGAGTTAAATTCACATTACATTATGTCAGAATATTAACTATCCTCTATTTCCCTTTCTTTTTCAGGAGATAATAGTTCTCTCCATATAATCATCATCGATGAATTAGATTCAATAGCAAGGGTAAAAGAATTTAGAATTTAACCACTCATTTGTAGGTTTGACATGATTTAATTCTTAGGAATTGCATTGTTTTATGTAGAGAAGAGGTCAATCCACTCAATCAGAAATGCGGGATGGCATTGTGAATCAATTATTGACAATGGTTAGTGAATGCTCTTCAGTCTTCATTATATTTATAAACACTAGCTGTGAACCCACGTGTTGCGCGTAATAATTATTTTTATTTATGGTGGTTTATTAATTTTTTTACAATTTAAACTAATATAATAAAGAGTGATGTATCTCATAATCTTTTTTTTTTTTTTTAATAGAAACACTCATAAATGTAATATAAGAAGAATCATAAATTATAAATATAAATTTTGTCACACCAAAATGAAAACAATACAATTTTCTCAGAAATTCAAAAAGCAAGTTAACAAAATTTATTTTTTAATAAAAGTTATTTATAACATTTTGTAAATCATTAAAAAGAACATAAAATTTGGAAATTATTCTTTTAGTTTTAAACAATTTTTTTTTTTTTTTTTTTTTTTGCCTACAATCCAAAATACCAAAAACCGTAACTAAAAAAAATTAATAAAACTTAACAATGATTAATTGGACTAATTAGGAAAACAATTTTTTGTTGATAATCTATTAAATTTTTTTTTGGTAGAAATTGTAATTTCGTCCATCCAAAACATATTATCAAATAAACAATTATTATCAAAATCTAAGAATTAAAATTTTTATATATGCATTGTTATAAAATAATAATAATAATAATTAAAATAAAATTGCAAAACCTAAAATTTGTCACTCATCCAATTATTTTCGTTTAGCTATCTTTTGCTTTTCTCTAAATAAATGGTATTATAGAGTACTTTTAATACAACTATTAAGAGTAATTTTTTCATCACAAAAAATTAAAAAATAAACAAAAATTAGTAAAATCTCACAGTTTAATATCTAAATTGAGCACTATAAATGTAATTGAATAAATACCAAATTACGATAAATATCAAATTATCCAAATCATGCTATGTAATAGAATTATATTATATTTTTGTATGCTATATTTAATTCTTTATAATGCAAGATAACATTTAACAATAAAAAAAAAAAAAAACAAAAACAACAAAAAACAAAAACAACAAAAACAAAAACAACAAAAACAATTTAAAAAACTAAACTAAATCGCATTAACCCAAAGTAGAGTTTTAAAGAATATAAAAAATTATCAACCTAAAGCAGAGATGCAAGAAAAATAAAAATAAAAAATCCAAAAAAATAATTGCGAGAGAGAGAGAGAGAGAGAGAGAACCTTTTTATTGTGAGGGAAAACTATGCATAAAATGGAAGAGATAGTAACAAATTTATAGTAGAGGGTGAATAAAAAGAGACAAAAATAGAGGAAGATGAAGGGAAATAGGAAGAATGATATTAATGTAGAAGGTAGTAGGGAAATGAAAAGGTAAGAAAGGAAGAAAAGTTGGAGAAATAGTGTGGAGATGAAAAGGTAAGGAAGGAAAAAAGGTTGGAAAAGTGTAAATATTAAAAAAAAAATTGTTAAAAAAAATTATAGAAAAATTGTAAAGAAAAAATATAATTATGTGGACACTGATGTAGATCAACTGGAGCATAGCAACAATAAATACTACGCTTCAGCTTTTAGATATATAATAATATAGATATAGATTTCATATGAAATGGATTTGACCAATTGAAGTATTTTGAGAATTTTTTTTTTTCTTTTTTTAAATCTCATCCAATATGGAACTCATAAGTTGTGTTTCAGATTGATGGTTTTTCTGGTATAAACAACATCTTCATTGTTGGAACAACAAATCGATTGGACCTTATAGATAGTGCTCTCTTAAGGTATTTTTTTTTCCTCTCTCTCTCTCTCTCTCTTTCTCTCTGTTGCACTTACTCACCCTTGTGTTCAAATCATAGACCGGGCCGATTGGAGCTTCTTCTTGAGGTGGGTGCCCCTGATGAAGCAGGGCGTCTTGAGATTTTGAAGGTTCACACCCAAAATTTAGCTAAAACATCTTTGCTTGAATCAGATGTTAACCTTGAAGAGATAGGTAAAGTGGCTACTTTGCTTTATTCTTAATAATATTGGTAAATGGTCAACAATCTGTATATCCATGTATATGTATTGGTAATTTTAATTATTGTGGTATTCTAATCCAGTTTGTTAATTGAAATTAATTGTGTATATGTATACTCCTGCATTCTTTATGATATTGAAGATGCTAGAATCTCTGACTTGTACTTGTAATGTTTTTCTTTTTGTGCCTATGATTATATGGGTTGATGCAATCTGCACAAGAGCAGCTTCTTTGACTCCAAATTGGACTGGAGCAGACCTTGCTGGTCTTACAAGATTTGCATTGTCAAATGCTATAAATCGAATCATGGAAAACACTATTGGGCAAGTTGAAGAGAAAAAAATCAAAGTAAATCAAGCTGATCTCAAATTTGGCATTGAAGAACGATGTGTAACCAAAAACTTCACAGTTAACAAACTAGAAAAGTACAGGTGGATCACTTTTGTCTCTACTTGGATATAATTTATAGTTCTTTTTTATATTTTTATACATGTCCGAATTAGGAGCAAGGATATTTTACTGTTGGAACTTGCAACTTCTATCAACTATTAACTTCTGGGAAATGTAGTTGTTTAGTTCTAGCATTTTTTTTAAGAAAAAAATTTTATTATTAAGATTTATCTCTAAAGTAGAATGACCTTGCAAGAGCTTTTTTTAGGCCTTTAAATTTTAACACCCTTAATGAGGAAAAAAATCTGAGAGTTTCTTTCCTTACTTGACTTTCATATTTTAACAAATGGAAAATTGCAGGTCAAATGTCCTGGTGGACATCTCCTGTGTTCCTCCTCTTTCTGAAGCCTGCGAAAGAGTTGATCAATTTGCAAAAAAACTCTGGCGTTGTAAATCCCATCACTTTCTTTCCTGCCTTTTGGCAGGACCAAGTGGGTGGTAATCATCTTTGCAACAAATAATAAGTAAAGCCTTTTTTTTACATGTATAGTTCTAGTTTTTATGTTCTTATCATTTTCAACAGTGGGAAAACAACTCTGGCTGCACACATTGTCCAAAAAAATCGTTTTAAACATGTGAATATGGTAAGTCTATTGATATATTAACATGAACATACATGTAAGCACACATGTTATTCTTTCATTTATCTTGATTTATTTGCAAATGTAGGTTCATCCTGAATCAATGGTTGATTTCTCTGAAAAAGAAAAATCACAAAAACTTGTGGAGGTTTGTTACTATCAATATCTAGCCCATGATAGTCATATGTTTTAGCTGTGTTTTATTTTCTTTTTGTACCATTTTTACAATTCAATAGAATAATGATTGATCAGGACGATTTATTGATCTAGATTAACAAACGTTCAGTTGCCTCCTCTAACAAATCTTGTCTTTTACATATGCTAAAAGATTTTTGAGGATGCTTTGAAGTTCAGTTCAAGCCTCATCATTCTTGATGATGTTGAGAGGTAATATTATATTTGGAACTTTCTGAAACTCTTGCCTTCAATTTCTATCGTCCACTGTCATCTTATGCTTACCTAAGTCAATTGTTAATGTTTAGATTGGTAGGACATACAGAGGTTGGACAATATCCAAAAGCAATTTCTGAAACTTTGAAGTGTCTACTGAAAAAGCATGTTACAGAGGTATCTCCTAATTATTAGCTAGAGATATATTTGGTATTTGAATAGGAAGTTTAACTTAATTTTAATCTTTCTCTATTTCACAATAGGATATAAAAGTGCTCGTGTTAGGAACTACAAGTGAAGAGAATATATTGGAGAAAATCGGAATCTTTGATGTTTTTACTCTCCAAGTAGTAATTCCACCATTGAAAGATGATGATTTAAAAAAGGTAGGTTTTTACAATGGCATCATTTGAGTTCACATAATGTCAAGTAAGAAGTATGTTATGCATAATTATTTTAATTTTTTTTTATAATATTTTCATTTGTATAATTTATTGTTAACTTCTACATGTCATTTTTTCAGATCTTGTTACACTTAAATATTCGCAATGAGGATGTAATTAAAGCAGCAGTGTCAAAGAAAGTTAGTAGCTTGTTTGAATTATCTTATAGCTTACTACACTAGTACACTTGCCACTGCTTTACCATGTTCCATTTTTGTTTTTATCTTTTCTTACAGATTTCCCTTAAAAAATTGCATTTGTTGATTGATCTCATCTCCAATGAGAATGCGCATGATTGTTCTAGTGGCCAGAAACATATCGATGAGGGGGACTTTTTGCAGCATTTGAGTTACATCAAGTGAGTAAACACATCTTGGAATTTCTCTTTTTAAGTTATCAACACTAGCATACCAACTTTCGTGATATATAACTAGTATTTTCAACAAATTATTTCTAGTATGAGTGCCAGAGAGTTAGCTCAAGGACGAGCCCAGGCCCAAGCTCAAGCGACAGAGAGAGAAATTCTAACCTGCGACAGAGAGAGAAATTCTCAGCTTCATGACCAGCAGATATTGGAACTCCGTTCTCAGATTTCTAACCTGCAGTCTCAGATCCAGGCACTTACTGAGGACTTTAGGAGTGCTAATCTGGGGGTCCCTCCTGCGGCTGTTGCGACTCATGTGCAGCCACCTATGCCTCCAAGTCAGCCATCTTCTTCACATAATGGAGAGCTCTCTTGAGGGACTCATTATTTTAGGTTGATGAATTTTTGTATTTTTTTTTTTTTTTTTTAAGATTCTACTTGGAGTTGATATGTTTTGGTGCTGTGTTTGTTAAGTTCCTCATCACAAGTCCTCTCTCTCTTATAACTTTGGTTTGATTTTTGTTTGAGTTAATACTTAATTATTTTGGAAGTGAGAATTTGAATTTATATCAAAACACAATCTACATGACTATGTATTTGATTGTGCCTATCAATTATATGAATAATATCAATTGTAATTTTGTGATGAGTTTTGATTATCATGATAATCAATTTAAAACTTAAGAAGTTTAGTTGTATAGGAAAAAAAAAAAACATTACATACTACTTCCTCTGTCCTAATCTGTTTATCCTGTTTAAAAAGTTAAACTTTTTAAGAGAATATTATTTATTGTCTTGTCTGCCTTACAAAAATATATAAGTTTACAAAACTACCATTAAATAAATTTACCTTTTTTTTTTTTTTTTTATATAGTCATTCTTAATGAGGCAACTAAAAATGTGCCTCAATTAGGAGAAATAATACAGTCCTCTGGTAGACCACGTTACTTGTCTACCATTGCACTAAAAGATTTTCACTTGTTTAAAATTGTTGAGTCAGTAATCGGTTTCTGTTTAAAAAAAATTTCTAATTCAAAAATTTTAAATAAGTAGGAGTCTTAGCGGAATTGTGGAATACGTCATTTGTTCACCATGAGAACTTTATAATTTTTCTCCAATTAGATTGATTTTTTAAATATTTGTTAGTTTTCTTTTCAAATAGTTTTGAAAATAAAGTAGGGGCATAGTAGGAATATTAATAAATTAATGACTTTTATTTTTAGAAACAGGATAATATTTTAAGATATCTCAAAATGAAATAGAAGACAAACAAACTAGGACGGAAAGAGTATAACTTAAGTATTGTATGTACAAGTTAGATTATTAGGTAGTGTAAAAGAGTGGGTGACTAATCTAGTAGTATATTTAAGTGAAAAAGCCTAAGAACACTACAAATGAAAGCTTTAACACTTTGATGTCCAAAGAAAGAGAAAGTGTAACATGAGAAGTAAAAAGAGACATGAGAAATACGTGGAAAACTCTTTGAAATGGATAAAAAACCACGAATGAGCAAGGGGAATCATCCTTGCACTCTTTTGTTTTCTATTATGTAAAGAAAAATGAAGCTTTTGTATAATGGTGATATTCCTTCCCAAAGGATACCTTTCTCTCTACCTCACTTTCCCACCCAAACTTTCTATCTTTTCTCTTAATTTCTTGCTTGGTTCTTGCTCTAATGGTTTAGCAACATGTTCCCTCTTATAGTTCGAGGAATGCTACCAAGTACATAACGACAGGTGTCAAACAATGATTCCTCCATTTGAATCCTAAAACAACTACTGTACTATGTAATGGCTAAAGGAGAGATAAAGCACGCCAATGTTAGGGTAGTGGGACTAAGGGTGGCTCTACTACTACGTGAAGAGCAAACCTTGAACAAGGAAATGGACATCAAGGATGTTAGGAGTGATAACAATGGTCCAACACAAGCTCAGTCAATAAGGAGTGTTCTATAGCATTTGACAATGAGGGGTTACTATCTCCCTTTTGTACAAGTATAGGTTGTCCATGTTAGGTGCAAATATCACTTTTTTCCAAGATGGTCATGCCGTTAGTACGGGCTAAAGATCCCTCCAACCAACGTTCCTTTTACTTTGCTCACAGCTGTTCCGCATGTAAGGCCTAGATCTAGCCATACTAGCATTCTCACATGCCTTGACTAGTGTAATGTACAAGTATAAATACTAAAATGATGTATTTGTAGAAATAAAGATATAGCAAATACTTTTAAGATATTTTTTAATTTTTAAAGAGAACAAATTATCATTAACAAATTTAGTGAACAAATATATATATATATATATATAAAATAAATAATAGTAAAAAACATTTGACTTTTTATTAACCGCGACTTATTATGCCATATGACCACATAAATTTATGCCACACGCCTACATTTAAAAACCGAATAGTTGTGACTTTTATGCTTTGGTGTCTAGTTGTGTCTCTCTTGGGCAGTAGTTACAGGATTTAAAATAAAACAAAATAAAAAAATAAAAATCGTGGAAAATTACCAAGTAGGCCTTTCTAGGAAAAAAAAAAAAACAATTAGGCTCAATAATTTTTTTAAAGTCTCATCCACGCACAAGTTCACCAAAAACTTAGTCTAACCCTTTCAAACCCACACCGTTTCAGTGGGTAACCACTTATTGTTTATATACAATACATTGTTGACTTATTATTTTCTTCTATTCCTTTTTCCGTTTTTTGTTATTCTCTTTTCCCTTTGTGTGAAGAAACCCATCGAAGGTTGAGGAGAAAGAACAGAGTAGCCTTGCACCACCAATCTGCTAGTAAAATCACTACGGTAAATTGACTTCTTTCATTGTTCCCTTTCATTGTTTACTGTCACGCTACTGTTATTGCTCAATCTCTTCTTCACTGTCCACTACTATGTTTTTACTTTTTAGTTCCTTCCACTAATGTGATAGAAATTTTGTTTTCCATTGTATGTTTCGATTTAGACAGCTTTAGTCAATTTTCCAAATTACACCATGTTTGCTTTGGTGAAATAAAAACAAATGTTAGACATGTTGGTGAGAAATATAAAAGCCATGGAAGAGTTGGGTTTCAGGCTTTACATTGTCCACAATTAAGACATTGAAATTGTGTGCACACCATGTGTTTGACAAAATGTCTTACTTTCTCTTGCATTAGTTTATAGCCAATTCATGGTTTGTGCCTGATGAGAATCTGTTAAGCATAGTTTTGTATGTTGTATCAGTTGTACTTTTGGTTATAGGATGGTTGTATCAGTTTGTATGTTGGGTTAGAGCATTCACATCAGTACATGGAAACTCATGTATAATAGAAAAAAACTACCATTTTTACACATTTTATAACAAAATTGCTCCACATCAGTGCTTCCAAAGTCTGGTATAATCATCTATATTTATCCATGAGCTACAGTAACCGTGTATATATACACGGTTACTGTAGCTTATGTATTTTTTATTTTATTAATATAAATTTGCACCAATTTTTCTCTGTCTTCTCTCCGTGCACAACTACCTCACCTCCTCATCTTCTTCTCCTCATCAGATGCACACAAACACAAACACAGCCACACACAAAGAACACAGACAAACCCACACACAAAGAACACAGACAAACCCACGCTGGAGATTGGTGCTTGCTGGAGATCGGTGCTCGGAGATCTGACCGGTGCTTGCTCGGAGATCAGATCGGTGCTTGTTGGAGATTGGGTTTTGTTGGAGATCGGGTATAGAGTTGGGTTTTGCTGTCCGATCGGTGCTTGTCTGACCGTGGGTCGTCGGAGCTCGGTTCATGGGTCGCCGTGAAGCTCGGTTCGTGGGTCGCCGTGAACCTCGGTTCATGGGTCGCCGTAAACTTCTTGGGTTGCCGTGAATGTCGTGGGTCGCCGTGAACTTCATGGGTCGCCGTGAACGTCGTGGGTCGCCGTGAACTGGGTTTTGGTCGCTAGGTTTTTGTTTTTGAGAAATAATGAGAGGAGGCAGAAGAGAGAAGGTAGAAGAGAGAGAGAGAGAGAGTTGTTCAGAAAAATGAAAAGAGAGAGAGAGATACGCAGTATATTAAGAGGGAGTTGAGGGAAATAATAAAAAAATGAGAGGAATGAATATTTTATTAAAATAACTGGTAAAATAAATGAGCTAATGTGGGTGTTTTGTAAAAGTGGTAGTGTAAAATAGAAAAAGTATATTTTTAGTGTAAAAATGGACGTGTAAAATACAAATACTGATGCAGATGCTCTTATAGGATGGTTGTATGGTAGTAGCTGGATAGTGTAGTACAAGTGCCTAGTGTTGAGTGCCTAAGTGGGGAAATTCTTAGCTAGTCCGGGACTGCAAGGTCAGCTTGCTGACCTTGCAGTCCTGGCCAATAGTGTTAAGACACCTCACTAAAATTTGCTTACATGGACTTTTGTGCCACATCAGCTAAAAATCACCACACACCTTAACGTCTGTTAACTCCGTCAAATTCAAAATTTAGAAGTGAATTGGGCAGGTTAATGAAATTTTCCAGTCTCGAAACTCAAAACTCAGAATTCAAAGCTCTCAAATTTCATTTTTCATTGTGCATCAAACTCCAAGAACCGGCTCTATGTCTCCACTCTCCAGTCCACCTCTTCTCTTTCAGCTCTTAGATCACTAGCTTCAGGCCCAAGCTTGATGAGATCTACGAGGTCAGCAAGCTAAGAATTTCCCCTCTCTCACTCTTGTGCAGCAAAAGGGTCTATGCTTGGTTGAGATTCTGTCCCATCTTCTTATTCTCTTTGGATTTGTTCTTATGGTTTTTTGGTCACTTGGGTCATTATTAATCTGTCATTTTTTTTCTTCTTCTTTTTTCAATGATTTTGATGGTAATAAATTCTCATATTCACACGGAATAACAAATAAGTACAAAGATGGCTTATGGGTATGCTTTGAAATGGTTTAAGGGTGTGTGATAACTGATAAGTACAAATTGGGTCTCGTATTTGATGTTTATATATAATTTGTTGAATTTGTGTAAATTTGTAAATCAAAGTTTAAATTTATGGGGCTTAGTCCATATGAGCTTCCTATTGAAAGATTGCCTTTAAGGTGTTTGTGAAAATGCTTCTTTCCATAGTTGATGCCACTGAGCCAAGTAGTACCAATTTAGTTTTTATGTTCCAACTGTTGCTCTCGTAGTTTCTTCAAAAGAAGATCAGTAAACATGGTGTTTTTAGCTCTTATTTATTCAAAACACTGTAATGTATTTTGTCAAATGAACTTGAACTCCAACAAGAAAAAAAAAAAAAAAACGGTTCTTGGTCCTTCTTTGAGCAATTTTTCTTCTAAGTTTTCTTATCAGTGGCACCCATTAATTGTTAATAGATCTATCATTTTTACTTCAAGATACGTAACTTCAATTTATCATGAAGATCTAAATTCCCATGCCCTCCTTTTTTCTTTTAGTATTGGCTTAAATTCTCTGCTGGCTTTTTCTAAGGTATTGGCTTGAGAATCCCTTTTATTTTTTTGCACATGTTTACGAATACTTAGGCTTGAAGATATTTGAGTGTTCAAGAATAATTAACCAATTTTAGTTTTTGGCAAATTTACAAGCATAGGCAGTGTGTAGGCCTTGCAACTATTTTCAAGGAATGTGCTTTATATACTTATTGCTCCACCGATTGCTTATCACTTTTTCACCATTCTACTTCTACTATAATTGCAATAAATAATAGATGAATTGTTAAATTATGGTAGAAATTGTTAGTCTATTTCACTTGAAACCAAATGAACATATAGAATTTTTGCAAGTAAATAGCGTGTTGTCTTCTAGGATGTTACTGTACTAATTGAAATTTCTTTTTCAAAGTTACAGGATGATAGAGCCCCAGCTAAGCTATATTGCCAAAAAAGGATTTGAAGCATTCATGATGGATTGAAATTATGTATATTGAAGTTACCAAGACTAATTTTTTAGTTTTACTGAAGTTTTAGATTTGATATTAACTTCTTTTTAGTTTGAAACAAGAGACATGTCATGTACATACTTTTGGTATTTTTTAAGCTATGTTTCTTACAGAGATTGTAATAACTCATTGTTGAGCTTGTGAAAACAATTCTTCACTAACCCCTTTTATTATTATTTTTTGTTGTTGAGGTAACTGGAACTCAAGTTTTAGACCATTTGTTGAATAATTTTTTTTTCTTCATGTAAGCTTTGTCTCTTCAAATAATGATGCCTAGAGAAACCAAGCACTACATGCCATATGATGTTCCATGTTTACAAGAGAAACCAAGAAAGAAAAGCAGCAAGGTTGTTCCATGAGTTCCAAATAATAGAAACTTTAATTAGCCCTCCTTATCAATCTCTTCTCCACTTTTCTCAATTTAGTCACAGAATATGGTCCCAAAGCAAAAGATGACATAAAAAGATAAATCTTCCTCTTAATGCAAGTCTTGAATGGAAAATTGGAAATCATAGAGGTGTTTACTACCAAGAATCATGTTTGCTATTTATCAAAAAAAAAAAAATTTGTTTACTAATACATTAGAAGCTCTTATCACTTGTATAAAAGTTGCATAAGTAACTCTTTGCTCAATTTCTCATGGCAGCACGCACAATTACACTATATACAACCTTTCCTTTCTTGACTTTTCCATTTGAATGGGCTTCCTTGACTGATGCAACTATTGTTTCTCCCAATCTTGCACCTTTCTTATTCCCCTTTGAAGCTTGTATGCACATTACCTTTTTTGCCCCTGAGTCGTCCACAGCTTTGAGAATGGCTCTCATCTGAATGAAAGTCCTTTGTTGCTGAAAAATTGCAAAGAACAAACTGAGGCAAAATCCAGAGGAGATAAAACCAGTGGATCTTTAACAAATGGTCACTGACCTTTAACAAATGTTTAACGAATGTCCCATGAATCAAATTTAGCTGTCTAAATCACTAAATCTATTCAACCCAATCTTGAATGAGGCAAACCAATGAGTAAGACTCAACTATTGTATTGGTGGTGAGTAACATAACGAATGCAAGCACAAAGACTAGAAACTAATTTGCTGAAGATTTACTTAACCTGGTTTTGAGCCTTAGTATTCGCATTCTTAATCTTACTACAAATTTTAACATCAAGACTAGTCAACACCCATTTCCAAGCTCAAGCTCCTTTACACACCAAATTCAGACAAAGTTCATTAAAACCTCACATTTATCTAAATAAATCTATCAGCCTAATGTGATGTACTAATGTCATTACCACTGAAACAAATACTTTAGCTAAAAGCTCTTTGTATTTCTTTCCAAACATTAAATCAAAAACTACTACCAAGGAAAAGAAGGCTTAACAACCTGTGAAGAAGCATTTCAATCAATTGCACTCATATCATATCATATCAATAAAACCCATATGAACTGCATGACTAAAATCAACATTAAAACAAACCAAAGCATCAAAAGGCACAATATAAACAACTTATAGGCCAAAAATTGAAGCTTTAAGTAAGCAACAGATGTAGAATCACACACCCTTAGACCATTTCAAAACATACCCATAAGCCATCTTTGTACTTATCTGTTAGTCCATGTGAATATGAGAATATATTACCATCAAAAGCATTCAATTAAATGATTGATCATTGAAAAAGAAGATAAAAGAAAAAAGAAAAAAAAATGACTGATTAATAATTACCCAAGTGACCAAACAACCGTAAGAACAAATCCAAAGTGAATAAAAAGATGGGACACAGATCGAATCTCAACCAAGCATAGAGCCTTTTGCTGCACAAGAGTGAGAGAGAGGGGAAATTCTTAGCTTGTTGACCTCATAGATCTTATCAAGCTTGGGCCTGAAGCGAGCAATCTTAGAGCTGAAGGAGGAGAGGTGGAGTAGAGAGTGGAGATAGAGAGCAGGTTCTTGGAGTTTGATGCACAATGAAAAATGAATTTTGAAAGCTCTGAGAGTTTTGAATTTTAAGTTTTGAGACTGAAAAATTTTACTTACCTGCCAAATTCACTTCTAAATTTTGAATTTGCTCTTCAAGTTTGAAATTTGGTTTTGACGGGGTTAACAGATGTTAAGGTGGGTGGTGTTTTTTGGATCCGGATCCTCTCCAGTACACGGTGAGGATTTCGTCTAAAATGATCAAGGGCCAAAAATTAGACACGTCATTTAAAAAGTTGACACCACATTTAACTCAGGTTACACTCTTAAACTTGAGGATTTGTTTAACTCAACCGGACAAAAAAAACCCCTTTTCTCTCACCAGCCGTTCAAACTCTCTCTCTCTCAAATTTCAAACTCTCTCAACCTCAAGTTCTGCATTCTCAACTCAAACCCATCAGCAAAAACAAAGAAAAAACCTTAGCAAAAACCAGAGATCCCGACACCCATACACGCATCCTTTTTAGACCCAGATCAGAGAGAGAGTAAAGGTTGCTTTTCAGACCCAAATCAAAGAAGGTTAGGGTTTGGGTTTGGAGAAAATCGGGAAAGAGAGAAGTTGATGCTCAATCTCCATGGCTACTGCTAGCAGCCACCGTGTTCCACTCCACCAATTCCGCCCGTGGTTCCGGTAAAGTTCGTCTGTCTCTCTCTTTGATTTTTCCTTCTTTTAATTTTCTCAACCAAAAAAAAAAAAGATTTTTTAATTTTTAGTATTGTATTAGGATTTTGTTTTCTTTTGATAAATGTTCCTTTTGCAAAAGTCACTTAATTGCATGTGAATCAAATGGGTATGTTGGGGGAAATTCGGTGTTTGAACTTTTTTGGCTGGGGTTTTATCAAAATGTTTAGTTAGTTTAAACATTTTGGTTGGCTGCTGAGAAAATGCTAGTAAAGGTGAAATTTAGGCACTCAGTTTAAAGTTTTATGGTTATATACTCAATTTTAAGGAATGCCTTTTGATTGCAAGGGGTCGAGGTTGTTGAGAAGGGTCAGGATTAATGCAAGCAAGTGTATGACTTAAAGTAATGTTTTAAAGTAAACAAATCTCAATGAAACTCTTCCCCTAACATTATCATATGTTGCTGTTATTAAGTTAGCCCCTCTTTGGACCAAACTTTCTCTTATTCAATATCATGAAATTCCATAGTTCTTGCGTATGAATAGGAAAATTGAGAATGTGAGGGCTTTACAACTATCAGGAGTTTTGAATTGTTTTAAAATTTTCATTTATCTGTTGATTTGATGGTGGCTAATTTCAGATTTCACATTTCGTATTTCTGTGCACGTGATACATTGAAAGTGATTTCCTGCCAACTAGAAGAATCATAATCATGTTCTATTTTTTAATCATAATCATACATTGAAAGATATGACCAAAACCCCCATTTTGTTTCAGTTTTTATTAGTGACTAGGTTTCCTTTTGCATAAAACAATGGAGGTTTTTGGGTACAGCCAAATGTGCTGTGATTGAAGAGAAAGTGGCCTGCTTGTAGTTGTTGTGTGTTGTTGTCTTTGACATCAATAAAGCAATTGTGTTGCTTGGTCTATGCTAAAAATATCATTATGAAATTTCTCTTTTTGTCCTAATTTTTCTTAGGTACCCGTTATTTTCCTAAATTGCAGATGGGTATTTTGCGTGTTGTAGTTCATTTTAAAGGTATAAACTATGGCTCTTGATAGGCTAATGAGGGGAAAATTTTTGCTTGCTTGAATTGTTACCAATCATACTTAACAAGTTTAGCCCAAATTTTAAGTAGTCAATTTAGATTTTTATATGTTAAGGCCTCCCTCAAATATTCTGGGTTTTTGGTTCAAAAGAATGTTTGAAAATTTGGTGATGTGTTTTTTCTTTTAATAAATCTTCAAATATTTCTAGATGAACTTTAATTCTTGGGCATTTCAATGTTATACAGATATGTTACTGATTTATGAACTCTAATTCTAATTGGGCATTTCTAAGTTATACAAATATGGTACTGATCTATACAATAAAGCATAATGCACATTTAAATTTAGGCACATTTGAGCTTATGAACAAGAGTTTGTTTTATGAATTTTTCCCAATTTATTGTGGCCAAAGCTTAGATGGATTAATAGCTATATGTCTCTTGTTTTCTTGTTAACAAGATAAAATGTTTTGAAGCATTCCATGATCTAAGACACATTCAGAAAAGAGCATAGCAGCTAAGACACATTACATGACTGTGCTACATAAAGAAAAGCTTGACATTAAAATTGCTAAGAATATGAAGTGTTGGTACTCAGCCAGGAAAATAGTAGCTCTATCAAAGATGGCCTGCGATTGTAACTTGTAACTGAATTTTTTCGAAGTAGAATGTGATGTCTGAAGAAAGAAGTGCACTGCTGAGAGGGAGAAGATTATGTGGAAGACTTGGCATTGTGGATAGCTATTGCCGTGGGTGGATAGCTATTGCATTTGAAATTCATATTTGGATTACCAAGGAGTTGCTGTTGCATTCATATTTGAATTATGTTATTTAGATAAAGTTATACCTGATTTGGTACTTGTATTTGAGTTTCTAAGAAGTTGAGGCCCTTTAGGATTATCTGTTAGTATTTTGAATATTCATAGGAAAAAAAATGAAGAATTTAGTCTGTAGTTGATGTCACTGGTAATACCAATTAGAAAATAATAAATGTTGTTATTGTTGAAATAAGGGTTGTCACTGGTAATACCAAATAGAAAATCTTGTTATTGTCTCTCTCTGATTTTTAGGACTAAGCTTTTTTGTTGTTAATGTTGTTGTATGTAGTTTTTCACTATATATTATTTGGCAGTTTTTTGAAGACCAATTAGACAAGCACAATGCCGAGTTGGACAGGTTATAGAGTGTGGTTTTTGAGCAATAAGCTTGTAGTGATACTTCCAATTGGTGGCTAACTTTTCTTGGTGCATCATGCTCCTGGCACTTCTGATGGCATTTTTTAAAAGATCTTGTTGCCTGTGTAGCTTGTAAATGTGAATTAGAAACATTTCTTGAATCCCTAACAACTTTAAACTCGAAGTGTTGCAAGCTGTAGCGTTCTATGCAGCACAATGTTTGTGATTTGCCTTTAATGAGCAAAAAAGTGAACGGTCATCTTTAAAGACTGATTTTCCTAACATTCTTCATTAAACATTGGCCAATTGCCAATTTCAATTGGCACCTCTTGGAGTTTCCATCGCCTCCTTTCTCCTTTGTATATATTGAAAAAAAAAATCAACAATAAAATTTGCCAATCCAGTTCTATTTTAGTATACCAGTGCAGAATGAAATGATTATGAAATGCCATGTCAACAGTACCATAAGCAGACCTGGCTGGTAAATTGCACTGCTGTGCAGGCCGAGGGGCAATAATTTTGAGATCTCTTGAGGCACAATTTTGGCTTTATAAGTTTGTGGAATATGCGGAAGGCAATAAAGAATAAGCCTTGCAGTTTGCCACCATTTCTTCACGCCAGTACAGATTTTATGGTTAAAAGTTAAAACCATCATTGTGTTCCAAACAGTTGCGATGTCACTAAATTTCAAGGCCCTTGAGAGGCACAACAGAAATGAAACTTAAAGGGGGTTGATAACTCAAAAAGGAGTCAAATAAGCTACTTAATTCTTTTTCAAAGGGGTAGAACAACAATGAAAAGATTACAATTACAATGATACACGATCACTTCTAAAGGCTACTTTTGAAAAATGAGAATGTAACAAAGATAACTAGCAAATGAGAAGATATCACATCTAATTCAATAGGTAATATCCTAGTTGAAAATGCATTTCAGCCTTCCCCCATGTGGATAGAAAAGGTAAAACCTAATTTGTCTATTTCTATGCATATGTGATCAACATTGGATTCTGTTGGGTTATCTTGAAACCTTGGAGTGCCTGCATCGCAGCTGTTGATTGCATCTCATCTATATGCTCCACAAAGGCAATTCGTGGCTTTGTTTCCGCCATTCTAACTTCCTTAAAACCTTGATATTGGTGGAAGAGCATTTGCAGCATCATAGGAGTTGTCTCATGGGGAAGATTCTGCACAAACAGTATGTTGTTTGGTGGAGCAGGTGCCTCTAGTACCAAAGACTTTACACCACCCGGATAGGGTATTTGAGAGAGCTGCACCATTTTTGAGAGAGAGTGAGAGAGAGCAACATGATAAGGATTGAATTATAAAATATAAAGTATTGACACACCTATATGAAAGCATATAGAGCACAAGGGATTAAGAAAAATGACTAAAACATGAAACCACATTTCAAATGAACTTAGAAGTGGTCCCAAAAAAGAAAGCATGCTTACTGGAGGCGCAACTCCATAAGCTCTAGCATAAGCAGGATTCAGACCCAATACAGCTTGAGCATCATGTTGTTCTTTTTTCTTCTTGCCTGCAACAATAAGGAAACGTGTAAATCTCAGTATACAAAAAACAAGTTATAAGAAAACAAGGTGTAGGCCATACATTTGCCACTCTAGCTAAAAGAAACAAACAAGGAGTGTCCAGTACTACTTATATACTCCAAGATAAGCATCCAATACTAAGAATTTTATTTTAAAAATAAAAATTTTAATGTTCTGAACATGTGGAATAACTTCTTGCATCGTCCTGAACATGTAACATTAGGACATGACCTTCAGTTTAAAGGAACATAATTACAAGTTAAAGCATGGGAAAGTTTAAAACATATGTTCTGACCAATGTACAAAGAAGGGATGCTTGTTTGATTAATATAAAACAATAAGTTATTACGTTAAGCATTGTATCAATGTCCTAGTTCATCCTACTTATGGAATTTTCACATCAAAATATCTATATCATACTGAATCCAAATCCTGAATCCACATCAATGCTTCATAGTCAACACTTGATTTACCCTTAGAACCATGACAAAAACTTCAAAAAACTGCTAAATAATATATAGTGAAAAACTACATACAAAAACAATAACAACAAAAGAGCTTAGTCCTAAAAATCAGAGAGAGCTTAGACCTGAAATCAGCCACCATCAAATCAACAGATAAATGAAAATTTTAAAACAACTCAAAACTCCTGTAAAGCCCTCACATTCTCAGTTTTCCTATTCATATGCAAGAACTATGGAATTTCATGATATTGAATAAGAGAAAGTTTGGTCCAAAGAGGGGCTAACTTAATAACAGCAACATATGATAATGTTAGGGGAAGAGTTTCATTGAGATTTGTTTACTTTAAAACATTACTTTAAGTCATACACTTGCTTGCATTAATCCTGACCCTTCTCAACAACCCTGACCCCTTGCAATCAAAAGGCATTCCTTAAAATTGAGTATATAACCATAAAACTTTAAACTGAGTGCCTAAATTTCCCCTTTACTAGCATTTTCTCAGCAGCCAACCAAAATGTTTAAACTAACTAAACATTTTGATAAAACCCCAGCCAAAAAAGTTCAAACACCGAATTTCCCCAACATACCCATTTGATTCACCTGCAATTAAGTGACTTTTGCAAAAGGAACATTTATCAAAAGAAAACGAAATCCTAATACAATACTAAAAATTAAAAAATCTTTTTTTTTTTTGGTTGAGAAAATTAAAAGAAGGAAAAATCAAAGAGAGAGACAGACGAACTTTACCGGAACCACGAGCGGAATTGGTGGAGTGGAACACGGTGGCTGCTAGCAGTAGCCATGGAGATTGAGCATCAACTTCTCTCTTTCCCGATTTTCTCCAAACCCAAACCCTAACCTTCTCTGATTTGGGTCTGAAAAGCAACCCTTACTCTCTCTCTAATCTGGGTCTAAAAAGGATGCGTGTATGGGTGTCGGGATCTCTGGTTTTTGCTAAGGTTTTTTCTTTGTTTTTGCTGATGGGTTTGAGTTGAGAATGCAGAACTTGAGGTTGAGAGAGTTTGAAATTTGAGAGAGAGAGTTTGAACGGCTGGTGAGAGAAAAGGGGTTTTTTTTGTCCGGTTGAGTTAAACAAATCCTCAAGTTTAAGAGTGTAACCTGAGTTAAATGTGGTGTCAACTTTTTAAATGACGTGTCTAATTTTTGGCCCTTGATCATTTTAGACGAAATCCACACCGTGTACTGGAGCCTCTCCATTTCAAAGGGAAATGGAGAGGATCTGGATCCGTGTTTTTTAGCTGACATGGCACAAAAGTCTATGTAAGCAAATTTTAGTGAGGTGTCTTAACTCTATTGGCTGGGACTAAAAGGTCAGCAAGTTGACCTTGTAGTCTCGGACTAGCTAAAAATTTCCTGCCTAAGTGTACATACGAGGCTTGCATATCAGTGTGTAGGTATACGGCTTGGTTAGTGTCAGTGGTTAGTGACTGTGCAAGGGCAGTTAGAGTTAGTTACAGACTAGTGGGTTGGTAACAACTGTGAGGTGTAACTATGTGGTGTGGTTTAAGAGACCAAGGGTTGTACACGGGTTAATCAAGCAAAGTGTAATTCTGAAATACAATTTCTTCCTTCTTCTCTCTCCATTCTTTTCTTTCCTTTCTCTATTCTTTTCTTTTTCTTTCTCAGTTCCTTTTCCCAATTCTTGGAGGCCTAGCTGACCTTGAATCTAGCTATACAATCAACCCATAGATTTCAATCCTAACAGAATTAGCAAGCATTAAAGGATTCATTGCATGTTTCAATTGGGCCTGTTACTAGAGCAAGATTCAAAAAGATCAAATAAGCACTTAGTGGATTGATTCAAGAGATTTTGGCTGAGTCTAACACAGGACATTCCAAGCTTGGCCCAAAGGAAGAAAAAGACGTAATAAATTTAATCTAAGTTATTGAGGGCTGATCTGGCTTAATTGAGCGTGACTTATGGTGTGAATTAAAGGCTGATTGACTTTCCAACTCCATACCAATTAATAGATATTTTTCCTATTCTATAGATGCTAATTTCAGACTAAATCCACCTTAATTTTAGGCTTCTATTATTTAGAACGTTTTTTTAGCTATTTTCCTATTTTGGAGCTACTAATTTCAGATCAAATCAACCTTAATTTAGGCTTATATTATTTAGTACATTTTTTTTTTATATTTTCTTATTTTCAGTCATGTCTTATCAATAGCATGCACTCATTGTAATTGAGGATTATTAAATAAAAATCTGGAAAAAAAAAAAAAAAAGTGAGGTTTTGCTTCTTTTGGTTCTTCAAGAACTGTGAACTTATCAGAGACTCTTCCTTGTGGCGTTCAAATTGTATACCTTTGGTTCGTGATTTAGTTATAATCATTGGGTTGAGGTCTGTTACTTATACCTTTGATTCACGTTTCACTTATAAACATTAGGTCGGGGTTTCTATCAAAATTTGAATTTTAGCTTTCTTGGGCAAGTATTCTAATACTATTTGTTGGGTCTCAAAGTGTGTCAATTGAGGTTCGCATTAGTACCTCTTAGTTTTAGTTACTATTGGTCATTGCACTTTTTTCTAATGTACATTTAGGATTTGTATGTCATCAACATAAGCGGCAATTTAGTACAAATTTACTTGAAAGGTCTCTTGTTTGCCAGCCATGTGGCACACCACCTGAGGCATTTTAAAATATTCTGCTCATCAATTTGTCTTTTTATATATGCCTTTTAAAGGAAGCAAGTTCAACAATGTTAGTGTTGTCTGTAAATATAGGTTTTATTTCAAGTTTTTTGTAATATATATATATATATATATAGTAGGACATTGAGAAATATAAGATTTTAATCAAGCAAGATTTAAATAAAAAAATATTTTATTTTTTTTAATTTTATTTGTAGTTACATGCAAAACTATAGATGTTGAACAATTATTGAATTCTAATGTGAGGGGATGTATTCTACTGCATTTGAGCCAGTGATTTAGTATTATTCTGTTTTAGTTCAATGCAGTGAAACAGATGCATTGAGAATTGAAAAGAGTTTTAGTTTCAGTTGTTTCAAACATTCAAATTTAGGTAGCTACTTGGTAGATCTTTGTTTCTAAGGTATTTAATTTATAAAGAGATGTTACCTATCTCTTTATTATTTTCACTCAACCTGTTAATTGGGGGTAGAATATAGTGAAATGGTTGTTTACCTAATTGTTCTAGAAATAGAGCGCCTTCATAATTTGTACAGTTTTTTATTTATAATGGCAAGCTTAGTCTCATTGATCATAGGATATATAATCACATAAAAAGTCTTATATCATTCTTTGTACATTACAATACACCTTTTCCCTTTTAGGGACTCTGGCAATAGAGAATTGCCACTAAACAATGAATATTTTGAATAAAAAGAATCTATATATATATATATATATATATATATGTCAGATGGTATTTATTTCCACACTCATAAGATACCATGCTACTTTCCACGCCTGTGGAAGGCTCCAATTTCGAGACCTCCATCTATGTGAAGATTAATCATTGTCCTATAATTGACAGTTCTGTTTTCGTTAGCCATTTTGAACTCGAAACAGCCTAACAAGACAGCCAAGAAGATCTTCATTTGCCTATAGAAAAACTCCTTTCCTAGACAAATTCGTGGCCCTGCCTGTAAACTAGTAGAAATTTAATTTTGGTTTCTCCAACAAGAAGACAACAGACTTTAACTTTCTACACTAGAGGTGACTTTGCATTAAAGGAAAATTGTATATATGTAATTTTGCAGTAAATTTGTACAGCTACATGTTTACGTTACTTCAAAGACAATTCAATATTAGCCACAAAAATTAAACATGTCTATGATGAAGATGAGCCTAAAGCATGAAAAAGTAGAAATGCAATATGTCCTAATTAGGAGTGGCAATTTTTATCCATATCCATGAGAAAGTAGAAGGCTGTGAACTTGAAAGGGCTCTCAGGCTGGAATATTCCTTCTTCATTGAGCCATTTCTTTGGTCTGTATTCCTTAGTGTCATCACCCTAGGGATAGATAAGTAAGTCACTCACAACTAGATAGGTTATAATTCCAACCAAGTGCCTAAATGGACCCCATAGTGAATTGGTAGCAAACCTTTAACATAATCAAAGCCTATTATAGGTGATGGCATCGATTATGAGTTGGTGGGATGAACTTTGGAAAATTTGGACCCGAATGAAGCCTTCCATCTTCCCTCTCATCACCAACGAAGGTTTAGGGACAAAAGAAACCAAGTGCTATGTGTGCAAACAAATATTGAAATAGTTTTTATTGAGGTTAAGACAGAACACATAGGAATTAAACTCACCATCCCTAGCGGAGTTGCCAATGTGGACACAAGGGGGTCTTTGGAGTCGCTACCTAGTTTTTGCAATGGTCTAAGAATCATATATATACCATCCTTTTTGAGGAATGACCTTTAATTTCACTACCAGAGTATGAGTTTGAAGTTTAGGTACGTTTTTGGAAAAGTGTTAGGCACCCAAGATCGCCCAACCCTAAGCTTGGCCTCCCATCATTGTGTTTTACATCTTAACCTTATTAAAAACATGTTCAACACTTTGTATCCTAACTCACTCACACACTAGCATGCATCTAACATGCAATCATGGCATCATTATCCCAAAACAACATATCATATCTATCCATAAAGCAATAAAGAGCCAAACCCAAACACAAAATACGAAACCATAGCATTCATCTAACATGTAAACACCCTATCATACATCTCAAGGCAAGGCAACAACCCAAACATGGCAGCAAAGCAATAAAAATCAATGTGGCGGCAAGCAAGTCATATCATGAATAAAAAACGGGGCATCAACTCCGTACACATATATCAAGAGAGGATTAAACAAACAACATGCATGTACATGTGAATACATGACTTATTTTACTTACCTTGCAGCATCTCAGCTCCTATGGCATTGTGCATGGACATGTGAATGAATGATTATGGTATTTAAACAAGACATAAATATAAAACCTTAATCTAAACATATTAACGATGAGCAAGCATACAAGACAGAGACTCAAGTACGTATCAACATATTAAAAGGGTTTAAACAGAGGCAAAACATGTGAAGTAAGCAAACCAAACATAAGAGATTTGAATTAGGGTTTTTGGGCAATTGCCTGTGTACGCAGCCAGAGACATGTGTATGCAAGATTTAACCTGCGTACGCATGCTCATGGTATGCATGCATGGATTTGTTCACAAACCCTACCCCATGAACATGAAACAAAAAAACAGAGCATAAAAGAAAACCCTAATTCTAACAATTTAACATGCTCATAACATAAAAAGAACTATGCAACTAACCTAAGCAAATATGTACAAACATAAACTAAGCAAAAACAAGATTAAAACACATAAAAGAAAAGCAAAAAATGAAAGGAAAGGGTTGTAGCTTGATACCTCAAAAAGGAGTTCCCAAGCTTTGATTTTTACTGTTCCCCTCAATTAAATCTATTACAAGTCATTAAACAAGCGATTAGTAATCTTAAACTCAAAGGATTGAGGCCAAAAAAGGTCTCAATCAAATAAATAGGGTATTTTGTAAAAAACTCCCTTTTGATTCACTATTTTCTAGTGAATCTTAGGTTTTTCTTGTGAGATTTTTGTGTGTTTTGAAAATGTACCATGTAAAGCTTTATATAGTGGAAAAAATGGGGTTTGGAATGGCTCCTAGATGATATGAGATTCATTCCAAATCTCAGCTATTATTGCAAAAAACTTGCCCTTTTCATTTTTCTGAAATCTTAGCTGTGTACACATGCTTTAGCCCACATACGCAAGCCGCTACCCACCTATGTGGGCTGAGGGCCACTTTGGTCTTTTACTTCCAAAAATAATTTTCGCTCATTAAAAAAGTTATATTTTCCATTTTAACATTCTTTAAGTCAATTTGATATCTGATTGGGCTCTAAACTGGCCTTGGGCCCTAGAGTTTGAGCATCATTGGGGAACAAGAGCTGGAGTTGTAAGGGGTGCAAAATGCGGTGTTTACAGGTGTCTCTTGAAAAGAGGTTGTATAGCCTCCCAATGTGGTGCATCGATCATATGGGACTCCAAACTATAGAGATGTAATTGTTTGTAGAATCTCCTCTGTGCCAATTTTTGCACTTGACTTCAAAGTAACGTACAACTCAAAAGCTGTTACTTATGACGATTTTTGCATCCTGTTAAACATGATCTTCACATGTTTGTCTTCTTTTATCGCCATATATCTGTAATTAATGCGTTGATTGAAGACTTCATGTGGAGAACGAAAAGTAGTATGTATGTCATGCAAAGCAAGGTTCACATGCAGTTCTTCCATAATTTTTATCTTCAAATCATTCAAGGTCTTCAGCTTACGCCTACCATCATATAATAGTATTCAATACCCGAATCTTGAAATGGGAATCTGTCAATAGAGTTGGCATTGTAAGGGGTCCACCGTGGAATATATTTATATGGATCATTGTCAACCTATTGATCATCAAGTGTAATTATGTTAGCGACAAATCTATAACTCTCAATCAACATCAATCACAAAACTTTGTATATGAAATGCCAACAACTTGTTACAACCTACGGTACAGTTATGACATTATGTCCCAACACTTCAACCAATTTGCATATACTCACCCCACATTAGATACAAAAATAGTCATTATCTATTTCATATTCTTTTAAAATTCCAAATCATTCTAGAGGCATGACTTTCAAAACTCATTCAAATAAGTTATTATGAACAAAAGTATTATACCAAGCAACTTATTATCCATTTCATCTCTGTTACAACTCTTAAATAAATATATCTTTAAATAATTTATGCTAAAAAGACTAGAAATATTATCTTAAGTATCAAACTCGTAATCCATTTCATACTCATGATAAAAACCTAACAATACTAAATATTCCCAATAATTAATCACAATACTAAATATTCCCAATATTAATTTTTTTTAAACGTAGCAAATAATTAATCACAATATTTACACTAACAAAACTAAAAAAAATATTCCCAATATTTAGAATAATATCTTATATAAATTGTAATAACTTCACTCACTAAATAAATAACATAACTCAAGTACAAACTTATAAAACATTACCTGAGATGTAGATTTACTTCCACTGTGAGAGAGTGTTGTGAGCGTGTGAGAGCTATTGAGGGAGAGTATTGTGTGTGAGTGAGTGACTGAGTGAGAGAGATTGAGAGAATAGGGGGAAAATGCATCACTGGGACTCACATTAAACATGTGGAGGGTTGGTCACCAAGCATAGAAATCGAGTTCGTAAGACTCGGTTTTCATTAAACCAAAATCGAGTCTAACGGGCTCAATTAAGTATGTATGCATGTGGCCAAAAAGCATGAAAAAGGCATCGCTGGGACCCACATTTACACATGGAGGTTTGTTCACCAGGCATAGAAATCGAGTTCGTAAGCCTCGGTTTTCATTTAAGCAAACTCGAGTCCAACAGACTTGATTTCAATATAACGGAACTCGAGCCTTAAGGACTCGATTTGCATGTCTACGTGGACAAGATTTCCACCTCAGCTACTGCCATGATGTAGGAATTGAGTTCTAAATTGCTAAATAGTTTGAAAAGTGTGCTACCTAACAAAATTATTTTGAATTTTAGTGTGTGTGTGTGTGTGTTTTTTTTTTTTTTTTACAAGATAGAAATTCTATTCTAACTTAATTTATGTGTATATGTGTGTGAAGTTTCTTCCTGGAGATTTGAACCCCAAACCTTGCTCTTTACACCCCACAAACACTTATACTTATAGACTGAATATCACATTAAAAGTATACAATAGGGAGTTTTAGTGTTATTTTGACAAAAAAAAAAAAAAAACCCATATCGATAGTCCATACATAGCATAGGTGACTACCAGGCAAGTACAAACTGCTACCCCGCTTTAATATCCAGTCGGGTAAAATCCAATACCAAAATTACCCATCATTCATGAGCTTTCTTTCTTTCTCAGAATCCTAGCCAAAAAACCCTCCTCGCAACACCAAAGAGAAGAGAGTAAACATTTGAGCCTTAAAAAAAAAAAGGTTAGTTCGTTTCACGCTTCATTCGAGTTTTTCCAAATTATCCAAACAAATTTAAGGGACAAAGCTAAGGGAACATTTTCAAAATGTCTTTTCATTAATTTTCTCGGCAACCAATCAGAGCCAATAGTCTCCAAAAAAAAAAGGTTAAAATCCTCTACCATGTTTGATTTTGAAAGTAATGTAAAAGAAGATTTGTACTAAAATTAATAATTTTAAAGAAAATTCAGGTTCAGCTATGAGGTTTTGCTATGGAGCAGATTCCTGAGTTTTGGGACTTTGATTTTTGTATTATAGTTTAAAAAAAATGTTGAGACAATTATATTAAATTTATTGTTTCCGATTGTGTTTTAGTGGTTTCGTAGTGAGATGGCTTTGAGAGGTGTATGCCGTATGGCAACTTCGAAAGCCGATTGTGAGCTATTCTGATTGGGGAGGAAGTAGTAGGGGCATCAGGTATGCTTTATATATGTTGATGAAGATCTATTTCTTGAAATGAAATCGGTTTAACCTAAAGACAATTTAGTGAGAACGCTTTAGCTTAAACTGCGTATTGATTGTTTGCAATGGATGCCGTGATTTTCTCTATTAGGATAGATTCTACTAAAATTGTTGTCAGTGGATTGATATATTGCCATTTACTTGACTGATAGCACAAGATGAAGTATCTAAAGTTGAAATAGATGACTGTAATTGACCACTTTGGGTGTTTGACAGTTTTAAGTTTGGACTCTCTGCTAGAAACAAAAGTAATTTGAGTGAAAAGTTTTTTTGGTTGATTGGAATTTTAGATTTTTTTTTCTTAGAAAGAAACAAAATTTTGGTACATTTTGTGAACTATGGTTATGCCCCTTATTGCATTAACTTTAATGAAACTTATTACTTATCAAAAAAGATTTCATCTTGATAGTAGTGATCTGTACCCTTAAGACATAATTATGCCAGACACTGTAATACTGCTCTGTCTTTGGTGGGTAAGAGTATTAGGGGGGAAAAAAAGATTTACATGATAGAAATTTAGCAATATAATTATTTTATGATGTGCTTACTGTCAGTCAGTAATAAGTCTATAGTTACAAATGGGGAGGGGGGAGGGGGAATTGGAACCCTGCTTGTCTCCTTTAGAAACACTAGGAGGTGCCAACTTGTTGAGCTACAAGGCTCTTGACTGTTTAATTTATGCAAACGATAGTGATCTAAGGTGGTTTTACAAGTTGGCAAAGGGAATTTCCCTAGTCTTTTTGACTCCAAGTCTTTCTGTATTCTTTATAGCAGATTAATTTCGCATTTCTCAGGGTACTGGATTGAGTATTATATGTTCTAGCAGATTAAATTTGCATTTTTCAGGGTACTGGACTGAGAATTCTCTGTTGCTAATAGCAACTTCTTGGATAGTCCCGCTTTATGCTATTTCAGAACCCATTAGGCTGCAAGCAGGGTTGTTCCCAGTTGCTTTTTATCTTTTATCTAGAGTCATGAGGGCTTCAGAGCTGTTAATTTTCTCATGAGAGTTTTTAGCTAGAATATGAAGTTGCTTTAGTTTCTCATATTGTATTTCCATGGAGTTATAAAGTTTAGAGTACCAAAAAGAGAAAAAGTGAATGAAGAAAGATACTTGTTTATCCCATGTAACTTTGTTATAATGGGACCATAATTAAGTTATCTTGCAACTGCAAATGGATGGGATTGCAAATAACTTCCTTATGTGCTATGAGGATTTCTTTAGATTTTCTTGAAGTTATTAGCAGTATTTGGTATTCTGGGGGCAAATTCATTTGCTAGTTCTTCCTGATCACCCCTGGGCACTTTTTTCAAAATTGCTTTATCTGTTTTTTTATTGGTAAGTTTACACACGAGTCAAATGGGTCTTGAACCCGTGCCCTCACCCTCCTCTTAGCACTTATTAAGGGGAGGAGGAGCCAGCTGAGCTTATTGGCAAAATTGCATTAAGGTTTTGTGATCAAGATATTGATAAATTGCCGATTGCAAAATGGAGGCAAAACTTATTTTCCCAATTTAGAAATCCCAGCCATTTTCCTTACTTCGACTACAGTTTACTTTTTTAGTGATATGGTGGTGCGAAATCATGTACTGTGAAATAGAAAGAAGCGAGCTTAGGTTTGGTGTCAAAAATGGTGTCCAATATCTGTTAATTGCGTCCATCTCAACTAAGGTGCTAGTTTAGGAGTGCCCTGACTATTCTGAAGCACCTATCTCTTCCAGTTCTTGGGCAAAATAACAGAGGTGTATCATAGAGGAGATCAATAATTGAGTGCATAATGTGAATTTCTTTTTTTGGTTTGTTTTTGTGGGCTGGGTTGGTTGTGTAAGTTTTGTAAACCATTGATGGAAGCACAAATTACCATGTTGTATAATTCCTTTCTACTCTGCATTCCCTGTAGTAGTTTTAGTTATTTTTGCTGACTGCGTTTTGGTCAATGCTGCTATAAGCACCACTGAGAATAAACCTAGGATCTGAGATGAATAATTGGTTAAGATCTTTGAAGATAATCATAAAACTGGACATCCAGCGGGGTTTATTTTGTCAAAAGAAACTGGATGCTATACATAGGTCTTGTGTTTTTTACTTGTTTTCGCATTTTACTCTCTGCAATTTCTTTTAATTGTTTCATATATATTATCTAGCTGACATGCTTGAGTAGATGTAGGTTTTAAACTCCCCACCACCACCCTTCCCTTCATCTGTACAGGGGCTGATCAGTCTTCTGTGTATAATATATTTGGCCAAACTTCTCAAAACCTTTGTCCTTCCGTAAGCACTGGAAAATTAAAAATCTTGTGTTTTCCTTCATTTGCTTATTTAATGATTAATAAGCAGTCAATATGGCAGGGCATTTATGGAGTCGCATCTGCCAAGCATTTAGAGAGAAAAATCCTCAGCAAGAGGTTGTTACTGAACTCATTTGTGGTCAGCATCCACATTAGCCTTTTACTGTAGGACTCTCTCTCTCTCTCTCTCTCTCTCTCATGCATGTGAAGTGTCATTAAGGATTTCTTTTGCCAAATCCACAGGGAACAAAAATGAATGGGTGGTATGTGTGAAGAACATGGATCCAGAAGAGGTACTTTACATGCAACCAAAGCAGGCTAAGGAATGCATTGGAAAGAAAGGTTGTGAAACTGAGGACAAGAAATGCTACCAAAAACCGTAGCGTTCAGGGTACATGGACAAGGGATGTGAAATTTTGAGGCACAAGATACAGCTCCATATGAGTAGCTTCCTTTGGCGTGTTCTAATAGCACTCTTTAGCCATAATTACAGGTCTAGTGGAACCTTTACTTAGAGGAGCTTAAGGATTGTGATCAGTTGTGCAATCTAGCTAATGCTTCATATAATGCAATATGATTCTAAAGGGATATTCATATTTCCCATATTTTTGGAATTTCTATGGCATTTACCCCACTTTTGTTCTAATTGTAATAATGGCAGGCATTTGGGTATTCATGTTCCTCCTAATCCTCTATACTTTGTCACAATTGTGGGGTTAATATGTTTTTGCTTCTCTCCACTTGGAAACTAGTCAACTATATAAATTTAGATCGTAGGAAAGACAATAAAAATCGTAGAAAAAGCATTGAAGTTGCTCTTCTTGCAAAGTTAGTTTGAGCTGAAACTCAACGACATCATTTTAATAAGCGCAAGCAGTCATTAAAATTTAAACTCAAAAATAATTAGCAAAAACAGTCATTACTTTTTTTTAAGAGTTCTAAGATCACAACTTTTGTGCCACAACTCTGATGTGGCTATGAGTAGTTATTTATCACTTATACATGAATCTGTTACTTTTTTTTTATCACTCACAATTAGTCATATCAAAGTAATGGCAAAAAAGCTGTCCATAGATCTTTCTCAAATTCAAAACTCAATGGAAACAACCATCGTCTTTGTAGGCTAACAATTTAACATATTATTACAGAAAATGATGTCATCCTTGGAGATTAGCAAACCAAGAACTATCTTCCTCGTGGGTTCCAGTTAGTTTAATTGATAAAGTCTCTGATGATTATATAAGAGATTTGAAGTTCAATCCCCATCTATACCAAAAATTATTTGGTGTCTTGGTCTGATAATAAAGAGCTATCATCAAGAGCAGACGCCATACATTGAAACTCTCTCTCTCCCTCTCAAAAAAAAAAAAAAAAAAAAAAAAACTATCTTCCTCAACTTAACACGAGGTTACACAACTAGATACAAAAGAAGCAAATTTCATCTATAACTCAATTTTGCCCCTTAGAGCCAACAATTATTAAACAACTAGTCGCAGACTCACGCAATGCGTGGGAATAAATAATTATTTTGTATTGTAATATAATGAATAATTTTTTTTCTCTAAAATTTTTTGAAAATAATTTGTTCTCCTTAAAAATTAAACAATTTATATTCACTCCAATTAGGTCTACATTGGTTCAATTCGGTCTGCTCAGCCAATTTTGGTCCTCCTTCATTCCATTTTAAACTAATTGGACCTTAAATTGATTCTTTTGTAGGTTTTTTTTTTTTTTCAAGTTTATCTCAAAAATTCTTTTTTTTTTTTACCTTAATTTTTGAGTTGCAAAGTATGAAAGTTTATTATAGGCGTAAATGCATTTTTGGTCCTTACATTTTGGGTCATTTCTCGATTTAGTCTCTAAACTAATTTTGCTCCTAGGTCAGTCCTTGAAATCAGAAAATCGATTCTATTTTGGTCCCTACTGTCAACCCACTAATAGAAAATATATACGTGGCAGATGGAATATATTGTTTGCTTAAGTGGCTAATAAAATAATTAAAAAATATATATTTAGCATTTTTTAAATGCCACGCCAGCATTTAAATTAATAAAAAAAGTTAGCTCAAAAATTTAACAAAAAGTAAATTAAATTTAAAAAAAAAAAACATTAAATCTAATTTAAACTAAAATCATTTCTTAAAAAATAAAAAAAATCCTTATCTTTTTAATTATTTTTGTTCTTGTTTTTATTTTTCTTTAACCTCATCAACTTTAAAAACTATAGCTGCTTTAGCTTTTGAGATTATCTTTTTTTTTCTTTGAGATAATCTTAAAAAGACTAATCTCGATGGTCCTCCACCAAATATCCAAACAGATTAAAGAAAACTTCTCATCAAAGATTAATCTCAAATTCTCTCTCTCTCTCTCTTCACCCTTCGTGGATAGAATCTCTCACTCTCCACTGTAGGTCCATGGCTGAAGCTCACAAGCTCACAAGAATACCAACGGCAAGTAAATCAAGGCAAGCAGATCATGCTTCTCTCTTGATGCAGAGAAAACGATGGGAACAATGGATTTCACTAGAAAAACGAACTTGACTTGCGTAAGAGAGAACGATGTGACAAGGCCAAACTCTCTCTTCAATTGATGAGGACAATGACGACGACAAGGAGGTAGTCATTTGTCAGGACAGCATCGTTTGACAGAGTGGACAAGGAGGCAAAAACGGTGGGGTTTGACGGCGTCATTTTGGTGGGGTTAGGGTTAGTGGTGTGAAACAGTTTTGTTGGATTTAAGGGCTCACTTTGAGTTTGTTGTTACTGGTTGCTGTGTTTGGTTGCTAAGAGATGGGTTTGTTTGGTTGGGTTTGACTTGCTCTTTATCGATGGTGGTGGTGGGTTTGATTGTGAGAACATGAAGTTTGCTAGGTATTCTTGCTCTTGTTTTGTGTTTGATTATTAGAACGTGAAGTTTGATTCTGGGTTTGCTCTTGTTCTCTTCGACATGCACTGTTGGTTTCTTTTGATTTATTTCTTGTTTTTCTGGATTTGATAGAGATTAGATTTGGTTGCTAGATTTTTATTTTTATTTTTTAACGATTTGGTTGCTGGATTTAGATTTGGGGTTTGTCATATATTGGTTTGGGTGTTGGGTTTATTTCTTCGATTTGGGAAGAACATGAAGAATAAGTTCTTATTTTCTTATTAAAAAAATAATGAAATTAGATTTAAGGTTTGTTTTTTAATTTAGTCTAAATTTTCTGAGCTAGCTTTTTTTTTTTATTAATTTAAATGCTGATGATGCTAAATATAATTTTTTTTTTATTAGCCACATCAGTAAACAGTGTATTCCATCTGCCACGTATGTATTTTCTGTTAGTGTGTTGACAGCAGGGACAAAAATAGAATCGATAGCCCAAAATGTAAGGACCAAAATTAATTATATTTAGGCTAAACTCTTTAGTTTTGAGTTAGAAAATACTAAAATAGACATTAGAAATTAGAAATAAGAGCCCTAAAACTGCAATAAAAATTATAGATATTCAGAAGTCTTATTCAGTCCAAATTGGTTATATCCATCCCACTCTTCGGTCCAATTTGGTTCTATTTAGTCCATTCTGTCCACTAAAGTTTTTTTCGGTCCAATTCAATCCATTCATTCTGATTCAACCCACTTTGGTCCAATTTGGTTCATTTCGTCCACATTGGTCCTATTTTGTCCACTTCAGTCTTACTTGGTTCATTCTGTATACTTTGGTTCCATTTGGTCCGGTTTGGTCCACATTGGTCTTATTCAGTCCATTCTATCTACTTTGATCCGCTTCAATCTTATTTAGGTCATTCAATCCACTTTGCTGAAAGTTTCAGCTTATTTTAGTTTTTAGCTTCTTTTTGGTAATATTAATAAGTCTTGTTGCACTTTTTAGCACTATTCATGAGTCTCATTGTATTATTCAGCTAGTTTTTAACTTCTTTTTTTTTTATACTTTTAGCAAAAAAATTTTAATTTCAACTAAATAAGTTATTTTCAAACGAAACTTATATATTTTATTCAATTTACACCCAACCTTTGTCATGAAATGAAACACTCTTTTTTAAGGAAATTAAAACACCTATGTTTTAGTCCAATACTTGTTTCGATTAAATCATGGTTCGATCTTCCAATCAAACATTTGTTAAACTGTATATTTCACTATGTATGTGTTTGAATTGAGAGTCTGGTTTCACGTTTCCTTCTTCTTCTTCTTTTTTTTTCTTTTTTTTTTTTCAGTGCAAGATACATGAACAGTGCATTTAGGCTTATGAACAATAACCCGTACTGTTCGTGCATGTGGATTACACTATGCATAAGACATTATGCGCTGTTCATGGAACTCACAACCACTTTATTCAAAAAAAATATATTAAAAATTAGTCCTACGGTAATATTTAAACATTTAAAAATTATTTTGTTACAGTATTTTCAACTTTCAATTTTTAATTTTCAGCATTTTTAATTTTCAGTAAAATAAACTGTATCTAAACAAGCTATAAAAATCTTTAGATTTGACTAATTTTCGCAACGTCCTGAAAAATAATTTTGGTCAACGCAATTAGTTGACTTTTTTAGGACTATCTGGCCTTTTGCCCCTTTGGGCAAAAATATTTGGCGTTATGCCCCTGTTTTGAAACTATATAGGGGCGTGCCCCTGTTTTGATACTCGGTAATTAGAAAGCCGATTTACTGGAGCTACTCGCATATCCAAAAACCGATTTTTATGCTGTTCTTGCCAGGCTGGCACTCCAGCGTGGCTTTTGGGAAATAAAATATTCCCGCGTAACTGTTTGTAACTCGGCAATACAGAGTCCGAGTTATGTGCTGAATATGAAACACTTTCGAATGTAACGTCTCCAAAACAGTTTGTGTCTTCCTTCCTGTACAGCTTCTCTCCCTTCCTCCGTCCGCTCAGTAGCCACCCTCAGTCCGTTCAGTAGAGCCTGCCCAAGTTCAACGAATATTGAAGTTCTGCTATTTCTACCCGAACCCAAACCAAATCGGTCAGTCAACGCTGGATTGAAGGTCAATCCAAACCCACACCCAAACCCACACCTTTTCAGTCTCGCCATAGCCAAAGCTCAACCCATTCCATCTTCAGAGGTGAAGGATTAGAAACTTATTAAGGTAATTTCTAAATGCTGAGATCAAATATTCGTTTTTTCCCTTTGCATGTAATCTGAGTTAAGTGTTGATTGTGCATTTACTCTGATTTGAGTGTGGCTTCTTAAGTTTTTGTCTGTTAGATTTTCCTGTATTTCTATTCATTATTATTGTTGCTTTTTTAGGTTTGTTGGGTTTGGTTTTGAACTGGGTTTGGTTTTGAACTGGGTTTGGATGCACGTATAGGGCATAAATTCATGTCAGTTAGCATGACTACGGTGGCCATTGTTAGGGAAAATTTCTTTTTAATTAAACTGTATAATTTCAGGAAATTATGTTGTATGTGAAAATTGATTTTGCATTAGGGTAAATTGCTATTTAATTCAATGCTAAATGATGTTGAATTGAGAAGCTATTGGTTTTACAAGCTTCAAACTTACTGGCTTTTGCAAGCTTCCACTCTATTAACTTATTAATATAATAGATATAATGTGTGTATAATGGATATGCATGCATATGTCTACACAGAGACCATAAAATGCACATCATGGACATCCACTATCACTGAACTAAATTGAGCTCATAAATGCCCTGTATATGTACTGTTTTGGGTTCCTTAAACCTTTTGCTGCCACATTTTGTGTACAGAAGCAGAAGTGATTGTCATAAGAGACTAGAATTGTCTTAGAAGTTCTTAAAGTACTTATTTTTTTGTTATTAGAATGCCTAGTCTTTATAAGAAAGGATTTAGAAATAGCGTAGATAATGGTTTTATTGTAGTCGATAATATTGATAGATTTCAATAACATTCCAACTTTTTTCAAGTGTGATTGCTTTCTGCTGCCTAAGTGTGACTGCTTACGAAAGTGTCGGTGTGAGTGCATAGTGTTTTAGTGCCAAATTTCGTAAAAATCGTACATCAAATTTGGTATCTAAGTGCAATATGAAGCTTCTGTCTTGTGTACGATTAGCAGTCATTTGTGGGTTATGTTTGTTGATTAAGTACATCAATTCATTATTATTATAATCTACTACATGTGGGGTTGAAAACGGAACTTAGTGGCCTGTGAGGGTCACCAATCCTTTCCTAATAGGTTGGATTAGGTTAGGGGGAGCATTAAGAGTTGTGGTGGCTTGTGGCTTGTGGCTTTTCATAGAAAAATGCTAGATAATCTTGTTTTTTTATTCTTCTTGCAAGAAATTTAAGAATTCTTTTTCCATTTCTGTCTCGATTGTATCCAGACTCTCAAAATTGTTTAGGGGTAGTTGGGTACCTTTTAGAACTATGTTTTAGTATTTTCCAATGGTGTTTTTTGTGGTGCTTAATTGATTCATTGGGTTGCATTTTGCTGTGTTCATTTTGTTGGTTTAGTTTGTTTGATTTAGACATTGATTCGCACGTTGGTTGGTTGGTTAGGTTGCTTATACATTCTGCAACTATGGGTCCTTTTTGTTTATGCCTTGCAGCCATGAACATTAGGATCAAGTTAGGCATATATGCTGAGGCTAGGTGTTTTATATTTTAGTGTTTTAATTTAACTCTTCCTTGATATGATTAAATGGATTGAAAATCAGTGTATATATAGATGCATGATGCATAATTCAGATGAGCAATTATATGTTTTCAATTTTTTGTCAAATCTCTGTCACTCTCTCTCTCTCTGTTTTTGTTTCTGTCCGTTTTTTCTATAACCCTGTTGAAATACTTGCTTGTCTAACATGATTGCATGCGTGTCAGATATGCAGCAACTGCAAAATGTGGTTCCTGGACCCGCGGACAGAACACAATTGACACAGCAGCCGGGTCATCGATCCACGGCGCTATGGGAGACGCCTGCCGGTCAGGTACGTAGTTGTACTGAACTTTGGACATGTCGAAATCATTTGTTTTATATTGCTGTAGGGTTCTTTGATTATTTGTAAATAGATGTTGGACATGGTAGCATTTCAGTTTTGGTTTAGGCAGCATTTTATTTAATCCAAAGAGAAAATGGTATGAAGCAAAAATAATCGTGAAATTAAAAACACTCTTTCATTAACAGCAGTACCTGAAAATGGTATGGAGTAGAAATATTCAAAGTCAGTAGATGTCATTTGGAAGCTATACATAAGACAACTATGCAAACACAATTAGGCGTGGCTACACATAAGACAACTTTGTTGATTCCTAATTCCCTACTCCATTTGACATAGTGAGGCAGTTTGTTCATTCATTTCAAAACCTAATGCCCATCACCTCAATGCTAATTTCATAAAATGTCATTGACCTTGAATTGATCCAATCCAATCTGCATTGAGCTAGAGTGAATAACTAGTTAACATCATAACTAACATATTGTAAAATGTTTGTAGCTTACTCTACTATTTCTTGCATATGCTAAGACAGTGCTTTTTCGTGTGCAGGTAGTGCCAGGCGTGCTAAAGTGTAGGCACCGATCTTGCAAGTTACCCCGGCATGGGCTAGACCCCCGAATTGCTTGGTACATAACTGAGGCGGGATTTGAAGGGTTATTCAAGGTTCCGAACTTGGAAGTGGATCACGCATTGATCACAACACTAGTTGAGCGTTGGCGTCCGGAGACGCACACATTCCACCTACCGCATGGAGAGATGGGCATCACCTTACAAGATATTGAGGTGATGCTAAGGGTTCCTATTGATGGGTTGCCAGTGACTGGGAGTGTCAAGCTGGGGTGGCCAGCGTTGTGTCTTGAGCTACTGGGTCATCGTCCGCCAGACCCGATACCACATCCCAATGAAAACAAGTCTATCCTTGCTGGGGCAAGGCTAAGAGTCACCTGGCTGAAGGAACAATTTAGAGATCCCTTAGCTGCAGATGCTACTGATGAGGTAGTGCAGCAACATGCGCGCTATCACATTCTTTTCAGATTGGGGACCATTCTATTTGTGGACAAGTCGGCAGACCGGGTGTCGGTGATGCCTCTACAGTTCCTGAACCCAATCAGCAACGCGAAGAGGTACAGCTGGGGTAGTGGAGCATTAGCTTGGCTGTACAGGCACTTATGCAAGGCATCAGAGACGAAGGCGATGCAGATGGGAGGAGCATTGATGTTGGTGCAGCTTTGGGCGTATTCGAGGTTCCCAACGATATGCCTTGTTGTGAGGCCGCCGCAATCACCAGTGGGGGCAGGTCCCCTTGCATGTCGGTATGTTATTTCATTAGTTTGGTACAATTGTCATGTTATTTGTCATTCACCGTGCACGTGCGTATAGTTGGTCAAAATCCCTGCATGTATGCCACTTTTAATACACTCACTAAGTACACTAAGTACACTGCTGTTGAGAAGTAACCCCTGTTTCAAACTGAAAGTTTAATTGACATTAAATCAATGGATTATTTAACAAGATAGCATGCCCATATACAGTGTTGAGTGCAGAAGAAAATTAGGAATACACAATACTTTGTTTTAATAGATAATGCTAAGCCAGTAGAGTTAGATTCATCTATTAGTGCAATGGGAATCATAGTCACACCCATGATTCAGTACTTAATATGTACTCGGCCAGAATTTATAAAAGTTGCACAAAATATTTGTAAATAGTATATAATTTGTTCATATTTAAGTTTAATATTGAAGATGTTTGTTTATGAATTTTGGCTAACTCCTTACAAAGTCTCTGCAATAATTTCATTTGGTAGAGTATGTGAACTGGTCATTCTTTTTCAACAAGGAAAAAACGGGTTGTTTGTTAACCAATCTATATACTTTGTTATGAATTTATATCTAAATTTGTATTATCATGAAACAATGAATTTGTCTGTGTTTATTATATTTTCCAAAGGCTCAAATAGTGCTGAGAAATTCACATTCTAGACTTTGTGTTGAACTATTTTTTTATTAGTAAGAAGTGGGGATGAAACCAATGAAATCACCTTTGGAGAAAACATCTAAACTACGATGCTCTTACTACCCTTTGTGTGCGTTTGACTCACATGTAGTGCAGTAGACCATGGTACACGAGACCAGATAGCTCCAGTATTAGTTTCATGTTTATGACAACATCATAACTCAGTTTTTCCCCCTATCATGTGGGAATTAATATATTTTCAGTTATGAAGGCATGAAATTGGCCAAACTAGAAATGTGATGTTTGCAACACTTCATCAATTGTAATAAGTATTTTCCACCGAATAAAAAATAAAACAAAATTAGTGTTTTTGGTATGCATTTATTGTCGCGGTAGCATTGTTGTTTGATATTAACTAATGAGCATTGTCTGAAATTGTATGTTTACTAGATGGAAGGGGCCGAAGAGCACGAAAGAGCATGCCACACATGTGCTACCTGTGTATCGAGCGTCACTGTCGAGTATACGGGCACACCAGGTATTTTACCGCTTCATGTCAGAAGGATATAATTCTCCATATTTTTGTTTTGCACTTGGTAGGGTTTTAACAACTACTTCATGTGTATAGTTAATAATGTAACTTTCGTCGATTAGACCATCATTTTTCCCTCGGTTGTAGCTATTGCTTGTGATTATTATTTTTTGGTTGCTAGAAAGAATATTACGAACTATAGAATGCAGAACTGTAGGTAATGTTTTCACATGTAGTTTCCAAACCTGATATTTTTGAGATTGATGCTCTTGAAATAATTGCAGAAGTCTGCATATAATTTGACAGGCAACATTGAAACATGATTAGAATTAAAGGTGAAGTGAATAACCGCGTTGAATATTATTGTTATCAAAATATTTATGACTCCAATACTTACAGTAGGTCTAAGATGTTTACAATATTTCCTTCCAAAATGGACATCGTTCTCTCTATATAATAAACAACATAATTTTTATATATTTTTGGGGTAAGCACGTCGCATACAAATCGTACCCCAACAATGTATGTTTACTGGGCATTCCCCTTGCCCCTTTTCTTAATTTTCTCCTCCTCTTTTTGAACCCCATATCACACAATGTGCCAATTACTGATTTATAATGTCAATTAGATTTTGGCCAAACTAAGATTGGTAGCAACAATAAGTATGACAAAAGCTTTTAGTTCCATGCAAGGTCTTAAGATTCTGACTGAAACCATGCAAGCAGTAGTATCCAGGTGCATCTTACCATGTCAAATTCAATAAGAGAGGGAAATAGGTCAAGAATGTCTTAGGATTGTTAGTGAAGTGGTTCTTCAATAGTCTTCTACATATTTGCTCACATTGAGGATTGACGTTGACGGAAATAAGTATGTATTTGATTTTTTCCTTGTTGACCATTTATGCAGGTTGTCTGGGAGCCGTACAAGGATGTCCTAGACTCGTTGCCCCCATATTGCACTGCCGGTCGACGTATATGGAGGGCCATTGTGCCGTTGATTTATTTTTGGATAGTAGAGGGTCATCATCCCGAACTTGTCGTTCGTCAGTTCGGCATGAAGCAAGCGCCACCAACTATTGTGGATACATCGGTTGCTCTCCACAAAATATCCCTCCAAGGTAAATTAGATAGGGATTTCCAGCAAGAGCATGCTATCCACATAGACCGATGGGCCCATAGAGAGGAACATCTGGCCGACGCACCGACATTGGATGGGGACACGACATACCTTGCTGCTTACATGGAGTCATACCGAAGGACGACCAGACGGTTCATTACGCGTGAGTCGGCATATTGGGAAATCCTGGTAAGGCAACAAACCCTGAACATGCTTCTTTGATGGATTGACAATATATGTGTGTTGCTGTGTGCATTCTGAAAGTTAAAGTGTGACCACAAGCCATTGAATCAATATTCCCTCATTCATTTTAGAGAACATTTCATTTCTTGCCACTAGATATGCATTTGTCACAACCAATATGTACTGTTGTGCCATTTCATTGTTCATATGTATATGAATAAGCTCAACATGCATAATTTATTTTCAAATTGGTCATGCACAACACAAAAGGAACCATACAAGTTTTAACGGGACTCCTTTATTTCACAGGTTCAGTCCAACGTGGAATTATTGTCGCAATGCGAACCAGACTCCCAAATTTACAACCATGTGAAGAGTACACTGGATCTTGTTGGAGAGTTGAGTCGAGTGGCATAGGAGAATGCGCGTGCCTCCGCGACTGCGGCGAGCACACCGGCCACAGGCCGTGGTGGGGGAGGTGGTGGTTCTGGACGGCGTGGACGCAGTCGAGGTCCTGGAGGTGGTCATGAGGATGAGGATGACTTCGGTAACTTCCAACTCTAATACCTCCAATTCTTACTGACTTGCACTTCTACTACTTTGACTTGTAATTTATTTAGAGGACATATTACAGTAGCGAAGTATATATTGTTTGGTAAGTAGTTTTTAGGGTTAATATGCACTTCCTTATGGAATTCGGTAGAATTACTTACAATGTTCTCCCAAACGTTAAATATGAAAACTAAGCACTGTACATATCAACCAGGAGGTACGGCTTTTTAAGTTCTTCCTACCAACATATATATGTACATTAATGTAAGACATGCAAAACTGTTTCATTCAATCCTTATAAACTACAATGACAATACTGTTATCCACTTTTAGCGTATACCCATCAATGCTAATATATTTAACACATTGACGACAAAACAGCAAGTCTATGCAGTTTTTCCATCGAGTATAAAGCACAATAATCTATTTGCTAATGTAATTCCTTTAAAAAATATTCCTACACCACCGTGGAAATAAACTTAGGAGTATATGCGGAAAATTAAAAGTTGTGCTCGCATTCTGCAGTTCATACAATTTGGATTGCTTACGCAAATGCCATTACGTAGGGTTTACACTTTATGTACGAACTAACCTGGGCTTTGTACAGATGATGAGGCATTCGAGGGCGACTGGGACATGTACATGGATGGCGTCGGGTCATCGCGGTGCATGCCTGATGCTGCTGCCCAGCCATCCCCCCTTGCTGGCCATGACTATAGTGCAGATCACGCAGCCAGTGCTGAAGCCGGCCCTCAGTCCCCACCAGCCACTCAGCTGTCTCCCCCATTGTTCAGTGGCTCTGTCCACGACGGTGGCTGCATATTTGTACCCACACCTGGCCGACCGACCCCACCTGTAGTTCAAGCTAAGCCCACCCAAGACCCTTCACTTCCTAACCCCGACGAATCGGCTGCACAGATCGAACAGATACAGAGTGAGAATATTGAGCCGGTACATGGGTACCGAAGATCACTCCGCACTGACATACACCCCCCTGGTTGTGGGACCGGCGACGGTAATTATTTGCACAGCTAGGAAGGCATATTTCTTAATTGCTATCTATGAATTAGACTGTTCAGATTACCAATCCTCTGATTAGTTTGCATTCGATTTTCTTCTTTAGCCAGTGCACCTCCATATTCTATGAAAACCATTTATCATTTACCTTAATATAATGTCACTTCACTTGCATATGATGTTGCTTGCTGTAAGTGATGATCATACTCAGATCAAACATTTTCTTATAACTGAATTACGAAGAGGGTTCGTGAACTATTACTGACTTCACTTGGTAGATATTTCATAGGCTTCATCATCAAACACATAATCCAAGAGTATTAAGTATATCCTCTATTGTATTGAACTACTATTGCCATTGTTGCAATGCAGTTAATAGATTATTGTGCACCATCATTATTTGTGGTTGTAGTAATGAATTCGTAGTAGTCATGTGACATTGGAGGTGTACCCAATTCATCACCCAACTTATTAGTGCTGTGAAGGGTGATCAAGCATTGCTATACAATTTTTCTTCTTATTTTTTCATTTCACACAATCCTCACAGAATTTGACCAAGGATGTAGCCTATTGAGTGTTGACCCAAGTTATTGTTGGCTTAGGGAATGTGCAATCCCTCTCTTTAAACTATACTTTCGCTGTTACGGAATGTGTGCATTCAAGTAATGTGCTATGCTTTGCATTTCAGGTAAGACTAGACCGGCGAAGGCAGCCGTGAGGAAACGAAAACAGCGTTGAGCTGTTGATGCCGTGGACATACCTTTGACAATGTTTTGTGGACATAGAAGACTTTGACAGATTTTTTGAGAGCACAACACTGCAAAATTGGACAGATTTTTTGGACAGCTGATTTCATCTTTTTAAATAGTCTGAAACATATTTTGTAAATAATGAAGCTACTTAAGCATCTTAGGTCCTATATGTGCATGTTTGAGTACAGTTCGTGTTAGGTACCAATCTTAATTGCAAAGGGTGGATATTTTCATGTCAAATGGAACATGCATTTCTATGTATAACTCGTATCTATGTATCTGCATATTTGAACAAAGGCAGCTTCAGACAAATGCAATATAGTGATGATGGATGGAATTTTGAATTGAAGAAGTTTAATTTTAGCAATAGATTTGTTGATGTCCATTCCTTTTATGTGGCTCTCTTTTCTAACAAAAATACTCTAGTGCAAATTTAGCTATAGCAAAGACGTGATGAGGAATGCAATATAGTGTTCTAGAATGGTTATACTGATGAATGCAATATAACTTTGTGGATGGAAATTTCAATTTCGGAGTTCTTAATTTAGTGTCTTTGTTCTTCACTGCATTGTATATATATATATATATATATATATATATGTCAGGCACGTAATGCAATTTGGATAATAGGAATTTTGATACTCGGCTACATGGCGTGACAGTGTCGAATACTATACTGCATGGTTCTTTTACTCAGGGGCGGCTCTACTTGGAGCCCAGGGGGTTCAAATGAAACCCCTGAATTGGACCCAAAAAAATTATTATAATATTTTTTATCTTATTTTTCCTATTTTGACACTTAAAATAAAATTTTGAATACCCTCACCTTAAGCCCAATTGAAATAAACTTAAATATGATTATTTTAATTCTTAACAATATCTTGACCTTTTTAAACACAAAGAAAAATCTCAATAACAAACCAAGTTGATCTAAAATTTAGGAAAAATTTTAATTAGCCCAAAAACAGAACTAGAATTTGCTAATCTTAACCTTAGAAAAATTTCATTTAGATCTTAACAAATTTTAAATAAATCAATCAAATGAAAAATTAGTGGATGAATGATTGCTTAACTATGTACATAGAAACAAATATAGCTAATAGGATTGATAACGAAAATATCATGCAACAATTTCAAAATATGAAATATTATAGAAGACAATCTTAAAACTTTATGTATTAAGATTTTGTTTTTGTTTTTTTTTTTGTTTTTTATGTGATGTCGATATATTTAATTTATCTTTTGTTTAAAATTTTGTATAATTTATGTTTCTTATTGAACCTCCTAGAAAATAATCCTAGAGCCGCCACTGCTTTTACTAGCCACATAGTGGGTTGCATAAAAACACCTATAGCCTAGGCTGCTTAACAACTGATATATTGATATATATATATATATATATATATAATCCTTATTTCATATTATGCTTTCATATTGACCAACTAACTATGCAGGTGAATTTCTCTTGTTCTTTTACGAAACACCCACCTAAATTGCATCTTAAACAACTAAAATTAGTAGTAAGGTATTGTATGAGTCTATTTAAGATTGTTGAAATACTAGAAACAGTTTGTTCTTTGCAACTTGCCACCAACACGTGTATAATTGGCGTGAATAACATTTTCGAAATTGTTTAATTTGAATAATTATGCAAGGACATACTAAAGAAGCAGAGCTGGCTCAAGGCATACGCAACTTGAGATTTTGATTTTTGTATAAGAATATCCTACAAAGTCATACACAAAGTAATATCTACCTCTCTCTCTTAAAATCAACATATAAAATTAAAAATTAAAAATTAAAAATAAAAACTTAGATTACAATTTAATTTAACTATGCATCGTCTTATATAAACAAAAAAAAAGTATCTTTTCCAATCGCAATATATTTTTATTTCTTTTTATTCATATTTATAGGTTCACTTATTTATATGAAATTAAGATTAGTTTAGTTGGTCTTATTTATGTATTTAAAGAAGTCGACCAATAGAACATACTGTGTAAAGTCAAGTTCTGAACAACTCGGATTTAGAGATAGCGAGTAGTTTATAGAACACCCCACAACTTGTACAGCGATCAATCAAACTGGTTTCGATCCATCGTTCAACATGCATGACTGCAGCTGAACCTCCCTGTACAACTCGACTGATTCTCGATTGATATCAGATCGGTCAGGCGAATCAAACTCGGTTTTTATATTACCGAGTAATATTACTCGATTATTATATAACCGATTATTATGCATTTCCAATGCCAATCGAAGCGTGTAGTACTCGGTTTTAGAAGATACGATTTATATATAAAATCGCTGTTAGGGTAGTCGAGTTATATATTCGATCAGTCGAGTTTTCCTGATCGATCAGTCGAACATGCATGAGTCCAGCTAAACCTCCCTGTACAACTCGACTGCTGTTTGATTGATATGTGATCGGTCATAAAAATTTAACTCGGTTTGTCAGATAACGAGTCATATTACTCAAATTTCTTAATATCGAGTCTTACGCTTTTATTGCCAGTACAAATTGAAGTACTCGGTATTCTAAGATACGAGTTCACCTGAGAATCGCTATTAGACTAGTCGAGTATATCATAAGTTGATGAGTCGAAGTGGCATCGATCCATCGACGAACGCATGAGTCCACCTGAACCTCCCTGTACAAATCGACTGCTCTTCGATTGATATGTGATCGGTCATAAAACTGTAACTCGGTTTTTTAGAAAGCGATTCAAATTAATCGATTTTCAGAAACTCGAGTATTACTCTTTTCCATTGCCCCTGCACGCTTGAGGTACTCGGTATTAAAAGATACGAGTTACTGTTGAAATCGCTATTACAGTAGTCGAGTATATCATAAGTTGATCAGTCGAAGCGGCATCGATCCATCGAGGAACGCATGAGCCCAGGTGAACCTCCCTGTACAACTCGACTGATCTTTGATTGATATGTGATCGGTCATAACATTAACTCGGTATTCCACATATCGAGTACTATTACTCGGCGTTAGAAAAACCGAGTACTACGGTTTCATTGCCAGTACAAGTATGAAGCACTGGGTATTAGAATTTCACTTTTACTCGGTTTTAGTAAAATCGAGTATTTTGGAGAATCCCACTGGGCCCAGCCTATTTTGGCCTCGGCCCATGGTGGTGAATTCATATTTTCATACAACTCGGTCTTGTAGATACCGAGTAAATGCATACTCGGATTGTGAATATTCGAGTAGTGTGCTTTTTACTCCTGCGCTGCACTCGAAATTCCGGGAAGCGAGTAATTTGAAATCGCTATTTCAGTAATCGAGTATTACGGTACTTGTTCTTCCTCTCTCAGTTATGAACCCTCGCCTCTCTCCATTCTGAACCTGTGTGCCTGTTCGTTTTCGTCGTCACCCTTTACTCTGTGACTCTTCCTCTCCTCCTCAAAACCCCAACCTTCATCTACATCTATAAAGTATAAAATCAAAACTCCCCCTTCGAACATGTCTCTCAACCTTCGACTCCATCTTCCCCTGAAATCCCTAGCCAACCCCTGTAATCTAGCTTCCCGTAATAACCGGCGCTGCCCTCTGTTCTTTGTATTCAAAGATCAACCATGGAATCCACTACGAAGGTATATTTTTTATATATATTTTTCGTTTTGTTTACCTAGTAATGAATTTTTTTCAACAATGCATTTGTGTAGATTATGTTTACTGTGTTAATCATTATCATGTCGATTGTTTAGTGCTCATAGTATAGTTGTTTGTTTATTTGTTATGTTGATTTTAGAAATCCCCTAATTATCTCGCCCTATGATTGCTTTGCGAGTTTCTTTGTACCTGTCATCTTCAAACAAAATAATTGTAGATCCGTTCGTGTATGTTGTTAATCACTATGATGTTGATTGTTTTTTTTTTTTTTGGTAGCCTTTTCTTTTTTTCTGTATGTGTTTGAGATAAAAGATCGAAGTTTTATTACATCACGTTTTATTACATGGAATTTTTGTTACTGTTTCCTGAAAGGGGAATTTGTGTCACTTGTATAAATTGAAAGAAATTATCATATCACCCACACGGTTACTAATTTTGTAATCAAACATCAACTACGACTATTAGAAATAATTTGAAGAAAAACTAAATTTTATTATTTACTTTAAAATATTTTGTTATTCTATCATATGTTGCATTTAATATAATAAAATATAATCTTATATATTATGTTGTGTCACTGTTAAGTAATTAAAATATGCGTTACATGTTGGTAATGTACTTTTTCCATGTTACTTTTTAATTATTAAGATGATTAGTGTAATATATATGTGGAACGTCTATTACCATTTCCATTTTCAACCAATTACGCTACTGAAAATGATAATATATAACTTAGCTTCTACAACTAATATATTTTGTTCATTGACTCATAAGTTGTATACAATTGTGTACCGTATGAACATAACACTGTGATCTATATAAAAATATAAATTTAATTCATCAACTCATCGTAATTAAATACATACAGTATTATAAAACATTATGTGGGTACTTTAGGATAACTACTGAAACTTCATATACTTAGTTCTTTAGTAGCATAATGTTAATTAAAAAGTAATTGAACTAACAACGTAGCTACAACTTTCGTAATGGAGTCTGATTTCTAGTAGAGTTAAAAATTGAAATGTACTTTATGGGTGATGAGCTACTCTTTTGGGATATGATGTCTTATTAGTTGTCTTAAATAACATGTCATACCTGCCACCATAGTTTCTCAGTTTTTGACATGCCTTAACATAAAATAATTGAAGATCCATAATCACTGTCATGTTGGCTGTTTAGTACTAATGGACTTGTTTTTTGTTTGTTTTGTTGATTGTAAAGTCATTAGTATTTTCCAACTGTTTGTAGATGTTCTAAATTCGTTATCAATGATTTATTCTTTAAATTTGTCTAGATGGCAAGTGATGAGAAGATTCCTACTGACAGTACGTGTGAAGGAAAAGACGCTGGCGGCTTGAAGCTCGATGAAGCCGCTGAACCTCCTCCACAAAAGAAGGCTAAGACTGAGCTCAAAGTCTACAAAAGGAGGACAAGGACATCCAATGTTTGGAGTTACTTTCAGATTCTTCCGCCAAAAGCTGAAGGAAAGCCTACATACAAATGCAAGAAGTGTGGGAAGGAATATATTGCAGCCGGAGCATATGTTACTGAAAATTTGAAGCGCCATTTGGACTGGGCTTGTCCACGAAGATTTGATGTGCCATTGAACATTCCTCCTTCTACAATGCCAGCTAAAGGTAATGTGTTCTTCATTTATATGTTGACTGCATGAGTTGTAAGTGTTAAGGGTGGATTTTTTGTCAATGTTAAAAAATTATATCGCAAAACGGTTTTGGATTTCCCATAAAATGTCAATATTACTATTTTATATATTAATCATGGAAAGGTGTACATAGTTTTACAGGGCAGAAAAGCTGCTCTATGGACAACGAATTTTAGTTAGCAACATAGAACATATAGAATATGCACAATATTTAGTTGATGTAGTACAAATGGAATTAATTGAGTTGAATGATGTAGGATGGTATGGTTGACCAATGTAATACAAGTTATATTCATGCATCGAAACATATAATAGTTTATAGATTTTCTTGGCAGTCAAGATAGATAGACAGTAGACACTACAAGTTTGTTTTATATATTTACTATGCAAATTAGTTATTTATTTAAAAACATAACTGCTTCACTTGCATAACTCGACCAACAGTTTTTGCGTTTGTTATTTATAATGCATAGGCCCGTTTTTAATGAGGTGAGAAACAATTTCTTTGATGTAGAACTTGCCCCTTCGCAATTGGAAGAGCTCACTGCAGAGAAAATGAGCAAGGAGACAACTGAGTATGAGCAGACGGAAGGCGGCGGGTCTTCAATGGAACCATCGATCTCTTCTAATACAGTGTCGTAATCAGTGATGTCTTCATTATGTCTTTTAGTTTTATATATGGAACTTGGATGCCTTTTGTATAAATTTGGGCTACAAATGTTTGGAACTTTGACATATTATTTAATTTAATGTGATAGTATGGAGGGTGGAACCTTGTGGACTACTAAGTTCACTCTTTATGGTTGAGTGAATGAAATAATAAGCAATAGATTTGTTAAGTGTCGACTTTGTATTGCTTGCTTTATGGTTTACTTATGAATTATATATATACTGTAGTTGATAAAGAAGTTATTGAAGTTAAGTTCAATGTTTAATTCAACAAATTGTTCGGGTCATAATCAACTGTTCAGAGGTTATTTTTAGTCACATTTGAAACTTATATTTTTGTCAATGTCATGACTACAATATGTAAGGATCTCATAAAGTAAACAATGTCTGAATAATAACAATGTTTTATAATTATCATCCATAAACCATATATATATATATATATATCATAGTGTATGACAAAAAAGATTATGAATCGGCATCTTTTATTAACCTTCCAAATGTTGTACAACAACATTTCACTATCTCCATACTAAAATGTTTGGACAATCAAACATTTTGGTTACTAAAATATACCTTTCACTTTTATCTATATCCTAACTTGCACTATCAAATGCCAAAAAGTACAAAATAAAAAACAAAATTTGAATCCAAAATTTGATTCCGTCAAGCATATAATGCAACTCCACTCGATCAATTTAATGGGAAAACGAAAGAAAGTAAGTAATCAAAGAAATTGGTAGGGTATTTCAATTGAAGCTCCTTAAACCATTTGTTTTTATTTTGAGATAAAGATACGTTTATTAAATTAAGGGTATTTCATTAGGTGTATTGTTAATGTTCCTCCTTTTTTACTGAACGTGATGTTTTCCTAATAATATTATATTACAAACGTGTCTTAGAATACATGGGTTAGCCGTACAATTTAACCTTTACAAAATGATAACTGTCAGTATACTTTGGCCATGAAAATTGAGGTATAGATATGCATGGTAAACCCATTATTTTGAACTCATATTTTTGAATTCATGAATCATAATGCCATTGCTTATAAATGTCTAAAAATAATTTTTTTTTCTTTTTCCAAAAACAAATCTATAACTCAAAAGAGTACTTCATATTTATGTGTAAAATTATTCCAAACATTACAACAACCCAAGATGAACGTTTAACCACTTGTAAATGTGTGTATTTCGAAACCTAAAAGTACACCCGATTGCTTTAGTTTAAACAATCTCTATGTATTAAACTGTATTGTTGCAAGTGGTTTGATCAGATTGCCCAAAGCCAATTAGAATTACAAAAGCAACCTAGGCAAAAGTAGACAACAAAACAAGCAATTACATATTTCAAAAGGCGAAGACAGATTCCAAATTCAAGTTGAAAAGGGAAACGACAATTCTATTCAACATGGACAACTTCATCTGTACGACAACTTGAGGCATAGGGGGCATATTTTCGACATCATTTTGCGCCTTCTTGACGTGTCGAATCATGAACTTCATCATCCCCCATAACATGGCCTACCACTTCACTGAGCATGTTAGTACTCAAGGTTGCAATTCTCCTTGCATGGTCACGCTTCTCAATGGCAACGTCTAACTGATACCTCAACAATCTGTTCCTCACGTCTCCATCGCAGCAGCTGGTACCTTCGCTTTGAGACGTCCCCCCTGGGCTTGGCATCGACATGGTAGGAGATGTCCACGCTGGGGAAGCACCATACTGCATGTTCCTACCATTACGTTGCAAGAACTCCATGTATGCACATTCTGCTTCCCGTCGATCTTTGTATGACCTGTGTTCGGCGTTTGCGAATTTATGAACTTGTCTACTTGCTTCTGCCCAATTGTCGTATATGCCAGGAGCACGACCAATGAACACAACATAATATCTGCCACCCTAAAAGAGGAACATACAACAACATTGTCTGTGAAAATTGCATAGGGTCTTGCTGGGGTTAGAACTTACCAAGTATCGAATCTTGAATAAAGATAAACATGTACCATGTCGCTTTACCAGCAGATGTTGGTGGACTACAACAGCGTCGACGTTGCTTGGTCAAAGATCTGACAAATAGTTGTGTAATCTATAATTGTACAATGCTAAATTCTTTAATCACAACTATCAAACATGGTTTTTAAATGTTACCTTTAGAAGTGAAGGAGGCTTCTCTTCTCCATTTCTGCCTGTTTTCTTCTGCTCATACCCCCAACCAGAATGTAAAAAATGTAGCTGTCTTTATATGTAAACGACAAATACTCGATTATTCAAATATCGAGTACTAAATACTCGCCTTCACAAAATCCGAGTATTTATAACTGTTGCCCAACCGAAATTAGGTGAACCAAATGTTACTCGATTTTTTAAGAGCCGAGTTACATTAACATGTACTGCCATCCGTACCTGGTTTTAGTGATAATCGGCTTCTTAAAAGCCGAGTTATAAAAATCGATTTCTTAAAAACCGAGTACTTTCCAGTGTATTCATCAACCTTTCCAAGACCTTTTGGGACCAGTCATGCACGAGGTAAGCTGTTCCCTTCTGAAGGCGGACTGGTCTGAGCTACGTACCAGTGTGTCAAACCATATAGGCACTTCAAAGTTCCATTGACCAGTTGCTGAACGTGCATTATTTGTGGGCTACATCTTCTCCACTCTGGCAACATCTCACTATATAGGTAAACAGCTAATAAGAACTTAGAACAACAGAAATTATATACTCTTTGACTGAATTGGGTCTTCAGTGGGGTTTTCTGAATACTTATGTGGTACATTTAATTCATAACACAACTTTGCTGAATGTTGTGGGTCTTCAATGTCCCATTATGTACGTAATATTGTGATACAAGGCAGATAACGTTCTTGTGATTTGAATGCTGTGGGTATTCAATGGAGGGTATGTAAATGTAATAATGTAGTAGAAACTGCTGGGGTCACAAATTCTTTGAAACAATTGTCTTCAATGACTCGTATCAGAAGAATGCAAGAGTCCAATTTTTGGTAATAAGATTTTAGTTGACTGAATTGGGTCTTCAGTGGGGGGTCATTGTGAATAATTATGTGGTACATTTAACTGATAACAGAAATTATTTGAATGTTGTGGGTCTTCAGTGAGGGGTATATGAACATATGTACATGCTATACATGTTGCATGGTAGGAATTATATCCCTTATTTGCAATGCTTTCAGAATTCTCATTTGTTTACCAAGGGTCTACATGATATTAAATACTCGCTTGTGCAAACATGTTTTTTTTTTTAAATTTAGGTGTCTGATGGACTAGATGATACACTTATTCAATAGTATTTTTTAGCATGTAAATTTGTATCAGTAGCGTAAAATATATGACAACAAATAGGGGAAGGTTTTACCACAAGTTGCTTTGGTTTGCTTAGCTGAATGCACATGTAAACATAGGGCATATTCACATTCTATGATACAACTATTATTACCATTTGTGGTTCAGGTTCGCTATGAGTCCGCATTACTTCTATGTTTACTTCGACGGGGAGACATATATTAATGATTTGCATGGGCTATCATACCGAGGTCCGAACCAAAAGCAGGCGCTTATTGAAGTGAAACATGGGATACACATGAGAAAACTAAAACGGAAGATAATGTCAACTCTAGCGTTAGACAGGGGTTCCCATGACATCTCCATTGTATTTCGGGCTCCTCAGCAAATGGTGAGCACCCAAGTTTTCTACAATTCAATTCCGTTACAGTGTGACAATGATGTGGACATAATGTGGGGAGTCATAAAGCGGGCACCGCAATTCATAGGTTCTGACTTGTATGTCACAATTGACACTATTGGGGTTAATGTTGACGGAGGTTCGCAGTATGGCAGCAATGCTGGACAGCAAGAATCAGTTTCTGTACCCATCGTGTACCCAACTGTTACAACGGAGACGTCATTGCCGTACAATGTTCCATACAATGCTGTGGGTATGGACAATATTGAGGCCGCCGAAGTGTATACTCACGGAAATGAAGATATCCAACCCAACTTCGACGACGCAATGGAAATGGATGACACTCGAGACATGTATGAGGAGTTCATTGATAATGATGGACCAGAGGTCAATCCAGACTTTTTAGATGAAGTAGAAGTTGAAAACAATGTGGAAGCTTGCCCCAATCCGAACCCTATCCCTGACTGGTTCACGTCAAACACATGGGATAACATTCATGACCCATCACCTTCCATGGAAACAGGTTTGATGAGTTGGCAGCCGGGGGACGAACCGAGCAAGGGGATGCTATTCTTGAATAAAGCTGCGGTTCAGCATGCGTTAACCATGTTCTCTGTGGGGCTGAATAAGAAATTTAAGTACATGAAGTCAGACCCCGAGAGATTGGTTGTAACATGTGTAGAAGATGCATGTCCATGGTCAGTTCGAGCTATCAATAGCAAAAGGCGCAAGTTGTGGGAGATCACAACATGTAAGGGTCCCCACACTTGCTCGTCACTCCAGGTGGATCATGATGGAAGGATGATGGATTTGAAGTTCATTGCCATCACACTCGAGTCATACGTACGGGAAGACATTTCAAGAACAATAGCAACCTTGCGTAGTCTTCTGCATGCGAAGCACGACCATTGGGCATCGCACTATAAGGTTTGGGATGCAAAACATAAGGCGGTTGCGGCCATCTATGGGGATTTCGATGAGTCCTATGCAGAATTGCCTCGGTTTCTGGCGGCGTTGAAAGATGCAGATCCAACCACAGTGACACAGTTGAAGTGCGACAACCGTTCTGAGTTAGGAACTTGCACGTTTAATTGTGCCTTTTGGGCTTTTGGTCCATGTATTGAAGGGTTCAAGTATTGTAGGCCGGTGATAAGCATCGATGCAACGCACCTCTATGGCAAATACAAGGGGAAGTTGTTGATAGCAATGGCAACGGATGCTAACAACGAGGCTTATCCGCTCGCATTTGCCATTGTTGAAAGTGAGAGCAAGGAGACATGGGGATGGTTCTTGGCATGGTTGACCACTATTACGGACCGGTCCAATCTTTGCATCATCTCTGACCGACATTCGGGGATAAAAGCCTGCTTCGATGACACAACTATGACTTGGTTGCAATCCCCCAATGTCCATCACCGGTACTACCTCCGCCATCTAGTCAGCAATGTCAACACAAAATGGAAAAGTACGGAGTTGAAGAACTTGGTATGGAGGGCAGCAACTGCAAATCAAGTCAGGAAGTTTGAATCCACAGTTGAATTAATTCGCAATGTCAAGCCGGCTGCACACAGGTACCTTGAAGCTGAAAACAAACAAAAGTGGACACTTGCACATGATGGAGGGCGTCGATACGGAGCAATGACAACCAACCTATCGGAGTGCTTTAATGGAGTACTGAAAGGTGCACGCAGCTTGCCAATAACGGCAATGGTGAGGTTCACCTTTTTCAAACTGAACTCGTACTTTGACGCGCATCGTAATCTCACTCTAGATCAGTTGGAAGCGGGTCAAGAATGGTGCAAGTATGCCATGGACAAGTTCGAAAAAAATCAAGCGAAGGCAAAGGACCATATGGTGACACGGATGTCCGCACAAGCGCGGCTATATCAGGTTGACACACCAGGTAATCCTCTAACCGATGGGGGCGGACAACACACGCATAGGGTTGATCTTCGGAGTATGACATGCACATGCGGAAAATGAGAAGCGCTCAAGATCCCGTGTTCACACGTAATAGCAATTTGTGCTAAGCATAAGCATGATGCGCAACAGTTTATTGATCCTTGCTATAGTGTGAGTCATAGGTACCACACCTACGAACCGGTATTCCAACCGTTGAAAGACAGATTAGCATGGCCGGATCCGGAAGAAACTAGAGTAGTGATGCCCAACCCACGATTGATCCGGAAGAAAGGTCAGCCAAAGTCCACACGTATCCGCAATGAGATGGACGAGGATGATAATGATAGGGAGTTGCCGGGCTCCTTATGGATCGAGAATGGACCAAAATCAAGATGTGGGTTGTGTCACCAAGAGGGGCACAACCGTAGAACATGTCCTACTCGAAATGCGGAGTCAACAAGTGGTGGAGATGCATCATAGGTAAAGTTTCCATTTCTTAACAACTTTTGTCATATAACTCGTGACGTACTTTTAACAACTCAGTAGTAGGCAATTATGCTCTATGGCAAATAGTAAGGATTTGGACTAGTTATGAAACAAACGTTGGTGTTCATGCATGGATAGGCAAATGAGTGCAATTGGTATTTAAATATGATGCTGGAGAATCGGGAAATGATGTTGTTTAATAGTTTTGTCACATTATTTGGTAAAAGTTGTTGTGACTATGTTGTTGTTAACAATTCATGCATGGTTCTGCTAAATTGTTGTGCCTATGTTGGTTGTTAATAACTTATATAGCTCCAGTGTAACATATTTGAACGGTTTACAGCAGGTATGGGAGCCAAGGTGGATGGGTGATAACGGACATACGTTGCGCAACCAGGATGGTCCCTACTGCCTAAGGAAGCACATGATCTTTGGGTATACGCGGTTTCATGATGAGAAGACGGTGTTAGATTGGTCATTTTTTGCTTGGAAGTTGATACTAAGTTTCTCTACTTTTGTTATGTACTTATGTGGTCATGCACCTTGTTAATGCCATATACAATTCAGTTATGTTTTGTTTCCAACGAACAATTCAGTTACATGTAATGGGGTTGCACTACGCTGGTGAAGCGAACAATTCAGTTGCATGTAAATTGTAGCATATACAAGTAGTGCCTTATGTTTTGTTTTTATTTGTTGTTGATGCAATCCTTACATTTAACGAATCACTTCGACAACTGTCAAAGAGAAATGGTTTATAGCAGGGGCAATCACAAACTTAGTAGATCTATGCAATGCACAGGTGCTTATGAAATTTGTGGCCAACTTTCACAGCTGCTGTACTGACAAAACTAACCTGGAGATGACAACAAAACATGCATACAGCAGCTGCATGTGCGAACGTTGTAGTGGCCGTAAAACTCGGTTTTACAGAAGTCGAGTACTTTTAAGTAACTCGATATCCTAAAAAACGAGGAGAATGAAGTATTTCCAGAAGCCAAAGACACGAAGGAAATACTCGCTCTTCCAAAAAGCGATTTCCTAATTACTTGATATTACTGAAACCGAGTACTCATTACCTGATCAGTCGAAACTTAGGCGACCCATCGATGGATGCCTGAGTCCAGCTAGAATTCTCTGTACGAACCGATTGATCTTCGAATGATGGGGATCGGTCCAACGTTTAAAATACTCGCTTTTTTATTTACCGAGTAATATAACTCGATTTATATATATACGAGTAAAATGTGAATTTTTTTAATTTAACTCGGTATTATGTAAACCGAGTACTATGTACCGGATCAGTCGAATCTTAGGCGACCCATCGACAGATACCTCAGTCCAGCTAGAATTGTCTGGACGAACCGATTGATCTTCGATTGATGGGGATCGGTCCAACATGTATTATACTCGCGTTGTAATTTACCGAGTAATAAAACTCGGTTTCTTGAAAATCGAGTTATATGTTATGTTTTATTAAAATCGATATTCTGTAAACCGAGGACTCTTTAGCTGATCGCGGTCCATGGTTCGTAAGACTCGCGTTCCTATTTAGCGAGTGACAAGAAATTGATTTTTCTAATATCGAGTTGTAAGTTGTTTTATTACATGAGTTTTAATGTAACTCGATATTATCAAATCCGAGTACTATTTGGCTGATCAATCGAAAATTAGCCGACCCATCGCCAAACGCCTGAGTCAGATAGAGTTCTCTGTACGAAAAGATTGATATTCGATTAATAGTGGATCGGCCAACCGTTCAAAAGACTCAGTTTCTGAGGTAGCGAGTACTATAACTCGAATTCTGTAATATCGAGTTCAGTGTTGTTCTACTCCACGAGTCTTATTGAACTGGATAGTAGTGAAGCCGAGTACTAGTTCGCTGATCAGTCGAAACTTACTGGACCCATCGAAAAACGCTCATGTCTAGTTAGAGACTTCTGAGCTACACGATTGCTACTCGATTGGGATTGGATCGGTCCAGGGTGTATTGTACTCGCTTTTTTAGTTAGCGAGTAACGTATAACTCGGTTTCTTAAATATCGAGTAATGTGTGCTGTGAACATATTACAGGAGACTCTGTTTTATTCTTGTGTTGGATTGCTGTCCTCGACTCTCCACAGAAGCCCCTGTTCGATCGCCATCGATTCCTCAAGCTCGAAAGCGACTGCCCGGCCTCGAAACATCGATCCTCATTCACATAGTAAGACTCTTTTACCCTTGCCTCCCATTGAAATTTACTGAAAATGCAAAAATCTCCCTCTAACACCTTAAATTTCGAACTATGCATGTTTGGGGATTTTCATGATTTTGGCTGTTGTGATCACAAATGGGTCATGGGTTTTACACATGTATGTTGTTCATACGACTTGTACCCTTTAATTGCCGAAATGTAGATGATTTGTAAAGGAACACATGAATTTAGGGTTCATGTGTTCATATGGAATTTGGGGATTTTCATGGGTGTGGGTGTTTTGAAATGAAATATGTAATGGGTTTTATCCTATGAATGTTGAACACACTAATTCTGCCCTTTAATTGCAAAGGAATTCATGATTTGTGAAAAATGTGAAATTAGGGTTCATGTGTTAATATGGAATTTGGGGATTTTGATGGGTGTGCGTGTTTTGGACGTGAAATATGTAATGGGTTTATTCCTATGAATGTTGTACACACGTTTTCTGCCCTTTAATTTGCAAAGAACTCATGATCTATGCAAAATGGGAAATTAGGGTTCATGTCATGATATTGGGAATTTGGGGATTTTGATGAATAAAATATAGTGCTTTGAGCTGAACTGGTTAATGGGTTGGTGTGAATGCATGTTGATGCCACGTTCTCTACTGTGTATGGTATATAATTTTCAGATGTAGGTACGCATGTTGGTTCAGTCGCCATTCTTGTTGTAGTAGTGGGGTTTTGTAGAATTGGGTATAATGGCATGAAATTACACCCAATACACAATGTGCAGTGTGGGTTTGCATGTTTTTCAAATGAAATCATTGCATGGATGAAGTTCATATATTTCCAAAAAATTTATCATATCAGTGCATTCATTCATGCCCCAATTGTATCCATGCATCAATTAGTCTATTCAACATTTTATGTACAGTGTGTTTATGGCATTCTAATGCAGTTCTGAATATTGATTTTCAGTTGTGCTTTAGTTCCGTACTCTGTACATTGTAGTCATGGGTCCGAAGAAATCAAAAAACATTAAAACCAAAGGCAAAAAAGTGTCTGCGTCGTCATCTGAGCCTGCAATTGCGTTTGATGAAACAAGGTTTGAAATGGTTAGAGGAGAACAAAGGTTTCAAAACATAATTCAGCATAGGCAAATTTGGGCAGAACGACAAATCAATCTAGATGAATTACCTCTTTCTGTCCATAGGAATCTACAGTGTAGGCACTGGTTGTCTCTGTGTAAAGATATACAACCCCCTCCAGCAGCCTTGATTAGAGAGTTTTATTCCAATCTCCATATTCGTCAAGATGATAAGCTGAGTAGTTGGATTCGAGGTCTTAGTGTTGTCATAGATAAGTCAATAGTATCCAAGGCTCTTGATGTACCTTGTGTTTCTAGACCCACTTATCCATACTCGGAGCGTCCTCCTATATCTGATGTCATGACTCTTCTTTGTGGAAGATCAGTGACGTGGGGATCTAACCGAAGACTTAACTCGAGTGAGTTAACCGAGCTTAATTATATCTTCTTCAGGATAGCTTGTCACAACATCTTTCCCATCTCCCATGTCCATACTATTCCTATAGAGAGATGTTTCTTTTTGTACGCCCTCGTCACTGATGCCTCCATTTGTTTTCCTTCCCTTTTCATTCAAACACTTGTTGAGGCGCATAGGAGCAAGTCAAAGAAGCATAATCTATTATTTCCAGTTTTCATCTATAGGGTTCTAAACTATTTAGAGTTAGAAGACTTTCCTTCCCTAGACTTGATCCACATCACAGCCCCTATAGGAGCAACCTTTCTCAAGCAGCGGAGTGCACAAAAGAAGGATGTTGGACCGAGTGTTGGTTCATCAAAAAGACCACGAGTACAGCCCTTACTAAGTGATGTTCATGCTGAGGAGAGTCTTGGTGATCCTACAGCTGCTGCTGGTGACGATGGTGACGATGAGCCCACCATTCCTCCTCCTCCCTCTCTTCGTGCAATGATGGAGACTTTTATGACAACTCAAGCAGCTCATGGACAGCTTTTAGATGGGCTTATTGCTGACGTTGCTGCTTTGAGAGCAGAATTTTCAGAGTATAGGAGTGCTTTTCCACCTCCTCCACCGTCTAAGTCTTGATGTTTACCTTTTGCAATATTTTTTGTCACAAGGGAAGTAGGGATTGTAGTGTAGTGGGGGAGTAGTTTTGTACCTTCTGTACATTATATGAAAGTTATTTCATGTGATTTAGCAGTATTTGTATATAATTATATGTACTCTGCAAGGTCCAGGAACATGATTTTTATTTTATGATAACTAGTCGTGGACTCACGTGTTGCGCGGAGTTAATTTTTGTTATGATCGTGTTATTATTTGAAATATTTTTGAATGTATTACTACGTATGTTGCATTATATATGTATGCGCGTGCTTAATTTCTTTTATGATCGGGTTATTATTTGAAAGATTTTTCACTGTATTACTACTTAAGTTACATTATATATGTATAAACAATATATTGTAGAATTCATGACGATAACACAAATTGTCTTCGAATGAGAAGTGGAAAGGATACAACTATAGTTGGCCTTGTAGTAAGTGAAGAGCTGATCATCAGACTTTCCAACTTAGTAAAATTTAAATAATTTACAATTATATAGAAAGAATTTTATAAATTTGAAGTTTGCGTCATGGTAGGTGAAAATTGTAGAGGACGGTTAGTAATACTTTTCTAAAGTGTTTTTAAATAAATATTAATAATAAAAAATGATCTATTCTACATTTCTTTGATGCTAGAAGATTTAAATCAAAACATAGCGAATAATTATTTGATATGCTGATTGTGTTGTACTAAATAAAAGTATGAAGATTATTTTTAAGATAATGAATTAGAATCCAAGTATGGTATGGAAAATCTAAATACCTATCAATCACTACCAATCCCACTCCATAAATATATACGTTGGGATCTATGGTACTTGTCCTAATTGATTGCCAAATATCTTCATTAAAAACGCCAGAAAGTACCAATCAGACAAGTTTTATTACAAAAAGTTTATAAACTAGTGTGATAATAAATATATATGATTAGTATGTACCATTTCAACAAATAATAAATAAATATCTTAATTTGTAATTAAATGATGACACATCAATTTATAAAATTTATATAATAAAATTTGTAATATCCTATTCTTACCATCATTTTATTTGTGACATGTGAACAAGTAGAATACTATACAACGTAGACCTTTTTTTTTCTTCGATCAAAAGAAAGTACGCTTACATCAAAACTTATAATTTGGTTGGTAATACGTGTTTAGATTATTACATGCAAAAGGCAGAGGGACGCTCAGGATATCTTACGTTTCCTTTGTTGTTTATCATAAATAATAATAATAATAATAATAAGTGAACCAGTAGGTACAGTAGATGGCATTAAGGCAAGAAAAAACATTAAAAACCGTATTATATCTTAAAAGAAGTAATCTAGTTACAATTAAGGCTTATTGTAGTTGTTTACACTTTACAAAGCTCATATCAACTCAATATATGCTCAATATATATGGCACTTAGCGCACACTCACACAACAATCATTTAACTAATTTAATATCAACCTACGGCCTTTCAAACTTTTCAATCATGTGCAAACATTGTCACAAGCCTAGCCTATTTGTATTTGTTGAGTTAGGAGTGTGACAATCTATAGTACATAGTGTCATGTATTTAAAATATCATCTTATTATATAAAGAATAAAAATGTCTTTTAAGTGATATGGTATCATTCTCATTCCTTCTCCAAAAAAAAAAAAATTGGTATCATTCTCATTACTAGACCTAAGCCGAATAAAACCACTAAACCTCCATTATGAAGTTGTCAAATTGACAGGGTCCTAACAAGGCAATTCTTGTTAGAATTTTTATCTAGCAACAATAATAAGAAAATGATATTCTTCATCTAAAATAGATCAATTTTGGTCCAAATCAAATATTTCAATTCTAAAGAAGTACAGATTACAATATCATTTAACATTTTTAATAACGCCATAGATTATACACTATTACATATATAAAATAAAATCTGAAACATGAAATAGAAAAGAGCTTGGTTCTAAGTGAGTTTAGATTAGCTTATTTTAAGCTTATTAATTTAGCTACAGCTTCTTAAAATCCTACTCTCTTTTTAGTATACTTATACTCTTTTACCTGCTGTTTGTCCTCATCTTATCTCTCATTAATCTCAATTTCAAAGGAAAATGCATGAGCAAGAACTCAAATACCAATGTCATTTGATTGAACATATTTGACAGGGGATTGAGATTAAAAGAACATGATTCCCCCCCACCCCCCCCCCCCCCCAAAAAAAAACAAAAAAATCATTGAAGGACATGACCTTGAATGAAATTGAATGGTGGGAACAATTATACTCTTTTTCGTCCTAAATGGTTGTTTTTTTTTAGAAAATTAAATTTTTTTTTTAAAAAAAAAACATCATTTAATGTACTGTCTTTAAAATTAATAAAATTGTGCAAATTTTCACAACTACTCTCGTTATGTTTAACTATAATGAAAAATGGGTATTAATATTTTTTGAAAAAAGTTAACGAATGACTTAAGGGTATTGATGGTATATTATTTGACAATTATTAAATGTTACGGCCCTTCTGGACTATTAACTCGGTTGGTTCACATGTTGGTTCAGCATGTGACTAATAACTTGGTACAACTAAAGTGACTCAATACAAAAAAAACAAAAATATCCCAAAAATATTTTTTAAAAAAACTTGTAACAAAGAACTTGTTGGACACTTGAACAAACATATTAAAAATGCTTAGACAATTTAATGAGAATAAATACATGAGCTATAGAATCGATCGGTATTCCACATAAAACTTTGATAGGAAACATACTTTCTGATGATCACTAAGTCTCTAATGGGTTGAATGAACTTCGAACGCTCTGGATCTAGCAAAGTGAATCCTGAAAGACCAAAAGAAATCAGAAAAGCAGACCGGTGGATGCCGGCCTTTGATTCTCCGATGGTAAAGTCAGTCAATTGAAGGAAAAAAGAAACCCTCAATACTTAACTTATCTCCTATTCTTTACTAACGAAAAAAAAAAAAGTCCCTTACCTCTAAGCAGACTGGCCTTTATATAGTGTTGGAAATCAGTTATCTTTCTTAGTCGTCGTAACGCTTGGAAGGTTCAGAGGGTAACTCCCTTAACTGTCATGAAAGTCACTTCTTCGGGAACTGTGTAGAGATTCAAGTAATACAACTCTTGGCTGTGTATACTTAAGTTTTTAACTCTTGGTGAGTTTATGCCTTCTGATCCGTTTATGATGGATAGTCCGTCCATGCCTTTCAGTCCGTCCATGCTTTCTAGTCCGTCCATGCTTTCTAGTCCGTCCATGCCTTCCAGTCCGTCCATGGTGAAGGACGAGGTTTAAAACATACTCGTCCTTCATTGGACGAAAATGGTGGAGAGGAATCAAATATGGTCTAGTGTTGATATGGACGAACGTATGGACGAGTGTCTGGCGCAATGTTTTTCTTGCACCATCAGTTGCCCCTTGTCCATGCGTCGTCCATGAATATGTAGTGGTTTACTCTTCTGGACGTGTGAGTTTTCCTAATAATCAGATATACCACGTGTCAATACGTGGTTGGTGATTTGTTTCGTCGATTCAGTTTCTCGAGACGGAGGCCACGTGTCAGTGTCTGATTGGCCACGTCGTTTCATATGCTCAGGTCAACCACCTATAAATAGTGGAATGCCCCCATTACCCTCTTACTTCTGAGATTTTTCCTTCTTGACATCCCTCGTCTAGATCCTCGTCTAAGACTTTCCTGCGTCCATAGTTTCAATACGTCCTAGATTCAGGTACTTCCTCTCCCCTCGTCTTTTAGGCTTTACAAAATTTTCCTTTTTTTAGAAAATGTCTGGAATTACCATATCCTCGTCTAGTAATAGTACAGAAAAAGCCATAGACGAGTACTATGACGGGAGTAGTAATAATTCCAGTGACACTAGTAGTAGTAGTAGTAGTAGGGGAAACACTACCGACGAGGAATACGTCTCAGGGGTCCCTGGGGTTCCTTTAGAAGAAATACAAAAACACCTTAGGAAAACTGTAGGGTCCCAGGTAGGTACCTCGTCCTCTATCCCTCCGTCTAATCCTTTGGACGAGACGGAGGTTACTGTATATAGTTGCGCTGTAGATATCCCCTCAAAAACGGACGAGGATAGATTAAACAACCTTAAGGAGTGGTACCAAATCCCGGACGAGTTTAATCCTAGATTACCCGTCCGTGGAGAGTGGTGCTGCAATCCTCGTTTTGGAATAGGTGTATATGAGGCCTACCTTCTTGGAGGTCTTAGGTTTCCCTTAAATTCTTTTATTAGAGAACTGTTATTTAGGTTAGGTTTAGGGGTTTGTCAATTTAACCCAAATGCATGGAGGTTAGTTGTCTCTATGCAAATTTTGTGGAAGGAAGTGTTTGGGGGAGATCGTCCTATTACTGTGGACGAGTTCCTCTACTGCTATAAACCTTCCGAAATTCACCAGTCTCCTGGCTTTTATCAATTCACAGCCAGGAGTAAAGATTGTAAATTGGTTAAATCCCTGACCTCGTCTGACAGAAAATGGAAGACGGAGTTCTTCTTCGTCTCTGGATTCTGGGCTGGAAGTCCCATAGACGTTGGCCGGGATTCTTTTGGTCGTTTCACTGGGGACCTAGGGAACCTTCGTCCTGAGGGTAAGTCCCTTAGCTTTTCTTCCTTTTTACTTGTTTTTGACTTATTAATTTATCTAATCTTTTCCTGTTTGTTTTGTTGTTTCTTTTTTTTTTTTTTTTTAAACAAAAACAGCTGTTGGACGGCCTTCTTTGAGCAAACTACACCGTGATCGCGTCCATAGGGCTCGTCTACACGTAGACAGGGATTTCCACTCCTTGGTCACCCTTAGACTACTGGCCAAGTGGAGTTTAGGTCCTAACCCTACTGATTTTGCCATTGCACACGAGGTCACGGTTAGAAGGAGTAAGTAAATTCTTTTACATTCCTTCAATCTTTTGTTTTTACTTTTCTAAGTAAATTCTGTTCGTCTTTTGCAGGAATGGCCACCATGAGAGGCAACAAAGGTAAAGAAGTTGGTATAGAGGGGAGTCGTCCTGAGCTTGATCACCAGGGTCGTCCCTCTGCTGGGGAAAAAAGAAAAACTATTTCCAAAAATTTGAACTTGGAGAACCTCCCTAGCAGGCGAGGAAAGAAAGCTAAACACGGGTCGTCCCAGGTGATCAAGCCCACTCCATCTTCGCAGCAACCCGCTAAGGTTTACGAGGTTGACTCGTCCACTCCTGTGGAGTCTACCCCGTCCAAGACTCCTCCGTCCAAGATCGTACCCTCCTCATCTCAGCCGTCCCAGAGGGTCCCATCCAATATAATTGAAAATGAAGATTTGGCTTGGGAACGCTTTGAAAGTGTTGTGAAGGACGAAGACATCAACGCCTGTTATGACATGTCCTTGAAGGATTTTGAACATTCAGGTGTTCATGACCTCTTCAAGGTAAAGCCTTTCCCTCGTCTTGACCATGTATACACTTTTTATTCTCTCTTTTTTTTTTATATATTAACTTATTTTGCTGTTGGCTTCCAGGGCATGTCTAAATTCATAGCTGCGTCCAGACAAGCCACTGGGTTGGATAGGACGAGGATTCTGCTGGAGACGAGAATACAGGAGGTGAAAGAGGAGGCCAAGCAATGGGCTGAGGTCGCTGCCAAGACGACGGAGGAAGTGAATGAGCTCAAAGCGTTGGTTGAAGAGTTGAGGGCTAATGCTTTAGATAAAGACGCTCGTCTTGAGGATTTACAGAAGAGGATCGACGAGCAAGACATTCTCTTTTCTAAGGCTAAGGAGGATGCAGTGGCTGAGTTTAAAGCTTCCAAGCAGTATACTGATGCTTTGGACACTAACTATGCAGCAGGGTTTGAAGACTTCAGGATGGACGCTGCTGAAAAATTTCCTGAAGTGGACTTCAGTTCCATCATGCTGAATCTAAACCCTGCCACCACTAGCTCTCTCCTTGAACTTAACTCTGAGGACGCCAACATTGAGGATGATGCTACCACTCAGCCCCAGGACGATCCCAATCCAGATGCTTCTATTTGAAACAAAAATGTTAATGACTGTAGTAGTTTTTTTTTTTTTTTACTTTAAATGTAACTCAAGTACTTTTAATTCGTCCATATTCATGGATGAATCTTGATGAAACATTCAAAAGGGTGTTTAGGACGTTTCTAGTCCGCCCTTAAAAAACAATTAAATGTGTACTACTTGTTTTATGGACGAGTGTTTATGTTTTACTTTTAATTCATTTTACCTGTCTATATGTTATATACAAATTTGAAACCATTCTAACTGGAATCCTCATTTGCCATATAGTCACGTAAGATGATAATAAAACTTCATTAAAAATGGTTAAGTGTATGGGCACTACTCGTCCTTAGACTTGTTTGTGCTTCACTTCGTCCATGGAATACCTTCTTTAAAGTTGGTGATTCTTCATAAGCTTAAAATGCTCCTGTTGCCTTTCGTCCACGGCACAATTAAATTGTTTTTTTTTATTTTTATTCTCCCCCGTTTTCATGGACGGGTATCGCTGTGTTTAGCTTGAGATTTGATACCAACTCTACCTCGTCCCTAGGTTTGGACGAGAGATTTGATATCAGCTCTACCTCATCCTTAGGTTTGGATAAGAGTGCTTTTGGACGGGTATCGCTTTGTTTAGCTTGAGATTTGATACCCACTCTACCTCGTCCCTAGGTTTGGACGAGAGATCTGATATCAGCTCTACCTCATCCCTAGGTTTGGACGAGAGTGCTTTATATCATTTTGAGATTACATCTCTGCGTCCAGAGAATTTTCTCGTTTTGAGCTTTTCAGCTGTTTTCAAGTTATCATGAACAAAAAGCAATGCTTGAATCATGGATCTACACAACATTATGTACATTCCACAAATATTGTTCATAATACATTGTTCATAGACGAGGCATGTTTTAAGAAACTAACGCCTGCCTTTAAAGAAAACCAAACACAAACCAAACCATAAAGCTGTACACAAACCAAACCATAAAGCTGTTTCTGATACAATAATAAAACAAACTAAATAGTCTTTTTAAGTTTATGTAGTTTTCAGACTCGTTCTAAGCCATGTCGCTTTATTGATAGTATTTCCTCAAGTGCTCCACATTCCAAGGATGTTCTAACTTCCTCCCATCCAGTGCTTCCAAGTAATAGGATCCCTGTCTTTTGCAGTTAATGACTCTGTAAGGGCCTTTCCAATTTGGTCCCAACTTCCCGTGAGCTGGGTTCTTCGTTGCCAGGGAAACCCTTTTCAGGACGAGATCGCCTACGCTGAAACGTCTTGGCTTCACCATTGCATCATACTGTCTAGCCATAAGGTTCTTGTACCTTGCCATCCTTTGCTCAGCGTTCATCCTGACTTCGTCTATGAGATCAAGACTCAAACGGAGTTGCTCCACATTATTGTTGTCTTGATACATTGTTACTCTGTGACTAGCCATATGCACTTCTGCAGGTATAACCGCTTCTGCTCCATATGCTAGCTTGAAAGGAGTCTCCCCTGTGGGAGTTCTTGCAGTCGTCCTGTACGCCCACAACACACCAGGTAATTCATCAGGCCATACCCCCTTAGCCCCCTCAAGCCGAGTCTTGATCAACTTCAGCAAGGATCGGTTTGCAACTTCTGCTTGACCGTTAGCTTGTGGATGGGCTGGTGAAGAGTAGTGATTTTGTATACCAAAATGTAGGCAAAAATCCCTAAAGATTGCATTATCAAACTGTCGTCCGTTGTCCGATACCAACACCCTGGGCACACCAAATCTGCACACAATGTTTTTCCACACAAAGTTTTTGACATTTTGTTGGGTAATATTAGCTAAGGGTTCTGCCTCTACCCATTTGGTAAAATAATCAATTCCAACTACAAGGAACTTCATTTGTCTCACACCTAGAGGGAATGGACCCAGAATATCTAACCCCCACTGTGCAAAGGGCCAGGGGGCCGTCATTGGAGTCAAATATTCTGATGGTTGCCTAGGCACGTTGCTGAATCTTTGGCATTGGTCGCAGACCTTGACGTAGGCCTTAGCATCAGCTTGCATGCTAGGCCAATAGTACCCTGCACGAACGATTTTGTGGACGAGTGACCTGGCTCCTGAATGATTGCCACATGACCCTTCGTGGATTTCCCTTATTATGTAGTTTGCCTCGTCCGGCGCCAAACACCTTAAATAAGGCTGGGAAAAACCTCTTTTGTAAAGAACTTCATCCATTAGAACATACCTGGCTGCCCTCACCCTTAGCTTTCTTGCTTCGTCCTTCTCTTCAGGGAGTTGTCCATTTTTTAGGTACGATACAAGTGGAGTCATCCAACTTGTCTTGCCTTCCATTTGTTGTACTTCTGGAATGTCTATACTTGGCATGTACTGGATCTCATCTACCTCGTCTACGGCTTCACTAGCTGAGGCTTCTTTCGCCAAAGCGTCTGCCTCTATATTTTCTTCTCGTGGAACCTGAACGAAGTTCACTTTTTCAAACTTTTTGACGAGGTGCATCACCCTGCTAAGATATTTTCTCATCCGTTCTTCCTTCGCTTCAAATGTGCCATTCACTTGACCCATGATTAGCTGTGAATCTCCCTGGACGAGGAGTGATCTTGCTTCAACAGACTTGGCCAGTTCTATCCCTTTGAGAAGAGCTTCATACTCAGCTTCATTATTAGTTGTCTGGTACTGCAAACGGACCCTGTATTTTAGTTTATCTCCCTGTGGTGACTGTAGAACTACACCTACTCCTCCTCCATGTTGAGTAGACGAGCCATCCACGTAAACTACCCACTCAACGTTTTCTTTCTCATTCGCCTCGTCACAATCCGAAGTAAACTCTGCAATAAAATCTGCCAGAACTTGGGCTTTTATGGTGTGCCTTGGTTGATATTTTATGTCAAACTGACTGAGCTCGATGGCCCATTGGATCAGACGTCCTGCAGCCTCCAGCTTGTTCATAGCTTTCCTGAGTGGGTGGTCTGTCATGACATTAATGACATGAGCCTGAAAGTAATGCCTGAGCTTTCTGGAGGCTGTTATCAATGCAAAAGTCATTTTCTCCATCAACGGGTATCGTCCTTCTGCCCCCCTCAACGCCCTGCTGGTATAGTACACAGGCCTTTGGATCTTGTCTTCCTCTCTTATTAATGCTGAACTTACAGCATGCGGGGTGACTGCCAGATACAAATACAACTCCTCCCCTTGCACGGACGGGCTTAACAAGGGGGCCTTGGTAAGGTACATCTTCAAATCTTCAAATGCTTGCTGACATTCATCAGTCCACTCAAATGCTTTTTTAAGGACCTTAAAAAATGGTAGGCATTTGTCAGTTGCTTTGGAAACAAACCTGTTGAGGGCGGCGACTCGTCCAGTGAGAGATTGAACTTCTTTAACACTGCTTGGGGGCTTCATATTCAATATTGCTTGGATTTTATCGGGGTTTGCTTCAATTCCCCTATAAGAGACCATAAATCCCAAGAATTTCCCTGATGACACCCCAAAAGCACATTTGCTTGGGTTTAACTTCATATGATAATGCCTCAATGTATTAAATGTTTCCTGCAAGTCGTCCAGATGCCTGTCCTCGTCCTGGGTTTTCACCAGCATGTCATCTATATAGACTTCCATATTCCGCCCGATTTGTGGACGGAACATATGATTGACCAACCGTTGGTACGTTGCTCCTGCATTCTTTAAACCAAAAGGCATCACTTCATAACAGAATAATCCCTGACTGGTAACGAAGGATGTCTTCTCCTGGTCTGCTTCGTCCATCCGTATCTGATTGTACCCTGAAAAAGCGTCCAAAAAGCTGAGTAATTTATGACCCGCAGTAGAATCAACCAGCTGATCAATGCGTGGTAACGGGTAACTATCTTTTGGGCAAGCCTTGTTGAGGTCTGTGAAATCAACGCACATCCTCCATTTGCCATTCGCTTTTTTTACCATAACTACATTGGCCAACCATTCAGGATAGTATACTTCTCGAATGAATTTCGCCGTGACCAGCTTCTGAACTTCCTCCTTAACAGCATTTTCTCTCTCTGGGGCAAACACTCGCTTCTTTTGTCGAACTGGTTTGAAGGAAGGGCATACGCTCAAATGGTGGGTAATGACGCTGGGATCTATGCCCGGCATGTCATCGTGACTCCATGCAAACACATCTCTATTTTTTCTCAACAAACTGATGAGATCCGTCTTGACTTTTACTTCTAAATCTGCCCCTATCCTGGTGCATCTCTCTGGGTCATTATCATCTAAAGGAACATTCTCCAATGCTTCGACAGGTTCTGCCACAACCCTCTTTTCTTCAATCGTCATTGCCTGAATTTGGTCGTCCGCAGCCAACATGGCCAGGTAACATTCTCTTGCCGTTAATTGATCTCCCTGTACTTGGCCTATCCCATGCTCCGTTGGGAACTTGACTGACAGGTGGTAGGTAGATGTTATAGCCTTCCAGCTATTTAAGGTTGGCCTCCCAATTATAGCGTTGTAAGAGGACGAACAGTCAACCACAAGAAAATTCACCTCCCTGGTAACTTGCTGCGGATATGCCCCCACTGTTACTGGTAGCAAGATGCTGCCCACAGGTTGTATCTTCATTCCGCCAAATCCCACTAGAGGGGAGCTTACTTGTCGCAGCTGGTCTCGTCCTATCCTCATCTGTTGAAAGGCTGGATAATACAAAATGTCAGCTGAGCTCCCGTTGTCTATCAACACTCTTCTGGTTTTATAATCAGCAATGAGGAGAGTGATGACTATAGCGTCGTCATGGGGGTGATGGATTCTCTCTGCGTCCTCATCCGTAAAGGTAATTGTCTGCTCCTCTGTAGTTTTTCCACCTGGTAATCGCCCTGAAAGTTGAACATTTTGTACTGCTTTCAGATACGCCTTCTTTGACTTGGACGTCTGTCCTGTAGGACTTCCCCCTAGGATGATCCTTATTTCTCCAAGTGGTGGCCGTGACGTTTCTTCTACCTTCGCTTTCAATTTCTCGTCTTTAGGGTTTCGTCCAAGGAAATTCCTCAGCTTTCCTTGTTTGATGAGATTTTCTATTTGCTGCTTCAAATCAAAACATTCATCTGTATCATACCCGTGATCCCTATGGAAACGACAGTACTTGTTCCGATTGCGCTTGTTGGGGTCCCCTTTCATCTTCTCTGGCCACTTCAAAGTAGGCTCGTCTTTAATTTGCATAAGAACTTGGTCAAGTGGCATGTTCAAGGGAGTATACTGTTGATTTCGGGATGAAGGTCCTGCTTTCTTTTCTCGATCCCTTCTATCTTCCGTCCGCCCCTTCTTGGGACGAGGACCTTGATCTGACTGACGTGGTGGGTTGGCTTCAATCTTCTCAATTCTCTTCCTTTTTTTGGCTATGATAGCATCCTCTGCATTCATAAAATTCTGGGCTGAATGAACTAGTTCAGCCATTGACTGGGGGGCCTGCTCATACAACTTATGAATAAATAGATCAGAATGAACGCCATTATAAAATGCAGCCAAGAGGAGTTTGTCATCCACTTCGTCCACAGCCAAGGCATCCCTATTGAAGCGTGTGATGAAGGACCGCAAGCTCTCATTTTCCCCTTGTTCTATGGTTAGCAAACTGGACGAAGAACGTTTATGCCTCTGCCCTCCAATGAAGTTGTTGATGAACAGCTTGCTCAACTCCTCAAAGGATGCCACTGTGTTAGGAGGTATTTTGCTAAACCACACTCGCGCTGGTCCTTTCAGGGTAGTAGGAAAAGCTCTGCACATTATTTCGTCTGGAACTCCTTGGAGATGCATAGTAGTTTTGAAGGTGGCAATGTGGTCAAAAGGATCTCTAGTCCCGTCATATGAGTCTAACGGGGGCATCTTGAACTTAGGTGGCAATGGATGCGCATTGATGGACGCCACAAAGGGGGAATCAGTTCTGTGAACCAAATCTTCCACAGGGTTTGTTTTCTTCATATTTTCTCTCATCTCGTCCATGACCCTTCTCATTTGGTCCATTTCCCTTTCTAGATGAGGTACCCTCCGTGAAGCAGTGCCTCTTGACTGATCGTCAGTCTCAACATGCCTTTCCTCCTCTTGACTCTGGGCCCACTCTTCAGCATTCCGTTCATGAGGCTGCCTTCTTAACTCAAGTTGCCTAACCAACTCCTGGTTTTGGCGAGTCAATTCTGCCATAGCAGTAGCCATGGACTGCATATGCTGAAAAGAGGGTGGGTGCATGGCTGGTGTTGACTGACGGTCGCGGTGGGGATTGTTAGATGCATCCCCACTATGTTGAGGGCCTGGACTCGTTACTCTAGACCTTGTTCGAACCATTTCAACCCTTAACTGGAGAGAACAACTATAGGACTCAGTGAATCAAACAAGATTCAACAACTACTAAACTAGCTTCCCACAGACGGCGCCAACTGATGATCACTAAGTCTCTAATGGGTTGAATGAACTTCGAACGCTCTAGATCTAGCAAAGTGAATCCTGAAAGACCAAAAGAAATCAGAAAAGCAGACCGGTGGATGCCGGCCTTTGATTCTCCGATGGTAAAGTCAGTCAATTGAAGGAAAAAAGAAACCCTCAATACTTAACTTATCTCCTATTCTTTACCAACGAAAAAAAAAAAGTCCCTTACCTCTAAGCAGACTGGCCTTTATATAGTGTTGGAAATCGGTTATCTTTCTTAGTCGTCGTAACGCTTGGAAGGTTCAGAGGGTAACTCCCTTAACTGTCATGAAAGTCACTTCTTCGGGAACTGTGTAGAGATTCAAGTAATACAACTCTTGGCTGTGTATACTTAAGTTTTTAACTCTTGGTGAGTTTATGCCTTCTGATCCGTTTATGATGGATAGTCCGTCCATGCCTTTCAGTCCGTCCATGCTTTCTAGTCCGTCCATGCCTTCCAGTCCGTCCATGGTGAAGGACGAGGTTTAAAACATACTCGTCCTTCATTGGACGAAAATGGTGGAGAGGAATCAAATATGGTCTAGTGTTGATATGGACGAACGTATGGACGAGTGTCTGGCGCAATGTTTTTCTTGCACCATCACTTTCCATCTGAATTTAGGAACATTCAAGAGAAACACAATCTTGCTATCAAATCAAAGTCGTTTAGAGCATTAATAATTCATTCCCTCTACATTTCAAATTTCAAACTCTCGCTGCTCACGATTCTATACGGTGACCGCTTCAACATTTTTTGCGATTTTTTTTTTGGGTTTTTTTATTTTTTCTTCCAAACCGGCTTGAAGGGTAGGTTTTTAAATTTCTTTTTCCTTTAAGCTGAACCTTATGCAGGTTTGGGTTGTGGTTCATCGTGGAACTAACTAAATAAGAGGTGGGCTGGATTAATTATACAACTTTATTATAGGGTGATACTGAGAATAAATAAATAAGTAGTAGGCTACATTTATAAGGCTGAGATGTATAGGGCTGGAAATTGTAAAAACCATTTAAAAATTGAAGGATTTTTTTTGTCTTTTACGGAAATTACGTGGTAGCTGCTGTGGCACAACATGAGAGCAGCAGCATTAAGTGCAACATATGTAACCTGTGCGGTAATTAAATAAAACAATTAAAAAAAAAAGAAATCAATAAAGAAGGACTGATCTTGCAACTTTCACTTAACTTCTATATGAAAGTGAACATAATTACAACTAATCCCAGTTAAATTTAGTATGATTTCCAACCAATTTATTATATTTCATACTTACATTGGTGTCGTCCCCACATGAATATAGACATATGACAGTATTAACATTTCAATGTTCAGCATACTGTTTTCCAGCCTGTATTGACATGACAAGCCCTAATAATTGAAATTGTAATGCTGGGACCATGAAATGAGGTTATAAATGCTCCACAACTATGATCTTCTTTCTACCCCACCAACCTTGTTGATTGACTAAGCTATGAGTCGCAATGACTCAACGTCAACTCGTAAAATGCGAAACAAGTTTGGATCTACTACAACATGTGGATCATCACAAGTTCCAGCAGATCAACAACTACATATATACACAGACCACTATGGAGGGAAATGGGTTGGAAAGAAGAGAGCTTTCGTTAATATGCCCATATACACGTACGACAGTCTTGGAAGCGTCGGGCACATCATGGTCGGCAAACCTACAAAACTAAGTACAGACACCACCGTATTAGAGTTCACCGTATCAGAACCACCATGGTCAACCCTATACGAGAAGAGGTGTGAGTTGGAAGTGTATTGTTGATGGCACAGGTTACGAGTTCCTAAGGCACGCTCAGCCGAGTTACCTAGAGATGAACCTGCCAACATACTTGCTCGTCTTGAACAAGAGAACAATCAAATGCAAAGGCGACTAGACCGTTTTCACGCAATCCAAAAAGCTAGGAAGCATCTAAAGGGGAAGGCACAAGAGCGAGCCATGAACTCTATTAATGAAATTACTGCGTTAAATGATGAAAGTGATATTTCAGACTTCTCAGATTCAAGCAATGATGATTTCCAAAAATTTCTACCAACGAACATTAGACGTTGTTGTTAATGTCTACGCATTTTGTGCAAGACAATATGTTGTTGTTAATTTCTGACAAAAGATGATTATGTACATTCAACTTTTGCAAATCTAAAGATTAATTGTTCATTAGTTTTGGCTAAGTTGATATGAAATCAGTTTCTCATTTTTTCCCCGGTGTTCTTTGTTGCTACAAGGACAAAAATTAATATGAATCTTTATGCATACATTCAATACATACAAACTCATCCAAACCACACAGAACAACTCTTATTTCACAGAAAAACCATATGGCTCCTAAAGCAAGGACTCACCGGAGTAGAGTGGGGCCCAATTCGGATCATCACTGTCGAGATGTACACACTCACATAGTAAATCATAATAATACTCCCTTCCACCATGCGTGACATGAAACTAGTAATGTATTACATTGCTATGTCAGTATGCTGCAATGTTTTCAATGGATTGGCTAAGTGTATATGAAATCACTTGCTTATTTTGTCGAACCCCACTTTGTTGCTACATATGATTATTGTGCTTTCTTTGGACAATGTCCACTGCTTTCTAGTATAGGAAAAATTTTAGATATATTGGTGTTTCAAATATTCTGTCTGTGTAATTTGAAATGTTACCCACATAACACTCATCGCCCAACTTAGATTTAGTGCACATTACTTATAGGAAAAGTTAATAGATTCAATACATACAAACTCATCCAAACCACACAGACCAACTCCTCTTTCACAGGAAAACCATATGGCTCCTAAAGCAAGGACTCACCGGAGTAGAGTGAGGCCCAATTCGGACCATCAATGTCGAGATGTACACACTCATATAGTATTTCATAATAATACTCCCTTCCACCATGCGTGACATGAAACTGGTAATGTATTACATTACTATGTCAGTATGTTGCAATGTTTTCAATGGATTGGCTAAGTGTATACGAAATCACTTGCTTCTTTTCTCCCAGCTGTTCTTGGTTACTACATATGATTATTGTGCTTTCGTTGGATAATGTTAACTGCTTTGTAGTGTAGGAAAAACCTTAGATATGTTGATGTTTCCAATATTCTGTTTGTGTAATTTGAAATGTTACCCACATAACACTCATCACCCAACTTAGATTTAGTGCACATTATTTATAGGAAAATTTAATAGATTCAATACATACAAACTCATCCAAACCACACAGACCAACTCCTCTTTCACAGGAAAACCATATAGCTCCTAAAGCAAGGACTGACCGGAGTAGAGTGGGGCCCAATTCGGACCATCAATGTCGAGATGTACACACTCACATAGTATATCATAATAATACTCCCTTCCACCATGCGTGACATGAAACTGGTAATGTATTACATTGCTATGTCAATATGTTGCAATGTTTTCAATGGATTGGCTAAATGTATATGAAATCACTTGCTTCTTTTCTCCCAGCTGTTCTTTGTTACTACATATGATTATTGTGCTTTCTTTGGACAATGTCCACTGCTTTGTAGTGTAGGAAAAACCTTAGATATGTTGATGTTTCCAATATTCTGTTTGTGTAATTTGAAATGTTACCCACATAACACTCATCACCAAACTTAGATTTAGTGCACATTACTTGTAGGAAAATTTAATAGATTCAATACATACAGACTCATCCAAACCACATAGACCCCTCACACTTATGATTCAATAATACGAATAATTCATATATATGACAACGTGAGTCACGGTATCATAAACCCATTTCCGTGTATCTTAGTTATGCTACTGTAGTACTTTATACAAATGCATTACATACAGACTCATCTGAACCAGACTAACCACTCATTCTCTCTTCGTCTTTATGTACAATAAAAATTTTCCATAACAAACTTTTCTCTGACTTCATGTTTTGTGGCCAAATAATCTGAGGGATATGTTTGTTTCATTAGTGTCTAAGTCTATTATTTATACCTCATGATCTTCCAATTTACAGGTCTTCCTAGGTGGATATTGAATCTCAGTGGATATTTGAAGACTAAAAATGAACCATAACAGATAGGATGGTATTCAACGAACTCCTGCCAACCATTTCAAACCAAATGTTGTTATCAGCTTTCTTCAATCTCACTTGCCAAATACCACCATAAGGAGTACTGAGTGTAGCTACGGTGGATAGCTCAACACTATTGAACCTTGACCACAAGTACCCATCCACACTGACGTGAAAACGCTAAGGCATCTTTGAAAAGTTTATGCATCGAATTTGGGGATGAGCTGTCCCCCATTGCTACACTGATATTTGCAATGTTGCATGTGCTACTCAACAGCTTCGCAATGTAGATACAGAGTCAAGTTATATCATCTACATGCACGTCAATACATAGATATGCATTCTTTTGCAATGCACCATTTTCAAGGATGCAGAGCATCCCTAAAAAAGTTTATGATACATTTAACACAGCTCAGCATTGGCTCATCAAGTCATGTCAGATGAAGTACAGTAATGTGAATAGTCATCACGTGAATAAATACACAACCTCCTTCACAGTACACATCACCAGCACGCTGCTGTAGCACAAGCTATGACATATCAATTACCTGCATCAGCAAACCACATGCTCAGCATTGTCTCGTCAAGTCAAGTCAGATAAAGTACAGGAATGCTGAATAGTCATCACGTGAATAAATACACAACCTTCTTCGTAGTACACATCACCAGCACGCTGCTGTAGCACAAGCTATGACATATCAATTAGCTGCGTCAGCAAACCACATGCACTAACAGGTGCCACTATATAGCCAAGTCATGTCTGTAGTTTTTCATGTACTGCAGAACACCTCACTGAATAATACACTATCGAGTCATGTCATCTATATTCACGTGAATACTTACCCTTACATACAGTCACATCCACATGAATACTTGCCCTTGCAAAACTCCTATATAAAGTCCCATTTGCATCTACCCTTACAAAAAACCTACACATATCGATCAAAAGTCACATATTCCAATGTCAATGCGCAATTGGATGCTACCTCGTTTTCCAGATAACTATAGGAGGGAGAAAGACTCCGATGAGAGGGAATACTATGCCGGATTGCGGCGGGAGTGGGACTTTCGCGTGAACGAGTCCAACGCTCTGCACGATGATCTCGTGCGACTTGAAGCACCTCTTGTCGACCGTATCTCGGTCACACTACCAAGGCAAAACACGCACCAATATGAGCGTGCAGTGACACAAATTAAAAAAGAGAACAATCTGATGATACTGCGTAGGTCTAGGTATCACCTACTACAACTGGCAGAAGAGCAGGCCGCCGCAACCAATAGGCAACTCACTCCGGCAGAACGTAACAGTGTCCTCAACTACGAAGACTACCTGTCAGAGTGAATGCCTATATGGTATGCCTGTTATGTCTAGGGTTAAGTTAGTAATGTTAGTAGCGTTAGTGTTCAATATGCAATGCGTGCATATTGGTGACCTCGTGTAAGTTATTTTAAGTTTTATGTGTTATGTTCTAGTTGCTTATTGCAAAATATTATGTGTGGAAATATTTAACTTTTATGCGTTATGTGGGAATAATCTATATTACGAATAACGTGCGTGCGTGCGTGCTCCTTACAAACAATAACAAGGTTTACATAGTCCAAATGCAACAACAGTGACATGCATACATTTGAAACATACTTAAGCAAAATAGTTCTCCAACGAAGTCGAATTACACCACGAAACGATTACTCTTCATCTGACATTTCCACATCTGACTGATAAATGGGATCAGCAAGAAGTGATTGCATGAATTGTGCGTGCTCGTACCACCCTCCCTCCATTGACTCTCGAATCTCAACTTCGGTCCGATATCGATTAAGCCGTATCTTCATTCGATTATTTTCTTCTCTTATGCGGTTCAATGCTTTACGAAGTTCGTCGATCGTGTCTCTAGGCATCTGCGATGCGAGTCGCCGAGGCACTGGCAACTTAAAACCAACCAACTCATCATAAAACATTTGTTGTTCACGAAATAACCAAGCCCACTCTTGTCTCATGGTATTGTGAACGTAAGCATTATTTCGCAAATTTGGATTGATTGGATAGCTGAACTCATCTTCCAATACCCAGCAGCGACCCATAGCAGTGAACACATCGTGAGGCCTATAGAGTTGTGGGTTGCCAGAACCAGACATTGACACTACATGCAATAACATCAAATGATCAAAATTAATAGTGTGCATCAACTGTTGATAAATAATGTAATGCTGTATAAGATGGTACACGACAAAGACATTCATAAATTTGTGTACTATTACATGCTAAAAATGAGTCACTAACACTCAAATTTGACCATAAACAGTAGACGTTGTTCTTACTGTCTACACGGTATGTGCAATAGAAGATGTTGTTGTTAATGTCTCAACCAATGATGAGCATGTACATTCAACTTTTGCAAATCTAAATATTAATTGTTCATTAGTTTTAGCAAATCTACCAAATTTTATTTTTTTGTCAGTGAAATTTACACCAGCAAATACCAATATAATCCAATGTACACATATAACACTTATCACCGTTTCTATAAATTATTGTACATTTCTTGTAGCACCAAACAACACCATACAACTAATATAACCCTCAGCTACTCATATAACACTCATTCAAGAAAATACCAAAGAACCTTTCCTATACAACCTATTAAATGAAAATTCTTTCCTAACAAAAACATACATTATGGATGATAAATTTTTATAATATCTACAACTATTTTTACCTACACAATAAAATTCTCTATGTATTTTAAAGAAGAAAATGAGTTTCTCACCTGAGATGATAGAGAGATAACACCAAATTTTGACAGAAAATTCTGAAAATGAGGAGCAGTTGATCTGAAAATGATGAGCAAAATTGCATGGAGTAAATAGCCAAATAACTCGATTTTAGTAGATCCGAGTAAAAATAACTCGATTCCCCAATAACCGAGTTATTAGTCACATGCAAATACGTGAGTTGACATGTTGTCAGAGTGTAGCAGAAGACCTCGATTATATAGAAGCTGAGTAATACGAGTACCTGATTTGAAATTCAGCACATAACTCGGACTCTGTATTGCCGAGTTACAAACAGTTACGCGGGAATATTTTATTTTCCAAAAGCCACGCTGGAGTGCCAGTCTGGCAAGAACAGCATAAAAATCGGTTTTTGGATATGCGAGTAGCTCCAGTAAATCGGCTTTCTAATTACCGAGTATCAAAACAGGGGCACGCCCCTATATAGTTTCAAAACAGGAGCGTAACGCCAAATATTTTTACCCAAAGAGGCAAAAGGCCAGATAGTCCGACTTTTTTATTGATTTAGGTTCTTCTCGATTTACGTGCCAAATAGATTTCGTGCTTCCGAATTCAATTTTTGCTTATAGTTTCTTCAAGTGTTTGTGTAATATTGTGCTTTTATGAGCTTGATAAATGATTTTGATCTGTGTTAGCTAAAGGCATTTCTACCTCTCATCAGTCTCATGGATGCCTGAAATATGAGGTTTTTTTAGAACTCAAAAAGATGGCAATGTCGTCCTTTAGGTTTTTGATTAAGTGACAGGGATGAGCAAAACAGTAGCTGAGCCGAAAGTACTGAACGGCGCCGACCTCCGGAGCTGAGGCCGGCGAGCGAAGAGCGAAACCCAGGCCGAAACCGGTGCGGTGCGGTGCAGCCCATGAAGGCGAAGGTCCGAAACCGAAATGCTTCCCGAACCGACCGATATTCTGTTTTAATTTAATTTTTTTTTTAAAAAACACTTCAACACGTCGTCGTTTCACTAAGCAACGAAAAGAAAGAAAAAAACTTCAAAACGTCGTCGTTTTTGCTAGGTTTTCTGCTAGTATAAAAATTCTTTCTTTTCTCTCGTCTCACCTTAATACTCTCGTCGAGTCTCGGCTCTGAAGCTCTCACCAAGCCGCTGGCGCCGCCTAATCCGCGACAAACCACAGGTAAGTCTCTCTGTCACCTCTCACCGATCAGCTTTGTATTGGTTTAAGTCATAATCCATGTCGCCCACCCACAGCCACATGGTACTTGTGTATTAATTAATTAGTGGGTAAATCTGTCTTACTAGGTTTCGAATTGACTTGATTATGTTAGGAGTTTGATTTAGAATGAAAATCAGTGCTCCCTACACTTTTGTATGGTTTTGCCAATCTACAACCTAGTCTATAACTCAAGGTGATAGGTACTTCAGGACTTTTTTTTTTTTTTTTTGGGGGTGGGGGGGGGGGGGGGGGGATAATTTGATAGACAACAATGGGGATGATGAGATTTGAACTTTGAGAAACCAAGAGGTGCCAGAAATATTGTCTTTTAGTGTAATGTGATTTTTTTTTTACCTTAGTTTAGCTTTCCTCTTTTACCTTCGGACAATCAGACAATTTTATGAACTCAAATTTTTGACTTCCAGTTAACTCAACTGGTAAAGTCTCTAATGGCTGAATAATAGATTTGGGTTAAATCTCTACCAACACTAAGAATCGATTGGTATCTTGGTCTAATAATAAAGAGTCGGAGTAGACGTCATAGGTTGTGAAACTCTCTCTCAAAAAAAAAAAAAATTTGAACTCAAATCTGTGTACATTTAATGAATCTTCCTAGTCATATATTAGACTTTAGGTTAAAATATAATTTACTTTCTTTATTTCTTTATTTATTTATTTTTAGAAGAAAGAGGAAGCAGACTTTTTATTAGGTTAAACTGGCTTCTTTAACTTTAGGGCTTGTTTGGTAAGAGTAAAAATGTGTGTTTGGTACCATTTTACTATGATAAGTTTTTTAGGAACTTAAAACACAAAAGTTTTGATTAGGACCACGTTTCAATTTTGAGGATAAAGTATATTTTATGATAAAAATAAAAGTTATTAAAAGCTAAAGTGGAATCTCTCTCTTTCTTCCCACAAAAACCAAGAGCAAAATCTTTGTCTCTTCTTCCCATCTCCATGTTGCTAAGCCCACCTGACTATCTACCAATCTAACATAGAAAACATAACCACACAGTGAATAAATTACTCAAAGGAGATATACATAACACCTATAGAAGCCATAGGAGATCAGAGAGATCGAGGTCTAGGTCTGAAAACCATGCTAAATTGTCGAAAAAATCCCTTTAACAGCCATCACTTCTTCGTCAAGGATATCATTGACAGTCACAACTCACTAGCCACACTCGGAGAGAGAGAGAGAGAGAGAGAGAGAGAGAGAGAGATTAAATAAGTTTTGGGAATGTAATTGCTCACATTTTTAGTATATGTGAGAAAACATTTATTTTTTTTATAGAACTCCTAATGATTTCATTTTAATCCAAACTTTAAAATTTAAATATGACAATTGAATTTTTGTAGATTAAATTATAATATTGTCAAATCATGTGGGCTAAATTATAATTTACCAAAAAGGAAAAACATTACATTTTTTTGTTAGGAGCAATACGGTTCATACACAGAGTAGAAGTGTCTGACATTCTTTCTTTCTTTCTTTTTTTTTTAACCAAAACCAAATAACAAAAATTAAAATATCAAATACCCATCTTTCTTTATTAGAAATCTCAGCCAAAACCCTACTTTCAATTGCACCCCCAAAGAGAAGAGAGCAAACATTCGACTCCCAAATCATACAATAAGTTTAGTTCCCTTTCACATTTCATTTTTGTTTTTCAATTTTATCTAAACAAAGGAATATGTAGATTCTCAAAATTTATTTTCTTTCATATTCTCAGCCAAAAAACAGAGCCGATAGTGTTTTTTTTTTTTTTTTTAATAAAAAAAAAATAGAGCCGTTAAAATCCTCTACAAGATTTGGTTTTGAAAGTAATGTAAAAGAAAATTTGTACTAAGTATAAATTATACTTATATATATTCTCAAACATGTACAGAGAGATGCTGAGTTACAGAGTTTAGATTTTTTTTTTTTTTTTTTTTTTTTTTTTTTTTTTTTTTAATGAGACAAACTGACAAAGCTTAGAGATGAGAGTGAGCAGCAGAAGAGATAAGCAATGAAGAAAGCGTGAGGGTGTGGAGGCTACTGGGCCTGACTAGGGTTTTATTCTTTGTTGGTTTAGTCTTTATGGGTTTGTTTATTACTTTGCTACATGAGTTTTGTTTTTTTGGACACAAGCACAAAAACCCCATCACAGATTCACAGTTAACGCCTCGCAGCAAGCTCTCTCTTTTCACTGCAAGCTGCCACCATCTCTCTGTCGAAATCTGGTGCCACCAGTCCTTAATTCTTGGTCGCTATTGAGATTTCAATGCACTCAAATCAGTTCTTTTTTCCTTTGATTAGATTGAGTCCTTTTTCTTATTCTTAAGGTATTATTAGCCCTTACTTTTCTTTGTGGTTTTGAGCTTGTGATCCTCTCTGTGGGATTTGTGCATGTAGGTTTAGGTTTAGGTTTAGGCTGTGAATGTTTGAGTTTCCATCTGAGGGTATGGATTGGAAATACCGATTGAACAGAGCCACACCGATGGAGGCCGGAGAACCGACCTCCAGCGGTGATGAAGACATTCAGCTATAAGGTTTTGGATTCGTTAGTTTTGGGACTTTTGATTTTTTGTATTATAGTTCAATTTTTTTGTTCTTTTTCTTTTTCTTTTTTTGATTGAGATGATTTTATTAAATTTATTGTTGTTGTTGTTGTTGTTGTATTGGCTTTGTGATAGAGTTGTTGTATTTCCTTTTGTGTTATGGAAGTTTTATTTTAGCTTTAGCTGAACCAATATTACTTCATATTTATTTTAGTTTTAGAGCTCTGATTTGTCTCTAAACTTATTTTTATTATTATTAATTTATTATTCAACCTTGCATGCTAATAATAAAAGGTGGTGAATTTGTTTGGAAAAAGAGCACTAAGAATGTATCTCCTTTTTTCCAGAAGATGGGTCTGAAAAAACTGTTTGAAGGCAGTGACTCTGAAAATGATGATGTATCAAAGATATCGAATATTGAGGTTGACGAGCAGTATGCCAAGAGGTATGAGCACAACAAGAAGCGTGTGGCTCTTGAGCGCCTCCACGAGCTTGAGAAGAAAGGCCTCATCCAAGCCTCCTCCGACTCATCTGTCTCTGAATCGGACGACGATGATTTCATCAATTCCAGCAAGAGAGATAGAGAATTCTTTGATGCACTGATCAAGGTCAAGAAGCAAGACCCTATGATCATGAACGAAGACGTCAAGTTCTTTGAATCTGAAGAATCAGAAGATGATGATGATGATAAGAATAATAATTATAAAAAAAAGAAGGCAATGTATTTGAAAGATGTGGTGGCGAAGCAATTGATAGAGGAGGGTCCGGAGTTTGAAGAAGAAGATGATGAGATGGAGAAAAAGAAGAGTTATGAGGAGGAGCAAGAGGAGATAAGGAGAGACTTTTTGAAAGCAGCAGAGGCAGCAGAGAAAGAGGAAGTTGGAGAAGAGCAGTTATTGAGAATGAAGGAGAACGGTGATCAAGATGCGGAGGAAGAGGAGAGTGGTGAGTTTGTGAGGAAATTGGATGAGTATTTTGGAGGTGATGAGGAAGTGGAGGATGAGGGGAACAAGTTCTTGAAGGAGTTTTTTCGGAATAGGATGTGGATGGATAAGGAAGGAAAGAGTAGGGAGATCGGGGAGGAGGAGTTGGAGCACATTTCAGAGGACGAGAGGGAGATAGAGAGACAGGAGGAGTATGAGTATAGGTTTCAAGAGAATGCTGGGGATAGAGTGATGGGGCATTCGAGGAAGATAGAGGGGTCAGTCAGGAAGAAGGCGAATGCAAGAAAGGACCAGAGGATGAGTAAGAAGGAGAGGATGGAGGCAGCAAGGGTAGAGAGGGAGGAAGAGTTGAAGCATTTGAAGAATTTAAAGAAGGAAGAGATGGATGAGAAGGTGAGGATGATAATGAGGACGGCAGGGATTAGGGAGGATGAGGTTGTGGCGTTGAGTAGGAAGGAGTTGGAGGAGGAGTTTGATCCAGAGGAGTATGATAGGATCATGGAGAAGGCGTTTGGGGAGGAGTATTATGCAAATGACGACATGGACCCGGAGTTTGGGAGTGGTGGGGATGAGGATGAAGATGAGGGTGAGATTGAAAAGCCAAATTTTGAGGAGGAGGATGATTTTCTTGGGCTTCCAAAAGGTTTGGATGTGTGTGGGTCTGGTGATGGGTTTTGGTCTGTGAGGGAAAAGGTTTTGAAGAGTAAGGCAGAGAATGCTAATGAAAATGTCCAAGAAGAAGAAGAAGAAGAAGAAGAGGAGGAGGAGGAGGAGGAGGAGGAGGAGAAAGAGAAAGTTGAGGAAGGTAAGCGGAAGAGGAAGCGGATGCATAAAAGCATTGCTCTTTTGGAGAAAGCTAAAGAGGCGATGATGGAGGAGTATTATAAGTTGGATTATGAGGATACAATTGGAGACTTAAAGACAAGGTTCAAGTATGCGAAAATAAAACCCAATAGATTTGGATTGAGTCCAGCAGAGTTGTTGTTGATGAATGAGAAGGAGTTAAATCAGTATGTTTCTTTGAAAAAGATTGTTCCTTATAGGGAGGAGTGGAAGTTAAATGAGCAAAAGAGATACCAACTAAAAATGAGGACTAAAGAACTTCTCCGAGGTGGGCAAGTGGATGACCAGAAGGTTGGTGAGAAGAAGAGGTCAAAGGGTAAAGCAGAAAAATCAACTACGGGTACCATAGAAACTGGGAAAGTAAAATTTGTGGGATCAAATGGTGATATGAGCAATTCATCCAAGAAAGCTAAGAGAAAACGACGCCAAGCTGAAGTTAAACTATCGCACTCAAGGCTTGTCGCATATGGAAAGATACCTTCTAAATCTAAAAGCAAAGCAAAGCACTGAACCTCAGCTGTGATTCAGGCAGTAGACAGGTAATTCTTTTTGGGAGTATCTAGTTTTTCAACATTGAGATGAAGCATATATTATTTCTTGTTGCTTGTTTCTTTGTGACTAATTTGCTTTAATTGTCACTGGAAACAATTAAATCAAATAAACACAGAAAAGAAAATCTTAATACTATGATATGTTGAAACTTTTGTTTTTTGGTTTTTTTTTTAATGTCTTTTTAGGACTTGTTAATTCCTCTGTATAATTTCAATATGATTAATTTCAAAGATTCACAGCTTCTATGATCCATTTGATGTTATTAAAATTAAATAGTGACCTTCTAATATAAATTTTTTTTAAAAAAAAATAAAAAAATAGTGACCTTGAGCCTTGATTTTTTGCATAGAGTACATCTTTTGACTAGTAGCTGTTCAAGCTTGATGCCTCATTTGGTTTAGGCCATCTGTTTTTGGCCTTGGTATATTAAATAACTATATTTATGTTGTGTTTTGGTTTTTTTAAATAATAAACCATTCTGTTAATTGTCTGCCGTTCTGGGTATACATGAAAGAGTTATTGGGGTTTGTATGATGAACTTATGCATCATTTGGGTTTAAGTAGGAGTCTTTGGATACTGAATGTATTTGAGTGGCGTTACAGAGTTCAATGATTTGAGACAATGCTTTTCTCTATCGTTTTTCCTCACTTTGATTGCTGCAAACAAAAGTGTGAATCGGTTGAATGTATAGAGAAGCTATTAGATTGGGTGTTATGAGATCTGGATCAGACTAACTATGCTCCTGGTTGGATTTAACATGATTTATAAATTCCTCTTTTTGGACAAATAAAGCACCTTAGGAAGTACTTGATAAATTTTTGTGAGCCAATGTAGGCTGCTGCTGAAATCCCTATATTATGCTAATGAGCACTAGGTCAAATGGCAGGTCCTTCAGCTATAAAAATTAGTAGAGGGTAAGGTCGTGGGTTCAAAGACCACCGTGTGTATGTGTAGCTTACCAATTAAAAAGAAAAAGAATGTGGTAGGGTTGTGTGCATAGACAGAAGTTCTGTACTTTTGTTCTTTCTTTTTGCTTGAACTGATGCGAATTATTAATTTTTCATGTGTTGTTAGAGCGTTGTGGTCTTTTTTATAATCTTGATATGGTTATTGCCATTTTTGTTGTTATGCAATCAACCTGAGGTTCAAGGAATAAGGTACTGTTTCCTTGTTTTGTGAAAGATTTCTGTTTTACAATTTCATGAAGATGTATAAAATGTTGGTACCATGGGGACTGGAAAGACACATGGATAAAACCAATGTTTTAATACTGGTCATTCAAAGAGCCTCAAAAGTGACAAGGTTTAGAGGTCATGGTTCAACTGTGGTTTGAACGTGAGGTCATAAATATGTTTTTTAGAAAAATTATATGTTAATAATAATCAACTTGTGTGTATGCGTGTGTATTGTAAAAGAAAATTTTACGAGGATCAAGGCTAGTAATAAATTTTTAAAGTAAAGATAAATTATTTTTATTTTTATTTTTTGATAATGTTGTTGTTGGGGAAGGAGGGATTTAAACCTTGGAACAGTGCTAGACTGACAGTTGAATTACAAGGCTCTTGGTTAAAGCAAAGATAAATTTAGTTTTCCCTCCTTGTGTTTGGTTGAGGGAGGGGAAAAGTGGAAAAATGAAAAAACTTTTTTATTTAGTTGAGTAGAAAAGTGGGAGGATAGAAATATAATTTGTATAAATTTACTCTCATGCCCTTAGCACATAAAAACAATTTTTTCAATTACTACAAACTAACACAACTAATAAAACATCTAGCAAAAAAAAAACTAATAATAAAAAAAAAAAAAGTTGCATTTAATATTAAAGAAAAAAAAAAAAGAAAGAAAGAAAAAGAGCCAACCATCATGTGCACTTTACCTGGGAAAGGCAAAACAAGAAGAAAGAGGCAGTAGCAACAGTAAAATTTCCAAAAAAAAAAAGCAGCAACATTAATAAATAAGGGGGAGGGTAGATGGGTAATTTAACATCAAACCCACTCCCTCCCACTTTTCTCTCTAGTTTTCTCCCTAAATTGGGGAGAAAACTTTTTCCTCTTAAATCGTGGGTCCATGGAGAAAACTCCCCCACCCCTATTTTCTCTTCCCCCCCTCCCCCCCCACCAAAAAAAACCCCAACCAAACACCTTCCTCTCCGCCTCTATCATTTTACCCCCAACCAAATGGACCCTTAGGGCATCTCGTAGAGTGGAATTGCACTCACTTTATATTCCCTCCTTTTGGGTTTGAGAGTTAGTTGGCTTTTTGTGAGGGTGAAATTTCATGATTTGTAATTATAATCCAAGTGTCTTATTTGGTAAGTTATACACACACTTGATGGGTTTTGAACTCACAACTTAATCATGCACCTAATACTTATATAGGGAGGAGGTGCCAATTGTGTTAGAGCTCATTGGTATTGTAATCCTAGGTTATATTGCGGTCTTTTACACAAAACTTAGGCACACTGTTTGAAAACTGGTGCATACAACTTTAATAATATGGAGAAGGTTTTCATTGCAGTCCCAAACTAGGCTCTTTTTCTAATATGAGAAGACAAACTGATCCTTAATATAAGAAGACAAACTGATCCAACACAAGGGAAGTTGATGTCTAAAAATGAAAAGCTGAAAGTTTCTCTATGGTTGTTGGATTTAGGGAGTAGCTTTGTTTATGTTTTTTTTTTTTTTTTTTTTTCACCTCTTCTCAAGTGCAAACTTTTTGCCCTATTTGAATGTATTATTGGCCTCTTTAAACTTATTATGCTGAAATATAGTCAAGAGTTGGTGTGGTATGTTAAATACCATGAAGAAACTAAATGCTCCTGACCTAATATTCTACTCTGTCCAAGTAACTTTTGAGGTTGACCATTCTCCTGTCCAAGTCACAATGGTTGATCTTATGCCATGTTTCCAAGCAAAAGGTTTCATCTGTAGAGAACAGTGCTGCTTTGGAAGCATTTTCCAGTCTCTTACAAGCTTGCCCAAATAATTTCATTGTTCAGTCAATCCTCTTCCTCCCCCTCTCTAGTTTTTTCATTGCTTATGAAAAGATAGGAAATTAGGAAGGTTAAATGTTTGCTGTAATATATTTATAACTACAAAATAAAGAGAACGTTAGTGAATGGTTTAACATGTTTATAGTGAAAAAGTCTAGGAAGGTAATCTATATGTAATGCCAGCTTACCTAGCTGAGAGTTGAGTAAATGTCTTGATATAGGATTCTTCTTTAATGCCATATCATTATTAGTTCAACTCACCCCTGTTTACCAGAAAACTAAAACAATAAAAGACCAATTTTTTTTGGGTATGTGTTACCTTTACAGCGTACAATTATTTATATGAGCTAGTTTAAGGTTCTAAGTCATTCTTCCAAAAAAAATGTAGAAGGTTCCTAGTCAAATTAGGCTTGAGGTCATGAGAAGCTTGAATATGTTTATTTACTAAATAAACAAGCTCAAGCTTGAAATTAATGTTTGTTTAATAAATGAGCCAGCTTGAGCAAAGGCAAAGCTCAGCTTGTTTGGTTTTGCAAACAAAGTTTGTGAACTAATTCATGAATAAAGCTGATGAATAAAGTGTAAACAAAAAAGCTACGAGAGCCTTTGACTCAATGGTGATGCTTGCTCTTATGAGGAAAACCAAGGTTCAAATACATTCTCCCCCATTGTTGTAATTATCAAATCATAAAAAAATATGATAAAAAAATTGTAAACAAGCTTGATTTTAGGAATTACATGTCTTCCTAGACGCTTGCGCACACACGCACAAAGGTCTATTTTCATTCCATTTTGAACTCTAGTTACATCAAGCATGGTATCGTTAGCTTGAATGTTGTGAAAATGAGGCCCAAGGTTGGTATTCTTGTGTTGATGATTGGGCTTTAATTTGCAGAAGCTAGTGATTTAATGTTTGCCACATGGAGGACTACATGAACAAACAACGAGAAGACTAGGGGAGTATGAATGAAGGCATTCATTATTCTACGAGGTTTTGTTTTTGTGTGATTTGAAGAGAAGAAAGATGGGGGGAATTTCATATGCGCCCGGCGCATGAGATACGGTCCTGAAAGAGGGAGTGGATGGGGGGTGGAGGCGCATTATTTACAACTGCTGCAAGTTTCTTTGTGGATAGACATGAGTTGCTGCTATCTGATAAATTTTGGAATGGAGAGCAGATTGGAAGAACTAAAGAGAAATGCTGGTGTATTTAAGCTGGTATTTTTTATTTTTTATTTTTTATTTTGTAAAACTGAACTTTTTAATTTAATCCTGGATTGGAAGAGACATGTCGATCATTTATCTACATCTTAACAGATAGTATTTCTTTTTAATTTAATCATCATTATCTTTGTATTTCCAGTTTTCATTGGTTAAATTAGTAACTAAAATTTGTGGCATCATCATTATGAATGTGTCACCAGGCCCCCACTAAAACTAGTCACTTAGTTTACTGGAGTCAATCTCCGTAAAGAAAGGATTAACAAATTGGGCCTTATTGGAAATTTCGAAAACCAAAATAATAGTGAGGGGTTGTTGGTAATATAATTTAAAAACAATTTTCATACCTTAAAACCTGAAAATGGTGGGCCTCACTTTTAAATCGTGTATTTGGTAACTGAATTGTCGTATTTGTGAATACAATTTTCAGAATAACGGTTTTTTTTTTTTAACCCAATGTTAAAAACATGTATTCCGAAAACAATCACACCTTCTAAAAACATATTTCAATGACACTGGTAAATATTTTGAAAAACGTGAATCTTACCAAAATTTGATATGATAGCACCTCCAAAAACATATTTCAGTGACATTATGGTAAATAATTTGAAAAGCGTAAATCCTATCAAAATCTGACATGACAAATCTGACATGACAGCACTTAATGGAAATAAATTTTCATTTACAAGCTCTCCCTCCCTCTCTCTCTTTAGCTCATCTCTCACCCTCACTCAAACCCAATTTCCTAGGAATATTATTGTATACTCCCGGAGTATTATAAATGCATACTTCTTCTTCTTACTTAAATGATGGGTCTCACTAATTAAATTCATGATGGGACTTACCATTCATGTGGGAGGAGGGACTACGCATTTATGGTACTCCGGGAGTACCGAATAATTTTCCTATTTCTTGATCTATAAGTTATTACTCTACTTATTTATTTTATTTTTTTTAATTTTATGTTAAGTTTTCCTTTTTATTTTTAATCTTAGCTGAAGGTTGGGTTTGTAGGTAAGGATGTGCGCAGTTCGGTCAATGCAGTTTTTTTTCTAAATTTATCACCGAACCAAGAGGGATCAATTTCCCCATTGACTGATTAGGTCTAAGATAACTTCATATATTCTATTTCTTTTCCTTTTGTTGGGGGGGGGGGGGGGGGGGCCAAGTCGTGTAATCCATTCATGGCAATGAATTTCATCAAATTCAACCTCATAAATTATTAAAATAGATAGACTACTAGAAATTGCAAAACAATTAATTGTTTCTCCTTATAAGAAGAATTCCACATTAAATTTTTTTCCAAGATTTATTGTTGGGGGTTGGCAAGTTGTGTGATAAGTTCATGGCAAAGAATTTAATCAAATTCAACCCCCAAAAAATTATTAAATTAGATTGAGTGTACTAGAAACTACAAAATAATTAATTGTTTCTCCTCACAAGAAGAATTCCATATTAAAATTTTTCCAAGACTTATTGTTGTGCCCTACTAGTTTGAGAAAATTGTATTAACAACATACTTGACTAAGTTCCTTATAAGCAAATATGAAGTATTATTACATTTATATTATATTTACATGATTTATAGTTTCTCTACTTCTTTATCACCTCTCTTTCAATGTATTAAATATTACTAAATTGCTAAATTAACTTGTGAATTAAGACTAATGCCTTTACACAGGAATTTACTATTTATGAATTTATTTTTAAAGTGATTTTTATTAATCAAAATGATTTCTACTTGTAAGATTATTATAAAAAAAATTAATGCTTATTTATGTTGTACTATTTTCTATTTAACCTTATAATATCATGAAAATTTATTTGAAAGTTCGTTTCAATTTTTGTTTAGATATTTTTAGTCAATTTTGCTAATATTTACAAATTTAATTCATTTATTTTTATTTTTATTAATTACCTCTTTGTTCAACTTTAAAAACCTTGAACCGCTTTCTTTACCAGTTCTTTGAATGATTTGGGTCTGAAACCCATACTCAATAGTCAAAAAAATCTTTTAACACCTATCACTTCTTTGTCAAGGATATCATTGACAGTCGCAACTCACTAACCATACTGAGAGAGAGAGAGAGAGAGAGAGAGAGAGTGTGTGTGTGTGTGTAGGGTCTCGATTTTCGGGCCAAGCCCAAAAATGAATGGGATCTAGGCCCAGTGGACCTAGTACAATGAATTTGTAGAGAGTAGGCCAAAGAGTTAGGCTTTAGTGCAATGGACAACGACTAAAAAGGATTTACATGATAATCAAGCAGAAATGAGCTGAGTTTATCAAAGAAAGCTCGTCCTCTGCACCATCTGAGGAGCTCCGTTCTTGTTAATTTTGGATGGTCGTGGTTGCAGGAGTTCTTGAGATTGTCATCGTCCCTCCCCCCCCCCCCCCGCCCGCCCCCCCCCCCCCCCCCGCCCCCCCCTTTTTGGTGAGTTTCTCTTATTATATAGTCCTCTTTCAATGATTTTAGCTTTCCACTTGTTAATCATCTAAGCCTATGCTTGAGTGCTTGTCCCATCAAACATCCTTTCTGGTATTCTGTGAGTCACAATAATCAAGGTAACACTGTTCAGAGGTCATTTCCTCATTAATGTGGCCTAAACATTAGTTGTGGGTATTTAATGTGAAGATGACAGTTTCTCCTTAAACTGCCCCTCCACCATGATGGCGTGCCATTCTTCCCTTCTATGATCTTGCTGGCCGAGGACAGGATTGTCCTCGGCGATGTCTCTCAGCAATACGGGCTTTCTTGGTTCATTCTCGGACGTTCCTTCACCCTTGGCATGGGCCTTGGGCTCATTATGAAATGGGTCAAGGTCACCAAATTCTCTGGCCCCACAGTGAGAAAATATTTATTTTTTATAGAGCTGGGTGAATTTGGTTCATCTTTTGATAATGTGCTTTTTGAAAAGTAATAGTTTCAAAAAGTGCGGTATGAAACTAGAATTTTTTTAAAAAGCTGAATGTTTGATAAAAGCTGTTAAAAAATGCTTTTTGAAAAATTTGAGTGTTTGACTAGCACTTATAAAAATGACAATTTGAGTTATTAATTACCAAAAGGACAATATATATATATATATATAGGGGAGTCTATTTCATACTTAATTCAACTACTTAATAATAATAATAATAATAATAATAATAATTGTAGGGGCTCCTTTTTCGGAGGTGGGCTCCCGACAATGAAGTGGGCTCAAGAGCTAGGCCCTAGTGAAGGACACAACGGCCATGCATGGTTATTCGTGGGTTGTGGTAGTCCTAATACGGGCTGAGGAGACACAACAGGGCTTCTCGGACGTGTTAGAAAGGTAGCAGTAGTTCCTATCTTATTCAAATAAGTTTTACAGTCTCCCAAAGGAAATGCACTGTTACAGTATATATCTCTCCCTAGTTCTCCCCTCCCGTCCCCCTCTTAGTGGAGACTTCCTACATTATATATCCCTTTCTCAGATGATCTTAGCCCTACATTTGTCGATCAATCCGGTCTCCACTTGAGTGTCTGTCCTATTAGCCGCATTCCCATCTCTCTGTGGGTTGCGGCGCCCAAGGTGGCGCTGTTCAGAGGTCCTATCCTCATTAATGCGGCCAGGACATTAGTTGAGGGCATTTAATGTGGAGGTGACAGTTCGTCTGGGACTTGCGCCTCCACCATGCTTCCACGTCCGGTGCTCGGCACCTGCCATACCCCCCTTGGATTCCCTGGGAGATCCCCCTTGACGGACTGCAGCTTGCGTATTTCCTCACTTCGGGTTTCCGAGGATGCATCCATCCTCGGCGTGTCTTTTTAGACTACAAGACCTTCGCGCCTTGTCCTCGGACCTAAGGCACGTCCTCGGATTCCAGGCGATCCTCGGCATGGGCCTTTGGGCCTGATTCAAAGTGGGCCGGTGTTGCCAACTCTTTGTGGCCCCACAATAGCCCCTCAAAATCTTGCTGTCCGCATCCTCGAGCGGAGAGGAGGATTTTGACACCCTCGGATCTGTCCCACATCCCATCGAGTCCTGCCCTTTGTCAGCGTTGATGACTTTTCGCCTGCTCAAGGCGCGTTACTGGCACTTCGACGTGGGTGTCGTGCCTTGCATTAAATTCGGGCAGCTTTATGCTCCCCACATTCAACGGGCTGATGGCGATCAAACGGTGGGGATGGACCTGGCATTTATGGGCGGGAAAATTTGCGCGGCTCTTCTGCCTAGGGTATAAATACCCATTCGAACCGCTTTTTCCCTTCTCATTCGCAATCACGAGCTCTTGCGCCTTCTATCAGAGTCCAGCCAAATCTCCACCTATACTTCCAGCATAAAAAGTCAATCCGAGGAGCTCTTCCTCATTCCTGTAAATCGCTCTATCCCTCTCTGAGCTTTTTCTTTTCCTTTCCTCCCTCTTTGATTCGCTTTCCCCCTTTAGTCCCTTAAGGCGTTGTTTGGGATGGGTAGACTTAAGAAATACGTTTTTACTGAGGAGGCGACGGAGGAATTCGTCGCCAGATGCAAGATACCGGCCAACGTGGGCTTGAGGTATTGTGAGTATGGGGAGTGGTTGCTCCGGAGGTGGACGGGCGAGGTGGCGATACCCATTATCGCCTTCCTTGAAGGGGGGATGAGGATCCTCATAGGGCCTGTGATGAGGAATTACCTTATATACTTCCGGTTAACCCCCACCCAATGTGCCTCCAACATGTTCAGAATTCTGGGCTGTGTGGACGCCCTAAACGAGGAGATGGGTCTAAGCCTGACCCATCATGATGTGAATTATTGCTACAACCTTCAACATCTGAAGGGCAAGTCCTACTATATGAGGACGAGGGACGACAGAGTCCAGCTCATCTAGTGTCTCCCCGAGTCCAACAAGGGGATGAACGAAGACTTTCTCATTGTGTCTAGAGAGTGGCACGATGGCCTTCACTGTCCGACGACAGAGAGGACACCAGGTGGGGCGGTGGGAATAGGAGGGGATTCAGAGGTTTTATCTTGTTTACCGTATCATTCCTCTTTGTTCTGCTTGGTAACTAACGTGGATGTGTTTTCTTTTTGCAGATCCGCACACCCTCGAGCCCAACTTCAGCCTGGTTAACAGGGAAGATCTACAGACGGTGCTCAGGTCGGCGGATTTTGAAAACGAGGCAGACCACCAGGTCAGGGCGGCTCACAAGATCTTGAAGTACACTCCGCTCCAAAAGTCGTTTGCGGCCCCTAAGTACGTGATCAAAGCAAACGATCCTCGGCTGTCAAAGATAGAAGTGACCGAGGAAGGGTTTAAGTTTCCCGAGGATCCCTCCACTTCCGAGGGCATCACAGTAGCAATTCCCCCCCTTCCCACACATTCTTAGGGGCCGTGGGAGAGGATAGAGAGAGAGAAGGGGAGACAGCTGACCCTGGTTTTGCCGAGGAGGACTTCAATGTTTTCGAGCAACTCCACCAGTCCGAGGACCCCTCCGGAGACTTGGGTGATCCTCGCTTGTCCGAAACAGAACTACAAGAATCAGGGACATCTACTCGGTCCAAGATGGGTTACAAAAAGAAGCCCCGACCCAGTTTGTCCGAGTTGCTCGAGGGACAGCCGGGGAAGTCTAAGCCGAAGCTGCCTCCTCCTTCCCCCAAGACCCGCACTGCCCATACCAGGTCGAGCTCATCCCAGTCTCGGCTACCCCCTTCTCCGCCTCAGACGACTTCTCCGTCAAGGCGCGAACTTGCCGACCCTAAGCAGAAAAAGGATAAGGGCAAGAGGGTCATGGAGGAGAAGTCTGGGCCCACGCGGGAGGGCGACGATGCTCGGCGGCCATCAAAGCAGCTGAAGATCGGCCACAAAGACCAGGAGAAGCAGGTCGAGGTCCAGCCTGAGGCTGAGGCATGGCTCCCCGCCCCAATGCTCCGTGGGAATCCTTTGAGGGACGACGCCTCCCTCAGGGATTTCAAAGAGGGCGAGGGCGCGTATGTGGCCGACGCGATGGAGAGGTGCCTACTGCTTCCCGCGGACATGGCGCAGCTTGGAGCCATGAGGAGCAGGGAGGTCTTCCTCTGCCTCAAGTGGTACTTGGGGATGGTAAGATTTTGGATACTTGTGCTTTATCTGTTTTTAGCTTTGCCTTTCTTTCTCTATGAGCTAACTTTGCTTTGTACCTGTTTTGTTTGGCAGGCTGTCCAGGCAACTTACAGGTTGGAGGAGGCAGCCAACGACCATGGGAAGGCCATGGACGCCGAGCGTGAGAGGCGCTTGCAGGCCACCAAGGTCCTCAAGGTTTCCGAGGACGACCTTGCCAAGGCCAGGGAGTAGCTGAAGGAGATGGCCAAGGAAAGGGACAACGCGATATCCGGCCTTGAGGGCGCCTAGAGGCAGGCCGTGGAGCAGACGAGGCGCCTGGGTGAGGTCGACGAGCAGCTCAGGATCGCCCGAGAGCTGATAGACGACCTCTAGAAGGAGAATGCTGCTGCCGAGGAGGCCAGGCTTGAAGCGGAGAGGGGAAGGGAGCAGGCCTTAGCAAGTAAGGAGGGTGCTGAGGAGGCTGCCTTTGAGACAGGGGCAGCTGAGACAGCAGCTGAATATAAATCCCAAGTCCCCGGGTTATGTCGGCGCTACTGCTCAGAAACTTGGCGCGAGGCCCTGAGATAAGCTGGGGTGGAGGCCTCTTCTGCTCTGTGGAAGGAGGAGGGTGTATACTACCCCCCCGCCATCCGCGAGGCTGCCGCAGGTGGCTCAGAGGTTGAGGAGGCCACTGTGGAAACTCCTGCAACTCCAGGGGAGGGGGCCTTTGATGCTGGGGCCACTGGCGAGCCAGTTCAAGGGAGTGATCCCTCCCCGGTAATTGAATTGGGCGGCGGCTCCGATGAGGACAATCCCCAGCAGGTCGTGGAGTCTGCCCCTGACACCCAGGCCCCACCTGTTGAGGGGGTGGCTATTCCTACCATGCCTCCCAGCGAAGCGGGCGACTAGACTGAAGCACCCCTTCTCCTTTTCTTCTCTTTTTTTTTTTTTTTTTTTTTTTTTCATTATGGAACTCCTTTTGTGTAATCTTTTGGACTTAATGAAATGAAAGCTTTGTTTCTTTTTCTGCGTCGTGGTTGTTTCCTTGCTTGCATATTATTCATTTTTGTTTGCCAATCGTGGTTCGTAACTAAAAATTTTAGACTGGGAAAAGTTTTTATTAGTGAAATGGTTTACAACTTACATTATATCCCTGCCAATCATGGGCTGTATCAGTTCTATAGCACGTCCTAAGGAACAGGCAGAATTTACGAAGTAGACACTAAGGTTCTTTTGAAGTAGAAAGCTTCCCTACAGGACTGAGTCCGAGGACCACACAGTTCTTTGGTTCTGTCTAACACTTAAGTTTTCTGAAGCAACTAGTTTCCCCATAGGACTGAGTCCGTGGACCATGCAGTTCCTTGGTTCTGTCTAGCGCTTAGCGTTCTTAAGTAGCTAGTTTCCCCATAAGACTGAGTCCGAGGACCATGCAGTCCCTTGGTTCCGCCTAACACTTAGTTTTCTTTTTAAATTGGTTAGTTTCCCCATAGGACTGAGTCCGAGGACCATGCAGTTCCTTGGTTCTGTCTAACACTTAGTTTTCTTTTTAAATTGGTTAGTTTCCCCATAGGACTGAGTCCGAGGACCGTGCAGTTCCTTAGTTCTGTCTAACACTTAGTTTTCTTTTTAAATTGGTTGGGAGGTAAAGAACGTAAGCAAAAGAAGCCAACAACATGAATTGAAATAGTTCCTTTATTAATAGTAGTACCTTTTCAGGTTATTTACATTCCATGGGCGAGGTACAGGCTTGTCATCTAGGTCCTCCAAGTAATATGCCCCTATCCCTGCTATTGAGGTAATCCGGTAGGGCCCTTCCCAGTTGGGTCCCAGCTTCCCCCAAGAAGGATTCTTGGCCGCCCCAACTACTTTCCTCAGCACCAGGTCCCCCGGTGCTAGCGGTCTGAGTTTCACGTTAGCGTCGTATCCTTGTTTGAGCTTCTGCTGGTAGTGGGCCAATTGTATCATTGCTCGTTCCCTTCGCTCGTCCACCAGGTCCAGGCTCCGCTCCAGCAGTCCATCATTGCTGGTTAGGGTGAAGAAGCTCGTCCTTAGTGTCGGGAGATTCGTTTCTAGGGGGATCACTGCTTCGGCACCGTAGGTCATGGCGAAAGGCGTTTCCCCCGTTGATCACCGAGGCGTAGTTCGGTACGTCCATAGCACATGGGGTAGTTCTTCTACCCATCTCCCCTTGGCGTCGTCCAGTTTTTTTCTTAAGCCCATTCACGATGACCTTATTGACGGCCTCGGCCTGTCCGTTCCCCTGGGGGTAAGCCGGCGTCGAGTATCTGTTTGTGATTCCAAGTTCGCTACAGTACTCCCTGAAGGCTTTGCTGTCGAATTGGAGCCCGTTGTCCGAGATGAGGGTGTGAGGGGCCCCGAATCGCGTAACAATGTTCCTCCAAAGGAATTTCTTGACGTCTACGTCCCTAATATTGGCCAGCGGCTTGGCCTCGACCCACTTGGTGAAGTAGTCCGTGGCCACCAACAGATACTTCTTATTCCCTGGTGCCTTGGGGAAAGGCCCCACAATGTCCAAGCCTCACTGGGTGAATGGCCATGGGCTGGACAAGGGATTTAGGACCTCTCCTGGCTGATGGATACTCGGGGCGAATCTCTGGCACTGGTCGCACTTCTTGACATATTCCTAGGCCTCCTGCTGCATCTCCGGCCACCAGTAGCCTTGCGTGATGGCTCGGTGGGACAAGGACCTCCCCCTTGTGTGGCTTCCACATATTCCCTCATGCAGCTCTTCGAGTAGCGATTCCGCCGCTTCAGGGTGGACGCATAGCAGGTATGGCCCGGAGTAGGAGCGTTTATACAGTTTGTGGTCCTCGGACAACCAAAACCGAGTAGCTTTCCTCCTAATTTTTTTAGCTTCTGACTTGTCCTCAAGCAGGATGTCATCCTTGAGGAATCCCACTATGGGGTCCATCCAGCTGGAACCCACTTCGATCTGATGGATGGGGATTCCTCCCCTTGGCGCTCCACTTGCCCTTCCCAAGTGCTCCACGAGTATTGTCCGAGGCAGAGACCCTGCCGAGGAGGTTGCGAGCGTGGCCAATGAGTCGGCGTGGCTGTTCCCGCTTCTGGGGATGTGAGACAAGCTGTAAAGGCCAAACCCCACCTGCAAGCGCTTAACTTGGCTCAGGTACTCTTGCATTCGTGGGTCCCTGGCCTCCATCTTCCCATTCACCTGTCCTACCACTAACCCGGAATCCAAGAACATCTCTATTGACTTTCCTCCCATCTTTTGCACCATGGTCATTCCTTGTATTAATGCCTCGTATTCGACCTCGTTGTTTGTGGCCGCGAATCCGAGTCTCAGGGACTTCTCCATGACGTGACCTTCAGGGGACACTAGGACTAGTCCCACTCCTGAACCTCACTGGTTAGCCGCACCATCGACATATACCTTCCAGCATGGTGCCTCAGGGGTGGAGATTGCCCCAACTAGCTTCTCACCATGATTTCCCTCCTCGGCTATAACCTCCACAGCCGGTTCGGCGAACTCCACTGTCAAATCTGCCAGAACCTGGCCTTTTATGGAGGCCCGAGGCATGTACCTGATGTCGAAAGCCCCTAGAATCGTATTCCATTTCGCGATTCTTCCCGTGTAGTCGGCGGTTCGCAGCACAGATTTTAAAGGCAATCGGGTTAGGACGACTACGATGTGAGCTTGAAAATAATGGGGGAGCTTCCTCGTGGCGTGGACCACAGCCAGGATAGCCTTCTCCAGGGGCAGGTATCTCACCTCCGCTTCGTGCAGCGACTTACTGACGTAGTAAACTGGCTTTTGAACGCCGCCGTCTTCTCGTATCAATACTAGGCTTACCGCATGGGGTGCCACAGCAAGGTATGCGTATAGGACCTCATCGGCCTCTGGATGGGACATGATAGGCAGCCGAGATAGATAGTCCTTGAGTTGCTGGAAAGCCTCGGCACATTCCTCGGACCATTCAAATCCTTTCCATTTGTTGATCAGGCGGTAGAAGGGCCTGCACCTGTCAGCTGACTTGGAAATGAACCGATTCAGCGCTGCAATCATCCCGGCAAGCTTTTGGATCTCTTTGGGATTCCGGGGAGGCTTCAAATTGTGGATGGCCTTGATCTGGTCGGGGTCAACTTCGATCCCACGGTGGGTGATCATGTACCCCAAGAATTTGCCAGAGCTGACGCCAAAAGAGCATTTTAAGGCGTTAAGGCGCAGCTTGTGCTCCCTCAGGACGTCGAACGTGAAGCTGAGGTCCTCTAAGTGCTTGGACTCCTGCTTGCTCTTTACCACCATATCATCGACGTAGACCTCGATGCTTTTGCCCAACATTGGCTCGAACATTCTTGTCATCATCCTTTGGTAGGTGGATTCTGTGTTTTTCAGGCCAAACGGCATGACCTTGCAGTGGTAGTTCCCGGTGGGCGTGACGAAGGCTGTCTTCTCTTGGTCTTCCAGAGCTAGTGGGATCTAATGGTAGCCCTGAAAGGCGTCAAGGAAGCTCATCCGAGGATGGCCTGCCGTGGCGTCTACCAGCTAGTCTATTCGTGGCATTGGGAAGGGGTCCTTCGGACACGCTTTGTTCAGGTCGGTGAAGTCCACACAGACTCTCCACTTTCCGGTCTTCTTCCTGACCACCACCATGTTGGCCAACCATTTAGGGTAAAAGACTTCTTTGATGGCTCCTGCACGCTTAAGCTTATTGACCTCTTCCTTGATCGCGTCAGCATGTTCTTTCGACGAGCGCCGAGGCGGCTGCTGCCTCGGAATCACGGATGGGTTGACATTGAGGTGATGGCAGATGAAAGAGGGATCAATCCCAAGAGCATCGCAGGGGTCCCATGCGAACACATCAAGGTTCCTTTTGAGGAACTCAAGCAATTCTTCCTTTTCTCGTGGAGGCAGTTGGGCTCCGACCTGGAAGAACCTTTTCGGGCTATCGCCGATCAACACCTTTTCCAGGTTCTCGCACATGGCACCCTCGGCAGGTGCATTAGGAGGCGCCGCCGGGGTCTTTGACTGCTATAAACCCTCCTCGGCGTGAGCCGAGGGTTGTGCATCAAGCCGGTATGATATGGCGACGACCGTGCACTGCCTAGCCATGGGCTGGCAACCTCGGATCTCCAGGACCTGATCCCCGGACGGGAATTTCACCTTTTGATGCAAGGTGGAGGCAACTCCCCCTAGGGTGTGGAGCCAGGGCCTCCCCACGATGGCTGTGTAGGGGGAGTATGTGTCCACCACCACGAAGTTCGCCTCCACCACTTCTGGGCCCGTCTGTATGGGTAACCTTATCATGCCCTTTGGGGTGACGAGCTTCCCGTCTAAAGTCATTAGGGGGGAGCTATAGGGCGTCAAATCCTCTGGTTTTAGCCCCAGCCCCTTGTAGAGGTCTGGGTACATGACCTCGGCCACACTGCCCCCATCCACCATCACTCTTCTCACGTCGTATCCTCCAATTCTGAGGGTAACGACTAGAGCGTCATCATGGGGCTGGGCGGTCCCCGTCTTGTCTTCCTCCGAGAAACTCAAGACTGGTGGACAATTCCTCCTGGCCCTCTTCGGTCCTGTCCAGGAATCCTCGGCTAGCTGTCGGACTATAGACAGCACCCTCGTGGGTTGCATGCCTGTCCTTCCTGGTGCCGCCAGGATGACATTGATCGTTCCTGTGGGTCGCCCCATGACGAGGTCCCTCCGGGGTTCTTGGAAGTTCTGGTTTTGCTGGCCGCTAGAATGGTAGAGGAGGTGCTTCAACCTTCCCTCCCAGACCAGCTGGTCCAGGTGGTTCTAGAGGTTCCTGCAGTCCTCTGTATTATGCCCGTAGTCCTGGTGGTACTGGCAGTAGTGGCTCTGACTGCGCTTGTCAGGCTCCCCAGCCATCTTGGCTGGCCATCTGAAGTACGGTTCGTTCTTTATCTGCTCAAACACCCTGTGTACGGGTTCTCGGAACACAGCGCCGACCGTTTGAGTGGTAGTTGTTCCGGATTGCCCACCGAAATCCCTCCTCGGACGGGCGTTATCATAACGGTCCGACCTGAAATCCCTCCTCTCTTGAGGGATAACCTTCTCCTTGCCCTTGCCCTGTAGCAAGTCCTCTTCTACCCGCTTGTACTTGTCGATCCGATCCATCAGTTGCCGCACGCTGGTGGCGGGCTTACCAGTTAAGGACTTCCTCAAGCCATGCCCCATTGGTAGTCTGTTCTGGAATGTATTGATTGCGACAGCATCGTATTTGCCGTCCTGGTCATTGTAAATCTCCCAATACTTGTCCGAATAAGCTTTGAGGGTCTCCCCTTCGCGCATGGACAGGGATAGCAACGCGCTCATAGGCCGAGGAGGCCTGCTATTTGTGACAAAGCGAGAACCGAAAGCCTGGGTCAGCTGCCTATACGAGTCTATGGAGCCCGACCTTAGACCGTTGAACCACCTCATTGCCACAGGTCCCAAGCTGGATGGGAAGACTTTGCACATCAGCGCTTCATTCTTGGAGTGTACAGCCATTCTTTGGTTGAATTGGCTCACGTGCTCCACGGGGTCCGTCTTGCCGTTATAGGCGATGAAGGTTGGCTGCTGGAACCGCCGAGGAAGTTCCGCCTCCTCTATGCGACGCGTGAAGGGCGACCTGGAGAGCTGGTCCAGTGCCCTGCTCATAGCGTTGCCTCTTAAGCCCCTGGGGGTTGGGTTGGTACGCCCACGCCTCTGGTAGCGCTCCTCCTCATGGGAGAAAGTCTCGCTGGGGGGCGTCCTTGACCTTTGCCTGTATTCATCGTCACTTTCGTCTTCGGAGAATGGATCAGGGCTGGGCTCGGACCGTCTTCGCTGCACACGGCGCAGCTTCCTCTTGAGATCATCTATCTCACGCTGCATGGCCACCTTGTCATCCCTTCTTTGGGAGGCGTGGCTATGAGCCTCTTGTGATCGCGCGGCCTGGCCATCGCCGTGTTCCTGGGGAATGCACCCCTCCCGGCGGGTTTGGCTTCCGCCCGTCGTTGAAGTATGCATGCTTCCTTCCCGAAATCGCCCATTGTCGTTCTGACCGCCCCCCGGGTCGCCATAGTTGCCCTGATGCCGCGACTTCGCCGGTTCGGGTCGATTGGGAGTACTTTGGTGAGGGCCTGATCCTACCATGCTTGACTATCGTTCCTGCTAGCGCACAAGTTCTTCCCACAGACGGTGCCAATTGTAGGGGATCCTTTTTCGGAGGTGGGCCCCCGACAATGAATTTGTAGAGAGTGGGCTCAAGAGCTAGGCCCTAGTGAAGGACACAACGGCCATGCATGGTTATTCGTGGGTTGTGGTAGTCCTAATACGGGCTGAGGAGACACAACAAGGCTTCTCGGACGTGTTAGAAAGGTAGCAGTAGTTCCTATCTTATTCAAATAAGTTTTACAGTCTCCCAAAGGAAATGCACTGTTACAGTATATATCTCTCCCTAGTTCTCCCCTCCCATCCCCCTCTTAGTGGGGACTTCCTACATTATATATCCCTTTCTCAGATGATCTTAGCCCTACATTTGTCGATCAATCCGGTCTCCATTTGAGTGCCTGTCCTATCAGCCACATTCCCATCTCTCTGTGGGTTGCGGCGCCCAAGGTGGCGCTGTTCAGAGGTCCTATCCTCATTAATGCGGCCAGGACATTAGTTGAGGGCATTTAATGTGGAGGTGACAGTTCGTCTGGGACTTGCGCCTCCACCATGCTTCCACGTCCGGTGCTCGGCACCTGCCATACCCCCCTTGGATTCCCTGGGAGATTCCCCTTGACGGACTGCAGCTTGCGTATTTCCTCACTTCGGGTTTCCGAGGATGCATCCATCCTCGGCGTGTCTTTTTAGACTACAAGACCTTCGCGCCTTGTCCTCAGACCTAAGGCACGTCCTCGGATTCCAGGCGATCCTCGGCATGGGCCTTTGGGCCTGATTCAAAGTGGGCCGGTGTTGCCAACTCTTCGTGGCCCCACAATAATAATAATAATAATAATTATTATTATTATTATTATATTGTTGGTATTATTTTAATAATGTTTGTGTTTAGTTTTTTTAGTGTCATAATTATTTGTTATTACTATTAATAACTTCTTATCAATATTAATTAAATCTAAAAAATTTTCATCATCGTGGAGCACAAAATGATAATGTAAAAAAGATGATAAAATATGTGTTACGGAAAGGATAACAAATGGTGTTATCTGTTGATTTATCAAAGGGTACAATTGGGTTTTTAAGAAAACATGTGGGCAATTTGGGAATTGATCCTACCATTCAAACAGTAATATTTAATAGAGGGATGTGACTTTTTGCAATTGCTGGTGTTGGTTGTCCACACGTTACTTGGCAAGTCCTTTGTATTTGAAAACATAACTTTCTTCCAAAGTATTTTTGCATTATGTTACCAAACACTCATTTTGAAATTCCAATTTCAAAAAGCGCATTTTGACTCCTTAAAGTGGAATCAAACGCACACTTAATGATTTCATTTTAATCCAAACTTTAAAATTGAAATGTAACAATTGAATTTTTGCAGATTAAATTATAACATTATCAAATCGTAAATTATAATTTACCAAAAAAAAAAAGAAACATTACTCTTTTATGAAAAAGAAAATAAACATTACATTATCATATTAGTAGCAATCCATACATTCTTTTTTCTCCTTTCTTTTTTATAATTTTTTATTTACAATGAGAAATATTTATTAGAAAACAATAATAATAATTACCAATTAGTCTGCATAACTCTAGCCAATGCTGGGTGCCTAGATTCAAAAAATTTCCAAAAAGAAAAAAATGTAAGCTAGTAACGGGCTCCAAAAAAAAAAAAAGCCCAGATTACGTTACACCTTCTTGAATCTTGATCTTCCATGTCAGGTCGGGTAAAAACCGATACCACATAGCAAATATGAAAATACCAAAAATACCCATCATTTATGAGCTTTCTTTCTCAGAAATCTCAGCCAAAGCCCTCCTTGCAATTGCAAAACACCGAAAAGAAGAAATCAAACACTTGAGTCTCAAAGGTTAGTTTCTTCAAATTATCAAAAACAAGGAAAAATAGAATTTTCAAATTTTCTTTTCTTTCATTTTTTCAGCAACCAAACAGAGCCGATAGTTTTTTAAAAAAAAACCCACAAGATTTGGTTTTGAAGATAATGTAAAAGAAGATTTATACAGGGGTGGCCCTAGACATTTTGGGGCCTAAGGCGAGAACTAAAAATGTATGTGTATATGTATGTGTGTTTATGTATGTGTATGTGTATGTTTATGTGTGTGTATGTATATGTTTATGTTTATGTGTATGTGCATGTGTATTTATATTTATGTTCATTTATGTTTATGTATGTGTGTTTGTTTATATATGTGTATGTGTATGAGTGTGTATGTGTATGTGTATGTGCATATGTGTTTATGTTTATGTATGTTTATATTTATAAACATAAATATAAACACAAACACACATACACATAAACAGGCATAAACAAACATAAACAAAAATAAACAAACATAAACACACATAAACATAAACATACATAAATATAAACACACATACAGACTGAGCAAAATTAAACACTCATATAGATTGGAAAAAATTGCAAACTAACATCAATTCTCAAACAATTTCGTTAGTTACTTTGGTGTGCTAAATCAAGCCTTTATATGTGTTTATGTTTATATTTAAATTTATGTGTGTGTATATCTATGTTTATATGATTTTATACATGTTTATGTGTATGTGTGTTTATGTTTATGTATATGTATATTTATGTGTATGTGTATGTGTAAGTGTATGTGTATGTATGTTTATGTGTATTTATATGTGTATGTGTATGTTTATGTATGCGTGTGTATGTGTATGTGTATGTGTGCTTATGTATGTGTATGTGTATGTGTTTATGCGTGCTTATATTTATGTATGTTTATGTGTATGTGTATGTGTGCTTATGTATGTGTATGTTATGTGTTTATACATGCTTATATTTATGTATGTTTATGTGTATGTGTATGTATTTATGCGTGCTTATGTTTGTGTATGTGTGCTTGTGTATGTGTATGTGTAAGTCTCTTTGTCTTTTTCAGATTCAAGTGCAATACCCTGATGCAATTGTAATTAATGACTAAGATTAAAAGTTGAAAAAACAACTTTCAATCTCAACCATTAAATAAAATATATTAAAGGAGAGTTAAAAAGTTCAAAAAAAAAAGTAGTAAAAAATGTATAAAAAAAAAAAAATACCTATGACAGTGCACCTGATCTCAGTCCGTCTTTCTTCTCTCACCATTTTTCTTTTCTTCTTTTTTACGCGGTGCTTTATTCTTCTTCCTTTTATTTCTCTTTATACGTCGCTTAGGCTAACAGAGGAGCGAGCAAAAGCCACGTTAAGAAAGGAAATCGAAGATTGCGCTGCCGAGCCAAAGACTATGAAAATCTTTTCCTCTCAACTCAGACGATCCTCATAGGTGAAATTATGACTCACGAGGCTTCACCGGAATATGGTGTGTAATTTTTGGTTATTTATTTATTTATTTGAGATTATGAAGCAAATAGTTTTTATATTTTGCTTTGTGAGAGACCGCGCCCCCGGCCCGTTTTAATGAAATGTTGGGCCAAACCCACGTGAATGGGTGGAGTCGTGTTATTGCCTCTCAAAATGGAGGTTCGACTAGTTATATTTTCCCCTTTAGATTAAGGGTTTTACAATGGAGTCGCCACTTATTTAATTGTTGGAAAAATAAGAAAACCATAGTTGAAAAATTCCTCATTTTATTAATTTGAAATTTGAATTTACATTGATCATAGGAAAATTACATGGCTTTGGTCCTAGATACAATCTAAGATAAAGTACATGGCTTTGTTTCCTAGTTACAATCTAGAAATTGAAAATTACAAGGATAAGCATTTGATCTACTAACCCTTGATCTAAGTTCGGAGGCTAAGTTACAAGGTGGGAAGGTGTTAGGCACCTACCTTGCCCGGTGAAACCGGTCTTCTAGACTATGGTGGCCAACAATCATATCATATCATCCAATATGTCAATCAATTTACATGTTGAATTTAATGTGTGTGCATGTGACAAACCCTAATTCAATTTATTGAATATTGCATTTGGATTGAAAAATAAAATTCTAGTGAATGTGTGTGTATGGTGACATCCTAGATTCAAATATTTGAAAGAATTGTTAAACAAACATGTTTTTCATATTTTTGATGTAAATTTAAGATCAAAACTAGTAATATGCATGAACATGTGATGAACAACCAAGAACATGTAAAGAACACATAAGAACATTTAAGAACATTTAAACATATTCAAGAGAATTTAAATAATCACTATCATGCTTTAATCCTAAATTCTCATCATGGCAACACAATAAACAAGTTAGAGAAAGGGAATATACCTTCATGCAAGATCCATACGGTGGAGAATGAGACTCTTGGTAGAGGTCCTAAGGGTGGAGAAAAGAAGAACTAGGAGAGGGAGAGTGAGTCTCACTCAATACCTTGAGTCTCAGGAAGACCAAGATATGACAAGATTACTCAACTTCACTAGAACTCAAGAGGAGAGAAGAGAGGGGATTTTTTTGGTTTTTCTCTTAGAATGAAGGAGAGGGAGGGTTTATATAGTGGTAGTGGAGGGAATATGAATGGAATGTCATTTAATGAGGGTTGACAAGGATTATGAACCTAGCCCTCATTTTAGCCTTGGGAAAAATCTGGTGCATTAAATGGAGAGATTGATGGGAGTGGGGAGCAAGCCAAAATTCGGTTTTCCCGTAGCTGCTGTAACAGCTTGTAGAGTTAATTTCGAAAAATCATATCTGACCCAATTCTGATCGGAATTGTCTCGTTCTTGTGCTCAAATTGAAGCCCCGGATATCTAGTTTCTGGGAAAATTAACCTCATTCACAAATTCAAAATATTCTAAGAGATATTGATGAAATAGTGAGCAGAGGTCATTTGTTAGAAAATGGTTTCAGCACAATTAACATTAATAGGTCCCAAATTAGCTCCCAATTAACATTAAATGGCTCCAATCACTCCCATTTCAGAATTAATTGGTTCCTAATTTACTCTAATTAAAAGATAATTACACAAATTACTCATTGAATAATTAATGTTTAACTATCTAATTAATAAGGTGTATACAACCTCACCATAAAATGTAGTCCTAACCAATTAAATTATGACACATCATTGTTCTCAAATTGATTACACCCATAACCAATTGAAATTAATTGTTCATAATCACATATAGTCGGACTCAATTTATGATAGTACATCTTAGCCATTAAAACTTGATTTGATGATAACTTTCAATCTAATGGTCCGATTTGGGCTTATAACCAGTCGATTTGATCGTTACAACATCAAGATCATTTTGGTGAAATGAGTCTAATAATCTAATGGCTAGAATCAAGATGCATATTTTAAAAATGAAAGTACCATTTTACCCTCCATGTGAGGTTAAATGCAGGTTGCAAAATGGGGTGTTAACAGAATGCCCCTCATTGGCAGAGCTTGAAAAGCGAATGTCAATGTATGAAAGAGACACCTAACTTTGCAATCAGCATTTAACCGTGGTGAATGTATGATGCATGTAGATAGAAATGTAGATGGTCATGTTATGGATCAAAATGTGGACCGAATCTCGAGGGAGATTGCCTACGTACCTCTTGGTGGGAGGATCAGGTCCAAACGTAGTTCATGCATGCAAATCTTTTTTTTTTTTTTTTTGAATAAGTACAAGACATGCTTACCTGAGGTTAAAAAAATGGAAGACCAAGGATCCTGACTCATGTTTTCAGAGAACCTAGGATTTTTGGATCTTGGCTCGTGATTTTAAAGGATGAAGGGTTTTTTTTTTTTTTTGGGCTTTGGCTCATGTTTTCAGAGGACCAAAAGTTCTGGATCCTGGCTCATGTTTTCAGAGACCTAGGATTTCTGGATCTTGGCTCATGTTTTCGGAGGACCTAAGATTCTTAGGCTTTGGCTCATGTTTTTAGAGGACCAAAAGTTCTGGATCCTGGCTCATGTTTTCAGAGACCTAGGATTTTTGGATCTTGACTCATGTTTTCAGAGGACCAAGGGTTTTTGGGGGCTTTGGCTCATGTTTTTAGAGGACCAAAGGTTCTGGATCCTGGCTCATGTTTTCAGAGACCTAGGATTTTTGGATCTTGGCTCATGTTTTCAGAGGACCAAGGGTTTTTGGGGGCTTTGGCTTATGTTTTCAGAGGACCAAAGGTTCTGGATCCTGGCTCATGTTTTCAGAGACCTAGGATTTTTGGATCTTGGCTCATGTTTTCAGAGGACCTAAGATTCTTTGGAGGCTTTGGCTCATGTTTTCAGAGGACCAAAGGTTCTGGATCCTGGCTCATGTTTTCAGAGACCTAGGATTTTTGGATCTTGGCTCACGTTTTCAGAGGACCAAGGGTTTTTGGATCCTGGCTCATGTTTTCAGAGACCTAGGATTTTTGGATCTTGGCTCATGTTTTCAGAGGACCTAAGATTCTTTGGACTTTGGCTCATGTTTTCAGAGACCTAGGATTTTTGGATCTTGGCTCATGTTTTTAGAGGACCAAGGGTTTTTGGAGGCTTTGCCTCATGTTTTCAGAGGACCAAAGGTTCTGGATCCTGGCTCATGTTTTCAGAGACCTAGGATTTTTGGATCTTGGCTCATGTTTTCAGAGGACCTAAGATTCTTTGGAGGTTTTGGCTCATGTTTTCAGAGGACCAAAGGTTCTGGATCCTGGCTCATGTTTTCAGAGACCTAGGATTTTTGGGTCTTGGCTCATGTTTTCAGAGGACCAAGGGTTTTTGGATCCTGGCTCATGTTTTCAAAGACTTAGGATTTTTGGATCTTGGCTCATGTTTTCAGAGGACCAAGGGTTTTTGGAGGCTTTGGCTCATGTTTTCAGAGACCTAGGATTTTTGGGTCTTGGCTCATGTTTTCAGAGGACCTAAGATTCTTTGGGCTTTGGCTCATGTTTTCAGAGAACCAAAGGTTCTAGATCCTGGCTCATGTTTTCAGAGACCTAGGATTTTTGGATCTTGGCTCATGTTTTCAGAGGACCTAAGATTCTTTGGGCTTTGACTCACGTTTTCAGAAGACCAAAGGTTCTGGATCCTGGCTCATGTTTTCAGAGACCTAGGATTTTTGGATCTTGGCTCATGTTTTCAGAGGACCTAAGATTCTTTGGGCTTTGGCTCATGTTTTCAGAGGACCAAAGGTTCTGGATCCTGATTCATGTTTTCAGAGACCTAAGATTTTTGGATCTTGGCTCATGCCGATGTGTGTGGGCCTTTTACGCTAGTACCTGCAAAATAGATATTTTCTATTAGTAACAGAGTCATTCATTGAAAAGAATTCAGCATACCTGGCGAATGCCCCTAGTCTAGGACATATTCTATGCTTCGATGAATGCTGAGGGTAGACAGTCAACTTGATGTTGCACCATTGGAGAATGTGGAAGAGGTTCATAGCTTTTTGTTCCTAAAGAAGAATTTAATAATTTTTTTTTTTTTTTTTGGAAAATTTTGAAACCTTGCTTTTTTTTAATTTTTTTTTTTTTGAAAAATTTGGAAATCTTGAATTTTTTTTTTTTTTTTGAAGGAATTGAAAATTTTGATTGGTAAATTTTTTTTATGGTAACCTAAGAAGTACGAGCCCAATGCCCCTAGTCCCAAGGCTTTTTGAAAATTCTCTCTTTTTTTTTTTTTTTTTTGAGATTTGAAGATTTTTTTCATTATCAAAAAGTGATAAAGATTTATTCATGATAATTTTTTTTTTTTTTTTTTTTTGAAAAACCTATCCTTTGAATGAATTAACTTTGGCTGGAAGTTGATGCAGATCGCTGGATAAGTCCTTTCTTAATTCCTACAAAAAAATAATTTCAATTAGTAATGGATTTATTTATTGAAATGAATTGGAAGTACTTACCCAATGCCCCTAGTTTGGGGCATATTCCATGCTTAGATTGAAGCTGAATTTATTTGATGTTGTGACCATTGGGGTACATGAAAGAAGATCATGGTCCGCCATCCTTGGTTCCTGCAAAAAGACTTTCTTTCTCTAGCTTGTTAGAAACCAATTATTGTGAAAACTTGCACACAATATAAATAGGCCAATACTCCAAGTTTAAACATGTTTAATGCAAACAAATAGGCATAACCTAACATGCACCCAAACAATTTTGTCACATTGTTTTGATTTTGCTTCACAAGGTTGTTTGGATGATTGGGACCGGGCCTTTGCAAGGCTGCCTATGTACCTCTCTCATAGAGGATCAGGTCAAAACGTAGTTCAAGAGAACTAGATTTTGAAAAAGAATGATTTTTTTTTTTTTTTTTTTGGAACAAGATGTGATCCTTTGCACAACCATTTTAGAAAATCATAGTGTTTAAGAACCAAACAAATCTCTTTGATTAGAAAGGATCAAGATCATTAAACTCATGTAATCAAATTTGCTTCATCCTTTTGAACATCATCAGATTAAGTCTCTAAAGGCAATCAAGAAATGAAATGTGATAATATTTATGAATCACATTGTTGGGTGCAAACAAGGAGGATGCTCCAGATTTGGAAGTTCTTTTGAGTCATTTTGAGGATTTGAGAATTTGAGAAATTTTGTCCTCAGACATATCATTCTGTGGGGTTTGACAATTTTAAGCATTTTTCCTTTTTAATTCAAGAGAAAAATAATATTCGAGCTTAAGATGTGCTTACAACTAGCAACACTTCAAGGAGGTCTTTACTCATGGGTTGTAATGTAGGCCGGGTTTAGGTTATAAAATGAAAGATATAAAAGGCTCAAAATTCCCTATGTTGTTTCCCCCAAGTATGCATTACTTAAAAATCAAGTATTTGAGGAGTTTTCTCTTTTCTTCATTGTCATCTTCTCACTAGTCTTCATTGGTCACTTGTATCAACAATCGTTTTAATGCTCATTCCTCTTGAATCATACCTCTAGACTTTCATCTTGTAAAATTATTCTCTTTTTAGGTTGCATATTCAAGTTTCCAACTTGGGTTTTCAGCCTAGCGGGCTTTTTTTTTTTTTTTTTTTTTTTTTGGCCCTAGCTTTTGCCTAGACTGTCCTTTTGGGTTTTCAGCCTAACAGGCCTTTTTTTTTTTTTGTATCTTTCGTCTCTTGATTGAATGAACTTTTTGGGGGTCTTTTGCCACCCTTTTTGTTTCTCAACTTAAGTCATTTTGATGCATTCTCTGTACATCTTTCTTGCCTCGATGCACTTGCAGATTTCTATACTTGATGAATCTTTCTTTTGGATGAACCTTCTACTCTTCTTGGCATGATGAATTTTAGGTTCTTTAAACTTGATGCACATTTTGTTTTCTCTCACATTTATGAAATTTCATTTCTCTTTCCTTGATTGAGTGAAAACTCCTTTTACTTTGATGATCTCTTATCTTTAGCTTAATGAATTCTCTACTTGTCTTTCATGTCCTCTAGGAGAGCTTTGTCAATTAGTTTCAAAGTTCAAGGTCGACTCCTCCTTAACATGAGATTTAAGCGTGCATACTCTGAATTTTCCCACCCTAGGTTTAGATTTTAAGGGGTTCATGAAAAAAAAGAGGTTAACTGTTTAAAGGCTCAAATAGGCTTGCAATGGATAATGATCATTCTAGGTATTAAGGTATAATCTTGTTTTACCAAAGACGGCCTCCTATCCCTAGTAATGCTTGCTTGTAGGCATAGTGACTTGAGCTCTTTTAATAAATTCCTCTTAAAAGAAAAAGTATGAATGCTCTATCGGAGACACAAAAGTTTTCAGAAATTTGGAATGAATGCATGAGCCTTTTGAATTTTCTGATGGATAGATTTTCTTTGATTGCCTTGTAAGACTATTTCTTCTTTTATTCAAAGTAATTTAGCAAAAGTGTTTACACGAATCAAATGAAATCAATCCTTTCTCCGTACAAGTTGATTGTTCAAGTCTTTAAACATCATAATTTAGAAAAAGTTTTGTCCAAGGGATCCTCATGTACCATTTTGAAAAGAAGACTTTAAAAAATCTTGAAATCTTTGAAAGAAAGAAAAAAATGGGCCTTTTTTGAAAAAGTCACTAGGAAGTCCAATGCCCCTAGTTCAAAGAATTATTTTTTTTTTAAATGACTTAAGGGCTCAATGCCCCTAGTCCAAAGACTTTTTTCATTTGAATTTTTTATATTTTTTTTTTTTTTGTTTTTTGGGGAAAGATTTGGAAATCTTGAATTTTTTTTGAAATTTTTTAAAATATATACATGAACAAAGTACATCAAATGCTACATGGATTTTTAGAATTCAAAGAAACATAGAAACATGGAATAAACAAACAAACTTTAAGCTTAACCATGATGTTGCAAACCAAATGTGGAGTGAGGCAAAGTTGGGTCACTTGCTTCTTCTTGGTCCATTTAGGATGCTTGAGGCTTGGTGTGCTTAAACCTTGATTATGATGAAATGGCTTGGGCTTGCACTTGGAAGACTTGAACCTTGATTATGATGAAATGGTTTGGGCTTGCACTTGGAAGGCTTGAACCTTGATTATGATCTTTTGATATTTGCTTGAAATGGCTTGGGCTTGCACTTGAAATGCATACATCTTCTGAGTTTTTGGCTTTTGATGTTGATCATGCGTATACACCTCCAATGGGCTCAAGTATTGGGCTTAGAATGATTCAAGAAACAATTTTCGGCTTCCATACCAAGTAGAATTCAATCACAAGCCTTTGGGCTTGAGCTCATTCATAGCATACAAGGTTCAAACAATGATGATGGGCTCAAGCGTTGGACCTGGGCTCATCATGGTTCAAACAATGGCCAAACAAATGCATAATGCAATGCAACTTACATGGACCGACCTAAAGGTAGGGTCTATGGGTCATTACAACATGGGTAGAAGGTAGGTTAAAAGTCCCCACAAGCTAGGACGTCGTACCTCCCAACTTGTGACGCCAGGAGCGCCGCGTTGGTCCGAACGGTACAGTTTGTCCTTATGAACCACCATGGCATAACCATAATGATCCTTGTCGCGGTGGGTGGTAGGTTCACCGCTGGGTATGTGAGTCTCAGGAAGACCACAATCCACGGCTAATACTACCGGGCTTCCGGGCTAGCACACAAATAAAATAAATTTCATTCAAGCAAATGATGCATGACATGCAAAATAATGACATATTAGACATGTTATATACAAAAAACCAATAAACAAACAATGACATGGTTGGCCACCATAATCTAATTGAAGCTTAGCCCTCAATATCCCCAGTGGAGTCGCCACTGTGAAAGACCGCGCCCCCGGCCCGTTTTAATGAAATGTTGGGCCAAACCCACGTGAATGGGTGGAGTCGTGTTATTGCCTCTCAAAATGGAGGCTCGACTAGTTATATTTTCCCCTTTAGATTAAGGGTTTTACAATGGAGTCGCCACTTATTTAATTGTTGGAAAAATAAGAAAACCATAGTTGAAAAATTCCTCATTTTATTAATTTGAAATTTGAATTTACATTGATCATAGGAAAATTACATGGCTTTGGTCCTAGATACAATCTAAGATAAAGTACATGGATTTGTTTCCTAATTACAATCTAGAAATTGAAAATTACAAGGATAAGCATTTGATCTACTAACCCTTGATCTAAGTTCGGAGGCTATGTTACAAGGTGGGAAGGTGTTAGGCACCCACCTTGCCCGGTGAAACCGGTCTTCTAGACTATGGTGGCCAACAATCATATCATATCATCCAATATGTCAATCAATTTACATGTTGAATTTAATGTGTGTGCATGTGACAAACCCTAATTCAATTTATTGAATATTGCATTTGGATTGAAAAATAAAATTCTAGTGAATGTGTGTGTATGGTGACATCCTAGATTCAAATATTTGAAAGAATTGTTAAACAAACATGTTTTTCATATTTTTGATGTAAATTTAAGATCAAAACTAGTGATATGCATGAACATGTAATGAACAACCAAGAACATGTAAAGAACACATAAGAACATTTAAGAACATTCAAACATATTCAAGAGAATTTAAATAATCACTATCATGCTTTAATCCTAAATTCTCATCATGGCAACACAATAAACAAGTTAGAGAAAGGGAATATACCTTCATGCAAGATCCATACGGTGGAGAATGAGACTCTTGGTAGAGGTCCTAAGGGTGGAGAAAAGAAGAACTAGGAGAGGGAGAGTGAGTCTCACTCAATACCTTGAGTCTCAGGAAGACCAAGATATGACAAAATTACTCAACTTCACTAGAACTCAAGAGGAGAGAAGAGAGGTGATTTTTTTGGTTTTTCTCTTAGAATGAAGGAGAGGGAGGGTTTATATAGTAGTAGTGGAGGGAATATGAATGGAAGGTCATTTAATGAGGGTTGACAAGGATCATGAACCTAGACCTCATTTTAACCTTGGGAAAAATCTGGTGCATTAAATGGAGAGATTGATGGGAGTGGAGAGCAAGCCAAAATTCGGTTTTCCCGTAGCTGCTGTAATAGCTTGTAGAGTTAACTTCGAAAAATCATATCTAATCCAATTCTGATCGGAATTGTCTCGTTCTTATGCTCAAATTGAAGCCCCGGATATCTAGTTTCTGGGAAAATTAACCTCATTCACAAATTCAAAATATTCTAAGAGATATTGATGAAATAGTGAGCAGAGGTCATTTGTTAGAAAATGGTTTCAGCACAATTAACATTAATAGGTCTCAAATTAGCTCCCAATTAACATTAAATGGCTTCAATCACTCCCATTTCAAAATTAATTGGTTCCTAATTTACTCTAATTAAAAGATAATTACACAAATTACTCATTGAATAATTAATGTTTAACTATCTAATTAATTAGGTGTATGCAACCTCACCATAAAATGTAGTCCTAACCAATTAAATTATGACACATCATTGTTCTCAAATTGATTACACCCATAACCAATTGAAATTAATTGTTCATAATCACATATAGTCGGACTCAATTTATGATAGTACATCTTAGCCATTAAAACTTGATTTGATGATAACTTTCAATCTAATGGTCCGATTTGGGTTTATGACCAGTCGATTTGATCGTTACAACATCAAGATCATTTTGGTGAAATGAGTCTAATAATCTAATGGCTAGAATCAAGATGCATATTTTAAAAGTGAAAGTACCATTTTACCCTCCATGTGAGGTTAAATGCAGGTTGCAAAATGGGGTGTTAACATGCTTACCCTTTCTATTTTTTGAAAAAACTTTTCTGGGAAATACTATTTTTTTTGCTTTGCTTTCAGTCTATCATTCTTGCTTGTGGTATGTGTTTGATTAATTTGGATCTAAAATTAGTTTAATAAGATGATTCTTCTTCTAAAATATAATAACAAAACCAATATATGTTATTTTAACGGTGGGTTCACTTTCAGTGTTTTTATTTTATGATTTTGGTTGTTTTGTGGGTTTTGTGCTTTGATTTCAGTGGGTGTGATTTGATTTGTGATTTGGTGGGCTTCTAGGTTTTTGTTGCAATTTGATTTTGGCTGGGTTTTGGCCGTGGTGGTCGTCGAGATTTGATTTTGGCTGGGTTTCGACAGTGGTGCATGATTGAAGGTGATGAGCTTGAAAAGCTCCGGCCATGGAGGTTTAGAAGGAGAGCTTGGTGGTTAGCCATGGAGCACGATGTGACGTGGGTTGAGGCAGAGAGAGGATGAGAGGGAAACAGGGGCGGCCCTAAACATTTTGGGGCCTAAGGCGAGAACTAAAAATGAGGCATTTTTTATACTTATATATTAATTAAATTAATGTTTATTTAATATTTTTATATTATATTTTTTATCATTATTTTCATTTTCTTCTAAATTATTTTGAAGTTCATTAATCATTATCAAGATATGTTGTATTGAAAAATTGAACATCATTTTCTTCTAAATTATTTTGGTGAATTTCTTTCTCATTTGTGATATTTTCATCTAAATTTTGTGTTATATTTTATTTATTACTAATAACAAATTTATCCATTGATTCCTTTTGAGACTCAATTAATTTTTCTTCTTTTTTTCTTTTTTTAAGTTTTTCATATCCAAAGGCATATTTTCTAGTAGATATTTCTAATCAAACAATATATTTATAAAGACTAAAATAAAAAATAATTTTCAAGTGTAGAGCAAATGAAAAATAGAACCTGATTTATATAAAAAGTATTGTTGTAGTTTTATTGAACAATAACATGTTTTTAGCAATCTCAACCTGCATTAATTTTAAAAAAAATTAAGCACAAGCATAACAAAAATTTAAGCACAGCCATAACACTGACACAAGACTTATTAATAAGACCCACCCACAAAAAAAAAAATAAAAAACACAAAACAAATCCTATCTATAACCAAAAAAAGAAAAGAAATGCAGGCTTTTAAAAAAAAAAAAAAAAAAACAGAAGAAGAACTTGAAGGCCCAAACTTAACGCCCAGTCCAGGGAGGGTCCAGGCAGCCATAATGATAAACTGATAAGTGATAAACAAAGTTACAAAACCAGCCAGGGAAGGCCCAAATAAACAAAGTTATCTATTCTTAAGTTCTTAACAAATAAAATGGAGTGTCATAGGCTGTGCCCAAATATTTATAATTTTATACCTGATTCCCGAACCTCAGAACCTGATACGGTGAGGTGAGCAGTTGAGACTTGAGAGAGACGGAGCACAGAGAAGCAGAGAGAACAGTGGAGACTGGAGACTAGAGAGAGGCGGAGAGCAGAGACTAGAGAGAAAGGTAAAATTTTTAGGGTTTTGAGTCTAGAGCTTCCACTTGGGGGCCTTAGGCAATTGCCTAACTCGCCCAAGGGAAGGGCCGGCCCTGGATTTATACCAAGTAAAATAATAATGAAAATCATTTTTTAAAAATCAGGTTCAGCTATAAGGTTTTGGTATGAAGTATAAAGCACTTAGATTCCTCAGTTTTGGGACTCTTCAACAACAACCCAGAAAAAAGAAAAAAAAAAAAAAGCTTTTGTTTTTTAATGTTGAGATGATTTTATTAAATGTATTGTTTATGTTGTATTGGTTTTGAAGTGAGATGGCTTTGAGAGGTGTATGGCAACTTCAAAAGCTGGTTGTCAGCTATTCTGATTGGGGAGGAAGCAGTAGGGGCATCAGGTATGCTTTTTATTTATATATATATATGCATGTTTGAAATTGGGTGTTTGACAGTTTTAGCTTACAACTTTCTGATAGAAACAAGAAGTAATTTGAGTGAAGAAATTTTCTTGGTTGATCTGAATTTTAGATATTTTATTTTCTTAGAAAGAAATTAAATTTTTGTTACATTTTGTGTGCTAAGGTTATGTCCCTTATTGCATTAACTTTAATGAAACTCATTACTTATCAAAAAAGATTTCATCTTGATGGTAGTGATGTGTACCCTTAGGACATAATTATGCCAGACACTGCAGAACTACTGTGTCTTTAGTGGGGAAAACGCTATAATTATTTTATGATGTGCTTGCTGTCAGTCTGTTTAATTTATGCAAAGGATAGTGATCTAAGGTGATTTTACAATTTGGCAAAGGGAATTGCCCTAGACTTTGTGACTCCGTGCCTTTCTGTATTTTTTTATAGCAGGTTAAATTTGCATTTCTCAGGGTACTGGATTGAGTATTATGTGTTCTAGCAGATTAAATTTGCATTTTTCGGGGTACTGGACTGAGTGTTATCTGAGTTTTATCTTTTATCTAGAGTCATGAGGGCTTCAGAGCTATTAACTTTCTCGTGAGAATTTTTAGGTAGAATATGAAGTTGCTTTAGTTTTTCATACGGTATTTCCATGGAGTTTTAAAGTTGAGAGTACCAAAAAGAAGAAAAGGCGAGTGATAGCTATCAAAGAACATTAAAGGTGAGTGAAGAAAGATACTTATTTATCCCATGTAACTTTGTTATAATGGGACCATAATGAAGTTATCTTGCAATTGCAAATGGATTGGATTGTAAATAACTTACATGTTTTGAGGCTTTCTTTTGAAGTTATTTGCAGTATTTGGTATTCAGGGGGTAAATTCATTGGCTAGTTCTTCCAAATCACCCCTGGGTGCTTTTTTCAAAATTGCTTATTAATTTTTTTTATTGGCAAGTTTACACACACATCGAATGGGTCTTGAACCCAAACCCTCACCCTCAACTTAGCACTTATTAAGGGGAGGAGGTGCCAGCAGAGCTCATTAGTAAAATTGCATTATGGTTTTGTGATCAAGATATTGATAAATTGCCAATGGGATAATGGAGGCAATACTTATTTACCCAATTTACAAATCCCAGCCATTTTCCTTGCTTCCTTTACAGTTTACTTTTTAGTGATATGGTGGCGAGAAATGATGTACTGTGCAATAGAAAGAATCTAGCTTAGGTTTGCTGTCAATAATGTGAATTTCTTTCTTGTTTGTTTTAGTGGGCTGGTTTGATTATGCAAGTTTTGTAAACTATTGATGGAAGCACAAATTACCCTGTTATGTACTTCCTTTGTATTCTGCATTCTTTTGAGTAGGAATATTTATATTTTCTGACTGCTTTTTGGTCAATGCTGCTACAAGCACCACTGAGAATAATAGTAATACCTAGGATCTGATATGAATAATTGGTTAAGATCTCTGAAGATAATCATAAAACTGGACATCCAGCAGGGTTCCTTTTGTCAAAAGAAACAGGATGCTAAACATAGGCCATGTCTTTTTTACTTCTTTTGGCATTTTACTCTACAATTTCCATTTAATTGTTTCATATGTATTATCTAGCTGACATGCTTGAGCAGATGTAAGTTTTAAACTCCCCCCCACCCCACACCACCCTTTAAAAAAAAAAAAAAAAAAAAAGACCTTCAGTGGGGTTCCCCTTCTCCATCCTCTTTACAGGGGCTGATCAATCTTCAGTGTGCATAATATATTTGGCAAAACTTATCAAAACCTATGTTCTTTCATAAGCACAGGAGTATTAAAAATCTAGTGTTTTCCTTCATTTGCTTATTTAATGATTAATCAATATGGCAGGGCATTTATGGAGTCGCATCTGCCAGCATTTAAAGAGAAAAATCCTCAGCTAGAGGTTGCTACTGAACTCATTCGCGGTCAGCATCCACATTTGAAAGCCTTTTACCGTAAGACTCTCTCTCTCTCTCTCTCTCTCTCTCTCTCTGTGTCATGAATGTGAAGTGTAATTAAGGATTTCTTTTGCCAAATGCACAGGGAACAAAAATGAATGGGTGGTATGTGTGAAGAATATGGATCCAGAAGAGGTTCTTCTGCATGCAACCAGGCTAAGGAATGCATTGGGAAGAAAGGTTGTGAAACTGAGGACAAGACATGTTACCAAACACCCTAGCGTTCAGGGTACATGGACAACAGATGTGAAATTTTGAGACACAAGATACAGCTCCATATGAGTAGCTTCCTTTGGTGTGTTCTAATAGTTCTTTTTAGCTATGATTACAGGTCTAGTGGAACCTTTACTTTGAGGAGCTTAAGGATTGTAATCAGTTGTGCAATCTGGCTAATGCTTTATCTACTGCAGTACGATTCTAAGGGGATATTCATATTTCCCACATTTTGGGATTTTTATTGCATTTACTCCACTTTTGTTCTAATTGTAATAATGACAGGCATTTGTGTATTCATGTTCCTCCTAATCCTCTATACTTTGTCACAATTGTGGGATTAATATGAGAAAGCAATGGTTTTTGTTTCCTATTAATAGGTCAACCTTGAACTCAAGCTCATGTGTCTATTCCCAGCCAACGTTAGCACTCTTGAGCGGACTTCTAGGCCCCTATATATAGCCATGCAAGCTCGGCTGGTTTCCCCAGCTGGGTTGCATGTGTTTGCCCTAAATCCAAATGAGGTTTATGTCTGAAAGAGGAAAAATAGATATATCATTTGACCAAGTGTGCTTGGGGCAGAAGGGAATCTGAGAGTACCGTCCAATTTTACTACTTTCCCTCGACTGAACAGTATCAAGTATGGATAAGTTGAAGGATACAATTTTTTGAACAATTGTTGATATGACTTATTGTGATTGTTGTATAATAAAAATGATATCAGTGATAGATCTTAGTAAAGTGATGCTCCTATCAAATCAGACTATGTCAACAGTTATGAAAGATGTTTGTGATCCTAGTATTTCTCATCAGTAAACAGAGAAATGCATCTAATCTGCCCTTCTTCAAGTTGTTTTATAGGGGTTCAGGTGTTCCTGGGTACAGTAGCCAATCCCCAAGTAAAAGGTGGGAATTTTTTGAAATCTTAATATATTTTTGCTTCTCTCCACTTGGAAATTAATCAATTATATAAATTTATAACGTAGGAAAGACAAGAAAAATCGTAGAAAAAGAATTGAAGTTGCTCTCCTCCTGAAGTTATCTCAGTGTTTCTTTTTTTCAGTTTGAGTTGAAACACAACTATATCTTTTTAGTAACCACAAGCAGTCTTTAAAATTTAAGCTAAATAATAATTAGCAAAAGCAATCATTAAATTTTTTAGAGATCTAGATCACAACTTTTATGCCACAACTCTGATGTAACTGTGAGTGATTGTTTATCACTTTTACATGAATCCATCACTTTTTCTTTCTCACTCATAATTGGTCATATCAAAGTATTGGCACAAGTTGTCCACAAATTTTATCAAATTCAAAATTCAATGGAAACAACCATATCTTTGTAGGCTAACAAAAAACATTTTATTACAAAAAATGTCGGCATCCTTGAAAATTAGCAAACCAAGAACCACAACTAGATACAAAAGAAGCAAATTTCATCCATAACCCAATTTTTTGCCTTGGAGCCATCAATTACTAAATAACTAGTCACAAACTTACGAATATATATCTATTTTGAGATGTGTTATAATGTATAATGTATTTTCTAAATTATATTGTAGATAATTTCTTCTCGCTAAAAAATAAAAATTAAGAATTTCTAAAAATAATTTATCTCTCACTATTCTTACAAATATATAATTCTATCATTTATGGTATTTTCGATTGATATTATTCTTTTTTTTTAATGATCCATATACTTCTAACTATTGTTATTATGCATCATATTTTCATAATTTCTTTGGTACAATTAAATTTTTAAGTTTCAAAATTATTATTTAAATTTCTCATTCTCTTAAGGAAATTATCATAATAATCAAAAGTTATCATATAATTACAATTGATAGTACTCTTAATCCAAACTTGCGTTTTCTCATTCTTAAGTAAGTACACTGAAATGGAATGAAGTTGACCAAATAGGCTGAATGGATCAATTGGACCAATGTGGACCATATTAGACCAAATGGATCAAACTAGACTAAAGTGGAACTAAATGGACCAAAGTGGACCAAATTCTCAACCGTAATTATTAAACATAACTCAAAAAATTAATAATAATTATAATAATAAAGTGATTTAAAACCATAATCTATGATAAATAATTTATTCCAATGTGAAGGAAGTGTTTTGTTGTTGAAGTAACATCAATTAGATTTGTTATCACATTAATATTTTTAACTAAATTATTATGTATGTGTTTGTGATTCTATATCTATGTGCTTGTTGAGGGTTTTATTCAAGTTGAATTCAATACCATGTAGAGCAAGTTGTTACACCACAAAAAATTATAGGGAAAACCACTTGCATGAAATATTTTATTTAAAAAACATTTGTTAAGGGTTTTATTATCTCTATCTCTTAAAAGTTTATAAAAATGACATATGGTTCTCTAAGTAGGAGCAAAATTGAACCTTTCAACCTAACCTTGAATACTACATTAGTGTACAGACATAAATATGGTGGGGAAATAAGAATTATTTTCCTGGTGAGTATAAACTAAAAATAACCAAATGGAGTCTCCACCTAAGATGTTTGTATTACATGTATTTTCTATTATAAATTACATTTAGGTTCAAGAATATGTAAATCGTGGTGGTGAAAAGTGATGGTCATATCATGATTGATAAGTTAAAATTAGTTTTGAAAATGAGTGAAGGCAAAATGCATTATTACATACATTAATATTTATATACATTTTTTTTAGAGTAATGCTACATGTACTACAAATATTATTACATTGATCTTACAAATTAATGTATCACCAATTCGAAAGAGACAATTCAAAATTCAATTATGAGGTGGTTGAAAACCCACCAATTACATTTATTGTCACATTTATTTGTAAGTTTCATGTAATAAAACTTGTAATACCTTTAACATTTTTCATTGTTTTAAGAAATGATGAAAAGAAAATAATAACATGGTCACCAATGTAGCTCAACAGAAACTTATCAATAATAAATGCTACATTTCAACTTTTAGACATTATATAAATATAAATATATTCAAGAGAAAACCTATCAGAACTGTGCTTGGTCACAATGGTGCAGCTCCTTTGGACAATAGCTTGTGTAATGGAAGGAAGAATTGGTCGTCGCGATGGCTATGCAACAATCAGTGCCGATGGTTCCAATTTGACTCTTTCGAGTGAGACAAGCTCTATCACTTCAATCTTTTGTTGTTAATCTCTCTAAAAGACATGACTAAACAGCAACTGTGCATGATTTTGTGTGCACTAACGTGTAACAGAAGGCCACTACAGGGCATTGTTTCAATTCCTAGGCCCTAACCTTCCTTAGGGAAGGAACCAGCTCGCCTTTCATTCTATCCAATACTTAAAAGGCAACAAGAAGCAAGACAACCACAGACATAAGTAATTTATAACAGGAACCAGATGATGACAAATGACAACACAATCTTAGCTGGAAACCATCATTTATCAATGCAGCTCTAATTTGAAATCATTAAATACCGCCAAAAACTTTATATCTCAACACCTCTGGTATTTCTGTAAAGTTATGATTTTTAACTATATTGTGTTGGTTTTAATTCCGTACCAAATTTTATTGTAATTTCTTCAATTATTTTTCCCTCTATGTATGTGGCTTTTTAATTGTAAAAGATGAGTGTGAGAGATTGTGAAGACTCAAATTTCAAAGGATGAACAAATAGATTCATAAGTGTTTTGTGAGAAGCTTACCCGTGAAAAGAGCCATGTGTAGAGCACATGATTGGAAGATGAAGAGTCGTGCTAGGTTGTACGATTTCGCAAGTGTTTCGCGGGTAAGGCCAACCTGCGAAAGACTCACGAAACTCTCTATTTGACAAAAAATTATGTTTTGCTTTACCATATCTTTACCCGCACTATATATATCTTCATTACCCCCAAATTGTAAAGTGTAATTTTCAAAGAGAAAACCTTAGAAAATGCACTTGAGAGTTAGAGATTGTTATACCTACAATCATTTACACATTTCCTTGTGATTTTCCTTAACTCATACCTCTCCATCTCTCTATCCTTGAGAGGTTACTAGATCAAACACTTACCACACCTATTTTGAGTGTAAAGTAAGATTTTGGTGCTGTTAAGAAGCATTAGAAGGAGCCATTCATTGGCTGATGCAAACGATTGACTTACGGGATCTGAAAAGTTAGAGAAGACAAGGCTCTGAGAAGTCAATTGATAGCAAGAGCTTAGATGGCTCAAGTACATAGGGTAAGCTAAACTTGAAAGGTATCTTGTTATTCGTGTACTCCAACTTTATTCTCCAGTGAATCCACTTCGACTTAAAGGGTCGCAGAGAAGTTTTTCACCGAATTCTTCAATTTCCTCTTCACTAACACGTCTTGATATTATTTTATGTTTGCATCTCTTTTTCCTACTCTTAAACTTTTCTTTTATTGTTGATAATGGATGAATATAGCTTAAGGTAGTAATAACGGTTATTTGCGTTTATTTACTTTTGTACCGCATGTAGTATAAGTTAGAATAAAAGTTATTTAGTCATAATTTTAATTTGAAGGTCTAAACAAACTCATGTTTTTTGCACAAATCCGAGCTTTCAATTTCCAAATGAGATATTAAAGCATTCAAATTTCCCCTTCCCGAAATTATTAAATTATCAAAAAAAAAAAAAAACATTAAATATCAACTTTGCTATTACCAAAAGAACATCCATTATCTATCGTCTAATGTTCCACATCTTCCAAAACGGCATCCTCCCCCACGCCCCCCCAAAAGAAAAAAAAAATCCCTTTTATCATTATATTTCCAATTAAAACTTACAAAGCATTATAGTAGCATCATAAACAAAGTTACACTGTTAATGTTAAAATACTTTGACCGCCTCAAAATTGTTTGGGAAAATGCAAGCCAAAATCTCGCACAAGAAACAGTATACGCTTGACCTGTTCAAGGATCAACTGCAGGGAGATTCACACAGGAGCCTCAGTCCATGTTCAGGTGCATCAATCGTATATAATGGATTTAGGAGCCATTTAACAACACTCCCGCATTCAATCATGAACCCCCGGCATCCTCAGTAGCCTTTTTCTCCTTTTGTTTCTCCCTTTTTTTCTTGTTTCGCAGTGCATTCTTGCTCATTGCTCTAAATTAATCAACGAATAAGCATTTTGATGACCGAATCAGTTTTATAAAATCCAAACCATGAACATAAAGAACAAACAAACAGATAAGTAGGGTACTTACTCTTTAGGAGCCTCTCCAAACAGCTGCATACAAAATAATTAAAATCATCAGAACCACATAAAACAATTAACATAATCCAACTGTAATTCAGTGTAAGCAATTAAAGCTTGTTTTAATTTTTACCCTTTTTTTATTTACCAAAGAAACATGTATTAATTTCATTAAATACAAAATCAAAAAATCTCCAATATTATAAACAAGAAAGTAGAACAATTTTTATCAAATCTGATACCAAATGCAGGGAAGAATTTTGTCCAAGCAAGAATGCCAAATGCAACTATATGAAGAACCTGACCCTTGATGTCAGGAAACAAAACAATTAATGATTGAGAAACAAGACATGGATCATGTATACCTCTGCCTGAATGGCAGCAGAATTCTTAGAATGTGGTGGCCGATATGCAGCAGGCTTCTGTGCAGGAGGGTTAGTGGAGGTGGTTTTTGTGGAAGCCTGGGAAGATTTTGACCCTTGTCCTGAAAATAGTTGACTCTTCAATTAAAAAGAGAAAAAAATATACAAGTACAAATCCAGAAAAAAATAGATATTCAAAGCACTAAGCACGAGACAGAACCTTGTGATTTTTTTTCTTCAACCTTTAGAGAGTCAACAGACTTGATGAGATCAACAATTTCAGCAAACCTTTCAGGTGACTCTGGTTTCCAATCAACCTGTACAGATAGTTCCCTTGAAAATCAATTGAGTATAGCTTATTGATATAAGAACATCTAAAGGGTCGCAATCAACACTGACCTGATACAACTTGTCAAACATCTTCTTGAAGTATAGAGATCCATTGTGGTGGAAAATTTTAATCCTTCAATAAGAACAAGAAAAACACAAAATGATTCAATTGCAATAAGTGTCTAAGGACCAGATCATCATACTGAATCCCATCCACCTAGAGGATCACATGTACATAAAATAAAAAAAAAATAAATAAAAAAAAAAATATATATATATATATGCTAAGACATCCTTATGATGCTTTAAAAGTAGAAATAATACAAGGTTTCCTTTCAAATAACAAAAGGACTACTTTCTACAGGCCATCACAAGGCTTTGAACAAATGCCTGAGTGCTGACCTTGTAGTTTAAGCATCATAAATTTCTGGAAATACAAACCACCCCCCACCCCCCCCAAAAAAAAAAAATATTGAAACTGTAACCAATCAGCAAGGGTATTTCAATAATTCCATTGGTGTGTCATTAATTTATGACCAACCAAAAATACAACCAAATAGAACAATCAAATCAATATAAGGCCAGCCATCTGAATGGTCTTTACAATCAAGAACAGAATTTTATGTCCATGCATGGACAAATGTTCTTTCACAATGATAATCGGGAGAATCTAGAAAAGTTACTCTCAAATAACTAAAATACAAGCTACGTCTTCACTAAATTTCCAGATTTTTAGTACACCAAAAATTTGTGACATGTACCTACTACCCAATAACCCCCCCCCCCCCCCCCTCCCCTTCTTTCCAATCAACAAAATGCCAAAATATAACAAAGGTTAACATACCCATTGTCAACTTGTAGTCTTGGAGCTGTAGTTGCAGTCATGAAATAGCGTCCATCTGGGGACCATTCACTTGTCACAGACCATTCAGCCTTAGTTGTTCCAAGCTGCTTTTTCTCTTTATAGTCCCAAAATGCCTAGGGTAAACAAATACATAAATGAACTCCAGATCTGAGAACCATTATCCTATTATCCTCTCTGCCAAAAGGAAAAAGGAAAAATAACCCTTTGACATTATGAGTGCCTATGTATGGCGTTCTTGTAGAAACAACATTCAGTTTTGAGGAAAAACGCAATTCGAAGAGGGGGACGGGGGGAGGGGAAAATCTGGAAAAGCACCAAAAGGGGGAAACAAGCAAGAGAGACAACAGGAGAATAACTGGCTTCCCAAAGTCACAGTCCCAGGATGAAGAACCTCTGAAATATCACTAGAAGCAGAATCCTGAGTCTCGGAAACCAGAAAACATAAAATTCTTTCACCTCAACTCTGATATCTTCATTGAAGACTTGTAAAAAGATCTAGCCATCCTTTCACCACAAAGGCTCCCAAAAAATAAACAAATAAATGTAATAGTTATTGACCAATCACATTTCCTGTCAATATAACTGATTACATTGGTCAATATTAAGAATTCTATTTTACAATCTTTTTTAAGCCCAGGGAAGATAGTGAAAATTGTTTGAAAAATAAAAAGGTACAAAGAAGAAGATTTCATGGAACATTAGGTTATTTTGGAATAAAAAGTGTCCCAAGTCGTGGGAAAGACAAAATCAAACTAATTTTTATCACAGCCGACAAAAGAGCAAGAAAAGAAAGCAAAAGCATCTAAGATTACATACCATGTCACCAGGTAAGTTACCAAAACCTGCCAAACATAGAACTGCAAACCAGAGAGTTAAGGCCACTAATGTAAAAAGAATTTTTCAATTTTTGATAAATACATATATTAAAAGGAAGAACAAGCTTTTCTGAAATCTGAAAAAATATATAAATTTGATATTCTGAAGAAGTATATGAGATGTTTCTTTTCACTGGAGGATACATTTCCCTTTTGGGTTCCACCGGATAGTATTGTAAGGTCCTGTTCCGAGCTCAAGTAGAGGATTACACTTCTTGTCAAACACAGTTGCCTTGGCAGGCATAACTATAGTAAGTTAAGGGGTACAATAATCATGCCAGCAATTGCAAAAGAAGATCATAAACAGCTGAAAACAGAACATAAGGATCCAAACATATGCACAACAATAGGCATCCAAAATAAAGAAAAGGAAATCCTTCCAGAGAGTTCATAACCTTGGTCCATTGCATCGACTACAAATATTTATTAGCAGATGCAATGGTGCATGGCATGTAACATGAGGATCCACTAGTGGAGGCACCTCACCCCAGATATCATCTTTGCCCCACAAGAATTTAAATGAAAAAAAATATATCATAATAAAATACAATTAAAAAATAAAAATCCTGAATTTTCTCAATCCAGAGATTTATGAATTTATTTCGTGCCACCAGGCCTAAGAAATTTTTTAGAAAATCTCAAACAAAAACCCCGAACAAGTTCATAAATTAATCAAAAGCTAGACCATTGAAAGGCAGTGAAAATCTACTAATCATCAGCATGCCAGACATTGTGTTAATAAAAATATATAACAGAAACTCAAAGATATGGTTACTAGGTTCACCAAATCTGCTTATTGGACAGTTGTCTCTCTAAAATATGTAATCTTACAGAGAAAAAGGATACATCCATAAACAACAGCAAATTCTGAACCAGAATAAGACCACTGAACATCATGAACAGGCCCCTCTTTACCTGCCAGTTTATTCAACAATCAGTTGTTTGCACTCACTTAGAACCAAAATTTGATTTACAATTAAATTTAGAACATACGAAGAGATACAACTCCTTCATAGGTGCCGTCTGTTGTCAAGTAGTTTAGCTTTGATTCTCCATAGTAACTTTGGTTGGTTTTATCGACATCAGATTGCACAACAGCAAGAAGCCCAGTCGAGCCACAGTTCCACTTCAATTGAACAGTTGAACATCGAAAAAAACTCCGACGAGCAATAGGTTGACTCTCTGAATCTTTTCTGCAAGAAAATATCTGGATACTGCCCGGAACCCCCTATATGGGTAGAAAATCTAACTTCAGAATGAAATAATAATAAAAGAAAACCTTGAATATGAATGCTAAATATCAGTAGTATTTCTAGATGCCAAATGAATGTGACAAAGAAATCAAATTTCTACTGGGAATAAATGTGACAAAGGAACCAATATTTTCAATAGTGACATAGCTATGATCCAATGAAGTGAATAAATTCAGAAACCACATTCGGCAATAAAATTTCCTGGAACATGATATGTTTGGGTTTTAGCACAGGTATGCTCAGATACCCAATACATGGTACATTGGGCCAGGAGCACCAGCTATGGAGGATTGAAATGTGGAACTACCACAAATTAGGACACATGATCCAGTTTGCAGTTTGTATGGTGGGAAGGGGGATCCGGCAAGGCAGTAACTCTAGTCTGCAACCATCTATGGGAAGGTAAGCAAAATACGCTTATAAGTGTACTGCACCAAACATTCTTGTATGATTCCAAATTATCCCTTTAGAAAAGATACCCAAAATCAGCCTGCGATTGTGGAGCACACACCTTAGATTCTGGAACAAATGCTGCCACATGGGACCCAGGTGCCTTAGAAAGCTCAATTGCAGCCAGACCAGGAACTCTTATACGATGGACAACTCCCTTGGAGAAATCATCAGCATCAAAGAATTGGATCTCATTAGTTGCCAACCGACATGCAACAACTTCATCAGAGCTAAATCGAATTGAGGGCCTGAAAGACAGAACAATTACTATTGAAAATACCAAAAGTAAAACAAACCTGAATTTAAAACATACATGAACTCCATTTTTGCTAGAAAGTTGAGCTTAAATGTCCTATTGGTAACAATAGTAAAATCGTATTGTACACCATGACTTGTGCACAAGAAAAGAGTCAGAACTGAGCAAAACATTTTGAATTTACGACAATGTTAGGCCTTGAAAATTACTAGATGTACCATGTGGCTTTTGTCACGTTCTTTTGAAATTGATGATAAACAGGATCCCCAGTCTCCGTATTCCATAAGATCACATTTTTTTCCTGTGGTGTTGAGGCCTTCTGAAAGGTCTGAAGAAAGGTCCCACATGGAGACAAGGTGGCTGCAGATAAATTGGGGATTTGAAAAGATCTGATTTCTTTGTAGCTGCTGCAATCATTTATGCTAATCACAGAGTCAGGCTTCAACACCATGAGTTTGGATCCATCTTCACTGAAATTCACATTCGAGCAAGGAACCTTTTCAATCTTGATACCAGGTTCACCATTGCTGAATGGGGGTCCGTTCCAGAGCGAGAACCCTTCTGGTCCCCGAACTGGGAGAAGAGGAAAAAAGAGTAAGAGAGAGAAATAATATACAGCTAATAATTTGGGAAAATATAACTAGTTACCTAAAATCTCCAAAGACGGTGAACGGTCAATGGCAGCCATAGCAAGCTGACAGAGGTATATGTGAAGGAGAGGCTACCTTGTTGATAAAATGACTGCAAAAGACAGAGTTAGGCACAGATGTTTTTTGCTTCAGCAAGATAATATTAAAAAGCTTTCCACTGAATCAGTTTGAGCCCACAGACAATATTCCCATCAAGTGAGTATTTGTTACTTCAACTGCTATCCTAGGGCTAAATTTTCCCATTAAGTGAGTATTTGTTACTTCAACTGTTATCCTAGGGCTAAAATATCCCGTTACTTTCTGTGGAATTTAGCACAGAAACAAACAACTGTCTCCTGACCTCGAAGACACATGATGTAACTTCTTTTAAATAAAACCATACCATCTCGAACAACTTAAGCATCTCATTTCCAATCCAATTTGGTATTCAGGCATGTTTCTTTTATCATTTCTCTCATCCTGTTCTTGGTTTACCACCACTAACATTAACATTCCTTCCCCATTATTTGATGCGCATAATTACACATGAAACCTACCAACCCCCCCCCCCCCCCCAACACGCACAAAAAGGCAGGGAATTCAGCTTAAGACAGGTCAATGACCCTGAACCCGTTAAATAATAGAAACCCCAAGGGAGCCCTTGAATCATGGACATTCCCTCGAAGGTTTCCCATACATAAACCAGGGATGAGCTCTTGTATATGGAATGCAATGGAAACAGTGCTTCTCTTCCTTCTAAAGTGGAGGTATAAATTCAAGTCCACAAGAATTATTGGGTTAGAGGTTATCATACCATTTCGGAAAGGGCTCAAAAGACAAGCCAGTGAGCTCTAACTCAAATGCCAGTTCCTCCTCCCATAAGAACAGGTGGAGGGTAGGTCCGTCCTAAGTTCAAAACCCAATGGGCGCACCTTTAACTTACCAATCAAAAAGAAAGGCCTCAAAAGACAAATAAAAAACTAAACTAAATTTATACCTCATCCATAGAACTGAAACCAGCCCACAATGAAAAACATAGCATAAAAAATAACCCAAATTCGGCATAAAAACGGTCCTTTAATAAACAAACAATGAGGAACCAAGACACACTTGTATAAATTCTATCTTTCTTTCTATTACTTCTAAAATCACAAATGCCACTTCCTCCTCCCATAAGAACGGGTGGAGGGTAGGTCCGTCCTAAGTTCAAAACCCAACGGGTGTTTGTTTAACTTACCAATTAAAAAGAAAGCCCTCAAAAGATAAATAACCAACTAAACAAAATTTATAACTCATCCATAGAACTAAAAACAGACCACAATGAAAAAACATAGCACCAAAAAATAACCCACATTTGGCATCAAAAACAACCCTTTTATAATAAAAAAACAAGTAACCAAATACACACTCATTTAAATTCTCTCTTTCTTTCTATTACTTCTAAAATCACAAATGCCACTTCCTCCTCCCGTAAGAACAGGTGGAGGGTCGGTCCATCCTAGGTTCAAAACCCACCGGGTGCGCATTTAACTTACCAATAATAATAAAAGGCCTCAAAAGATAAACAACCAACTAAACTAAATTTATAACTCATCCATAGAACTAAAACCAGACCACAATGAAAAGCAAAACATCAAAAAAATAACTCACATTCAGCGTCAAAATCAGTCCTTTTATAACAAACAACAAGTAACCAATACAAAACTCGTTCAAATTCCATCTTTCTTTCTATTGCTTCTAAAACCACAAAGAGAACACAAGGTTTTCTTCAAATTTATATTACCTATTAAACATATTTCCCCGCCATTGCAATCTTCAATGGGTTTATTTCAAGCATTCACTCTCAAATTAGGCATGAATTTCATAGCTTAAAATTCTACAATTCCAATAAATAAATTATATTACATTAAGTAGCTAAGCGAGAAAATCGAAACAGACTCGTTTTGTGAGCTTCTGAATCCTCAAATACTACAAAATGAAGTAATATAATATTCAATAGATTTTCACTTTCTTTTCTTTTCCTACAATTTCTCAGTAACCAAACGGGGTTTAATCATAGAAGTTAAACATCGAGGGTTTAAGAAGAGAGAGAGAGAGGTACCGGGATCGGAGGATGGAACCGGAGATAGTGATGCCGGCGTCGAATCTCCGGCGGAAAATCAACGGGAATTGGAGAGACACTAAACGACGTCGGACAGTGAGATCTTCTGTGTGCGCGGTGCGCTTTTAGTTCACTGCAGCTTTGTACGACGAGTACCGTGTTATAAAAATTAATAAATAAAAAATGAGGGGGAAATCCGAATATCCATAAATAGCCCTATAACTTCTTCATTTTCTTTTTTCTTTTTTTTCTTTTTTTGATAGGATAGCCCTATAACTTTTTAATTGGTGACAAAATAAATTATGTACCTTGTTTCTTTATTTTATAATTTGATAGTTATATTTTCTCCAAAAAATATATAATAATAATTGTGAGGGGAGAAAACCCAGCCAAAGGAATTGGGCCCAAGGCCCTACCTACGGCCCACCATTTCCCGAAGAGATGAAAAAGCCTGGTTAGAGGCTCGGATAACATCTGGTGAAGGGTGTCCATGATCCGAGGATGGGTTCGACGATCCGAGGAGTCCAATACCCTCGGATCTGACGTTCAACCTTTTGCAGCCCGAGCGATTCTCTCGGCAGGTGTAGTGACAGAATGGGCCTCGGACGCGGGGGAACACAACTGGATCGGAGAAGTATCTAAAAGACAGATCTCAACCACCGCATTAAATACACCACACCTACCTCCCTAGCCGCATTAATGTGGAATAGACCCCTGAACAGTATCAACCTGCTATCGCCACTTACATAAGGCTGGGGAACACCCTTGATGGGACAAGCACTCGAGTGGATGTCTGGATGATGAACAAGTGGACGATCAAGATAGAATGAAGAGGTACTATATAAGTAGGAAGATCCCCTAATGGGGGGGATCGAGAGTTCACAGCGAAAAAAGCGTATTATTGACTGTAACACCAAGAATTGTAATCCTCCAAGGGAAATCACCTCTTCGGACGTTGTATTTATACCCATCCGAGCAGTTATTAATTAGAATTCCTTCACTAGTGTGGCTGTTGCACACTGTTATTTTTGCTGTTCGCCTTGCTCTTTCACCCACACTCTACAAAATTCATTGTTTCGGGTTCAGTGGGCTCCAAATTCGTCCCTCCTTGGGCTTGGGCCGCCAAATCTGACCCTACAATAATAATTTGATAAATATAACTGAGATTCAAGAGAGTGTGGTGTGTTGAATGAAAAAAAAAATGTGTGGCTTCGATAAAAAAAAATTAAAAATTGACTTATTTTGGATTTTCTTTTTTGACCCAATGCATAGATTTTGTTAAGTGGCTCAGGACCGCTTGAAAAACATTAAGATCCATAAAGGAAATCACATATTAGCCACTTTTACGCTAATGAAATCATGTTTGCTCTACTCTACGCTTACTAAAGTCGCAAATGAACTCCTAGAAAAAAAAAATAATCACAAATGAATTCATTTTTTGCCCAAAAAAAAAAAAAACGTGTAGCTTCATTTATTTACTTATAATGAAGTTGCTACCTTAGCAACTTCCTTTAGAGTTAAAATAGAATGTACGGAAAACTTTTGAGAGAAAAAAAAAAGGAAAGGGAAACTCTTTTAGAGTAAGTTTAGTTAGGTGGGGAGGGAGGAAAATAAATAGTGGGTCTAGGTGTTTTCTCTCCAAACCCACCAAAAAATTATCTCTCCAAAATGGAGAGAAAACTGAAGAGAAAAATTATACATCATTTTTGGACAAAAATGTCCATGTGCAATTGCACATTAGCTTCATCCACATTGCTCTTCTTCACTTTTTTTTTTCTTTTTTCTTTTGATTTACTTGGTAGACTTCGTCTAGTGCTCATATTCTTCTTCTTCTTCTTCTTCTTTTTCCCCTTTGCTTTCTTTATTATTATTATTTGTTTAGATGTAGGGTTTTTTTTTTTTTTTGACATGATTTTTTTTTAATAAATTTAGGTGATTGATTTTTTTTTATCACTTTTTTTGTTTTAATTGGGCATCATTTTTTAACAATGGTATATGTATAAATTTATACAAACTCATTTTTTTCATCCCTCCACTTTTCTACTCCCAATTAAACAAAAAGGAGGAAAATTAAAATTTTTTTCTATCTTCTCACTTTTCCATCCTCCCACCATTTTCTATCATTCCATTTTTTCACCATTCCAACCAAATGGACCCTAACTACCGATTTATTTCATAAGTTCAATGAATCAGATTTAGTTAATGAATTTCCTCAATTGTGACTAAATCAGCTCCTTTCTTTACCTAAGTTAAAACAAATTTGAAACTTAACTCTCATTTAACAACATATCAGTTGATAGCTTCAACCTTTATTCAAAATCAAACCTTCTAGACGTCCTTGACCTGCTATAAAACCTCTTAATCAAGTCTTGTATTGACAACTCATTATCAATCTTAAATAACTCTTCACCTTCTCAATAAAAAAATTTGTATATATAGTAATAGGTAAAACTAATTTTGCGCCACATGTCCCATCTAATATAATTTTTTAAATTTTTGTGCCAAGTGAATTAATTCAATATAAAAATTAGATTTCAATTAGAGTTTAATTTTGTGACATGTGTCCCATTTAATCTAATTTTTTTTAATTTTTCTGCTAAATGAGTTAATTTAGTGTAAAAAGGTGTCCAATATAAGTAAACCATAAAAAAAAATTAAAAAAAAAACATAATTTTTGAATGATTTTATATTTATGAGCCTTTTTTTTTAGAACTAAAAACAATTCAAGTTTATAAGTCATCTATATATATATATATATATATATATATATTAATAGGTAAAGTTTAGAGAAAATCTAATTAGATTCTACAATTGAAGTCCAATTTTGCGCCATATATCCTAAATTATTCATTTTTAGAGAGAGTTTTATTTCTTAATTTTGGAATCAAATGTGGGACCATATCATAAATATCCATTCAAGTGAGTGATTGTATACAAAAACCAAAATCTCTAGAATTAATATAACATAAAAATATTTATAAAAAAAAAAATAGACAATTTACATTTTCTACCTAATAACATTCTTACAACTTACAAGACTCTTTAAAGAGTTAAAAAAAATATAAGAATGACTATCAATAATATTTAAATTATATATGTTAAAATTATACTATGCATCTTAATGTATATCATTTAAGTATATCAATACATATGTATGGAGTTACAAGTTAGTATAATAAATAAATAAAACTCTTCACTGAAATAAAATTTCATTTAGGATACACAATTATTTGCAACACTGTGCCCTCCTTACACTTACATGTATTCATCCCATTTATTTAGTTTCAATTAGTTGAATTGATAAAATCTTTTATCATTGAATAAGGAATCCAAATTCAAATCTCATTTACATCAAAAAGAAACTAATTAATGCCTTTTCCCTATAGTAAGAGCAAATTATGAAACAACTATCATAGGTTTCAAATTTTGTTGCATCCATTAAAAAAACAAAAACAAAAAGTCTTATAAAGCAACATGGTTTGACATGAGATGTTAAGTTCAAATTATTATTGTGTTCTTGACGAAATCTATGTGGAATCTTGTAGCTCAACTGGCCTTTTTCTTTGTGATTTTAACAAATACATCTATGTGGAATGTAATGTGGCGAAAATAAATTGCAAATAAGTGAACTCACTTGTAATTCTCTAATCTTCAGAGTTCAATTGCATTGTGTTGATGGACATCATTGTAATTGTAGAATCCCAAATATTTTTTTTATATTATTAAGAAAACTAATGAATAAAATTGGAAAGAGTTTCCATGTATTTATTTTATCCTACGGGTGAATGTTGAGATCCTTAAGGATTCCACATCCAATCTTTTTCTAAGGTTTTACTAAGGTCTTATAAATTAGAAAAATTACATCAGTGTTTAGCCATCAGAACAATTGGATGATATTGCAGTAGTTTGCAAAACCCTAAAAGTAAAAGAGGGAAAAAGGTGAATACCTTGAGAGTCAACAAACTTGGGTTGCTAATAAGTTCCTATCCTATTTTTCTCAAAATCCATGATTATGTGGTGTAATGATTATTGAATCAAACAAAAACAAGTAAGCTTATTGAATTCGACTGAGGAATAGTATAAAAGTTAATTTGACTATTGTAGAGAAAGATCGAGTGAGATCTCTTGTTGAGTTTGTCTTATTCAAGTTAAATTAATGCACAGGCTCAAAAAAAAAAAGTTAAATTAATGCAAGGGTTCATTCATTTGAGTATAAATTTCCTTTAGCTGTTACTTTATCGAATTATTGTGTAAAGTTCTCTTAATTGAGGCAATATCAAACTTGTTGGGTCCAATGGGCCTTTCCCTTCACTAGTGCATCATCCATGGGCTTTCATATGTCAACTCCACGCGTCTTTTATCTTCCATGGGAATCTCACTCCTCATTGTTTGTTTAGCACCATTGGCAATAATCTCCTTTGCTAGGCCTTTTCCAAGATTGCTACTCCATTTGCGAAAAGTTTTTAAGTACACACACTCCATTCCCACTCCAATTGCGAAAGGAACCTCGATAACCTTGTCATTTTTGCCTCACACCACCATGAGTTTTGATATCATTTGTTAGGGAGATAAACACTTTAGGTGGTTTCCTTTAATAATTAATATAATATATAGGGACAAAATGGGCTTTTGCCCTTTCGGGAAAATTAAATAGCTTTATACCCCCTTTCCCAAACTAATTAGGGAAATGTCATTCTTTTAAAACTCGATTTATAATAAATCGATTTGGGTTCTATAGTGATGTTTTTAAGGAGCCTATAGTGACGTTTTAAGTACCTATAGTGACATTTTTTAACTCGACCTCAATGAAATCAAGTAATATGTAAAAACCTCAATGAAATCGAGTTATATGTAAAAAAAAAAATTGCCTATAACTCGATTTCATTGAAGTCGAGTTAAAAAACGTCACTATAGGCTCCTTAAAATGCCAATATAGGGTTTCAAAAAAAAAATTGTTCTAACTCGATTTATCATAAATATGAGTTTTAAAAGATGGGTATTTCCCTAATTAATTTGGAAAATGGGGTATAAAGCTATTTAATTTGCCCAAAAAGGGCAATAGCCCATTTTGTCCTAATATATAGAGACATACTTTAATCTAAAAGGCCTAAACCCTATAAGTACGTGTTCAATTATGTTATATATTACTCATTTTTCTCATTATTATTCAATGTGAAACTTCACTTACACGTACATACCCAACAAAACTTACATAAACAAATTTATAAAAATTTGGTAAAGAGATCCCATATTACAACTTCCTAATAAAAAAATTGATATCAATTTTTTTTTTTGTAATTGTAATAGCATCATTTGGGGTGCACCTATGTCTATGGTTCAAGCCCACCTCTTCCTCCCCATTTTCTTTATATATATAGATTATATTCATTACTACTGATAAGGACAATAACACCAATAATATTCATATTGTCAAAGGCCTTGTAATTGAATTAGCACCTCTCCATGTACAAAGTGCTTGGAGGTGTAGGGGAAAAAGCGTTCGAGCTGCAGAATTAGCAATATGTTGTAATTATTTCTCAAAAAGAAAAGTAATATTCATATTCCTAAGCATAATTAAGGTGCCCTGATTGCAAAAGAATAATTGCACTAGTTTTAAGGCATTATATTCCAGCTAAAGCATCCATTAAGAGTAGTTTTGCTCTTATCTCTACACTAAAAAGAAGCGCCCATCCAACACTGAAGATTTACTTAGGGGTATGTAACCAACCCGCCAAAACTAATTCAATTTGACCCAACCCGATCTATGTGGGTTGGGTTGATTTTTTTTTAACCCATTATGGTGAGTTAGATTAAAAAATCCCCTCAACCCAACCTATGCACACTCCTAATTCACTTTTGCTAGTTGCTACCTTCCACCAAGACAGTGACTTTCTATTTTGTGAAATTGGCAAACTTGTTAAGACTTAGGAGACCTACCATGAAAAGGCCCAAATACGTCCTATTTGTTTCGATATTTTTGTTGCAATTTTTTCGTTTTTAGTTGAAAATTTCACATATGATAAACATGCCTCTTGTTTTTCGTGGAGAATGTATTTAGTATTAAATGATACTATATTAGTAATATCAAAATTTAATAAATATAAGACATGGCAGCAAAAAATAACTATCTTACTAACAGATGAATGACATGTGTTAGTAGGTAATTATTTTTGAATACATATCTCTCATTTATTGAATTTTGATACAAATGACATAGTATCATTTGATATAAAATACCTTTTTGTTTTCCATGATAGAGAGGATTTGGATATGAATTTGTGCAAAATTCCACAGCTCTTTTCTCCACTTTGATATTCAAACTATCAATAGGTACCATCAAACCGATACATTCAACTTCTAATATATTCAAATACAAAATATGAAGCAGCCAATACATTCAATGTTAATTCTTGACAGTATATACTTGATCTTCTTCTTGCCAGCAACAATAAAAACTACATGGGCATCACATATGGGCCCAACCCATTAACTTCTATATACCCGGGAACTATGGGCCCAATAGCAAATAGTGGGCTATCTCAATCTAGAAATTAATGACAGGTCGGGGATCGGGCTAGTCGGTAACAATAATATCTTGGGAGAAATTGCTTACTGAGCATCGTTTGGCAAGAGGTGTAAGTTTCAAGACAGTCACATCTGTTACAAGAAGTGGGCCTTATTTGGTCAGTAATATATCCCAAATGAGCCCTACCAACACAAAAAGCCTCTCCCATCATCATGACAACCCTACTAAGAAAAGTCTATAAATTGAGGTCGAAGGACTGAGAAAGGGGGTTGGTAAATTTGGGTAAGAGAGATACACAAGAGAAAAGTGAGAAACAACTAAAGAGGAGGAGCTCATTTCTAAGCTCAAGCCTCCTTGGTAGACATACAGAGGGTAGTAGAATACAAGCTAGGCCTTAATCTCCCTCACTTGGGCCGTTAGGTTGGCCTCAAGAGGTTTTCCCATTGTAAGAAACTCTTTACCCACCTTAAACAAGTAAATTGGGGGCTGACCTCAAAGTTCACGAGGCCTCTTGGGCCAAGATCTCACAAAAACAATTGTTGTTATCATCAATCTTCTTCGTAGTAAACTAGGTAGAATCTAAACCACATGCACCTCACTAAGGCTCACATGACTAAATCAGTCAAGTTGATCAACGGAAAAAATTCATGGAAGTTCCAATTTATAAAAGAGTTAATATCAAGGTTATTAATTGTTCCAATTGAAAATACAAGTACTAAATTTACACCTACATTAATTTTCCCATTGTAAGAAACTCTTTACCCACCTTAAACAAGTAAATTGGGGGCTGACCTCAAAGTTCACGAGGCCTCCTGGGCCAAGATCTCACAAAAACAATTGTTGTTATCATCAATCTTCTTCATAGTAAACTAGGTAGAATCTAAACCACATGCACCTCACTAAGGCTCACATGACTAAATCAGTCAAGTTGATCAACGGAAAAAATTCATGGAAGCTCCAATTTATAAAAGAGTTAATATCAAGGTTATTAATTGTTCCAGTTGAAATTCAAGTACTAAATTTACACCTACATTAAAGACTTTAATTTAAAGTTGAAGGATGATATTTGTAAAGACCCCTAAATTTAATGTAGGACGCATTAGATTTGTCCTCAGATATGCCTGGATTCATAAAAATTTCTTTTGCTTTTTGTTGCATTTTTATTACTTCTTTTTTTTTTTTTTTTTTTTTTGCACATTGTATTTTGAATTCTAGAACTGAAAGGTTATTTTCTTTTAGCTTTTAAGGTTTTCCTCATTATATAATAAGATCCTTAATCATATAATAAGTAAGCTATGGTTGTTATTCAAAAGTAACATACTTTGCGGGGCTTTTTTTTTTTTTTTCTCTGAGCAGAAATTATAATTACCCAAGCAAAGCATAGTTACATTTTAACCTCTAATGAAAAGTATTGGAGTAATTAATATTTTTACATTTTAAAAGTAAAAAGTTTCTTGAATTTCATGTCTTTCAAATTTCAATGCTTCTCGTTTTCTTCTTTGTTGAATTCAATATAGGACTTCAATTTAGGCGCATAAGCTCTCCTTTCACAACATTTCAAATCAGGGAAATTGTGTGGTCTGATGTTGAAAGGATTTGGATTTTTTCTTTTTGAAGGAAAAGGAGTTGGATTGGATGTTTAAAGGCGCAGGTCATGTGGGAGCGCTTATTCTAAGTAATGATGGAGCTAGAATGTTTTTTAAGTAAAGTCCAACTCTATATATTGATATTGGAATTCTAGTCATTGTAGCCTAATGATTCATGTATATTAGGTGGTAATTAGCTAGCTAATTATACATCTGTAGCTAAACTGTGACATTGATGGGTATTGAATGTGAGCATCATGTGTGTCACATCTTAGAAAATTCACAATTACTTCATATGAAAATATGAGAAATGTTATTTCTAACTTTATAATTTTCTTTTTTGATAGACTAAGTTTATTAATTGAAAGTCATGTTCATTATAAAAGGACTAAAAGGAGACATAGATGAATCTTGTAAAATTTGAAAGAGATCTTTTGACAAGAATAAATATCTAAAAAAAATCACTTACAGAGTAGAATTATAATAAGGAAAGTGGCAATTTTTTAATTATGAACAAGCAGAAACTGGGTTTATGACTTATGATGGATTCATGGTTTTGAATTTGACAATAGAAATTATGAAAGTTGAGGAAAAACTGTATTAAGGGTCCAACCTACTCACATGGCAAACAATACCAATATTCTTTGATTTGTATATCATATTATACCAAAGATCATAATGATTGGTTGCTTGTTTGATATTTGGCGATCCTTGAAGAAAAAAAAAGGTACAATTTATGTTGAATAGACCTAGAAAAGCCGAATGGTATGATGACAGAAGATATTTGAAATGAATAATGTATAATATAAATGGATCAATGTGGTGCATAAACATTTTGGCCTCTTGTGACTGGATTTGCCTAAAATTTTGTCCACAAAGATGTAAATTAATTTTGTGCTCTAGTTAGACATACCTAACTATTTGCTAGTGAAAGACAATAACATTAGCTGTAGCGATAATTATATGGTGTACGTTAATCAAGGACAAGATAGCTAGCTAGATTGATGGAACTTTCTTTCAAACAAAGTAGTTGCAATTTTTATAAGTAGTTTTGATGACAAAGTATTCTACAATTTCTTTTTTTGCAACTCTAACGTGGTAAATTGAGAGTGATTAATTATTACTTACGTATCGACTCACTATTTTTTCTTTATCAATTACACTTTACCACGTCACAGTTGTAACAAAAAGTTGTAAAAAAATTATGCGCTCTTAAATTTTTCCAATTTTATTTGAAAAAAAGTACTCTTTTATGAATCACCAAAGATACTTGTATAAGGTATTAAAGAAACTTAGCAAAAAGATCTTCCGACAAGATAAAAGCATCAACGTAATCCTGCCGCTAATGATCTTGTCATTAGAAGAAGTGAAAGGTCCATTATTTGCCAAGGTTTTTGAATAATGATTCCTAACCCATTTTAGTGAAGGATGGTAGGTATAATTATGTTCTTTCTCTTTGATTTTTTTTTATTTAAAAAAAAGAAGAAAGAAAGAAAGTTTAGAATAGTAATTTAGTGAAGGTATATTCTCAGCATAGATTAATAAAAAAGAGGAAAAGAACAAATATGAGTTTGTTGTTTTCTTTGTGAAAAAGCTTGGGCCTTGACAGTGATATTGCACCATCAAGAAGCCTTTTTGAAATCACCAAGGGAGATGTTTGACCCTATCAACCTTTGACATTATTAACCAACTTCATTGAATTATGTAAATTCTACCTTATGCCTTTGTTTCTTTAATCTTTTGGGTATTGGAACGTGATGTTTTTGGGTTAATTTAATCTCACCTAGTTTTGAATGAAGTGAGATGAAAATTTCTTCCTCAAAAAAGAAAAGAAAAGAAAATTTCATTCCTTAGAAAGAAAAGAGAAACGAGTAGAACATGCATAAGGGTGATCACTGCGTGTGTTACATGTTTGACAGTAAACAACTACATGTGAAGAATGGAAATTGTAATTTGGGGAAATTATTTAAATATTTGATAAGAAAAAATGTTGACAGCTCAATGGTTTTCGGGTCGGTGTTCTTGTGTATTGAACGGATACAAAAGTGACGCGTGATATTAGACATGTATCGTATTCTTGTCACATCTAAGTATATTAGAAACTCCTTTCATCTGCTGTTAGCTCCTCTCATCTGTTGTTAGCTCGTAAAGTTATAAAAAAATTTAAAAATTAAAAAAATTAAAAAAAAAAAAAAACTAAGTATACTAGAAACTCCATTCATCTGTTGTTAGCTCATTAGGTTAAAAAATAAATAAATAAATAAAAAAGAAAAAAAGAGAGGTTGTTTTGTATTACTGACCAATTATATGAAATTATTGAACGATATTTTAAAATTAACTCTCAAAAAGAGAATGAAATGGCATGACCAACATTTGATTAAGTTTTATGTTAACATGAAATGATGTGGATTTGATTATTGCTTTTGATAAATACTTCATATGTTGATTGAAGTCACATTTTTAGAAAATGATTGGTCATACTATTAATCAAATTCAAACTAAAATTAAAAAAAAAAAAAAAGAAAAAAGAAAAAGAAAAAGTAAACCATGATGCATGTATGATTTTCGTGATCGCAATTATAACAATAAACACAAATCATCACTGAATTTCATCCCATTCAAAATGCAGTTTGGCTTTGCAACTTGTTCATTGACAATTTTGGATATTAAAGATAAACACACTGTCCAATCAGTTTTCAGTGATGAAACGATCGATGGGAGAGTGCAATTATATAGATGACTCATAATTATCTTTAGTAAAATGTGTTCACCATCATTGAATCTTAGACAACTCAAACCTTAAATTTGATGTCTTTTTCATTCTCTCTCTTTTTTTCTTTTTTTCCTTGTAAATAAGGGATTGCACTTAGATTAATTCAGAGAATGTCTTTTTCAATCGACTTTAGAAGGTATTGAAATCCATGTTTTGTGGCATAATTCCAGGTTGGCTTCATTCTCTCGTGAGACTCTAAGCATTTCTAATTCTAACACCTCTAGGTCAAAGAATACTGACCAACTACCAAGCCCGAGCCCTAACAACATATAAATTGACATTATATTTATTAAAAAAAAACATACAAATTAAAATAAATTGTGATAATATAAACCATAAATATACGAGTCTCCCTACTTTTCAATAATTTTCAAGTTCACACAGATTACTTCTTTCTAATGAAAATTTGTTCCAAGCTTATCAAGATTTAATGGGGGAAAAAAGATCACCTTCCAAGATTAGCAAAACAATTTGATGCATTTCAAAATTAAAAATATATATTATTACTATTACTTAAGAATTGTGTTATTATTTCTTATCAAAAAATCATATGCTAAAAATTTCTCTTTTTGTTTAGTAAAATAAATTCTCTCTCTTTTACCACTTGTGTTTTATTTTTATTTTGTTAACAATCGTTCTTGTAGAAAATGTGGGCAAGGAAAAAGAAAATGAAAACGATTTAGTTAAATATGGCATTCCTTTATCCTTTTGGTTAAATACATTTTAATTTAATAAAATTTTCTTTTCAATTACTTTTTGCTATCAAAATATTTATTTAAGATTTAGCATGTCAGTTTATTGTATTTTAATTTTTATAGCTTTTAATGCTCAAGATTGAACCTATTATTTTTAATATAATGATTACATTTGTAATTTATAATCATGAACTACCATAATTCTTTTTCTTTTTCTTTGTTAATAGGATGCTACCTATCAAACTTAAAATTTAGAAAGTAATGCACATTTAGCTATACTTTTAATGAAAAATATCAAAGTTCATCCATGACCTGAGGAAGGTCTAGTTACATTTACAATAACTAGTCAAAATATAATTGAGACTTCTCATAATTATTTATATAACTTAATTCGACCGGGTAAATGCTTAATGTGGGACTCAATACAACGCATTGATCCAATACACTTCACATAATATAGGGCATATAATATCCCCACTTAAATTCCCACATTGGTTATGGTATCATTTTTCACGATCCAAGGAAGCATTAGTCGTATCTACACTATACTCCAAATGACTAGTTAAGTCACAATTAGGACTCATTATTAACACTTATATAGTCTCATTCAACTTAAAAACACTAAATATAGAACTCAACACACACTCGCATAACACACTTATATATATATATATATATATATATAAAATACCTAAACTTTAAACATTTATAAATAAGGTAGTTATTAATCATAATCAACTTGATCTTTTGCAAGCATGTTGGGTTTAAGGAGACAATGCAATAAAAGAAAAACAAAATCAATATAAAATTATTGAGTAATGTAAGTTACATTAGATGTAATTTGAACACGCCGAAAGCCTAGTAGCTTCGTAGCATAGTATGCTCTCCTTTATTAAAAAAACTATAGTTCAAATCTCCATCTCCATCTCCATTATTATAGCTATTGAATTGATTATTGAAAAAAAAAAAAAAAAAAACTATTGATTTTTTTTAATTTAATTTTTTTGACTTGAATACACACACCATGCATGCTAAAATTGAAGTTACCATTTTAGACCGCATGAAAATTTGTCCTGGGACCTGAAGACAAGGACACATGGAATCAGTAAATTAATATTTTTCATATTTGTTGATATAGCTTATTGTGATTGTTATATTATAAAATTGGCATCAATGATAGAGTCATGTAAAAATTATGTCAATTCATAGTTTTGGTAGAGTAGTTTGAGAATTGTTGTTTGTAGTTTTTTGAAATACGTGTGGCTGAAAAAGTGTGTAATGTTGTTTAAAATGTGAAAATAAGAGTTTGAACTTACTCACCAAACAAACCCTAATTCATCAGAGATGGGCTTAGGATTTTAAGTTAGCAGTGGCTGGAGTATAGAGGAAAAAAAAACTTCAAATTGACATCCATATAGTATTAAAAAATTATAAAAACAAAAAATCGTTGTTTCTAAATACATTAAGATGCAATCACTTACTAGCAAAAACAAAAACAAAAACAAAATAATTTTTTTTTTTATTACTAGGATTTTTTTTTTGAAGTTCATTTAAAATAATATAAATAACTCATTAAAATAATAAGGAAGAGAGAGAATTTGAGTTTTTTAATTGAAGGAAGAGATATAATTTTAATAAAATATTTTATTTTACTTTTAACAACTTGCTACAGTCAACTATTATTATACCAGTTTACCGTAGTTGCAAAAAAAAAAAAGTTTTAGCTTCTCCAATAACACATGATTTTTTTGTTCTTTTGTGATAAAATAATTTTTTTGTTAAAATACAATCACTATTATGAATATTTTTATTATTTTTGTTAAATTTTCGGGTTAAATAGTTATTATTTAAGTTAGGCTAGCTAGACTGTTTGGTGAAACAAAAAACCAAACTACAAAAATGAAACATAAAATAACTAAAAAAAAATTTTGAAGCCAGGGAGGGCCCAGGCTCCACCTGGGTCCATCCCTGTAATTCATGATAATAATTTTTCATCATTAAATTTAGCAATACGCTTTATCAGATAAACTAATTAGAACATATCCAAAAAAAAAAAAAAAAATTGGTTGAAAAAATAAACTAAATCTGTCCTAACCTTTGAGTTTTGAGGGATAAGATTTGTACGAAGGCGGAGCAAACGCGTTGAGCTAATTAAATCATGCAAGCAAGGGACAGTCACTTATCATTGAAGTGACTCGTGCCAGATTGATCCCCATGCAAGCTATAGAGGCCTCCTATTTCTGTGAGAGATCTAGCTCTTAAAAGTGCACGTCATTGTTTATGCCCCTTGTGGATTTGTAGTTTGGAGGGGCCATAGAGGGATTACCCTAGTTTACTTGCATTCAACATCATACCCGTACTGAACTGGACCATTGCTAAATTGACAATTCACACAAATTTTTATGGTCTAGGGCAATGTATTTGTATATATTGGTTTTGTAACAGGCGCAATGATAGGATAAGAAGGAATTTAATGGACTACATTGTATTGAGAAGCAACAAAAACATATAAACAAATATCCTTTTTAATTGAATGACGCCCGACTGCACTGAAAAAGCTGATATATTAATGTAAATACCCAAAATATGGTTAACAAGCTCAACCTTTGCTTGGGCTCACAACCTATTTATATTATGGGCTTCGGGTTTCCTACTATGGGTAGTCCTATACTCGAAGACCCAAGTGCATACTCTTGTTCTTGCAAACCCTTCTCTTTATCTTACAAAGTCGCTCCCCCTTCTATCTTGGTTTAGTCACTCTTTTCTCTCAGTTTTTCTCCAGAATTGCCAATCCCCCACTTCTCACTCTATCCTCCTATATATAGCTTGAGATAATTGGAGGTGTCACGATTACTTCCAAATCTTACTAGTGCGAATGGGGTCCAATTCCAACATCTCTAAGTGGACGCTTTGTTGGGAACGATGATAATGACATTGGAACTAATTCCCACCTTCAAAAGACTGTTCGGCAGCGATGTTCCCTAAGACAATACTGAGCAACCGAGAATGTAGGATGTTCTCGGCATGCACACTTCTCGATTAAGATGTAACTTGATCGACGTGAGCTCATCTTCGATACGTTTAGAGAGAGAGAGAGATGGGCCCGTTTTGGTATTTGGGCTCTAATTGGGCTCGAAAATGTGTTTAGATCAAGGTCAAAGGTCCAACGGCATGGGATCATGCATCGTGCCATAGGGCCTAGGCCCGAAGTTCAATGGGCCTAAGCTCGTACCCCGTACAATTAATTATTGACTTTGTGGATTGTATCATTTCAAGTTTAAATGATAATCCGTTTGATTTTACAAACTAGCAATGAGAATTCCACAAAAAATTCTTAATTGACACATATATTAAAGGGTCATGTTAATGGGTGTTTTTAGAGCAATTATTAATAAATCATATTAGAAATGTTTTTAACACTACTTTTATGAGAAATATAAAAAGCTATCAGAAAAATTAATTATTTTATCATTTTCCCATAAAATACTTCTAAAAGTAGTTATTTAATCAATACCCTTAGAGTATTCGTTAACATTTCTCTATATTAAAAAGCATTTGAACTTAACTTAAACTTTAACAAGAGAAAAATAAATCCCATTAAAGTTCAATAATCTTTGGTATGAATCTCCATAGACTTCTTTCACTTTTTACATGTTATTCATTTATTTCTTCAAGCAATTTGTTGAAAAATGTTTTCTACTGGTAATAAGTATTAGTGATTTCCTATAAATACATATTAATGTAGTTACATCTCCATTTGTATTGGAAGTTAGTCATTTAGATTAACGAGAAATTATTAGGTCCACTAGGATTATTGATGTAGTCCTCCCAACTAATGAAATAATGTCATTTATGTAAATGTGTGAGTGAATTTCCTAATCAGCACAATGAAAAAAAAAATTTACCAAGTAATGTCACATTTGCATAAATAAAAGCATTTTATTGGTTGGAAGGTTAAAGAGGACCACGTCAGTAGTCTTCTTGGTAGACCTAATAATTTCTCTCGATTAACATTCTTAATGAAATTATCTAACGCAATTAATTACACGCAACATATGTACAATTCATAACTCTGTTTATCAACATTATTAATTAAATAAAATAAGGATAAAATTAATTTAATTTTGAAAAATTATGAGACCAAATTCACATAATTAAAAGTTGCAAAGGAAGGTATACTCTTTTTTTTTTTTTTTCCTTAATTTTTTCAATGGGCCGGCTCAATCCACCACGTCAAGGACGGAATAAGATTTTACTCTTGGGGGCACCAAATCATGAACTAAAGAATTTTGACCATTCAAAAATAAGAATATTTCTAAAATTCAAAATAATATACATATATATATATATATACACATACATACATATATATATATATATATATATATATATAATAGAATTTGCATTTATATAGTAAGCAAAACTAATACCGTAGGGCCTATTTATTTATTCAGAAACTCCTTATTATTTATTTCTTTAGAAAGTCTTTATCTAATCTATAAAATTGTGGAACTTCAACCCATTAGCATTATATTCAACAATTAATCTTAACACCTACTACATTAAAATTATGGACTCAATTAATCATATTGATGTGGGTAATTGATTTCATGAGGCCTATTAAGCCTATAAATAAATTCACTCAGATCCAATCCAAGTTACAGCAATTAAAAATATTTTTACACACTAAAAAAATATAGAGGTTCTTGGAAAAGAAAGGTATTTTTTCTGGTGGAGTTTTGAGTTTCAATACTTTGTACAAAGGTTGTTCTAGTCATACGACATTTGTTAGACTGTTAAGACAAGTTATATAAAGTCTGCACTGGTTACAAAAATTAGCTAATCGAAAGCATGAATCTCCTTAAAAAGAGCAAGTGTCTAGTCCAAATAGTATTGTGTAACTTTTCTCTATGAAATAATATTCAGAAGTATTTTATTCAGTCTCTCTTTATGTTATTTCCATTTTTATTGTGTTTGCGCCAACAATTTTCAATAGTTATATATATATATATATATATATATAGGATTGTAAACTCTTGCAAATAAAACTTGTTTATCAACAAATAAATACTAATTTTTTCAACTTGTATGCCTCTAATAAATGATTTCTGTAGGGGCCAAACGAACAATCTAGCCCAATTTAGATGAGAACGGAGGCTCAATACAATTAATTTGTAGAGGTGGATCGTCAAAGTCAACCCTTCAAACCTTGGTAGCATCATTTGGTAATTTAAAGAAAGAAAATTGGCCAAGACAACAACTTAAGTAGAGAATAGTAACAAGGAAATAGAGATTCTTTTTCAAGTTCTTCCTTAGGCTAGCCGAGGAGCAATAGTTCTTATGATATTTACCTCTCGGTTTCACAATTCTCAATCTCTCTTTCTATTTCTCTATTTCTTCCCTCTTAGATTTTTCTTGATCCCCCTTTTAGGAGGATCTTCCTTTCTATATATAGTTGTTGGGACTGCATCCAAGCCTTCCATTTGGATGGTTGTTGATCCATCCTTGGTTACTTGACCCATCATTGCTTTGTTGGTGGTGGTTGAGTAGGCTGCAGGCTTTGGGGGCACTATTCAAGGGTCATTCTACTATTAATGTGACATGTTAAGTTGGTATAGTGCATTAAATAGGAAGGTGATGGGTGTTTTATTTGGAAACTTCCTCCTTTCATTGCTTGCACGCCACTACTTCCTTCCACAACCTTCAACCTATGACCTTGGTGGTTTATCCCCAGTCTGTTAAGGAGTGTTTGCTCCTTGGGCAAACTGTCTTCCTTGGTTTAATTAACTGGATTACCTTGATCGTAATGGGCCTAATCTGATGAAAAGTTGGGTCCAGTTGCTCCTCGAGTTGAATCCATTTTGCAATCCTCTTTCTTCGAGCTTCCCCCTCCCACAATTTCAAACTAGCAAGTATCTTATCCATTTTCTTTGAATTTTTTGATAAGAACTTTAGTGTGGATGAAGCAAGATGAATGTCATCAAGTTTTCACATGATTATCAATAACTTTATGAAGAAAGTTAGAAACATTTTATATGTAATTTAGAAAAACACAATTTTTTTTTTTTTAATTAAAGAGAAAGCATTGAAGATATATAGTTATTCCTTTATTAGGCAAATATTTAATCCATTAATAAGAATAACATAGCATAAGCCACAAAGGTTCACATTTTTATTTATTTACTTATTATATGCCCATTATAGTCTAACTAAGAGATTAATTAGAGTTGCCAAATAATTTTTTTTTTAAGTCCAAACACAAAGAAAAAATAAAAACACCCAAAAAAATCTTTAAGTGGATAAAAACAGTACAACGATACTAAGATGCTAAAATTTTAACTTTGGATAACATAAAACAAATAATCAAAGTGTTATGCCAATCACAAAAATGAATTAGATGTTCAAGTTTATTTTTTATTTTTTAGGCTGGCTTTTTAATTTGGTGGATTAATTTTCAATTAGGGGTGTGCATGGGTCGGGTTGGGTCAGGTTGAGGGAATTTTTTGACCCAACCCACCATGGTGGGTCAAAAAAAAAATTCAACCCAACCCAACCCATTAGATAAGTCCAACCCAACCCACATGGGGGTTGAGTTGAACCCATGGGTTTGCAAATTTTTATTATTATTATTATTAAATTTATTAAATATATTATTATTAGTATATATATTATATATATAATAAATTATATATAAGCACTTATAGTATATAATATTGTGGGGCCCGAAGGCCCAGAACCCCCGGCCCACCTTTAGGCTGGCCCAGGGCCCAAGCCGAGGAGGGTAATCTCCCCAGATGGTCGGCTTAGAGGTTTTAGTTCTTCCAAGACCCAAGCCGAGGACACACCCCTCCTCGGCACACCTAGTCTAATCTAGGTAGGGGGCAGACCCAGAACAGGTGGTCACATCCACACTTAACGAGTATGCCTGCTCCTCCGGGCTACATTAATGATGACAAGACCCTTCACTGAGAAACCTGGGAGGCAGCAACCCCCAGTATGGTGAGGAACCTGTCTGATGGGACAAGTCCTGAACCAGGAGCCCGGATGGCCAACAGCTGTAGGGCCAAGATCGAGCTAAAGGGCGTATATAAGGCAAAGAACCCCCCTTGTGTAGAGGGGCCTCCTCGGACGCCAGCCAAGGAGCAACTCCAGGCGTAGAGCAAATAACCAGAAGTCCAAAGAAGACCGGCGAAGGGCCGGCCGGAGCCAAACCCTTTGCCCCACTCTCTACAAATTCATTGTCGAGGGCCCACCTCTGAAAAAGGAGCCCCTACAAATATTATTATTAGTATATATTAAATTTACAGCTGATTTTAAAAAAAATTATTATATATATATATAATATATTTTAAATATGGGTGGGTTTGTAATTTTATGGCTCATACCCAACTCGACCCGCTATAAAAAAAAATTTTGTGACCCAACCCAACCCACCAAATCTTAAAAACCGACTCAACCCGGCAGGTTCGAGTTGGGTTGGGTCGGATTTGGCGGGTCGGTGGATTTTCTGTACACACCTATTTTCAATTTTTTGAGGGGCGAAGTATAACTTTTTAGATCCAATTTTCAGTTTATTCTTTCCATGCATCACATTATCTGTCAGTGAGATTTATAGAATGTCTAAAGTTTAGGGCGTGAAATAGTCTGGTAATAGACTAAGACATCACTTTTCTATAATTCAATTAATACTTTTTAATGTTTTTTATTAAGATATGTGGTTTTAAAAACCAAATTAGATTGGTCGATTCAATTGAGAACCGAAATATTTGTGGGACCCACTTAAAAAAACAATATTAAAATAAATTGTGCCGTTAATTTTATGCATTGTTCTTCAATATATCTAACTTTTTATTAAATGAGATTCACATTAATCCAACTTTAACCTGCACATCATGATACTCGTTAAATTTTCCTAATAATAATAATAATAATAATAATAAATAAAATCTATGAGCCTACGGTGCTAGTAATAGGTAGTCTTCTTGCGCCGAGGAAGTACTCCCATGGGACAAACATCAAAACCGCGTGGGTCCCCACCCAATGACTAAATCCATCCCTGGTGGACTTTTTCGCGCACGGCCGCAGTGTTCTGTGGACCCCCCCCACACTCTCCCTTAATCATCTTCTCACTTCATGACCGCGATTTCCACGCGCAAAATTAAGCACTGACAAGTGTCCATAACGACACGTGGAGTGCCTATAAAACGAATATAATCAAAATCTAACAGACAGAGAGTGAACCTTTTTTAGGTTCTACTCTGCAAAATTTAAAAAGTAAAAAGAAAAAAAAGAAAATGAGTGAGAGATTTGGAGAATCAAAAGTGAGGAAGATGGTGGGGACAAAGGAGGGGAGTGGGACCCAATGTCAAAGAAAACTGCCCACCTGAATGCGGAAACTGCTCTGACAGCGATTTCCCGCCAAAAACAGACAAAACTAAAAAAAATGGTTTTTGGGGTTCTAAGAAAAAAAAAAAAAAGAAAGAAAAATATTAAAAATAGACAAAAGAAAAAACAAAACAGAGAGAAATAGTGGTACTTGTATTTATGGAAACAAAGAAAATGAAGAAAGTGACCTTAGCTCAATACACCAAAAATACCTGTCAGCTCAAACCCACTTTTAGCCAGCGGCTCTTTTGTTTTTTTTGAGCCACAGTCTGTCTGTCTTTCTTTTTTTTCTTTTTTTTTTCCTTTTGTTTTTTAAAGAAAAAAAAAATTAGATTAGTATATAGTAGTATTTTTTTTTTTTTTTGAGAAACTAGTATTTTCTTTCTAATATTACATTTTAAGAAGATTCTCAAAAAAAAAAAAAAAAACATTTTGAGAAAATTTTTGTTCATGGAAGTTTGAGTTTTTTTTTTTTTTAATATATTTTTTTGCGTGAAATTTAAATCTGATTACAACAAGCCTAAAATTGTCTGCTCACTGTGATAAAGGGGAGGCGACAATTGCAGCCAAACCGACCAAAACCATCCACAAAATAGAGTAATTGCACAACTCCGAAAGTGACAATGAGCTGCATTGCACTATGCGTTGCGGTGTGCAATTTTATGATAAGCAAACTATGTAAAACGGCATTGCACCTCACTTATATATATATATATACATATATTTTATATTAAATATGTATTAATAATTTAATATTATATGAAGTAATAGGCCAGCCTAACATTAGTGTGTTCCAGTTTCACATTAAAAACAATTTCATTTTGGTTAACCATTCGCAAAATAGAGTAATTGCACAACTCCGAAAGTGACAATGAGCTGCATTGCACTATGCGTTGCGGTGTGCAATTTTATGATAAGCAAACTATATAAAACGGCATTGCACCTCACTTATATATATATATATATATATACATATTATATTAAATATATATTAATAATTTAATGTTATATGAAGTAAGAGGCCAGCCTAGCGTTAGTGTGTTCCAGTTTCACATTAAAAACAATTTCATTTTGGTTAAACACAAAATTTGAAGTTCAAACTCATTCACTTCTCCATCTCAAACTCTTACTCTTCTCTCCTAATACCCTCTCACTCTTAGTAGGGATGACTAGCAATGTATATGGTACACTATTGTGCACCTTATGGTTGTTGCCTGTTAAGCATTTTTGTGTTACGTGTTATATTTGTTTAGTATACGGTAATTGTGTATAGTTTACTGTCATGAATTATTCTTTTTGTTTTGTATATATTTGTGGTACTTTTAGTTTATTGTCAATTTGTCATGGATTTTTTTTTTTTTTTTGTCTTGTATATATTTTTAATACACATGTTTCATATATATATATATATATATATATATATTACTGACGTATTGTCATGGTTATTAATAGTAAGCTAGTAACTGGTCATGACATCTTGAAAAATATACCAACCCAAGACTGACCAAACTGCACTTTGTATACTACCGCATTGCACATGTGACCATAAAATTGAGGTGCGGTGTAGTTATTGTTTTGGCTAAACCGCACCACAAAGTGTGAAGCTAAAAATGACCAAAAACCGCACCAAGAACACCCTTAAATTTATAACTTATAGTTTTTTTTATATAAAATTATCGTAATTAAATATGATAATATTTAAACATAGACATTCATGCCATGATAATTATAATTGTTAATAAAACAAAGATTTTATTTTGGTATATATAAAAGATTTGATCACAAATTCCTAATTAGATAATATGTGGTTTTACTAATTGAATTAATTAAAATCCACTTATACCATACATATTCATAATGAATAAACCACTCAAAAAATCATCAAGCAACAAATAAAGTGATATCAAACTCCCACAAAATATATAGGAGACTATAAGATGGATACTAAATAAAGTGAAAAATTACTTTATAAACTATTGGTCATGACATCTTGAAAAATATATCAACCCAAAACTGACCAAATCACACTTTGTATACCACATTGCATATGTGACCGTAAAATTGAGATGCGGTGCAGTTATGGTTTTGGTCAAACCGCACCACAAGGTGTGGTGCTACAAATGACCAAAAACCGCACAATGAACACCCTTAATTATAACTCATAGTTTTTTTTTTTAAATTGTTGTAATTAAATTTGATAATATTTAAACATAGACATTCATGCCATGATAATTATTATTGTTAATAAAACAAGGATTTTATTTTGGTATATCGAAAAGATTTGATCACAAATTCCTTAAAAGATAATATGTGGTTTTATTAATTGAATTAACTAAAATTCACTTAGGCCCTTTTGAATATACACCATTATGAGTTGTTTTAACTTTTAAAAACCTTCTCCCCTCTCCCTATGTGTGTGTGTGTGTGTGAAAAATATTTAGTGTGTGGGTAAAAGCCCAACATTATGTATTGGGTCTAGGGCCCTTCTTGAAGATTACGATGTGTCCAAAGAGAAGAGAATGATTGAGAAGGATTCCGTGTGGGAGAGATACCTGGAAATGACCGAGGAATATAGTCCGAAGAGAGTATCAGTAGTTCGAAGAGTATATTCTCCTCGGATATAAAGAGTCTCAGTCAAGCAGATACCTGAGAGGGTCGAGTGATCTTCCTAGCGATTCTAATGATAAGGATAAGTTTCGGGTATATATGGAGATGATAAGAACGGAGAAATATTTAAAAGGAAAAGCTGCTACCACCGTGTTTAATGCACTGCAGCAAATTTCCTGGTCGTATTTATGTGGAGAAGACCCTTGAATAGTGCAACCTTAGCTACCACCACTCATGGGGAACTAAAGAAGATACCTAATATGACATGTACTTAAGTGAATGCTTAGATGAGAAACAAGTGTACGATGAAGATGATTAAGAAGAAGGCTATATAAATGGAAGATGCCTCTGATAAAAGGGGGATCGGAAAAAAGAGCAAAATAAGAGGAGAAAGATTTTACTGTAACTCTAAGAACTGTATTCACCTTTCAATCAATAATATACCTCTTCGGACATCGGTTTGTTTAGCTTTTAAGTGTGTTTTTACGTTGTTTCATCCCTTAATATCATAGTTAATTGTTGTTTAATTCATAATCAGCCCAGCTTTTTCACCCACTTTCTACAAATTCATTGTTTTGGGTTCATTGGGCTTATAATCTAAACCTTTTGGGCTTGGGCTACAAATCTTAACCCTACATTTAGTATACTTAAAAAAAAAAAAAAAAAAACTAAAATCCACTTATACCATACGTATTCATGATGAATAAACCACTCAGAAAGTCATCAAGCAACAAATAAAGTGATACCAAACTCCCACAAAATATATAGGAGACTATAAGGCGGATTCTAAATAAAGTGAAAAATTACTTTATAAACAATTTCAACCCCTAAAGAAATGATAGAAACATGAATTGATCGATTGAGTTATTTCTCCTTAAAAAGGATGGTGGAAAGAGTTGAAATTAATTTCCACAATCCTTGTACACCACCATCCAAAAGAAAAAAAAAAAAAGTCAATTTCTTGGTTACTTTATACATAAAAATAAATTCATGCAATTTTTTTGTTAAGCACAAAGTTTACACCCCTAAGGTGATTGAAATTTCATGTTAAAAGCTACATTTTAAGTTGAACTCTATACCATTTTAAAATTTGATAATCCAAATCAACAAAGAAAAGTACAAAATATAGACTAAGGTTTGAATCCCCTACCTTATTATTATACATGTAGGGGCAGGTTTTAGCTCCTAAGCTCAAAAGATGAATGGGTTAAGGTCCAAAGAGCCCCATACTATGAATTTGTAGAGAGTGGGCTTAAAAACTAGGTTTCAATAAATTAGGCAACGCGCACAGTGGATTAATGATACTAAGAAAGCAAAGAAAGACAAGTTCTAAGCAAGGGAAACCTTCCTTGATGAAGTCCGAGGAGAATATTCTTGAATATAGTTCTTTTGGACTTGGATACAATTTTAGTTCTTGTTGCTACAGTGTATTCTCTACAGATTTTTCCGATCCTGTCTCCCTGGAGGATCTCTTATGTTATATTGCTTCCTTTAAATGATCTTGACCCTCCATTTGTTGATTATCTAGGCCACTACTTGAGTGTTTGTCTTATCAGACACATTTCCAAGCCCTTTGTGAGTTGAGACAGCCAAGACAATACTGTTCAATGATTTTCTTCACATAAATGCAGTCAGGAGGTTTGGTGGGATGCATTAAATGTGGTGGCAGCCACCATCCTTTCAGTTATGACATGGCTAACCCCTTCCCCGAGACTCTTTGTCTACAATATGACCTCTAGAAACGTGCCACTGACGTGGCCTTATTGTCCGAGCGTGTGACCTCCTCGGTGAGATGGTGGCCTCCTCGGCTATGGGTATGACATGTGGCGCAAATACCTTTTTAAATTCTTGTACCCCACAATACATATTAATTAAAAAATAACATAGACCAAATTCTTAAATACTACACCACCTATGCATTCTATGTATTTACCATGTCACCCTATTGTTCTCCTTTTTCCCAACATGAACTCGTACAAAAAATGAAATGTACGTAGTACTAATTTGAAATTTTACTCAAGCTAACCAGGATGACAGACAAACAAGAACAAAGAAAAAAAAGGAACCCAACATGAACTTGTGAAAAATGTGAAATGTACGTAGTACTAGTTTGAAATTTTACTCAAGCTAACCAGGATGACAGAAAAACAAGAACAAAGAAAAAAAAGGAAAAAGAAAAAAGAACAATTGCTCATCCTTTTTCTTTAAAAAGACACACTTTTTCCCATCCAAAAAAAAAAAAAAAGAAGACACTTTTATTTTGTCAAAAGACAAATCTTCTTATTGTCAAAGTAACAAAGAACTCTTTTAATGCGAGCTTAAATTCTGTCCCTCAAATGTTCTTATATGGGCATGTTTTCTTGTAGAATCATTGGTTCATTTATTTAAAATAAGCATTAATTGTCAAAAAGAAAGTTTTTTTTTTTGTCCACCGTAATTGTCAAAAAGGAAAAAGCATATATTTTCTACTCTCTTTTTTTATTTTCCTCTTTTTTTTGGGGGGCTAGTTGCATCGTTGCAGTATTGTCTCGTCATTCAAGCTATATGGGTGACCTTGTTCTCTTTGATCATGAATTCGACAACTCAGCACAACTTTTTGATGAAAGAGTTGTACTTCAACAAATTAATCATAACGCCTAGGAAATATACATGCAAAAAAACATTCGTAGGAAAATATGGTTGCTCAAGGCCATATGCCTTGTCTATTAATTGATTACACATTTCACGGTGAGAGTCTACCATCTAATTCCGCATAGCCACCGCCTAGGTGTTATTTTGATGCTACAACACCCCCTTCTAATTTCTTCCAAACAATCATATCTATCTCTAAGGAAAAATTATAGATCATGTACTTATTTTGTAAATAGAACCTCAAGCTTTTACAACTTTACATATTAGAAATGTGAAACCTTAGTATCAACCATTGGAACATTTATGTAAGCTTTAAAGTTGAGCATAAAGAATTAAAGGCATGTTAGGAGACAATGATGGCATGTATCTTTTTTTATTGGAGAAAGCAAATTTGAGCTTAAATTCTTTTTTATTAAAAGAATTGGATAATATTATTGAATTACAAAATTCTTGAAGGTTGAGATTATGATGACGTATTTAAATTAGTTATTAATCATTCTATTAGATATTAGATATGTATATTAATTTTTAGATGGTTTTCTTATAATGATGATAATAATCACAGCCAAGGTTTATTTTGAAGCCTACAAAAATACAAAAATAAATTAAGAGTATTACTATTTTAAGGAGTGAAATCTAAAAGTTAAAGGGAAGCAACAAATTGTAATTCAAATGTCTTTATCATCTCACCAAGTACTAATAGAATTGTAATTCAAATTACTTTTATCGTTTCATTAAGAACTAATAGAATTTATAAGCTACCAAATAACATTGTCTCCTGATTTAATTGAAAGGACCAAGTGGAAAAATGTAACCTTGAATGTTCATTACATGAGAGAAATTATAATTCTAGCAAAGGCACTTAAGACATGAGGCTGGATTTGGCTATGGGCATTCATTTTGGGTTTTTATTTTTTGCTAAATGAATAATTATTTATTGAAACAAAAGTCACTTTTTTAGACCTTAACACTTCTCTAAGTTATAAAAGTTCACTTAATTAAATTGTGGACAACAAAATTAGGGGTTGTTTAATGTCTCTTCCAATAATAGATATGGACAAGCTAAAATTTTGGGCCTTGTGTATTTGTTGTTTTATTAGACGAATTATGAAATTTGACTTTTATTTTTATTTATTTTTAGTTTTTCTTTTTCTCAAGCTAATATAAAATGTAGCAGTACAAAGAAGAAAAACATCACAACTCTCACAAGCCAAGCCACACCCACAAGTAGTTTTTTCAACCATGGTCAGAAAAATGACTTCATTGATGGGTTAGATTAACTACTTCTATCTCTCTCTCTCTCTCTCTCTCTCTCTTACATGGTTGGATATTAGCTGTCAAAAAATAATAATTTGATATACAAATTTTATTTTTCAGAAAACCTTTTACTAAAATTTAAAAACATTTTCTGAGCTTTATAAAAACACTTTCAGGACCCAAGAGTTTTCCTTCCCCCCCAGCTTTCTTACAACACGCACTCTTTTCTTCTCTGTCTCTGCCTCTGCGTCAGTTTCGTTTCAGTCTCTCTCTTTCTCTCTCCAATTCTTTCCCAACACTTTCATTCTTTGTTTCTGGACTATTTTGCCCTTCTTCTCGTATTCTATGCCAACTTAGTTCCTGTGGTTTTAGCTAAAATCATGATCGTTTAATGTAAAAGTACGTAGCTGATTCAGTGATTTCAGTGAACCTATGTACCTAATTTTTGTATAAAGTTCAAAACTTTACAACGTGAAAACTCAACCAACACTAGCAGAAATCTAAACTAAAGACTGTGGGGGGGAGAAAGAGACAGAGAAAGAAACAGTTTTTGTTGTTTTTTTCTCTTCGTTTGAAGGTGGGGCTAGTCAAGTGCGAACACCAATATAGACCATTTTTCTTTGAGTCTCAATTGGGATTTTGCTTAGTTTTGGTGATTTCTGAGGTGGGTTTTGGACGGTTTGGCTGAAAAGTTTGAGATGATTGTGAGCTCCTCCTTTTGCAATGCAGACTCTCAGTTCCCTGTAAGTTCTTGAAGCTTTAACAAAACTTCAATTTGTTTTTTTCTCATTTTTTATTCTTGCTTTATGTTTTAGTTTTGATTATTTGCTTTACTTGCTAAAATAAAATGTATGTTGCTTATTGCTTAAGCCAATTTAAGATTTTGTTGAAATTTATTAGCCAAATTGACTCTATTTAATCATGCCCTGTTAACCTTCTGATCAGAGTACTTGTTTCTTTTGCTTATTTATCTATTCTTGTTGTTGTTGAACTGATTGAACGGTGGGGATTTTGTTGATGACATTTTCTGGACATACTTTGTCTAAGTTTGGATTACTTGCTGCCTTAAATGTTTGGTATCAATTAAGACACTGTTTGGGGTATTAAATAAAAGTGATTTGGCAGATTATTGCACCAAAAAGGGACAGATTTTCATTCATGCATGTTTAATATTTAATCGGGTCCCACCAAAACCAATTTCTTTCATTCAGTTTATTCCCAATTATACCCACCAAAGATTAATTAATTATCCTTCTCAAAAAAAAAAAGATTAATTAATTATTGTCATCTAATATTTTTGTATTATACAAGGAAATGAGTAATTATTCAATACCATAGGAGCAATACTCATTCTCTCACATAATTGTGAGTCCCACTAATTAAATTTATAACAGTACCCATAATTTATGTGAGAAAATGGAGCATGTTGCCGGAGTATTGAATAATTTTCTTAATGAAACCCGGGATAGGTGTTAGTTTTTCTAATTGGCATGGTGTGGTTAAATAAATCAGGGACCCTTGGCCCCTTTGAAAGAACTCAATGGAGAGTATTGCTGATGAAATAACTTTGGTCATGTTATTATTATTATAATAAGTGTAGATGATTCTGTTCTTCATTGATTTACGGACCTGTTGTCTGCTTGTGAGCCTACTATTAATTAATTATGATGATATAATTTTTAATTATGTGGTTGTAAATTATATATAATAAAATTTTATAGATGTGTATTATATTATGTTATGTCTTATGTCTTTGAGTATCCGATTGAGGATAACCTTTGACCAGAACAGTGCATGTCTTGTTGTTCTTGATATAAAAGTTAATAATGTTAAGATTTGTTTTGCATGGTGTCATATACGTTTCATATAAAATTTGATTATTTCAGGTATATTGTGGATGGAAATAAAGTATATAATAGGCTCAAGATGGGTGCCTGTGTTCTAACTAGGATGCTTCTTAAATCAAAATCAATCACACTGTATGGTCAACTTTAATAGTTTTATGCTTTGGTTATTGTCACACGGGTGGCTTTCTGAAAGTTGCACCTGTGTGGATGTTTCATGCATGTGACCTACCTTATAGGAAGTAAAAGATATATCTTTCACCCAGCTTAGGTTTCAAATTCTCCATTACTGAAATTCATTTGCTGCTTGAAGTTTTATTAAGTGTATTTTATTCAATGAATATTAGATTTAAGTTTTTCCAGGTTCTTTTGGTCAGTACTGCCCCAGATGGGTTGCCTATTTTTGGTAAAACCTGGATTGGCACTAGATTTAAGAATATCTAGGAATCTTAATCTCTTAATAAGTCAATTATTAATTTATTTACAATTAGATATAGATGATTTTCTGGACAAATTTTGTATGTTATGTTTCTCTTTGTTTTCTGGTGTCTTACCAAACGCAAAAGCTCTCTTTCTTAACTCATTTAAGCAGAGGAGGACATCGATTGGGAATTTGGAAGAATATATTTGAGAGTGAATTATGGTATTTTGGAATTACCCAGCACTTGGGTAAATGTTAGGATATCTTTCTTTCTGATGTGTTGCACCTTTAATTTTATATATCTTTATCATTCTAAATGGTTTATGATGAGCTTATAAAAGAACTAAGGCAGTTCTTCCGTGATTGCTACAACCTTGAATCTGCCGAGTAAAACACACTGTTTAGTTGTCTTGGATTTATGTACTTTATATGCGCATTTGCTTACTTTGCTTTTGTCTGGTTCTTTTTATAGATACTGATTTTTTTTTTCCTTCTATCTTAAAATAGGGAGAAGAAGAAATAGAGGTTGGGAAGATGATGGAGCACAAAAGGAGTCCATGTTCTGTTGAACAAAGCAGCCTCACTTCTCTTGCATCCAAACGACATAAGGCTGATTTATCTGCCAAGGTTTCTTTTTCTCCTTTTCCCCCCTTTTCCATTTTTCAATTGAAGTATGGTTTCCTTTTACAATATATGCAATCTTAAAGTAAAGCAGCATAATTACTAATTAGTATTAATAGGAATTCAAAGAGATCACGTACCTTATTTATACTAGATTATTGTTGTGCGCATCTCAAACCTTTTTTTTCCAAAGGTGGTCCAAAATTTTCTTAATGCAGTTTTGATTCCATCTTGGTCATGGTTCAACTCTTGTGAACTCCCCTAGATGGTACTGGGAAACTATCCTTCATTACACAACTTATAATTTTCTTATGTTACTATCTTATTTGATCACTGTCAATAGGAGAGGAAGGAAAAGCTTGGTGAACGTATTGTGGCTCTGCAACAACTTGTTTCACCATTTGGGAAGGTAAATATGGAAAATCAACATTTCTAATTAATGCAAATGCTTATGGCCATTCTTCTCCAACGGAGTTTGTGAGAAATCATTTCTGGGTTCCACATATGTTCCAGTGATGACCTTAAAGTAATTGCCATTCAGGGCTTCCCTTAAAAAAGGGAAAGAATTGAAGGGATGTTGTTTAGCCCTATCATGCTCATGTCACTCATGTTATAGCTCATCTATTACAACTCTCAATGATAAGAGTTGTTTGGCATTGCTGTGATTCTGAAGCTTTTTCTAATTTCACTGCAGACAGATACAGCGTCTGTCCTTTGCGATGCAATGGAATACATAAATTTCCTTCACGACCAAGTTAAGGTTTGTCTTTTTCCTGTTATACACTTATATTGTGCTAAACTACCTTGTAGCTCACCAATTAACTGGCGTCATGTGACACTGATATGAAATACATTCCCTATGCTGGCTTAAACGCAACTATGTCTGATTCTGAAGTGAATCTGGTGACATAGTCTTCCATGTATTCTTTCCATCATTTAAGGAAATCTGATTGGAGTAGTTTGGTATTACTCATTATTTTCAGTTCAGCTAAAAAATCTTTTCTAAGGGTAGGGCCACACCTTGACCTATGCTTTGCAAGATTGTTTTTCCATAGTTTAAAAACCTGTGCTTCTAATTTACTCTCTTTTACAAAATAGATGCATTCTCCTGCCATATATTACATTGTGAACATCCCTGATTCATCTTCAGCATTTGACTTGTGGACTATTATGCATTTCATGCTAGAGTTGGGTTTAAGCGTCACTTATTTTTTTGGTTGTTCCTAGTTTCGGTTTAAGCATTGCTGTTTCTGTTCTATAGGGGAGTTGGTGCTCAAAGAATTGAACTGTAAAGTTATATCGCTTTATCTTATTCTAGACTGAAAGTTGTATTCTGTTAATAATCTTGGTCTAACTCTGAGATGTACCATAATTAATTACTCCAGAACCAATTTTAATTGTTTGGTTTGTTTAAGTTACCTAATGTGAGTAAATAAGCAATCTATTATGGGATGTTGCCCCTGTCACAGATTGTTTTTTAAAATGAAGGGTTGATTGATGAATAGCATAAGTGTTGCTACATTAGCACTCTTTTGAAGGATCCAACCATGCCTGTGGTTTTTGAAATTCAGAATTGGTGATTTCTTTTCCATGTTTAGTGCACCTTGAGAGATGTATCAGTATTCTAGTATTTGATGATTCAGGTAACATGTTTGACTTTGATCTCATTGCTTTTGACTTTATGGGTGCTTTCAGGTGCTGAGTGCTCCATACCTCCAAAGTAACCCAAGTAAAATGCAGGTGAGCATGAATGATCTAGTAACAGCACCAAGTTTAGAATATAATTTTCAGTATCTCTTTTCCGAAGCATAACTTTGTGAAGGGTATTGTCAATTTGTCATGACTCATGAAACAGTAGTAAGCTTTTCGGTGCATATGAATGGACAAGAAGCCTGGTGATTTTCTGTTAGATGACCATCTAAACAACAATTCCATAGTTAGGAATGGAAACATCAACTACAAATGATAGTAATGGATTGCTTCTAGAATATGTGGTGAACAATTTATCACTACAATGAATAGAATGTTGTCATGGCTATAGTTTAGAGTTCATTTAAAATGTAAAGTGGTCTAATTTGATATGTCTAAATTCTACATGTCTTTTTTCTTTTTTTGCCACATCGATCAAAAGTTATGACTTGGGTCTGAAGAAATTGGTTATTTTGTCTCCAGGAGTTAGGACCATACAGCCTGAGAAGCAGAGGTTTGTGTCTTGTTCCAGTCTCTTGTACTGCTGGTGTCGCTCGAAGTAATGGTGCGGATATTTGGGCGCCAATCAAGACCACTTCCCCCAAGTTTGAGAAGGCTATTTCACAATTCCAATGAGACAATCTGTTGCTTAGAATCGACGTGTTTTGGTGCCGGTAGGGTGGTGGCATTATGGGTAACTAATTTTTTTCTGCACAACGAATTTTTGTTGGGCAGATGCAAATTTGGATCTGAAAATTTTAGTATGATGCACTAATGGAATTCCGGGATGTGAAATTATCAGTGTTAAAACTGTCTGAAAGCATTCCCAACCATTCTGATTTTAAACCAGTAAAGGCAGAAGCATTAAAGTACGGTACGGTTATCTCGTATCTATATACTGATTATGTGAAAATGTATATTTAGGAGCTTGAGTTGTATAATGTTCTGAGACAATGAATTGATGAAATATATGGAAAGAGTAATCTTACTATTTAACTGCATATATAACTTTTGAGTGGAGTTTGTGGTGTACTTTTGTGTTTAAACTCTTTTGTGTTAAAACTCTTTTCACTCTCTCGTGTGTGATTGTTTGTATATCAAAAAAATTAAAAAATTGCATACTGCTTAGTCCTCGAGGTGGTTCCTGCTGTGATTGCATTTATTGACATTATGTATAGGAAAAGAGAGGAATGGAGTAAATTGATAACTAAAAAAAATGGAGTCGATTGGAAGGAACGTGAACAGAAAATAGTATATTATGTGTCTTATATTTTATTTGTATTCCTGTCAATAGGTATAAAAAGAAGTTATTTTTCAATTAATTAATAGGAAGAATAAGTGTTTCTCTTCTCAAGGAATCTCATATATTTAATAATATATGCATTTTTTCTTTTACAACGTGTGGGTCTCACTTATAAAAGAATCTCATACATTTAATAATTTATGCAAGTTCTCTTTTACAATGTGTGGGCCTCACTCAAATATGTTTTCTCAAAATCAATATTTATCTTGAAATACTTGGATTGATGATTTAAATATATTTTTAAAATTAAAAGTCAAGAGTCTTGTAACTCAACAAACATTTTTTAGTATTTTGGACTGAAATGTTTAGAGTTAAAATTTGCTTTATTTAATTGTTGTAATTATTGAATTATAAATAAAAAAAATAAAATTTAAAAAAAGATTTCAAAATTGAGTTTTACAAATTGAAGGAAGATAGAGTTTTAAAAATAGAAGAAAACAATCCAATGAACCTAGAATAAACTATATGTCTACATTGAGATAGTAGACTTTTACAATTGTTTCTTCTAGCTGTACAAAGATTTTGTTCTTCAACCTAGTAAACTCTCTATTGTAATCTCAACAAAGCTTTTGCTTGCTCTCCCATCCCCATGGCTCTAGAAACATAGGAATTTTTATAAGCAAATTTCCTCCACGAATGAACCTTGTTCGTAACCTTGAACTTCGAAATTCAACGATGACACACTGTTGAAGAAAAAACTATATGGTTTTAAGGAATCAATGGTTTAGGCTCAAGCAAAAACTCCAAAAAATTCTCATAGGGAGAAGAAACTTGGAGAGAGGGATCTAGGACGCTCGAGGTTTGGCTCTTGGGTTTGGTATTGAATGGTAGCCTCTCACCCTCTCTCTGTAGCAAGGTGTGGAATTTTTAAAAATAGGTTAACAAGGCAGTTTTGCGTAGTTGATTTTCTGTTCATGCATTTTTGCTTGAGCTTTTTCTGAATTTTATTTGAGAGAGATTGATTTTATTTAAGCGAAAATTATGTTGTTCAAAATTTATAATTAGCTCATTTGATATATTTCTAACCAGTCTTAGATATTTCAATCTCAACCCTTTTTTTTACTCTAGTTTTATCATATGGAATTTGTGAACACTTAAAATCTAACAATCTCCATCTTTGGTTTCTGTTTTCTTTGCTATACATTGATCATCCTTCTTTTCCGTTTACTCCTTTTTGTGTTTGGTTGTGTTAATTGGGATGGAACTAGGATTTGAACTTCGCACCGGGGGGGGGGGGGGGGGGGGGGTGAAAATAAAAATTAACATCTATTTCATATTCAACAAAATACTACATACAAAATAAGTATTTTTTAAACATTTCATATTATAAAATACATCAACAAAGTATAACATACAAAATAAGTATTTTTTAAACATTTCAACATATTTATCAAAATGAAACTCGACGTTCTTTTAAATCTTTAAAATCATTTATGATTGATTATGTACCAAATTTTGTAGCAATCTCTTTCTTAATGCACAAAATCAAAGACTTACATCACAACCACACAAAGAATTAAATTAAATCACAAGAGACAAACACAATTTCATATATATATATATATATAATATTGGCCACACAGCCCACGCCACACAAAGTGACAAAGACAAAATTTAGTAACTTAGTACCAAAGACTTTGGTCTCAAGCTTAGACACAGTACTCACATACTGTAATAAAGTTATGCCTTCATTACTAGCTAGCACAATCAAAGTTATGTAGTACTCACCAGCTCAGACAAAGTTATGTTTTTATAGATAAAGTAATAAAAGTATAAAACCAAAACAAAAAAGAGTCACAAACAGTCAAACACAATACAAACTACAGTCACAACTCACACCAGTTTCTAAATTTAAATTTTCAGTTTATATGTATATACTCTTTTTTTTTTTTTTTGGGAGGGGAGAGGAGGGGGGGGGGGGGGGGGGGGGGGGGGGGGCATGGCCCCCCCTGCCCTACTGTAGGTCCATCCCTGTGTGTTAACTTTGTTCATGTACCTTATCCTAGCCAAGATAAATTATCGCATTGAGCTTGTGTGTTTTCTTTGGGAATCTCATACCCAGAAAATACTATCGTTGATATATTCTCGAGTCTTGTAAGTACTTTGTGCTACTTAGGACAACCTTTTTTTTTTTTTTTTTTTTTCAGAATGCCTTTTGATATCATTTCTAGTCATGAGGGGGAGTCCTTCCTTATTCTCCTTTAATATTATCTCTTCTTGGCATATCGCTTTGCAATACGGTATACTTGAGCTCAACAGTCACACCATAAAGCCTTTTTAAACAAGAGTTAGAGCTAAGAGTTTTCTTCTCTTTCCCTTGGAACACAAACAATAGGTTATCATTGGGTTTGCATACCTTCCAAAGAATCCGAAACAAACTGATATTTGTCATGCCTGTCATTGAGCCAGTATAAATACCCCTTGAAACATATCGAATCAAATATCAATTTGCATTGGTCATACTAGAATTTTTCAACAGTTTCAGCCGGTAATATCAATTTAAGCAACTATCTTCTCTTCTATTATCTCTTGCTTCATTTTCTCACATTTCTTCTTCTCTTTCTTAACCCGCTTGGCTTGTTGATACTCTTGGACTCCACTATTAAACTAGATGGCAAACACTGTGATTTGCTTCTTGATGTTGATAGATTCTGGCAATTAGTTGGGAAGTTAGGATTCTTTACCGTTACTTGTCTTAATATTACTGATGCCATCAGCGTAGTTAGTCAATGCATACTCCTCGTCAATCTTCCTATGCAGTTATTTGTCGTATCTTGCATTACCTTAAGGATACTCCTAAATGAGGACTATTGTTGATTATCAAAAAAAAAAAAAAAAAAAAAAAATGAGGACTATTGTTAATTCTCTATCTATGACATGATTTAGTGAAGCTAATTGGGATGATAGTCATTCTAATAGACAATCCACCTCTAACTATTATAACTTTGTTGGAAATAATCTTGTTATTTAGCATAGTAAGGCAAAATGTTACTACTTAGTGCCAAAACCAAAATATCAAGCTATGACTCATACTATTTTTTCAGATATTATGGGTTCAATCTCTCATTTGTACCTTGGGTATTGATGTTCCTACGACCATGCTGTCTATGCATATGCATTGTGACAATCAAGCTACTATCTTTAATAACGATCCAATTTTCCATAAATGTACTAAATATATAAAGAAAGCAAGGCAATATCATTGAGTTACAAGACTCTTAGCCCTTGTCATTTTTGTTATAAACGCATGTGATTATACATTAGCATAAGAATATTCTGATAGTCCTGCCATAAATCCTAATATAAAAAAGAGACTCGTTATTGTAGCCCTAGACATTTGAGAATCTCTCTCTCTCTTTTAATCCTAATATTTCATATTTTACAACTCAAGTCCCTCAAAAGACTGAAATATGAAAATAAAATTTTCATTGTCACAGTTTAAAATTTCACTGAATTCTCAGAAGGAAAATTGGAGCGTTCATAATATATTAAAGACAAATGGGGGAAGTGACAGCAGGAAAATAACCATCTCAGATTGCGGAAGCCGCCTTAACTTTTTCTCGTAGGAACTGCAGTATATGTTCACGTTTCCAATTGTCGATCCTGAGACAAGGTAGATAAAGAAAATAAAAATGTTAGTGAAAACTGAAAAGTCAGTAGAACTTCTTTTATTCCCTCAAGAAAAAAGATAAAATGCATAATTAAACATGCCAAGCCTAAAGCTAGAGGCATGTATTTTCAGTGACACCATCGGACTACACAACTCTCAATCCCAAATGCCAAGACCAAAGCAAAGAACAGAACCCTCATATGCACCCTCCACGCCAATTTCAACTAGTTTAGACACTGAATGGAAGCTAAATCTCAAGGATATGAGGTAGAGATTGCACCACTCTTGAATCAAGGCATCATCAATTTTACTTTGACTTTTTCCAGCTATATCAAGGTTGAAACAACATGATATTTGTTTATAAGATTTGACGTCCAGATAACCAAAATGGTAATAAGGTTCAGGTAGCTACAAATTTTGGATGAAGGCAACATCTGTATTACTCAGGACCTCTTGCTTCACCCTACAATACTCATATTGAAGCCTACAAAATCTTTGGAAAACAGCAGAATCCAATACATAGAAACATAGAGTGCAACATATGGTGCATAACAAAGGAGGACACAGAGAAAAAGGGAAGAAAAGAGCTTTGTTGGGGGGTGGGGGCGTTGTTGTAGGAGTTGAGCAAAAGGCAGCAAGCTACAATGCATGTGCCACCTTTAAAGGTTTCAGCATTCAACTCCACTATCATTAGTTAGGTCAGGGAAATCTCTCAACCCAAATTCATATCTATCTGTGGACTGCTGTGCCAAAAGAGTGCGAGACCAGCAACAAATACTAATTGGAAGAAGCTCACCTTATTGTTTCCTTCTGTTGACCTGCGTCATCTAGCATAATCAGCTTTGGTGGAGAATTGAAAACATATTGAACTTTAACAGAAGGAAATTGATCCTTCTCTTCTTCAATAAAGCCCACAATTTCAGGATAGAAAACCAGTTTCCTCATGCAGACCTCCAGGTGAGCACCAGAATAGGCGATCTGCAGTTTCGGATGGTTAGTGACAAAAATTTCTTCTTTTCTTGAAATAAAGGAACAGAAAAATAAAGTTGAGAAGATTTAAGATCAAGATAAAATGTATTGAACATAATAAACACTATGATGTCAGCCCTTTGGACAGGTCCCTAGTTGGATAAGTAGCATTGGCACTTGTACCAAGGAGCCATGCCCTTGTTGAACAAATACACTTCTAAGATACTCCTTAAATAATTTCAAAAGAATTCTTCAAAAGTAGGAGTATGATCAATGTGGAAGGTGAGCATGTCTAAGTGTCTAACTAATGAATCAGGGGGAAAAAAAAAATTTCTAGACGTTCAGCAAACATGGAATAGACAAGCAGAAGACAGAGATATCGATGTCCCTGTCCATGCAACATAGGTTTATTCATAATTTCGTATCATATTATGATTTATGCATATTTGTATCTTCTACTCCTTTCCTTCTCCTCCCTCTTCTTGCATCATAAAATTGCCATTATTTTCCTTATTTCTTAAATATTCACCAAGTAACATACATGAACTTGTACTGGATAAATATTTTACATATAAATGTACAGTTCTACCGTGTTCCCTCTGTCCGTGGTCAATCCAATGACAAAGAGAACCAAGAGCACCACAGATCATGCTTTCAGTAACCAAATTGATGTCATGGAGCCATTTTATACCATCTTAAGCCAAAAACCCATGAGTCAGTACTGATGCAAAATTTTTGTATTGACTTAAAATGGTCATCAAAATTGGTCTCTCATGAAGTATTATTTAAAGAAAAGGACAAGACTTAGGTACAGTATTTAGGTGCTGTTCTTTAGGTTTCCCTCTTAAGATTCTGCCATGTGGTTTTTTTCTCATGGAATGGAAGTGTATTTTTTTAGTTAAGTAGCCACGTGACAAAATCTTAAGAGGGGAATAAGGAACAATACCTAGGATACTGTACATAAATTTTGTCCAAAAGAAAAATAGTTCCATTTATCTTTTATCTAAAATGTATATAAACAGAATTGGCAATAATTTTCTGAAGCCAAGAAACATGTCATGAAAACTGTACGGTGTGAGCTCTGACTCTGGCAATTATTTCAAACATCACCATGACACATAACACATGTAAATATGCTAAATTCTCTTTTGTCCATGAAGAAACTTAAAAGGGCCCAAAATTCAAACTATCCAGTGTAACAAAAAAGAAAAATCACCGCATCACAGGTGTCTATCAAAAATACTAGTGGAAGGTTAAACAAACATCTTTTAACTACCATCACTCTATTGAAAGCTGCACAAAATTCAGTAAGGGTTTTAAGCTAAAAACTAATAAGTTTATGCAAAGCCTTGGGGGGGGGGGGGGGGGGGGACAAGGATACTGGAGTCAAACAAGAAAATTTTCATGACGGGTGATCATAGCAGATTTTAGGACTATTTGATTTACTTTTTAAATGCCCAAAATGTTTAAATGCAAAGCATAAATTTTAGCTTCTTGAAATTTATTATATATACAATATTTTCCATACCTTGCTCATGGAATCATCAGAATCCTCTGTGCAACACTTTAAACAGTCTGATACCAGATCTACAACAAAAACTAAGACATTTAGCATATTTATAACCATGCTGAAAGTAGTGAGTACAAATCAAATGCATTTTGAAGTTCATGAGCAAACTTGAGTCCAATAGATAAGTCAAAGAGTTGAGCAACAAGGAAGACAATATATCTGTAAATTTAGTAGTCTATCTAGTACAAGGTTCCTATGTCCCATCACCTACTGTTGTTGAATTATAACTCAAGTTGCAATTACCCTTTACATAGACTACAGGATTGCTAGTTCTAGTTGTTTCCCTAGTACACATAACATTGATGTAATGTCTAGACTTCACAATAGTAACTAAATTCTAAGCATAATGATATAACATCATCTCTTGAAAAAAAAAATTCAGGGGAAAATGAAAAGCACAATAGAATTAGTTCCTTTCACCTATTTATGTGGTTTACAAGGGCAGTTACACAGTTTACAAGGATAACCTTATGTGAAAAAAAAAAAAAAAAAAAAACACAAATACATGATGCGGGTAATCTTCTGCTTCTCAACACCAGCAAAGTTTTAGTCCCAAAAATTTCGAGTTGACCATGGATCCTCAACGGACTAATTGTAATCAGCCGCATGTATAATTCTTGGCCATTCTGTCCTAGTCCAAAGCATACTTTCTGCCACTTCTTTAAACGTGTTTATTTTTATTAGTTCAATCAATGTTATTCTAGGCCATCCTATTACTCTTTCATTCTCTCAACTTGAAACAACACTCTTTCTCATTGTTGTATAAATTACTCTCCTTCAGTCCCTTGCACATGACCAAACCATCTCTATCTTGTCATTGATAGGAGTCACTCCTATCTTTAGACAAATTTCTCCAATCTGTATCCTATCTTTCCTTTTATTTTCTCTAATTCATCTTAACATTCTCATTCAACTACATTCATTTATGAATATGTTGCCTCTTAATAACTCAACATTCAATCCCATAAATCATAGGTGGTCTTATAATGGTTTTATAAGATAAGAGACTATAAAACCTTTAAACTAGAAGCCTTAAATTAATAAATAATGATCACTATCTAGGGTGGACTTCAAATAGATTAACCGGAAATATATATGGCTAGAGGAGAACACGGGAAAACAAACTGGTGTATGCAAACTTCATCGTGGAGGGAAGAACATACTAAATTCTTTGTCGGAAACCCAATCTTGTCTCCTCCATAATTCTAGGCTATTATGTTATGCCAAACCATAACAATCCATTTAAATTGGGTTTCTTTACCAAACCTACAAGACTAACTCTTCCGCTTATGTGGACCTTAATTTTTATTTATTTATTTTTTAAGCAAAGGATAATTTATTATAGACGAATAGGAGTGCTTCAAGTATATGTATACAAGAAGTCCTCTTAAAAGTCTTACACTCTGAAATTTTAACAAGTTGTGACTCGTGACAATCCAGAAAAGAGGTAGATGAGACTGCCCAAAACATTTAACAATTCCATACAGTGATCTTAAAAATAATCTTAATCCAACAAATCAACTGCAGTATCCAAGGTTATTAACCTTGAGAACAAATCATACAAATACCAAAATAACAATTTATGAGTCAACTAGATTCAACTTTACATTAAATTCCAATTCTAAATGACGAAAAACACTTCCACTCCTCATTACTAAAGACCAAAAAAATCACATAAACAATAAAATTTGCAAAAAAATCTACCATTCAGTACCCAAAAAAAAAAAACCTTGTATAGCTTAAACCTAAATTCTTAAACTAAGCAATAAATTCTTACACCAAAGCATTCAAAACCCAGAAAATCACATAACTAATAATCAACAAAAACCACAAAAACCAACCCAAAAAACTCAAGCTACCACTCAGTACTAGAAAACATAAAAATAAATATAACCCCATAACATAACTAAAACTTGAAAATTCATATCAAGCAAAAGACTTTCACCCACAACCTTAAAAACCCAGATAATTAAATAACGAATAATCAACATTAAAAAACAAAAACATGTAAAAAGAACAAATGAGATATGATTTACTGAGAAAGCTAACATTCAATGACAAGACAAAAGAAAACCCAGATTCAATTATCCAAAAAGAAAGAGAATTTTTGTGTAGATTTAGATTACCTTGATCCTTGACATACTCAGCGAGAGTATTGCAATCAGAGCAAAGAGCGAGTCCCGTGAAACCCAGATTCTCACATTCCCTTGAGCTCAGTTGCTCTTTTGCGATACCCAAAGGCACTACAGCAAACAGCAATACTATAGTATAGATATAGATCAACGAACCCATTTCTCTCTCTCCCTCTCTGTGTTTCTGTGTCGAAGACTCAGTTTCGTTTCCAGTTTACGATGTTATTGACTTGGTAGAACGGTGAAGAGGTAAACGGCAATGGTGTGAGAGCCCACAAGGTGTCGTTTTGAAGCCAACAGTTTGAAACGGCTTACGTTTGGTTTGTCATATGATAAGGCCAAATAAGATTTTAATTACAATGTTAATTTTTAAAAAACGATGTTCATTCATCATTGTAAAATTTTTATGATTTAGTATACACATTACAAATGGCCTTTATAATTTGGGGTGGATACTGAATAAGACTTAATGATATGTTATTTTAGACAGAGGTAACAATTCGTGTTAACGTGTCGTGTTCATGTCGTGTCGTGTCGTGTCGTGATAAGGTATGTATGGATATTCAGAGACCTTATTTAATGAATTTAACAATTGTTTCAAACTCCTCAACATTCTACCACAACCCATTAATTAAACCAGTTGACATGTTACAACTCATTTCAACCCATTTAATACACAATTTAACACAAAAATAAATAAATAAATAAATAAATGAGACTTTTTTTTTCTTTGTTTTAGGTAAAATGGCTAGAGACTTTAGAGTTTCAACAAATAATTTACCAATACAAATATTAAAATTATTTTAATTACTTAATTATATTTGGAATTCAAGTTAGTTTTAGAGAAAATGAAATTTATTTATATTAATTCGGCTGATTTTGGGTCAAGTAAGTCAACGCAGGATTGACTTATTTATTAATTGTGTTAAGTGTGTTGACCCATTTTTGACACTAACACTTTATACTAAACACTAATTCACAAAATACCGTGTCAAGTTCATATCATCTTGAATATTGTCACTACGTTTCAAAAAAAAAAAAAAAAAAATTGCCACTGCTAATTTTAGATATTAATTTGGATTGTGTAGTAGATGATTTAAATGGACAAAATTTTCTTCCAAACGAGTTGAGTAGACTAATCTTCCAACTTATTACATGGTATCTCAAATGTCTCAAATGAGTTTCTCTACATATGCTTTTAATCACACATACCATTTAATAGAGTGATTCTAAGAATACTACAAACTTTAGTACATAGAACTTATTAAAATTTATGTCATTAATAGTAAAAAAAAGTAATTCAAACATTTTTATATTATATTGATGAATTAGCACTCATCAAGTTAATTGACACATCAGTTTATAAATATTTTTACAATAAAATTAATAGTAGTTCTAGCATTTTTCCTTTTTAATAATCGTGTGCATTGTTTAAATGAGTACAACTAAGCCTTAATAGTAAAATATCGGGATTGACTATGGATTTTTCAGCAGACTAGTCAGTGTAACCCTTAACGTTTTTCATTGCATCTAGGGTCCAATGCAATGCATTATTAGTAGAGGGACGATCCAACATGTGTTTGTACTGTCTCCATTCATAACAAAGTCATTATATTTTAGATTGGTTGTCAACAAACTGCAAACCTCCTCCTCCTTTCAGACTTAAATCCAATGTGAACAAAATATATGAGACTAAGTACAGTCACAAGAAAGACCATACATCTAGATGAAATCTTTTGAGTAGACCATACATCTAGTCTCTATATTTTTACCACTTCACCACTACAAAACCGTATGACTAATTTTAACTCCATTATAGCATAACACAACAAATATTAAAATGCTGCTATGTGTTTCTGGATGTGTTTAGTCACTATTGAATCTCAAACTACTGTTGCTGGATACTGCTTACTATCTCGAACTTATTGACTACTGGAAGAGGTACTCCTGTTCTCTTGCTCGTTGAATGAGCTTCTATGTTTTCTAAAAGATAAATAATATCGTAAAATTAAGGATAAAAATAACAGTTGCGACCAGGATGCCCATTGGTATGGGTTTCGGATTCAACTATACCACAAATCCAATTCTAACTAGTGACATATCAAAGCATGATATGTGTTTTTCCTTTAAGTGGATGCTGAGTATTTTTGTTGAATGAAATAGTGAATTGGATTTTGAAGTTGTAATGAATTTGTTGCAATGATGCAATCCTTGGGGTTCACTTTCATTATCATAAAAAAAGGGGTAGGCCCCCCGAGCGTATTCGAGTTGGCTTACACGGTATTACTACTAGGCAAAAAGTGGAAATTTGTTTTCTCACTTAAATTAAATTGCAGGATCAAAGCACTTTAAAAGAAAAAATCCCTGCTTTATGGTACATTATCAAAATATGGTCATTCCGTATCAAAAAACATTCCTAAGTTGTCTCATTTCTTCCAGGCTCCACCTCTCCATGTCCATTCCTGCTATCCAAGATCATAGAGGAGATTTTATCTCCAGATAGTTCTTCAACTTCCTCCTTACAAATTTCACTAACCTCTTCCAATGGCTTATAAGTATAAAACCAACTACATATCACATAATATAAGAGATTGATTACTTGGATGCCACTAATAAGCCAGTAATAGTATTCCAATCTTCCCCTATTGAGGTTCCTATCAGGCAGCCAGTTGCTTTTCTTGACAGAATATGAATACTTATGAACTAGTGATACTATCAGTGTGCCTACAAAGTCTCCCATTGATACTGCTATCCAATAGAGTGCTGCAGCAGTACTTCTCATGCTTTCAGGTGATTGATCATAAAGAAATTCTGTGTTCCCCACAGACATGAAAACTTCAGCCAACCCATGTAGGCAAAACTGAGGTACCAACCAAAAAATACTAATAGGAATAGTTGCTTTTGGATCATTCAATAAGTTGTGATCAGCAGCCACTGCTTTTCTCTTGATTTCAACAAATGATGCAACAACTGTGACGAGAATGTTAACCACATAGCCTACACCCATTCTTTGTAGGCATGTGATGCCTGATGGATTTCTAGTGAATCGACGAGCAAAGGGTACAAAGAGACGTTCATACAGAACAAGCCCAACGAGCATGGTTATGTTGCTAAAGATAGGCATCGAGGCTGGAGGAATTTGGAAGGAGTGAGACAAGTGACAATCCATAGTGCGAGCTTGTAGAATGGTGAAGCTAAGCTGGTGTGAAGATGAGGCAAAAAGTACAATTCCGGCTGCCCATATAGGAAATATTCGGATAATGGATTTTAATTCCTCGACTCGATGTACAGTGGTAAGCCTCCATAAATTTGGTGGCTTTGAATCTGTTGCATTGCTATCTGTTACCACTGCAGCTTTATCAAACCACCTGCAATCAAATACACAAGACTCAGTTTAACCATTCAATTTATGCTTGCTAGAATAATGGTTAAATTCAAAATTTCCTAATATTTTAAAATTTTGGGACAATAGGTAATTTATCATGGTATCAGAACAAGTGATCCTAAGTTCAAACCTGTCTTTGCTTGACTTCTCTGCCTCCCATTTAATCAGTTATAAATCCCACGTGTTGGGCCCCATTTATTAAGAGGAAATAAAGTGAATTGTATTCGCTTACATATGTACTAATTGAACACACTACATTAGTAATGAGCATTTATGAAGTACATATCCCAAATTATATGTGCTTCACTCTATCTTTTTATTTTTTTAGGCATCTTAAATAATGGAATAAGATTAGTCACTATCAGATGAAGACATGAAGTACCTCTCAAAACATGCTTTGCATCTGCAGTGACATTCTACATTATACTTAAAGAATGTTTTAAATTGCTTACTTGAATTGATTTGTGTGTAGAAGCCTTCCAAGCAAAGAAATGGCAGCATCGAGCTCTCTATTTTCATACAAGAGAGCAGGGTCTTCTGGTACTACTTCTTTCCTCTTCTTCACTGCTGCAACAATTACTTGAGTCAATCTAACCAAGGGACTACCCGCAGGTTTGATTCTATTGTAAAAAGGTGAACCCACCAAAAAGGCTATAATTGACAAGGCCATGGCTATGGTTGGAACTCCGAGACCCCAGCCCCAACCCACATGTTCTTGGATGTAAACCACAATAGTCAGGGCAGTTAGTGTTGCCATTCCCATGCTAAAGCAGTACCAATTGAACAAATTCCAACTTCTAGCTGCTACACTTGATTTGGTCATGTCAAATTGGTCAGCAGCAAGGGTAACAACACAAGGCCTAATGCCACCTGAGCCAAGAGATGTAAGTAGCAGAGAGAAGAAGAGGACCCAAAGCTGCAAGGCTGAGGCTTCCTTGCAGTTCATTTGAGTTGGGCACGGTGGAGGCCGGAGCGTTGGCTGAATTGCTGATATGGTGATGCTAATCAATCCCTGCAAGATGAAGAAATAGAAATTGATAAACATTCAAAATTTTCACAAGCCAAATATGTGCTCATAAGAAACACTAACAATTGATGTTAGAATAAAATAAAATAAGATTACACTCGATCCGCATTAACTAAAAAGTAAAAAATAAAAGATTTTTTGTGAAAATGTTGTGTTCTTAGACTTTGTCATGTGAATAAGGGTGGGCATAAAAATGGTCAAATAAAACTAAATGATCAACAATGCAGTCATGCAAAATTTTTAAACTAAGGTAGTGTTTGGATCCGTGTTCATGAGATGATTTCAGTGTTTGCGTTTAAAACTTAGATGAGACCCACGCTATAGTAGGCAAAATAAACGTTGAGATGAATAGTAACCACACTGTTCATGCACATGGATTCACTGTGCAGGAGACAGTGCACTGTTCATGCATTGTTCACAAGTTCCATGGCACTATTCACATATTTAAAAATTATTTTATTACAGTGTTTTCAGTTTTCAATTTTCAGCAAAATAAACTGTATCCAAACGGATCCTAACTAGTTGCAGACTCACACAATGCATGGGGACAGGGATGGAAAAAAAATTTAATGGTTATATTTTGCATTTATGGAGTTGGGTCACCCTCTCCACTCCAACCAGCCTAGCCAAACTAGCAACCACCCAACATAAAAACTTAAAAAAAAAAAAAAATCCTATCCAGCCCAGTAATAAGAAACAATATTTTTGTGTGTGTATATATATATATATATATATATTTATTTTTGTTGGTAAATGATTGCATCTTAATGTATTAAGAAACAATGATTTTGTATATTTATCTTGATTGATAGTTTGTTAATACTAAATGGATTCCTATTTGGATATTTTTTTTTTGCTTATACTCCGGCCCTCCTAACTTGAAATTTTGGGTCCATCATTGCTTGAGAATATATAATTATTTTGATATGTGATATAATGTATAATTTATTCTTTAAATTTTATTATGAATAATTTATTCTCCCAAAAAATTAAACAATTTCCAAAAATAATTACCATCTCTCTATTTTTACAAATATATAAGTTTATCATTTTTGGTGTTTTTGATTGATATTGTTCTTCTAACTATTGTTATTATGCATTATATTTTTATAATTTCTTTTGGTGCAATTAAAATTTTTAAGTTTCAAATTTATTACTCAAATTTTCATTCTCTTAAGGAGATTATCATGATAATCAAAACTTATCATATAAAATTGATATTATTCAAATAATTGATAGTTTTTTCAACCTAAATATGTCTATTCTCATTCTTAAGTAAGTACACCAAAGTGGATTGAGGTGGACTGAATGGACTAAAGTGGATCAAAATGGACCGAAGTAGATTGAAATGAATCAAAATGAACCAAAATGGACCAAATTGGAGAGAAGTGGACGGAATAGACCTAAGTAGACCAAATTGGATTGAACTAAACTGGACCGAATTGATTGAAATGAACCAAAGTGGACTGTATTGGACCGAAATGGACCAAAGTAGACCAAAATGACTGACTGTTGAGCTGTAATTAGCAAACATAACTCAAAAAATTAGTAATAATTATAATAAATTGATGTTGAACCATAATCTGCTGTAAGTAATATATTCCAATATGATGGAAGTGGTTTACTGTTAAAGTAACATCAATTAGATTTGTTATTTCATTAATATTTTTAACTAAATTACTATGCATCTTGTTATTCTATTTCTATGTGCTTGTTGAAGGTTTTATTCAAGTTGAATTTGATACCATGTAGAGAAAGTTGGTACACCACAAAAAAAGCATACTAGAAATACCACTTGCATATGTAATACTTTTTATACAAAAACAAAAAGAAAGGGAAAAAAAAAAAAAACTCTTTGGTTAAGAGCTTTATTATCTCTATCTATTGAAATTGATGAAAATGACATATGGTTCTCTAATTAGAAAAGAAACTGGACCCTTCAACCTGGCCTTAAATACTACATTAGCATACGAATATGAATACAATTGTGGAATCCGAATTATTATTATTTTTTATTATTTTTTCAAATGGGTATAAAGTGAAAGTAAATAAATGGTGTCTCTATCAAGGTGTGTTTGTATTACATGTATTTTTTATTATAAGCTACATTTAAGTTCAAGAATGTGTAGTGGGTTCTAGTTAGCTCAACTGGTAAAATTTTACAAACCCAGGGGTAGAACTCACCCTTGAAAATCGGCTTACAAGGAGAGAGAGCGCCTAAGAGCTTACAAATACATGGTTATGCTTACACTTAACTAATGTGGGACATTAGAATCACAACATATCATCACGCTCCGCAGCTGATGTCCAGCATAGCTTACTCTAGCGACACTGACCCATTCAGCTATCAGTAATTTTAATCCAGTTGGCTCTGATATCAAATGTTACAAATCCTTGGGTAGAACACATCCTTGAAAATCGGCTTATAAGGGGAGGGTGCCTAAGAGCTTATAAATACATGGTTAAGCTTACACTTAACCAATGTAGGACTTTAGGATTATGTCAGATGGTTGAATAAAAGATTTGGGGTTCAAACCCTACATATACCAAAACTGTTTAATGTTTTGGTTTGATGACAAAGAGTTATTATCAGGAGTGGGCGTCATAGGTTAAAACTCTCTTAAAAAAAAAGGTTCAAGAATGTGTAAAATTATGGTAGTGAAAATTGAAGGTCATATCATGATTGATAAGTTATAATTAGTCTTGAGAATGAGTAAAGACATAATGCATTATTGCATATATTAATATTTACATACATATATTTTTAAGAAATAATGGAAAGAAAATGATAACATGATTGCCGATGTAACTCAATAGAAGTGTAACAATAATAAATGCTATGCTTAAGCTTTATATATATATATATATTAATGGGCCAAAAGATTTTCTCATAGTTTTCATTATTCTGATTAGCTAAGGTACGTAGCATGAACTTTCATGATGTATAGGATCTATAGTTAAAAAAAAAGTTTTTTATAACACTAATGTATAGTTAATTTGTAGCTTCCCTTTAGACTGGTAAAGCATGGTATTGTTGTTTTTACCAGTTCATAGATAATAGAACCAGCCATGATGGTCCAAAACCGCCCGGCAAAGGAGTCAGCAATTAAAGCACCAAACAATGGCATGAAATTGGAAGATGCATTGTAGATGGTGATTGTGTTGGAGGCTTGTACCAGCGGCATGTTAAGCTCTTTTGTTAGGTACGTTATCATGTTGGAATGGAAACCATTTGCTGCAAATTTGTCGCATATTTCATTTGCTGGGAATCAGAGGGGACAATAGTTAGTATACTAGGCTCATGAATTTATAATTATCACTAAACAATGTGGGCCAAACAAAGGGCCTTAATTAAAGAAAAACCTAATGCAAGCTTTGAATGAACAATTTTCTATTGCACTCAACATTAAAAAAAAAAAAAAGAAGAATAAATTTCTATTGCTAGTCTTTGATTTTCCAAAATGAAGAATAGAAATTCCTTCTTCATCTTCTTTTCGCTGGATAGGTGGGTCAAATCTTTTCCACACAGCTTTCCACCTCTAGTGGTCCAACTTTCTTTTGATTTTGTTTATTCAACGATAGGGGACAGCCAAAAAAAGAAAAGAAAACACAATTCTAGATTGGGAGTTTAGTTTTGTGAAATACTGGGACCAGTACTAATGTATGGTATTAAGGCAGCTTAATTGCATTTGGATCAAAGTTGTGCATATCTATCTCCAAAATATTTACCAATTAGCATATGAAAATTAGTACTAGAACACACACTTTATTATATACATTCTTACTCACACATTTGAAATGCATTCAATAAGTCCCAATGTCAGTGCAATTTAAGCGTGTATAATAATTACTACCGTAAAATAAGTTGATGGGTGCTGTTCAAGAATCTTTACCATATATAGTAATAGTGTTGCAATGGTCGATAGTAATTATATTAGGATCATCTGATCTGATACATAACATAATGAAATTATCATTTGTTCTAAAAATATAAAAAGATTTAATCATTATTTTAACTTAGCTCACATGTATTTATTGAGATAGTAGCATAAGAATAAAATGGTGTTTTGATTTGAAAAGAAGAACCAAGAAGCTCAATTTGGATATCTCCCTAGCTGAGAGAGTTCCTTGAAATCTTGTCAATCCAAGACAAAAGACAACAACAGGAAGAGACTAATTGTAAGACTAGAACAAGAATTGCGAACATACCAAATATGAATGGCATTGTTTTGATTCCTCCAAGCTTCTTCTTCTTCTTCCTCATGATTTTCCTTTCATCCCCAATCTTCTCTTGCTTCTGATCAACATTGGCCATGTTCTCTTTGTCCAAGTACTCCATCTATGGTTTTCACCTTCACATGCAAAGGCAAGTTCCAAGAGGACTGTATCTTATGGTCGGCAATTGGATTTAGGACCAATTGAGTGCAGAGGCAAACTATAAGATAGGTGGGACCGTTAATGGTATTGCTCCTGCATGTCATAGAAAATACTACCCATAAACTATAACCCATAAACTAAGGTAAAAAATATGAGTTGCATTTAGCTTAACTGGTTAAGTTTTTAATGGTTGTGAATAAAAAATCTGGGGTTCAATCTTCGTCTACACCAAAAACCGATTGGTGTCTTAGTATGATAGTAAAGAATTATTATCAGAAGCATATCCCATAAATTGAAATTCTCTTAAATAAAAAAAAAAAAGGAAAAAAAAAAAAAAGGAGTATTGAAAGGAAGTAACAGTGGATATTTAAGGAATATTATTTAGATTTTAAAAACGTAATATTAATTAATGATTTATTTTTTTTAGAAGAATTTAAAGATTTATTATAAATGGTGGAATTTACTTTTGAGAAATGATATGTCTACAACATTTTTACAACAAATCCTAAGTGGCAGGTTGTTACTGGTTGTTATTGTTATGGTAAAAAAGTAATCTTAGTGTTAGATTCAAATTTGAACTAATAACAACTAACCACCTGTGATTTGTTGTAAAAATATTGTAAAATTGTTATAAACGTAGCATCTCTCTTTACTTTTTTATTTCCATTTATTGTTGACACATGACATTTTGGTGACATATAATTAAGTTTGATAATTATTAAAGGCTTTCACACATGTTATTGCTATAGGTTTTGACAAAAAGACACCTGTCACTATTTTGTGTATTCACCAGTTTTAGGGATCAAATTTTTATAGTAAGGCGTAATTATACTCCTATTCTTTGAGATTTGAGAGAATAACACTCCACCTCAAATTTGAAGAAAAAAACACTTCCCTCTCTTAAGGTTTGAAGAAATTAACACTCCCCCCTTTTATTTATCTTTGTAATGAAATATTCTAAATTTTTATAAGAATTTCTTTACAAAAGATTAACAATAGTTAGTAATATATATATATATATATAAATAAAAATTCAAAATTAACAAGTATCAAAACACTTGCAATGACAAATCTCTCCATAAGCTATTGAAAAAAGAAAAAAAAAATACTAAGCAAAATTCATGCTTAATATTTAAAATACACTTTAATAATTAAAACTTTTAAAAAATGAATTTTAATTATGAAATAAGATAATTTTGGAAATCTAGGTTAATACAAAATATTTTTAATATTAATTTAACAACTTTTGGTCAATTGGATGTCAAAGGGGGGAAATGCTTTTTCCCTTCACTTTAGGGTAGAGTGTCATTTTTTCAAATCTCAAGGGAGAAGAGTGTAATTATTCATTTATAATATATAATAACGCACATTTAATGACATTTTTTTACATTTATTGTTGACACATGGCATTTTGGTGAGTTATAATTAAGTTTGAAAATTATTAGATGTTTTCTCACTTGTCAATTGTCATTGTTATAGGAAGAAACACGTGTTACCATTTTGCATATTCACAATTTTTCAAAATCCAACTTTTATAATATATATATATATATATATATATATAGAAGAATCTACTTACCCACGTTTGGTACACTAAATCCATCATAATCTTTTTAGATTTTTCAGTCTTTTTCAATTTTTTATTTTAACATAAAAGTTGATAAAAATGAGATTTTTTTTTGAGCAAGGATAAAAATGAGATTTAAAACCACTACATTAAAATAATATTTAATGACACATCAACTAATCATAGATTCCAGCATATTTCATCCACTGGGTTGAATCTAGGTACATGAATTTTATATATGAACAATCAATTCTAAGATAATGTAATCATACGAATAATAACAGAGACACAACCCACAAACCACCCCCGCCCCCCTCCTTTGTATGACATGATGACAATAATCAAGCTTTGTTCCATAGAATTATTATTCCTACCACCTTAATGATAAAAAAAAAAATTGTTTCTTTCAGATCTTAACAGTATACTTGATAACATTGTAGAGCCATACAGCACCGATGACATACATATGGTCCTAACCCTTATGAAGATAATTTTGTAGTCATAACAAATCAAATATCAAAAACAGATTTTGTTTTCCCAATCAAACAATAGCCAATATATCACGTATACATAAGAATAAGGAAATCAAAACGGAAACAAACAAATCAGACTTTGCTAGTTGAAGTAAAAATCCAAAATTTTTAATTTTATCAAGCATATTGTATTTTGTTTTTCAAAGCAATAGAGATCATGACATCATTAATCTAAAAGTGAAAACAAGCATATATAGCTCTAATACCAATGTTAGAAAATAGAGTACATACATCTATAGGATCATGTATTCTCTTGTTCCACGTTGTAAGTCATGCCTCCATAGCTTGAACAATTGTTGTTTATGGTGGTGCTTGCTAGTTGCTAAACTTGCTACTAGAGCAAATCACACAATATCCAAAGCTTAAAAAGTCATAGAATAGAACCCAAAGACATGAGAGAATGATAGAGATGAAGAATATATTCTATTTTTCATGAGTTGTACATATGAGGGATGCTATACCCTTTTGTAACCCACTCCCATTAACCTATAATCATATTAAATCGGACCAGCCAAAGTTTATGTCCACTAATACCATCCAAATTCTAACAAATCCTTTAATACAATATTTATATAACAATTTTAAAGAAAATGTATTTCATATCTATTAAGTTTTTTTAGAAAATGGTACATGTTTGGTTAATAATGAAATACTCTCTCTCTCAAAAACAAGTCTCTCCATGGTCTAACCCAAAAAAAAAAAAAAAAAAAAAAGTAATTTTCAAATTTTAATCAAACATGCCTTTTTCTCTCCGCCTCTCTCAAAAAGTAGCCCGTGCAACAAGTGACCATTAAACTACTATTTTTTCACTCTTATCCTTGCACTTTTCATTTAAAATAAATAATTTTTTATTTTATTTATAATTCTATATATACTAATACAATTGATGTGAAAGGAATTTATTATTAATTCAATTTTAATTAAAAGTTAAGGTTGTTGGGTACTGGGTGATTCTACTAAATTTTTGTAAATTATAAAGAATATATAACCAAAAAAGCAAGTAAGTGGATATATCACAATATATATATATATATATATATATATATCTTGCTTGAAAATTATTGACTACCAGCCTGGCCTGATCTTATAATAAGGAGAAAAACAACTATAGTGACCAACAAGTGACTCATCCACATAACTTTCAGGTTTGATTTCCCCACAAATCCAATTCTAACTAGTGACGTATTAAAGACTTAAAATACGACCCATGTTTGCAATAAAAAGGCCCACAAAAATATTTGTTAAGTTTTTTCCATAACTGGGTGCTGATTATTTATGTGAATGAATTACTGAACTGGGTTTTGGAGTTCTAATGAAGTCGGCTTGCACAGTATTATTACTAGGCTGAAAGTGCAAACTAGTCTGCTTATTTCCCTTAAACTGCAGGATCAAAAAACTGAATAATCCGAAAATTTAAATTAAAAAAAAAAAAAAAAAACCTCTTTGTGATACTCTAGTGTATAGTCATATTCCTTATCAACAATCCTAAGCTGTCTCATTTCTTCCAAGGCCAAGCTCCACCTCTCCTTGTCCATTCCTACCATCTAAGATCACAGAGGGGATTTTATTTCCAGCTACTTCTTCAACTTCCTCCTTGCAAGTTTCACTAACATCTTCCAATGGCTTCCAAGTATAACGCCAACTACATATCACATAATATACGAGATTTATTACTTGGATGCCACTAACAAGCCAGTAGTAGTATTCCAATCTTCCCCTATTGAGGTTCCTATCAGGAAGCCAGTTGCTTTTCATGCCTGAATACTTATGAACCAGTGATACGATCAGTGTGCCTACATAGTCTCCCATTGCTATTGCTATCCAATACAATGCTATAGCAGTACTTCTCATGCTTTCAGGTGATTGATCGTAAAGAAATTCCATGTGCCCCACAGACATGAACACTTCAGCTAACCCTTTTAGGCAAAACTGAGGTGCCAACCAAAAAACAGTAATAGGAATAATTGCATTTGGATCATCCAATAAGTTGTGATCAGAAGCCACTGCTTTTCTTTTGATTTCAACAAATGATGCAACAATTGTAGCAAGAATGTTAACCACATAGCCTACTCCCATTCTTTGAAGGCATGTGATGCCTGATGGATATCCTGTGAATCGACGAGCAAAGGGTACAAAGAGACGTTCATACAGAACAAGGCCAATGAGCATGGTTATGGTGCTAAAGATAGACAAGGAGGCTGGAGGAATTTGAAAGGAGTGAGACAGGTGACGATTCATAGTGCCAGCTTGTAGAATGGTGAAGCTAAGCAAGTGAGAAGATGAGGCAAAAAATAAAATTCCAGCTGCCCATATAGGAAACATTCGGATAATGCATTTTAATTCCTCTACTCGATGTACAGTGGCAAGCCTCCATAAATTTGGTGGCTTTGAATCTGTTGCATTGCTATCTGTTACTATTGCAGCTTTATCAAACCACCTGCAATCATATACACAAGACTCACTCAGCTAACCATTCAATGAATACTAGCTTGAATAATGGTTAATTAATTAAATTCAACACTTCCTAACATCTTAAAATTTTGGGAACAACAATTAATTTTTATCATGGTATCAAAGCAAGTGATCCAAAGTTGAAACTGGTCTACCTCTCTACCACCCATTTAAACAGTTAAAAATTCCACATATTGGGCACCATTTATTAAGAAGTAAAGTGAATCATATTCACTAACATTTGTACTTATTGAACACACGATATTAGCAATGAGCATTTGTGAAGTATGTATCCCAAATTATATGTGCTTCACTCTATCTTTTGCATCCGCAATGACATTCTACATTATACTTAAAGAATGTTTTAAATTACTTACTTGAATTGATTTGTGTGTAGAAGCCTTCCATGCAAAGAAATAGCAGCATCGAGCTCTCTATTTTCATACAAGAGAGCAGGGTCTTCTGGTACTACTTCTTTCCTCTTCTTCACAGCTGCAGCAATTACTTGAGCCAATCTAACCAAGGGACTACCCTGAGGTTTGATTCTATTGTAAAGAGGCGAAGCCACCAAAAAGGCTACAATTGACAAGGCCATGGCTATGGTTGGAACTCCTAGACCCCAGCCCCAACCCACATTATCTTGGATGTAAACCACAACAGTCAGGGCAGTTAGTGTTGCCATTCCCATGCTAAAGTAGTACCAATTGAACAAATTCCAACTTCTAGCTGCTACACCTGATTTGGTCATGTCAAATTGGTCTGCAGCAAAGGTCACAACACAAGGCCTAATGCCACCTGAGCCAAGAGATGTAAGTAGCAGAGAGATGTAGAAGACCCAAAGCTGCAAGGCTGAAGCTTCCTTGCAGTTCATTTGAGTTGGGCACGGTGGAGGCTGGAGCGTTGGCTGAATTGCTGATATCGTGACGCTAATCAATCCCTGCAAGATGAAGAATGAGAAATTGATAAACATTCTAAATTTTCACAAGCCAAATATATGCTCATAAGAAACACTAAAAATTGTTGTTAGAATAAAATAAAATATGATTACATTCGATCCACGTTAACTAAAAAAAACAGGTTTTTTTGTGAAAATATTGTTGTGTTCTTAGACTCTGTCATGTGAATTAGGGTGGGCTTAAAAATGGTCAAATGAAACTAAATGATCAGTAATGCATTCATGCAATTTTTTAAGCTAACTAGTCGCAAACTCGCAATGCGTGGGGACAGGGGCGGAAAAAAATTAATGGATATATCTTTCAATTCTGGAGTTGGCCCCCCTCTTCGAAAACCATAGTCCCCCCTTTCCTCCAATCACCCCAGCTCTACTAGCAAATACCCAACATAAAAACTTAACAAAAGCAAAACTTAAAAAAAAAAAAAAAATCCTAGCCAGCCCAGGAGTAACAATATTATTATTATTATTACTGTCTTTGTTGGAAGATGATTGCATCTAAATGTATTAAGAAACAATGATCTCCCTAAAAATTAAATAATTTCTAAAAGTAATTACCATCTCTCTATTTTGACAAATATATAAGTTTATCATTTTTGGTGTTTTCGATTGATATTATTCTTCTAACTATTGTTATTATGCATTATATTTTTCTAATTTCTTTTGGTACAATTAAAATTTTTAAGTTTTAAATTTATTACTCAAATTTTCATTCTCTTAAGGAGATTATCATAGTAATCAAAACTTATCATATAATTACAATTAATATTATTAAAATAATTGATAGTAGTCTCAACTCAAACATGTCTTTTCTTATTCTTAAGTAAGTACACCAAAGTGGATTAAGGCGGACTAGATGGACAGAAGTAGATTGAAATGGACTGAAGTGGACTGAAATGAACTGAAATGGACCAAATTGGAGATAAGTGGACCAAATAGACCTAAGTAGACCAAATTGAACTGAATCAAACCAAATGGACCGAAATAAGCCAAAGTGGACCGTATTGGACCGAAATGGACCAAAAGTAGACCTAAATGACTGAATGTTGAGCTGTAATTAGCAAACATAACTCAAAAAATTAATAATAATTATAATAAGGTGATGTTGAACCATAATCTGTGATAAGTAATATATTCCAATATGATGTAAGTGTTTTATTGTTAAAGTAACATCAATCAAATTTTTTATTTCATTAATATTTTTAACTAAATTACTATGCATCCTGTGATTCTATTTCTATGTGCCTATTGAAGGTTTTATTCCAGTTGAATTTGATACCAGGTAGAGAAAGTTAGTACACCACAAAAAAAGCATACCAGAAATACCACTAGCATGTAATACTTTTTATACAAAAGCAAAAAGAAAGGGGAAAAAAAAAAAAAAACCTCTTTGCTAAGAACTTAATTTATTATCTCTATCTATTGAAATTGATGAAAATGATACATGGTTTTCTAACTAGAAAAGGAACTGGACCCTTCAACCTAGCCTCAAATACTACATTAGCAATAATAAATGTTTCGCTTAAACCTTTAGATATATATATATATAGATATAATTTATCTCATTATGGGCCAAAAGATTTTCTCATAGTTTTCATTATTTTGATTAGCTAAGGTACGTAGCATGAACTCTTATGATGTATAGGATCTATAGTTAAAAACAGTTTTTTACAACACTAATGTGTAGTTAATTTGTAGCTTCCCTTTAGACCTGTAAAGCATGGTATTGTTGTTTTTACCAGTTCATAGATAATAGAACCAGCCACGATGGTCCAAAACCGCCCGGCAAAGGAGTCAGCAATTAAAGCACCAAACAATGGCATGAAATTGGCAGTTCCACTGAAGATGGTGAGTGTGTTGGAGGCTTGTACGAGCGGCATGTTAAGCTCTTTTGTTAGGTACGTTATCATGTTGGAATTGAAACCAGTTGCTGCAAATCTGTCGCATATTTCATTTGCTGGGAAACAGAGGGGGACAATAGTCAGTATACTTGTCTCATGAATTTATAATTATCATTAAAATAGCATGTGGAATTTAGGCACACGTATGTGTCAATATATATTGTGGCACAAAGCTTTTAAGCCTTTTACAAGCCTCCAACACACTCACCAGTTGCTGCGAATCTGTCACATATTTCATTTGGTGGGAAACATGGGGGGCAATTGTTAATGTACTTGGCTCGTGAATATAATTATCATCAAAATAGCACGAGAAATTTAGTCATACTTTTTTTTTTTTTTTTTGAGAAGATTTAGGCATACTTATGTGTCAATACATATTGTGGCACAAAGCTTTTAAGAAAAGTGATAATTTATATTAAAAATACATGCTATGCCATAAATATTACAATTTTTAATTATTTTTTTTTTCAAAATGATGTGTCATAAATCATAAAAAAATAAAATATTTATTTATTATAAAATTGATAATTCTAATGACATAAAATTTTTCATATTTGTTAAGGTGACAAATTTTGACTGTAGAACAATAAAGTGATATTAATTGTGGCCGTGGTCTTATTGTAAGTGATGTTACATTAATCATAATTTGCCCTCTCAATATATATATATATATATATATATATATTTTTTTTTTTTGAGATGGATTTACCTTCTCAATAGATTGTGAAAATTTATGAAATTTGATTTGTCCATCACATTGTGGTAAAATTATTAGTTACTTTAATATTCTCCTTAAAAACTAATGACTATAGTAAAACATGAAAAAATGGAGTAAGGTCGTAGATACTTTTAGTATTTCTTTTATGCATAGGGAAGTATCAATTAAGCTACAAGGTTCTTGACTCATTATTGAGGTTAATTTATCTTTTTTTATTTTTTATAAATAAGTTAATCAATTTATTTATTTATTTATTTATTTGATGTAAACTACGACAGTTGTATTAAGAAGAAGAAAACATTACGTAAGGAGTCACTAAATGCTCCACAAAAGGAATGAACAAGTTTTTTTTCGATACCAAAGTTAAAATAACAAAACAAAATATAAACAGACCCGTGAACATTCTGACAACGTTCCCATTCCAAACAATGTGGGCCACATGAAGGGCCCTTAATAATTAGAAAAAAGCTAATGTAAGCTTTGAATGAGTAATTTTCTATTGCACTCAGCATTAAAAAAATAAATAAAATAAAAGAAATATAAATTTCTATGGCTAGTCTTTGATTTTCCAAATGGAAAAATAGAAATTCCTTCTTCTTCTTTTCACTGGATAGGTGGGTCAAACCTTTTCCGCACAGCATTCCACTTCTAGTGGTCCAACTTTCTTTTGATTTTGTTTATTCAACGATAGGGGACAGCCCAAAAAATAAAAAAACACAATTCTAGATTGGGAGTTTAGTTTAGTGAAATATTGGGACCAGCACTAATGTATAGTATTAAGGCGGCTTAATTGCATTTGGATCAAATTTGTGCATATTTAACTCCAAAATATTTACCAATAAGCATATGAAAAATAGTACTAGAACACACTTTATTATATATATTCTGACGCCCACACTTGAAAGTTGAAATGAATTTAAAATCGTGACTTTGAGTCATGATAAGTCATGATGTCAATGCAATTCAAGCGTGTGTAATCGAGGGTGTATAATAATTACTACCCTAAAATAGGTTAATGGGTGCTATTCAAGAATCTTTATCCTATATAGTGATAATGTTGCAATACTCACTACAAGAAAAAAGACCTATTACAACAAGTAATATTACAACAACAACAATAATTGGAGTAACATATATACTTTGCATCTGTGAGTTGTTTTTTGTTGTAATAGTAACTTAATTTTATTACATCAATTAAGATTGTTGCAAGAATTACCGTTTTACATCTAAATGTGTTGTTGTAATAGCTAAATCTTATTTTATTTTGAAATATATTGATGAAATAAGTAACCACTTATTTCACATCAAAATATATTGTTGTAATAGATGAAAAATATACTTTTTGTTGTAATAGTAACTTAAATGTATTACATCAATTTAAGATTGCTGCAGGAATTACTTTGTCACATCTAAATGTGTTGTTGTAATAGTTAAACCTTATTTCACATCAAAATAATGTTGTTGCAATAAGTAACCACTTATTTCACATCAAAATGTTTTGTTGTAATAGGTAAAACCTTGTTTCACATCAAATGAAGTTGTTGTAATAGAGGTCAAGGACAGTTTGATGCATTTGGGGGGTTTAAGACAAAAGCTGAAATTGAGGCTTTTTATATATTTAAGGCAAAAATACACTTTTGGTCCCTATATTTTGAGCCAATTTTCATTTTGGTCTCTACTTTTTTGGAGCGCCTATGTTGATTCCTCAAAATTGAAAATCATTACCATTTTGGTCACTACTGTCTTCTCAATAATGGAAATTGTCTATGTAGCAAACCTTCAATCTAATTAAATTAAATAATAAAATATTTTTTTGTTGCTTTTCATTATTTTTTTTTAGGAAGAACATAAGAACATGTTCTTCATGTTCTTCCCCAAATCAAGACATGTCCAATTGATACGAGAGCTTCGGCGGTCGGCGGTGAGTTATAGATCCCAAAAACCGGTTCAACGATCGGCAGTAGGTTACAGATCCAATAAACCAACTTCAGTGGGTTGGTTGGCGGGTTCTTTCCTCTAAACCTTGCCTCAACCAACTTGATCGGAATCTTACCAAAATCCGGTGATTCAAACTTTTTTTGGCAAGTTTTTGGTCAAAATACTTTAGATCTGACGAGATTTATGCCTGGGGATATCTCATTGAATCTAGTGAGATCTTAACCAGATTTGGTGGAAATCTCATCAGATTTAGCGAGATCTCACCAGATCTAGTGAGATCTCCGCCAGATCTGGCAAAATTTTATCTAAAATAAACTATTTAGGCTGGATTTTTCCACCGTGGACGGTTTGTACCGAACTGACCAATTTCTGGCATGAATCCGACCGCTCTAATCTAACTCCTTCTTTGGTCAGCGACATGTTTGAACTTCCTCCACTCGATTCTATTAGGTCAGTCATGGGTTGGGCACAAACCAAACCCAAACTGACCCATGGACATCCCTTCAAACCCATAGACCCAATAAACAAACCAATCTCCAACAAACCCATAAACCTATAAATTTTTTTCGAAAACAAACACAAAAAACCCAAAAAATTTAGCTTAAATACAAAATAATAAATCCCAAAGCCTATATTTTCTCAAACACAAGCAAAATCATCAAATTTCAAAGTCTAGCTAGCCACACCCCAAAATCTCCAAAGACCCACAACATGCCACACCCAAAATCTCCATACTTTTTTCATGTTCTTCTTCCCTAAAACCCATGGCCAAAAACCCATTTTCCCCATAAACCCAAGCCAAAAACCTATATTCCCTGTAGATCCATGTTGAAAATCATTCTCCCCCATAAACCCATGTTCGAAAATTGATGATGTGAACTTTCTCTATCTCATGGTCTAATCCAATGGCTGAAACTCATGTTTGACGACTCATGGCCACACCCCATCAATTGAACACTATCTTATCATATTTCTCTCTATCTCTCACTCTCTAAATATGATGTAAAAAAAAAAAAAAAAATTAAATATTACATGAACTATTGGGTTATGTGGAGTTTAGTTGTGTTTGATTTGGATGACGACTTGACCCGACCCGAAATGATGTTGCATGGTTTTTAATGGCATATTTTCTGAGGCTTAGTCCATGGAGCGGAGGCTTGGGCCGATAAGCCCAAGCTGTAGCACTCATTGTGAATCCTGTGCATAGGATATAGAAACCGTTTTTTTTGGTGATTAGGGTAGACACAAAATTTGACAAAACATTTCGCACTTGTTGATGCGGTAAATATGATTTTCAGACTCGAATCGTTCAAACAACTTGAAAAGAGAAAGGTTCAAAGTTTTGAAGGTCAAACTAAGGTTCAACTGAGGTCGAATTGTGACAATGTTATAATTAATATAATAATTATTTAAAAGTTAAATAAAATTTTGGCCCATTTTGTAGCCCATTGTGAATCTTGTGTGCAGGATATAGAAACCGTTTTTTTGGTGATTAGGGTAGACACAAAATTTGACAAAACATTTCACATTTGTTGATGTGATAAATATGGTTTTTAGACCCAAATCGTTCAAACAACTTGAAAAGAGAATGGTTCAAAGTTTTTAAGGTCGAACCAAGGTTCAACTAAGGTCGAACTGTGATATCATTATAATTAATATAATAATTATTTAAAAGATAAATAAATATATTCAATTTGTAAAAATTGCAAAATTACCTAAAATAATCCAAATAAATAAAAAGAATTATATTTCAAATACATTTCTTATGTCATAACTTTCATAATGCAAATAAAAAATATTAAATTCTAAGCATAATTGACAATCCAATATTTTCTTTTTTATGCCCATTCAACCATTTGTGAATTTAAAAGAAAAAAAAAATACAAGTGGAGTGGGCAGACATTGGTTTGTGCCAATTAAAAAATGGGTTAAATATAGAAAAGTTTCCCATAATATTTAAGAATTTTTTTACACAAAACATAAGTGAGTAACAGTAAAGCAAGCCTTTAATTAGTAATTGAGAGTAAAACAAGGCAGTGCAATAGTGTTGAGTCGGATATTGTTGCATTATTTCGCATGACAAGATATTGGGTAGCGGGAAAGTTTTATTTGAGAGAAAAAATTGGGGAGCGGGAAAAGTGAATTATTTTCCCAGTTTTTTCTCATCTATTCGGTTTTCTCCATATCCTCTCAGTTCCGTGTTTGTCTCCATCCATGATACCGTATCTCAATTTTGAAGTTTATCTCTATTGGCTTGAATTTGGTTTCTCTCACGCAAACAACCAGAGACTGTCCAAAAAAAAAAAAATGTGAGATTTGAAGGAGGCAAAGATGAGAGATTATTGAAGATTGTGATTTGAGGAGCAGCAGAGGAGTTCGTTCTCTTTTACTGGGTTTTCTTTGAGGAATTTCAATCTCTCATTCCAGTTGGCTTGAGAAATTTCTCTGATTTGCAGGTATAATATTTTGCTTCTCTTTAAATTTAATTTTTATTAATTTGTTTCTAGAGAAGACTTAGCAAAAAAAAAAAAAAAATGAAATTTTACTTTGAATTTTGAGCAGTGAACTAGAATCAAGTAGAATGATACAAGAATATAGGTGTTGTTATTTTGGAATCTAAATTTTGAAGGTCAATTGGTGAATGTAAGGTTAAACTTGTGGTTTTTTTAAATTCAAATTATATGTGTAGTTTGAATTTATAGAATGCTCTGTGCAAAGATCTATTCTTTACACTGTTAGTGAGTGGGAAAAGATTTTGTTCATGTTTTTGGAGTTATATAGTTGTTCTGCTGAATCCAACTTCATTGTAGGGATATAGTGAATTTTATTTATTTATTTTTTTAACTATATAATTGGGACTGTATTTGTGTGTGGTTTCTGTGTATTGATAGGCTATATTCAAATTAATATACGTGCAGAGATATATGTTTTGTTGCTTTAGAATCCAAACTTCGAAGATTTTATTGATGAATGTATGGATTAGTAGAGTGCTCAGTCCAAAGATCTATGCTTTATAATGTGTTAGTGAGTGAGAAATGATTTTTTTTTCTTCATGTTTTTGGAGTAATGTAGTTGTTTTGTTGAATCCAACTACACTATAGGGGGTCAGTGAACTTTGTTTTTATTTTAAATTTGAATTTTGGTTGTTTAAGTGGGTTTTTAAGCATGTAGCTGTATGATTTTCTTTGCCTTTACTCACATATATTTAAGATGATTTTTGGGGCATTTGATAAATTAATAAACTTTATTGAAAAAGAAAATCACTAACTAGTTCACAGGATGTTAACTTAAATGGCATCAACGTCAAGAAAAAGTGCAACAACCGATAAACTTGTCACAATTTAGAGCCAGAAAGGTCTGTTAAATCAGACATCCATTTAAAAAAGGACCGTAAAAGCATTTTCCTAAGATCTGTTTTACCCTTTCCAAATAGTCCACATAATGCACATTGGTATTGCATCCCAACTATCATTGTTAAGAGGGGTAGCAAACCTCTCCTTCCAACATTCCAGCAAATCAAATGATAATGTATTATTGTGGGAATGGTCCTCTTAATCTGGGTTGTCTTGATATTTGCACGTCCTATTAGTTGGAACATTCTGGCTTCAATATTATGAAGTTATTATGTTTCTAATGTTTCATGGAATTTATTATTGTAGGCTATCGCTTCATCAGGAACAAAGAAAGGTGAGCTGTTTCTGGCTAATGAACCCCTTTAAAATTTATGTTTCCCACTAATGCATGCTAAGCTTTATTAGACCAAATGTTATTAGTGTAATGTACATGGTCCTTAGGCAGTCAATTAGGATATCAATGGTCACTGCTTTTTTTGTTTAATTTAATGGCATCCTAGCATTTTAGATATTAATAATTCCAAGGCTTTTGCATCCTCACCAGATCACAACAAGGTAGGCAAGGGAAGATTAGAAGCTTGTCCTCAAAAGCAAGTAGTTAAGCAAGTGGACTAACACGATCAAGGTTAGTTTTTTCCTAAATGCTAGACACTTGGATGTTGATGTTTTTGGTTGTTCTATTGCTATATATATATATATATATATTCTTTCTTTTTGTTCAGTTTATTGAAAGTGTCGTATATGGTGGAGACTTGCACTAGTTCACTTTAGTTTATTGCTAGTATTAGACTTGATATACTATTAAAAATAAAACTAGTACTTATTTAATGTTAACAAAATGTAAGTAAAAAAAGATATAAAATAATTATAAAAATAAAATAAAATAAAACAAATGTTACAATTGAGAAGAAAAAAAGGGCATTGCGGCTAGGGGGCCCTTGGCTCCATGCTTCTAGACTAGTCCACAAATAACACCGCCACTCTATTGATACCTTGTGAACATAACCATTTTTTTCAAACCATAATCTAATGGGCATTGTATTGGTTAGATTCTTGGCTGCTAATTTTATTGGCTTCTTGAGTTCTTGTTCATTTGAAATACCTGAATCTTTTAACATGTTAGTTTGCTTTTGGGTCACACACCCTGATTGGTTAGCTGCTATTTCTACCATTTTTTTTTTAAACCCTAAAAAAAGTGTCAAAGACCTAACATTCTTTCCAACAGATTTTATGGCAGTTTGCACCCCCAAATTGAATGTGAGGGGGTGCTTAGAGATAGTTCAAAGGTACAGAGAGAAAGTGAAAGTGATTGTCACACTCTCATTTGACCTGCTTTTTGTCAAACAGATATAGCTTTTACTTAAAAGAAGATATATCAGTGTATATATATGTGTGTGTTAAGTTAAACTTTGTCACATGCTTACTACCCAGCATGGAGGAATTTGAAAGTGTATATTCTGTTTACTTATGAGCTAAATTAACATATTTTTTGGTTCATGCATGTGGAAAATGACGAAAGAAACAGATTAGATGGGGATTCTTATGTTCAAATGGTATATTTGAATTTGATTTTGCCCTTCTGGTTGTATTTAATTAACCATCCCCTTCTTTCCCTTCCCTTTTCTAACTGGAACATGCCATTTTTTGTTGTATGTGGCTTCCATCTTAGCAGCTAAAAATTGTGAATTTTTTTTTGTTTGATGTGAAACAAAATAGAGCCATGTAATTCATTTTATAATTATCCAAGTACTAGCTGAACGTGCAGAAATGGAAGCAAAATTTGAAGCAGAATGTGCTAAAAGGGCGGCTGAACATGCAGAAATGGAAGTACAATTTCAAAGACTCCGACAGACTATGTGTGAGGAATTTCTGGCAATACTAGCTAACCAATCTTAGGTACACCTATCTTATATAAATTTTTGGTGGGTTGTTTTGTTGGTGGTGGGTGGTGGAAGTAGGTCGTTTTGTTGATGGTGGTTGTTGACAATATATATATATATATATATGGTTATGTAGTTTCATATAGTTTCTTTTGATTGAGTAAAAATTCTGTTTTGGTGAGTTGATTGTCTAACTTTTTTGCAACTTATTTCTGTGCAAGCATGTGGGATCAATCTACTCAGGTTGGAATGTTTTGATTGTGTTAAAAATACTGTTTTGCTGAATTGATTGTCTGACTGTTTGGCAACTTATTTCTATGCAAGCATGTGGGATTAATCTATTCAAGTTGGAAGGACTGAATTGTTTTACTTGTTCAAATTGGATTTAAGGCTTGTTGTTGTTGTTGTTGTTGTATATGATCAATCTTGTGTTTACATTTGTCTCATTGTTGGGATCTTTAGGTATTTTCTGGAGCTCATGTCATGGTTTTAAATGGAATTTTTGTGATAATTTCTATGCTTAGAAATTACCAGTAATAGAGTGTTATAAATCTGGTCCTCAATTTATACTTTTTTTTTTTCAATTGTATAGGGTGGAGGCTAATGAAGCGGCTGTGAAGCATGCATGGATATCACTTTCTAAAGGGAACTTTTCTTACAAGTTGCGTATATATTTGTGTATATTTACTTTTGAAACTATGTGTTTGATCATAATTAACTAAACAAGTTATGTGTATATTTGTGTTCTTGGACATATCAATTTGATGGAGTACTTTGATTTTTGCATTTATTTAATTTGTATCTTTAAATTGTAGTTCTTAAATATAATGTTTTATACTATCTTATAATGCCTATATTGCATGATAGGGTAATAGACAAGTTAAAAAAAAAAAAAAAAAAATCAACCTATTGCAACAAGGTTGTTTGTTGTAATAAGCTATGACATTTTTCACAAAACTTTTGAAGCAATAAGCTATTGCCACAAAGTTATTTGTTGTAATAAAGAAGTTATTGCATCAACTTGTTTGTAGCAATATTTAGGATTTATTGCAACGAGATTTTTTTGTTATATAAATCTATTGTCTCAGAGTTTATTACAACAGCTTGCAACAATTTTTTTGTTGTTGCAATAACACTTTATTGCAATGACTTTGTAGTTATTGCAACGATTTTTCCGTCGTAATAGACCTTTTTTCTTGTAGTGACTCGATAGTGACTATATTAGGATCATCTAAACTAAGATGTATGGCAATAACATAATGAAATTACCAATTGTTCTAAAAACATAAAACCATTTAATCATTATTTTTACTTAGCTCATATGTACTTATTGAGATAGTAGAATAAGAATAAAATGGTGTTTTGATTTGAAAAGAAGGGAAAAATAGGCTTTTGCTCTTATTTTTTAAAATATCTAGCAAATTGTCCCTGTTCTAAAACTATATAGCTCCATATTTCAGTTTTGAAAAATCGAGTTCCAAAAGAGGAGCCCGGTGCTTAATTGTTTAAAAACAAGAATATTGTACTTAGTATTTTAAAAAATAAGGGCAAAAGTCGATTTTCCCCTTGAAAGGAAGAACCAAAAAGCTTTATTTGGCCAAAAGCCTTATAGCTGAATTGACACATCTTCATGTATAAAGTGCTTGGGGGTTTAGGAGAGAACATGTTTGAGCTACAGGGTTAGTAGTATGTTGTAATTATTTAAAAAAAAAAAAAAAAAGCTCTATTTGGAAATCTCCCTAGCTGAGGGAGTTCCTTGAAAATATTATTAATCCCAGACAAAAGACAACATTAGGAAGAGACTAGTTGTACGACTAGAACAAGAATTTGCGAACATACCAAATATGAATGGCATTGTTTTGATTCCTCCAATTTTCTTCTTCTTCGTCATGATTTTCATTTCATCCCCTATCTTCTCTTGCTTCTGATCAACATTGGCCATGTTCTCTATGCCCAAGTACTCCATATCTGTGGTTTTCAACTTCACATGCAAAGGCAAGTCCCAAGAGGACTATATATTATGGTCGGCAATTGGATTTAGGACCAATTGAGTGCAAAGGCAAACTATAAGATAGGTGGAACCGTTAATGGAATTCTTCTGCATGTCATAGAAAATACTACCCACTTTGTAAAACCGTTAAGCTAAGGTAAAAAAAAAATTATGAGTTGCATTTAACTTAATTGATAAAATTTTTAATGGTTGAATAAGAAATCTGAGATTCGATCTCTGCCTATACCAAGAATCAATTGGTGTCTTAGTTTGATAATAAAGAGCTATTATTAGAAGCAAACCCATTAAGTTAAAATTCTCTAAAAAAAATAATTAAAAAAATATAGAGTATTTAAAGGAGGTAACAATGGATATTTAGGGAATATTATTTAGATTTTGAAAAAGTAATATTATTTAATGATTTATTTTTTTAGAAGAATTTAAGGATTTATTATAAATGGTGGAATTTACTTTTTTATTTTATTTTATTTTTTATTTTTTATACAAGATAGAAATTTTATTCTAACCCAATCTAAACGTATATGTGTGTGAAGCTCATTCCTGGAAACTTGAACCCGGTTCTTGCGCTCCTACATCCCACAAGTATTTATATTTGTGGAATAACCATCACGTTAAAGGTGTGTTGTATAAAATTAAGTCTGATAATTATTAAATGCTTTCACACATGTTATTGTTATAGGTTTTGACAAAAGGACATGTGTCACCATTTTGTGTATTTACCAATTTTAAAGATGCAACTTTTATAATAGGGGTAATTGCACTCCCATTCCTTGAGGTCTAGGAGAATAACATTCCACCCCAAAGTTGAAGCACAAAACAATTCTCTCTCTTGAGATTTGAAGAAATTAACATTCTCCCTTATGTTTATATTTGTAATGAATTATTCAAAATTTTTATAAGAATCTCTTTACAAAAGCTTAACAATAGTTAGTAAAAAATAAATAATAAATTTAAAATAAAATTTTAAAATTTATCAAGTACCAAAACACTTGCAATGGCAAATCTTTCCATAAGCTATTGAAAAAGAAAAAGAAAAAATACTAAGCAAAATTCTCACTTAATATTGAAAATACACTTTAATAATTAAAAATTTTTAAAAAATGAATTTTAATTATGAAATAAGATAATTTTGGAAGCCTGGGTTAATACACAACATTTTTAACATGAATTTAACATCGTTTGATCAATTAGATGTCAAAGGGGGGAAAATGTTTTTTGCCTTAACTTTGATGTAGAGTGTTATTTTTTCAAATCTTAAGGGAGAAGAGTGTAATTACCCCTTTATAATAATAATAATAATAATAATAATAATAATAATAGTAATAGGTAAAGATGAGAGAAACTCAAATTAGAATTCCAAATTGGAGTTCTAATTTTGCGCCATGTGTCCTAAATTATTTATTTTTAATTAGTTTTATTTTTTAATTTTAGAATCAAATGTGAGACCACATTATAAATATTTATCCAAGTGAGTTATTAAGTACAAAAACCAAGGAGTCTAGAATAAATGAATTGTAAAAAAAAAAAAAGTGCTTCACAATAATTAAAAAAAAATGAAAGGACGATTTACATTTTATACCTAATAGTATACTTACAACATTTTTTAAAGAGTTAATAAAATATAAAAATGATTACCAATAGTATTTAAATTATATATATATATATATATAAAAGAATTATATTATGCATCTTATTGTATATTTTTAAGTGTATCCGTGTATATGGATGAGATTACAAGCTAGTATATAATAATGCACATTCAAGGACATTTTTTTTTCATTCATTGTTGACACATGGCATTTTGATGAGTTATAATTGAGTTTGATAATTATTAGATGTTTTCACACTTGTCATTGTTATAGGAAGGGACACATGTATCCATCATTTTTTCAGAATCCAACTTTTATTATATATATATATGAGTAAGATTTATGTACAGTATTTAAGATTAGAAGCTATTATATAATAATGCGCATTCAAGGACATTTTTTTTTCATTCATTGTTGACACATGGCATTTTGGTGAGTTATAATTGAGTTTGATAATTATTAGATGTTTTCACACTTGTCATTGTTATAGGAAGGGACACATGTATCCATCATTTTTCAGAATCCAACTTTTATTATATATATATATGAGTAAGATTTATGTACAGTATTTAGATGTTGTTTTTTAGGTTCATCTTTTAAGATTCTACCATTTGGCTTTTTTCTTATGAATGGAAGTATATTTTTTAAGTTAAGTAGCCACGTGATAGGATCTTAAAAAGGAAATTTAAAGAACAACACTTAAAGTATTGTACGCAAGTTTTGTCTACTTACGCACCTTTGGTTCACTAAATCAATCATAATCTTTCTAGATTTTTCATAGTCTTTGTCAATTTTTGTTTTATCATAAAAGTTAATAAAACTGAGATTTAAAACTACTACATTAAAATTATATTTAATGACACAGCAACTAATAATCGCCTGTAATGATTACATGTTTCAACAAACCATAATGTATTTTATTTATAAATACTTTATTCGGTAATTAGTTGATGTTCATACACAAATCCTCAAAGTTTTGGGTGCAAATATTAATCCATAAATTTTTTTTTATAGGCAAATATTGATTTATAGGCTATATATTCATAGGAACTAATCATAGATTCCAGCATATTTCATCCACTGGGTGGAATATTCTAGGCACATGAATTTTATATATGAACAATCAATTCAAAGATCATGTAATCATACGAATAATAACAGAGACACAACCAACGCCCACCCCCCCCCCCCCCCCCCCCCCCCTCTTCTTTTTTTTCTTTGTATGACATGATGACAATAATCAAGCTTTGTTCCTTAAAATTATTACTACTACCACATTGTAGAACCATACAGCACCGATGACAAACATATGGTCCTAGCCCTTATGAATAAAATTTGTAGTCGTAACAAATCAAATATCAAAAACAGATTTTTGATGTTTTCCCAATCAAACAATAGCCAATATATCACGAATAAATAAGAATAAGGAAATCAAAACGGAAACAAACAAATCAGACTTTGATAGCTGAAGTAAAAATCCAAAAAATTAAAAATTACCAAAATTTTTAATTTTATCAAGCATATTGTATTTTGTTTTTCAAAGCAATAGAGATCATGACATTATTAATCCAAAAGTGAAAACAAGCATACGTAAAGAAAATAGAGTACATACATCTATAGGATCATGTAGTTCCATGTTGTAAGTTATGCCTCCGTAGCTTGAACAACTGTTGTTCATGGTGGTTATCTAAAGCGTAAGAGCCATAGTATAGAACCAAAGACCTGAGAGCTAGAATGATGGAGAGGAAGTATATATTATATTTTTCATGAGTTTACATATGAGGGAGGCTCCACCCTTTTGTAACCCACTCCCATCTAACCTATAATCATATTAAGTGGGACTAGCCAAAGGTAATGTTCGCTAATACCAAATTCTAACAACTCCTTTAATACAATATTTACATAACAAGTTTAAAGAAAATATATTTCGTATTTATTAAGTTTTTCTAGAAAATGGTGCATGTTTGGTTAATAATGAAAGATTCTCTCTCTCTCTCTCTCTCTCTTAAAAACAAGGGTTCATTTGAATAGAATTTATTTTGTTGAAAATGAAAATTGAAAACATTGTAATAAAATAATTTTTAAATGTATGAATAGTGCCATGAGATCAATTTTTAATGAAAAAATTGTTGAAAAGTGAAGTTTGTAAGACCCATGAATAGTGCATGAGTGCACTGTTCACGGAAGAAAAGTCAAAACGTGTGGTCGAAAAAAAGAAAAAAGAAAAAAGAAAAAAGAAAAAAGGAAGGAAACGTGGACGTGGACGCAGAATAAGTGCATCCAAATGGATACCAAGTCTCTCCATTGTTTTTCAAAGCAATAGAGATCATGACATCATTAGTCCAAAAGTGAAAACAAGCATACGTAGCTCTAATAATGTTAGAAAATAAAGGATATACATCTACAGGATCATGTATTCTTTTGATCCACGCTGTAAGTTATGCCTCCATAGCTTGAACAACTGTTGTTCATGGTGGTTATCTAAAGCGTAAGAGCCATAGGATAGAACCCAAAGACATGAGAACTAGAATGATGGAGAAGAAAAATATATTATATTTTCCATGAGTTTACATATGAGGGAGGCTACACCCTTTTGTAACCCACTCCCATGTAACTTATAATCATATTAAATGGGACTAGCCAAAGGTCATGTCTGCTAATACCAAATTCTAACAACTCCTTTAATACAATACTTATATAACAAGTTTAAAGAAAGAGTAAACATTAGGTCCGGAGTTGGCACAAAGCAACTCTTTTATGCCACCAATAATAATGCACCACATCAGCCAGTAACTTTAAACTTAATACACCTTATTACACACAATTATAACCCACAAAATATCCCAAAACTCAAGTGTATTTTTCTCTTTGATCCCTCTCATCTCTGTTGGTCTCTCCCTCTCATAAAAACCCAACACTGATCTACCAGAGCTTTGACCAAAGCATTTAAGCTTTATATTCCAGATTTTGACATATCATTTGTGAGCACTGGAAGGCCAAGCATAGATTGCATGTTTCCCTCTTTTTCTAACAATATAGAATCCAGATTGAGCCAGTAAACACAATCAACAAAACCCCTTAATCATTTTGTGCATCTAGCAACAAAACCCCAACAACCCAACCAACAAAAAACCAAGCAAATCCAACAAATTTTAGCAACAAAGAAATTTTTTGCAGTCAACTGACACAAATCAATCAGAAAACGAAAACCCAATACGCCAATATGAATTTGAGATTGAGAAATCAAATAGAAAAAATTACCTTCCATGGTGTGTGAAATTCTGGTGATTCCTTCTCTCTCACTCTCTCTTTCTCTCGAGTCAAGAAGTTTTGTAGATTCTGTTAGCTTAGAAAGCAAAACCAATTTGACCAAGAAGCTTGAAGCCAAAGATTAATGCGTAAGATATATTTGTAATTAGAGAAATTTTCTAATACAATGTGAAAAGGGAGGGGAATTTTTTTTGACTCTCTGCTTCCATTTGGTATTTGCTTATTATAATTTTACAGTTTTTTTTTTAAATTTTAATTGAACATACCCCAGCAACCCTTCAGAGTAAAGATGAGAGCTTTTTTGGAAAAACATGCTCACCCCACACTCTCGCACTCCGTTGCCGTGCTTCCCGTTTTTTTGGACTCAGTTGTTGGAGCATCATCGTTGGGTGATGGCAGATCAGAGGTGGTGTAAGTGATGGCAAATCGGTGCTGGGTTTTGATGAGAAGGAGCGAGCAACAGAGATGAGAGGGATCAGAAAGAACAATACACTTGAGTTTTGGGATATTTTGTGGGTTATAATCGAGTGTAATAAGGTGTATTAAGTTTAAAGTTATTGGCTGATGTGGCGCATTATTATTGGTGATGTAAAAGAGTTGCTTTACGCCAGCTTCGAACCTAATGTTTACTCTTAAAGAAAATATATTTCATATCTATTAAGTTTTTCTAGACAATGGTGCATGTTTGGTTAATAATGAAAGATTCTCTCTCTCTCAAAAACAAGTCTCTCCATTGTTTTTCAAAGCAATAGAGATAATCACATCATTAGTCCAAAAGTGAATAGCATACGTAGCTCTGATACCAATGTTAGAAAATAGAGTATATACATCTATAGGATCATGTATTCTCTTGTTCCATGCTGTAAGTTATGCCTCCACAACTTGATCAACTGTTGTTCATAGTGGCGCTTGCTACTAGTGCAAGTTACACAATATCCAAGGCTTAAGAGCCATAGGGTACATGAGAGAATGATGGAGAGGAAGAAGACATTCTATTTTCCATAAGTTGTACATTTGAGGGAGGGTACACCCTTTTGTAACCCATTCCCATGTAACCTATAATCATATTAAATGGGACCAGCCAAAGGTCATGTCCGCTAATACCATCCAAATTCTAACAGCTTTCTTTAATACAATATTTATATAACAAGTTTAAAGAAAATATATTTCATATCTATTAAGTTTTTCTAGAAAATGGTACATGTTTGGTTAATAATGAAAGATTCTCTCTCTCTCTCTCTCTAAAACAAGTCTCTCCATTGTTTAACCAAAAAAAAAAAAAAAAAGTAATTTTCATATTTTAATGAAATATGTCTTTTTCTCTCCGCCTCTCTCAAAAAGTAGTCCATGCAACAAGTCACCATTAAACTACTCTTTTTTCACTCCTATCCTTGCTTTAAAATAAATTAGTTTTTATTTTATTTTATAATTCTATATATACTAATACAATTGATGTGAAAGGAATTTATTATTAATTTAATTTTAATTGAAATTTAAGGTCGTTGGGTACTGGGTGATTCTACTAAATTTTTGTAAATTATAAAGAAAATATAACCAAAAAAACAAGTAAGTGGAAATATCACCCAAAAAAAAAAAAATCTTGCTTGAAAACTATCGACTACCAGCCCTGATCTTATGAGTAGAAAACCAACGATAGTGACCAACAAGAAGTGACTCATCCACATGACTTTCAGGCTTGATTTCCCCCACAAATCCAATTCTAATTAGTGACTTATTAAAGACTTAAAATACGACCCATGTTTGCAATAAAAAGGCCCACAAAAATATTTTTAAAGTTTTTTCCATAACTGGGTGCTGATTACTTATGTGAATGAATTACTGAACTGGATTTTGGAGTTCTAATGAAGTTGGCTTGCACAGTATTATTATTAGGCTGAAAGTGGAAACTAGTCTACTTATTTCCCTTAAACTGCAGGACAAAAAAAAAAAAAAAAACTGAAAAATCAGAAAATTTAAATTAAAAAAAAAAAAAAAAAACCACTTTAAGATGCTCTAGTGTATAGTCATATTCCTTATGAACAATCCTAAGCTGTCTCATTTCTTCCAAGGCCAACCTCCACCTCTCCATGTCCATTCCTACCATCTAAGATCATAGAGGGGACTTTATTTCCAGCTACTTCTTCAACTTCCCCCTTGCAAGTTTCACTAACCTCTTCCAATGGTATAAAGCCAACTACATATCACATAATATACGAGATTTATTACTTGGATGCCACTAACAAGCCAGTAGGAGCATTCCAATCTTCCCCTATTGAGGTTCCTATCAGGCAGCCAGTTGCTTTTCATGCCTGAATACTTATAAACCAGTGATACAATCAGTGTGCCTACATAGTCTCCCATTGCTATTGCTATCCAATACAGTGCTAGAGCAGTACTTCTCATGCTTTCAGGTGATTGATCATAAAGAAATTCCAAGTGCCCCACAGACATGAATACTTCAGCTACCCCTTGTAGGCAAAACTGAGGTGCCAACCAAAAAACAGTAATAGGAACAATTGCATTTGGATCATCCAATAAGTTGTGATCAGAAGCCTCTGCTTTTCTCTTGATTTCAACAAACGATGCAACAATTGTAGCAAGAATGTTAACCACATAGCCTACTCCCATTCTTTGTAGGCATATGATGCCTGATGGATTTCCTGTGAATTGACTAGCAATTAGCAAAGGGTACAAAGAGACGTTCATACAGAACAAGGCCAATGAGCATGGTTATGTTGCTAAAGATGGACAAGGAGGCTGGAGGAATTTGAAAGGAGTGAGACAGGTGACGATTCATAGTGCCAGCTTGTTGAATGGTGAAGCTAAGCAGGTGAGAAGATGAGGCAAAAAGCTAAATTCCAGCTGCCCATATTAGAAAAATTCGGATAATGCATTTTCATTCCTTGACTCGATGTACAGTGGTGGTGGCTTTGAATCTGTTGCATTGCTATCTGTTTACTATTGCAGCTTTATCAAACCACCTGCAATCATATACACAAGACTCAGCTAAACCATTCAATGAATACTTGCTAGAATAATTGTTAATTAATTAAATCCAACATGTTCTAACATCTTAAAATTTTTGGACAACAGGTAATTTTATCATGGTATCAAAGCGACTGATCCTACGTTGAAACTTGTCTCTGCTCTACCTCTCTACCTCCCATTTAAACACATGATATTAGTAATGAGCATTTGTGAAGTATGTATCCCAAATTATATCTGCTTCACTCTATCTTTTGCATCTGCAATGACATTCTACATTATACTTAAAGAATGTTTTAAATTACTTACTTGAATTGATTTGTGTGAAGAAGCCTTCTATGCAAAGAAATAGCAGCATCGAGCTCTCTATTTTCATACAAGTGAGCAGGATCTTCTGGTACTACTTCTTTGCTCTTCTTCACTGCTGCAACAATTACTTGAGCCAATCTAACAAAGGGACTACTCCCAGGTTTGATTCTATTATAAAGAGGTGAACCCACCGAAAAGGCTATAATTGACAAGGCCATGGCTATGGTTGGAACTCCAAGACCCCAGCCCCAACCCACATTATCTTGGATGTAAACCACAAAAGTCAGGACAGTTAGTGTTGCCATTCCCATGCTAAAGTAGTACCAATTGAACAAATTCCAACTTCTAGCTGCTACACTAGATTTGGTCATGTCAAATTGGTCTGCAGCAAAGGTAACAACACAGGGCCTAATGCCACCTGAGCCAAGAGATGTAAGTAGCAGAGAGATGTAGAGGACCCAAAGCTAAGGCTGAGGCTTCCTTGCAGTTCATTTGAGTTGGGCATGGAGGAGGCTGGAGCGTTGGCTGAATTGCTGATATGGTGATGCTAATCAATCCCTGCAAGATGAAGAATGAGAAATTGATAAACATTCTAAATTTTCACAAGCCAAATATATGATCATAAGAAACGCTAAAGTTTTTTGTTGCTGTCGTTAGAATAGAATAAAATAAGATTACATTCAATCCACCGCAACTCAAAAAGAAGTTGTTGTGAAAATGTGAGATTTTATTCTGCTTATACTGTCATATGAATAAGTGTGCATAAAAATTGTCAAATTTTTCTACCAAAAAAAAAAAAAAAAAGAATAGTCAAATTAAATTAAAAGATCAATGATGCAGATCTTGTACACTAATATAATCCATCTCATTATGGGCCAAAATATTCTCTCGCAGTTTTCATTATTCTGATTAGCCATGGAACGTAGCATGAACTCATCATAATGTATAGGAAAAATTACGTGCGTTTAGTGAAAAATGATTTTTTACAACATTAATGAATAGTTAGGTTATAGTTCCCCTTCTTAATTTATCAGTAAAAAGGATTCTTTTAATAGTGAACTTTAGACCTGTAAAGCATGGTGTTGCTGTTTTTACAAGTTCATAGATAATAGAACCAGCCTTGATTGTCCAAAACCGCCCGGCAAAGGAGTCAGCAATTAAAGCACCCAACAGTGGCATGAAATTGGCAGTTCCAGTGAAGTTGCTGAGTGTGTTGGAGGCTTGTACCAGCGGCATGTTAAGCTCTTGTGTTAGGTACGTTATCATGTTGGCATGGAAACCAGTTGCTGCAAATTTGTCACATATTTCATTTGCTGGGAAACAGAGGGGGCAATAGTTAGTGTACTTGGCTCATGAATATAATGACCATTAAAATAGCATGAGAAATTTATGCATACTTATGTGTCAATACGTATAGTGGTACAAAGCTTTTACAAAAAGTATGTTATAAGTATATAGTTAAATGATTAAATTTATCATCTTATTAACTTAAACTTTTGAGACAATTTGTAGTTTTACATGTATCAGAGCATGAGATTCTAAGTTTGATCGTTGTTCGGTAATTTAACAAAGTGATAATTTATTTAAGAGTACAAATTTTAATATATAAGATTTTTTTAACAAAATGATCGATGTTTAGTAGGTCATAAAAAAAATTATATATTTATTTATTATGTTGTCAATTTGTAAACTCTCTCTAGCAGGATCGATTAATAATTCTAATGCTATAAGAATTTTTATAACAAATAAGATGATAAATTGCGATTGAGATAACCAAGTAATGTCAATTGTGGTTTCAGTGTAAGTGGTATTGTCCACCTCTAACATCGTTGTAAATGTGGGCCAAACGAGGGGCCCTTAGAAAAAAGCTAATGCATTCAGCATATATATATATATATATATATATAAAGAAGGTCTTTTATTTTCCAAATAGAAGAATAAAAATTCCTTCTTCTTTTCGCTGGATAGGTGGGTCAAATCTTTTCCACAAAGCTTTCCACTTCTAGTGGATAAAGGTCTTTTATTTTCCAAACAGAAGAATAGAAATTCCTTCTTCTTTTCGCTGGATAGGTGGGTCAAATCTTTTCCACACAGCTTTTCACTTCTAGTGGCCGAACTTTCTTTTGATTGTGTTTGTTCAACGATATTGGGACAGTCAAAACTAAACTTAGGCTGCGTTTGAATCGGTGGTAATGCATTTCCGGAAATCAATTTCCGGATTTTCCGCGCGTTTGGCAGTTCCGGAAAATGGAATTTTCCGGAAATTCACTTCCTATTTTCCTTAACCAACGGAAATTCATTTCTGTTCCTATTTTCACTTCAAATATCATTTTCCGGAAAATCCAGAAGCAGAGAGCACGAAGAGGGAGAGGGAGAAAGAAACAGAGAGCACGAAGAGGGAGAGGGAGAAAGAAACAGAGAGCCCAGCGCCGGAGTCGATCCAAGCCCAGCGCCCAACGCCCATCGCCGGCGGACTTGAACCCACGAATCGCCGATCCAAGCCGAGAGATCATCGTCGGCGACCACGAACCGTTGAGCTTCGTCCCCATCGCACCGTGCCGATCCAGTCACGAGCAGTCCAGTTTTGGAAAATCGATCGCACCGCGCCGTCGATCGTCGATCGTCGATCGCATCGCACCGCACCGCGCCCATCGCCGGAGTCGCGCCGCGCCGCGCCGTCGAGCTTCGTCTTCCTCGATCTCTCTGGTTTTTTTTTTTTTTTTTTTTTTTTTTTTTTTTTTTTTTTTTTTTTTTTTTTTTAATTTTGATTGTTGTTTTTGTTTTTTTTTTTGAGGAACTGATTGTTGTTGTTGTGGTTGTTGGTGGTGTTGTTGTTGTTGTTGTGGTGTGGTTGCCGGAATTTTTGTTGCCGGAATTTTTTGTTGGTGTTGTTGTTGTGTTGTGTTTTTATTGCCGGAATTTGTTGTTGAATTAGTTGTAATATTGAAATTTTTTGTAATAAAATTTGTTTGGATGGTAAGAAAATGTAAAAGATTTTCCGGAAAATAGCATTTTCAGAATACATCCAAACACATAAAAATATTTTCCACAACAATTTTCATAATTCACCCAAACACTTAAACATATTTTCCTTTTCCGGAAAATAACATTTCCGGAAAATACATATTTTCCGGAAAACGTTTTACACGAAACAAACACAGCCTTAATTGGGACTTTTGAAATAGGGGACAGCCAAAACTAATCTTAATTCTAGATTGGGAGTTTTGTTTAGTGAAATATTGGGACCACTACTATTAAGGCGGCTTAATTGCATTTGGATCAAAGTCGTGCATATCTTGAGATTTATTTAACTCCAAAAGGAAGATTGGTAAATCTCAAATTAGCATATAGGAGAATACAAGTATACTACCCTAAAATTTCAAATGTGTAAGAATATGTGTAATAGGGTGTGTATAATAATCACTACCCTAAAATAGGTTGTTGGATTGTCTTCAAAAATCTTTACCATATATACAGTGATAATGTTGCAATGCGTTAGTAATTATATTAGGATTGTTAGACATTATGGCCCAAGTGGCCTAAACCAGTTCTACACTCATATAGTTGTAGAACAAACATATTAACCTTATGTTAGTCTATAGTTAGCCTAAAGTTTGTCAAATATTCTCTAGTATATAAACTCTACATTATGTTCATTATAAAACAAAGTTTGTCAAATATTCTCTAGTATATAAACTCTACATTATGTTCATTATAAAACAAGTACTTAATATTAATATTAATATGTAGCTATCAAGGGTTTTCTTATTGCGGATGTAGACTATCAAGCCGAACCACGTAAACCTTTATGTGTGTTCTTTTTTTCATGCTTCCACTCATCATTCAATCGTCACACACCATCACACAACTTTATCTAGGATCATCTAATCTGATACATACGGTGATAACATAATGAAATTACCATTCGTTCTAAAAATTGATAAAAAGAAAAAAACAAATTTAACTATTTAGTCATTATCCTAACTTAGCTCATATGTATATTTTGAGATGGTAGCTTATAGATACTCAAACACAAGAATAAAATGGTGTTTTGATTTGAAAAGAAGAACCAAGAAGCTCTAATTGGATATCTCCCTAGCTGAGACTTCCTTGAAAACATTGTCAATCCCAGACAAAAACAACAATAGGAAAAAACAGCCGTACGACTAGAACAAGAATTTGCGAACATTCCAAAGATGAATGGCATTGTTTTGATTCCTCCAAGCTTCTTCTTCTTCTTCCTCATGATTTTCCTTTCATCCTTCATCTTCTCTTGCTTATGATCAACATCGGCTATGTTCTCTTTGTCCAAATACTCCATTTGTGGTTTTCACCTTCACATGCAAAGGCAAGTTTCCAGAGGAGGTCTATATATTATGGTCGGCAATTGGACTTAGGAACAAGAATAGTGGAGAGGTCAACTATATGATGGAGGGGACCCACAGGACTCCATTCGGTCCATTGGTGAGATGCAATTTCTTATGACATATATTTGCACTAATTGAGGTTGTATTTTCACTTAAATAAATGGTATGGTTTCTGCATGTCGTAGAAAATAATACCCTCTTTGTAAAACCCTTAAACTAAATGGAATAAAAATAGGGGAAATAATTTTTCTATACTATATGTAAAGTATTTAAAGGAGGTAATAGTAGATATTTTAAGTAATTTTCTTTAAGGATTTTTTAATAGATGGTGAAATTTATGGTTTTATTATTGTTGATGCATGACATTTTTGTGAGTTATAATTAAGTCTAATAATTATTAAATGTTTTCACATATGGGCTTTGACAAAAGAACACGTGTCATCATTCTATGTATCCACTAACGATTCAAATAAATTGTGGAATTTATAGGGCATATTTAATGACATTTTTTTTTTCATTTAATGATAGTTTTTAGACATATTATATTATAGAAAATGTTTGAAAAACCAATCAAGAAGTGAAAAAACCAAGAATTGGTCTCCTTTCTAGTTCTTTGATCGTTTTGGTTTTTATAACCATGATTATAGGTCATTGATATAGATATGAGCCACTTCTTCTCATGTTCATAATAGTACAAAAAAGTGTTTTTTTTGCAAAAAGGTGTTTTTTTTTTTTCTAAGTAAGTTTTTCAAAATGATTTAGTTAAAAAATTTTAATCGCAACTAATTTAGTTACATAGCATCTTTTAGAATTCAATTTCAAGTTTTATGCAATTCAATGATATGTGGCAAAAGTAGAACTTAATTTTCTCCAACTTTAGTTCCATGTTCCACTAAATTGCATAGAAGTAGCAGAACTCGACTTTGGTGAAATCAAATTCAATGTTCGACCTTGACATTCAGAAAATTGAATTCCAAAAAGACGCTAATTAACTAAATAAGATGCAATAAAGACTATAATAAAATAATTTTTTAAAAACGAATATTTAGCACAATAAAAAAAAAAAAAGGGGCCATACAAAAACGTTTGTACTTCAGAATAAGAACCCGAGGCAATGATTACAATAAATTATGACAAGTAGTCAAATGGTCTAAGAAATTACCAAAACTTTAGTCATTAACTATAGTATAATTAAAGTTGTTACGTACACGGGAATGATATGAGCTGTGAGCTATAACTTTTGAACTTATAGTCAACATAGTCCACTTGGAGCGATCCGGAATGCAATTTGGATTTTATCATTCACCAAAAGTTATGTAGGACTAAATAAAAGTACAAAGTTTGATTAAATGTCAAATTTTTACGCATTTAACATATATATCAAATTTTGTGTCATTTAAATGTCATTTACTATATGAATCATAAATTTAATTTTTATGCATAATTTTAAACTATAAAAAAACGTAATTTAAGTAGTTGAATGAAGACATTGCTATTGACTTTTGATTTTTTGAAAATTTTATAAGCATGTAATATATAAGAAGATAATGTAATTCAATTATAAATTTGTCAAAATTTACATTCAATAAAAATATATTGAGTAAAGTCATAGTCTTATACTATAACTAAGTTTGTAGATAAACTTTGTCCTAAATTTTATACAACTCCTTTGATAAATAATATCAAGAGTCACACAAAGGCCACATAATAAGTTGAATTTGGACTCACTTTTGCTGCTAAACGGACACTTAGCTTCTACCATCAACATTAATTGGAACTAGCTAGTCTCATAACTAAGGCTATCCATTTGGCACAAAGACCCGATGAACCCACTCAACCTAGACCGACTTGCAAGGATTCGAATGATTTTAACAGCAAGCAATGGTTGACTGTAGTTCTCCATGGTCAAGTTCGACTGAAACAAGTTGAATAACAGATTTCCTCCTTGGGAGCCGATGAAACCCAACCTATTTGATATCCTTCTCTTCCTCCCATTTTCGATGAGTCTTCTGTCCAATCTAGCAGGAATCTCCTCTCTCCACCATTTTAATGGCTTCGACCTAAATCCATCAACCACTCATTAAGACTTGATTTGACTTAACTTGTGTTCCTCACGGGTCAATGGTGGCGGCTTCATTCTCTCCTAACAGAAGTGATTAGCTCAAGTTTGAGTTGAGCACAAACCTACCTATGAACACCCTACTCACGGTCATGGGTGAAATCATGGCAAACTAAAGTAACTTGAGAATATCAATAGTAAGAATTGCACCTCGGGAAAGGTTTCTCTTCAAATTAGTTTGAAGTAAAACCCTTCAAATTTCTCATATATCTTTTTATTAGATATGAATTTTGAAAATATAATTTTTGGATTGCATGTTCTTATTATATCCTCCATGGTTGCAAAATTTCAAGAAGATCAAATATCAATAGCTATGCCATCAATAAAAATGTTTAAATTTCAAGTTTTTGTGATATAAAATTATGGATAAAAAATAAGTTTATTAATTGAATAGTAAATAATATCCAATTTCAACGAAATTTGACATGCATGTTAAGAACATAAAGAACGTGCAATCCAACAATTAAAATTTCCAAATTCACTTCCAATTAAAAGATATAGAAGGAGTTTGAAAAATTTCATCATCTTACACCTTTACAGTGGGTCATCTTTCTTTTTTAGGCAATTGCCTAAAGCTCTCAAAATTTTATTTTATTTTTTTAACAAAACCTGTAGCTTTTGTTTTATAGTACTCCTATAATTCTATAGTTACATAACAATTTTAAAGAAAATACATTTTATATATGTTAAGTTTTTTTCTAGAAAATGTTATATGTTTGGTTAATAATGAAGGATTTTCTCTCTCTCACTCAAAAGAATCCAACTAAAAAAAAAGTCTTTCCATTGTTTACTCTCCAAAAGAAAAAAGAAGAAGTCATTTTCATCTTTTACTCCGCCTCTCTAAAGAAGTAGCTCCTGCAACTAGTCATAATTAAACCGCTTTTTTTTTTACTCTTAATTATAAGATAAACAAGTTTTTTATTTTTGTATATAATTCTTTATATACAATTGATGTGAAAGGATCTTATCATAAATTTAAATTTAATAGAATTTGTCTTTAATTTTGAATGTTAAGGGTTTTGGGTGATTCTATTAAAGTTTTGTAAATTATAAACAAAATATATCAAAAATTATAAGTGAAGAACAAATAAAAAATGATCTTGATTGAAATCATTGTCTTAGACCTAAAATTATATCATATAAGCCTTGATTATAAAAGGAGAAAAACAAGAATAGTGACCAATAGGTAACTCATCCGCATAACTTTCAGGTTTGATTGCCCCACAAATCCAATTCTAATTAATATATACGTGTTAAAGTATAACACGTGTTCACAACAAAAAGGCCCAAGAAAATGTTTGCTAAGTTTTTTCTATAACTAGATGCCAATTATTTCAGTGAATGAATAGTTGGAAACGGTAAACCAAAATGTGCCTCTTGATTTTTCCATAATAGTTTGTGTTTCCTGTTTTTTCTTAATTGTTTGTATTTATTGTTATTCTATAATGTTTGTGTTTTAGTTGAATTGAAAAGTCATTAAAACTACTGCACACTTTTAGTGCGTGGTCACTCCATAAGTATAAATGCTTGCGGGGTGTGGAAAGCAAGGGCCGGGTTCAAGTCACCAGAAGGAAGCTTCATACATATATACACTTAGATTAAGTTAGAATAAAAATTCTATTTTATATCAAAAAAAAAAAAAAAGTCATTAGAATAAAGATAACTCTTGTAATTCCACTTGGTTTGAAACTCTATAAATGGCCGTATAGATGTGGTGTGAATGTGGGTGAGAGAAAAATATAAAGAGTGAAAGGAAAAAAGTTGTTGAGAGTACTCAAAGTAGCAATCTAATATTTTCCAAAGTAAGATAGAAAGTATTGAAAAGTGCTTAAGGCAGCAGCCTTATTTGTGAGACTTTTTGTTAGGGTCATTTTTTTTATGTACTAACTTATCCTTTAACAAAATGTACTTTACTTTTATTTAGGTAGATCTAAGTTGGGTTTAATGTATCAAGAAGTATTTTGCTTAACTACATCAAGTGGTATCATTAAAGACATGAAGATTGATCTAACAAAAAAGTGGAGAAAAGCTGGTTCATTAAAGATCGACACTAGTCTCGACACTAGCATTTATCAAGAATTGATGAGAAGCTCGACACAAGTTCAATTTATCGAGAATTATGATTTCAGAAATCTTAGATTTGAAATTCGGCCTATGATAACTTGGATGATTAAGGTTTCTTTTTCTACAACCCTAGACCATATAAAAAGCTTATTTTAAAGTCATCAAAATTACAAAGATTCAATTAGAGAACTTATACATTCTGTGAGAAGTTACTGCATTTGTGTATCTTAGGATTTTGTAACCAAGTGTTTTCCAATCTTCAACGTGATTTGAAGTGAAGAACTATGCAGCTAACAACAATCAATTAGTTGCTGGAATTAGTCACGTACTAAGATCCGTGAATGAGAAAAAGTCTACTACACGATCAAGTCTAATTAGGTATTAGAGCAAATGTTTAACTGTAGGTTGGTATTTTGTGATAGGCCATGATAGTGGCAAAATTCCTCATACTTGTAACCGCTTGATTATTGATTAGTGAATTTTTAGGAGTGGTAACCTGAAAATCATCTAGTATATTTTTTACCTTGCGAGAAGTTTTTCTCATTTGTTAACAAATCACCGTGTTTATTTAATTTTCATTGCTTGTTAGTTTATTTGGTGAATTGTTGGTGCCTCCCCAATTTTGCATATAATTTGATCTAATTAATCAACTTGAGTAATTGAATTAATTAACGAGGTTAATTTATAACCCAACACTTTTGTAAAAGATTGTAGCCTTATTTGTGAGAGCTTTGTAACAGGTCTTAGCCTTATTTGTGGGAGTTGTACAAGGCCATAGCCTTTGTTGTTGAGACTTTTGTACATGGTAACAACTTGATTTCTCTTTGTTTGTGAGTTTGAAGTTGTGTCTAATAAAATATTCATTCCCCTCTATATTGTGAGTGTATAGTTTGTTATTCTCCCTACTAAGGGTTTGCAAAGCACAAGAAAGTAGTATCAAAACTTCTGCCATTCCAGCATCAATTACTAAACTGGATTTTGGAGTTCTAATGAAGTGGGATTGCACATTATAATTATTGGTTTGAAAGTGGAAACTTGTTTTCTTATTTCACTTAGATTGCAGGCTCAAAATACAGGAAAAAACAACAACGAAAAAACCCCATTTACGGTACACTAGTTTATAGCCAGTATCAACAATCCTATGCTGTCTCATTTCTTCCAAGCTCCACCTCTCCATGGGCATTCGTACTATCTAAAATCATAGATGGTATTTTATCTCCAGCTAGTACTTCTTTATCTTCCTCCTTGCAAATTTCACTAACCTCTTCCAATGGCTTATAAGTATAAAGCCAACTACATATCACATAATATAAGAGATTTATTACTTGGATGCCACTAACAAGCCAGTAGTAGTATTCCAATCTTCCCCTATTGAGGTTCCTATCAGGAAGCCAGTTGCTTTTCTTGCCCGAATATTTATGAACTAGTGATACCATCAGTGTGCCTATATAGTTTCCCATTGATATTGCTATCCAATAAAGTGCTGCAGCAGTGCTTCTCATGCTTTCAGGTGATTGATCATAAAGAAATTCCAAGTGCCCCACAGACATGAAAACGTCAGCTACCCCATGTATGAAAAACTGAGGTACCAACCAAAAAATACTAATAGGAATAATTGCTTTTGGATCATCCAATAAGTTGTGATCAGCGGCCACTGCTTTTCTCTTGATTTCAACAAATGATGCAACAACTGTGACAAGAATGTTAACCACTAAGCCTACACCCATTCTTTGTAGGCATGTGATTCCTGATGGATTTCCAGTGAATCGACGAGCAAAGGGTACAAAGAGACGTTCATACACAACAAGGCCAACGAGCATGGTTATGTTGCCAAAGATAGACATTGAGGCTGGTGGAATTTGGAAGGAGTGAGACAGGTGACGTTCCATAGAGCGAGCTTGTAGAACGGTGAAGCTATGCAGGTGTGAAGATGTGGCAATAAGAGCAATTCCGGCTGCCCATATAGGAAGCATTCGGATAATGCATTTTAATTCCTCGACTCGATGTACAGTGGCAAGCTTCCATAAATTTGGTGGCTTTGAATCTGTTGCATGACTATTTGTTACGACAGCAGCTTTATCAAACCACCTGCAATCAGATACACACGAAGCAATTTAGGCATTCAAATTATACGTGTTAAAATAATGGTTTAAGTGATTGAATTCAACATTTCTTAATAACTTAGGCTTTTGGGAACAATTTATCAAGTTATCAAAGCAAGTGATCTTAAGTTCAAACTTGTGTCTGCTCTACCTCCCATTTAAACGATTAAAAATCCTGCATATTGGGCCTCATTTATTTAGAGGAAGAGAAGAGAATTGTCTTCAGTACATTTGTGTACTTACTGAACAAGATATTAGTTATGATCGTTTATGAAGGATATATGGCTAATGCCCAAACTATTTTAGTCACTATCGGACGAAGTAGCTCTCAAAACGTGCTTTGCAACTGCAATGACATTCTACATTATGCGTAAAGGATGTTTTATATTGCTTACTTGAATTGATTTGTGTGTACAAGCCTTCCATGCAAAGAAATAGCAGCATCGAGCTCTCTATTTTCATACAAGAGAGCAGGGTTTTCTGGTACTACTTCTTTCCTTTTCTTCACAGCTGCAACAATTACTTGGGCCAATCTAACCAAGGGACTACCTGCAGGTTTGATGTTATTGTAAAGAGGTGAACCCACCAAAAAAGCTATAATTGACAAGGCCATGGCTATGGTTGGAACTCCAAGACCCCAGCCCCATCCTACATTATCTTGGATGTAAACCACAATAGTCAGGGCAGTTAGTGTTGCCATTCCCATGCTAAAATAGTACCAATTGAACAAATTCCAACTTCTAGCTGCTACACTTGATTTGGTCATGTCAAATTGGTCTGCAGCAAAGGTAACAACACAAGGCCTAATGCCACCTGATCCAAGAGATGAAAGCAGAAGAGAGATGTAGAGGACCCAAAGCTGCAAGGCTGAGGCTTCCTTGCAGTTCACTTGAGTTGGGCACGGTGGAGGGCGTAGCGTTGGCAGAACTGCTGAAATGGTGATGCTAATCAATCCCTGCAAGGTGAAGAATAAAAAATTGATAAACATTCTAAATTTTCACAGGCTAAATATATGCTCATAAAAAACACTAACAATTGCTGTTACTTTTTCAAAAAATGTACAAACGGAAGTGACATTGCTTATAGGCATGAGCTCCCCTGGTGATGATAGTTGGGAATTTTTCTGTAGTACTTATCAACAAATGGTATTATTATTAAGGACCTTGGCATTTAAGCGCTAAATTGACCATAACAACTCGTTATATTGCCCCCTGCCCCCCAAAAAATTTCAAAGATAATTGTCAATTTACAACATTTGTCCCCTCCCAGTCATATAACTTGATTGTTATTTATTTATTTTTTGTTGATATATTTATATTTTAAGACTTATAATCAACACACTATTGTCTCTTTTATATGTTAAAATTAATGCAAATAACAGAAGGAAAATATTCACTATTTAAACAATGCAATAATTTTTTATGTAATAATGTATTCTCCATCATAAGAAATTGTGTAATAATCAATAAAATGTTGGGATAATTACATAATAATATAAATTTACGTAAGCTGTACTTATTCTATCTACAACAATAGATTAGTGAAGTTTCATTTAATAGATTAGTGATAAGCTATATGTATTTTTATCACAATAAGTGACATTTTGAATTTGAAAAATAATTAGAAAAAAATGTGTTCATGCAAATTATTCTTTGAAGATAAATAAATAAATATATTATTATATTATATATTTTATTGCATTGAAAAAGCATTTGATATACTACATTCGAGTGTGTGTAGATATGTGTACATAAATTTTTCTTCCTAAATTCAAATCCTACCTTTGCCGGCTCAAATCCTAGAATATATATATATATATATATATTCTATATTATAGATAGATTAAGTGGTTTAAATGATGTAGATTATGTGGAAAATTTTTAACTATATATGAATGGATTCTCATATGGCAACTACAAAATTTCATACATTTTCACAATAAGGTGAAATGTCAATCTCATCACTAGTCATAATGAAATAAAATAAAATAATAATTATACTCGGACTCACCACAACTCAAAAGAATGTTATCGTAAAAATATTGTGAAATTTTGTTATACCATAGACTCTATCATATGAACAAGAGTTTGCATAAAATTAGTCAAATGAAGAAATAAGGCGATAATGATGCAGATCTTGTACACTAATATAATTTATCTCATTATGGGCCAAAATATTTTCTCTGTTTTCATTATTCTGATTAGCTAAGGAATGAAAGCAGAATGAACTCATCATAATAAATAGAAAAAATTACGTGCCTTTAGTTAAACTAGTGTTTTTACAACATTAATGAATAGTTAAATTATAGCTTTCCTTCTTAATTTATCAGTAAAAGAGATTCTATAAATAGTGAACTTTAGATCTGTAAAGCATGGTATTGTTGTTTTTACCAGTTCATAGATTATAGAACCAGCCACGATGGTCCAAAACCGCCCGGCAAAGGAGTCCGCAATTAAAGCACCAAACAATGGAGTGAAATTGGCAGTTCCACCGAAGTTGGTGAGTGTGTTGGAGGCTTGTACCAGCGGCATGTTAAGCTCTTGTGTTAGGTACGTTATCATGTTGGAATGGAAACCAGTTGCTGCAAATTTGTCGCATATTTCATTTGCTGGGAAACAGAGGGGGAAGTAGTTAGTGTAGTTGGCTCATGAATTTATAATTATCATTATAATCGCATGAGAAATTTAGGCATACTTATGTGTCAATATGTATTGTGGCACAAAGCTTTCAAGCCTTCAAGATAAGTGATAATAATTTATTTTAAGAGTGATGTTAGGATTACAACAAATTTCTCTATATAAATCTTACCAACATCATCACTACCAATTATTAAAAAAAAAAAAAACTGTAATTTGAATATTCATTTAATAACAGTGACATCAATTACATTCATTATCATCTCAATACTCACTTCCCTTAGCCCTTACCAAAAATATCCTCCTTGTCAGGATTTTTAAACTCTAAACCTTCTCTTATTGAAGGGGAGGAAATTCCATTACTGAGGTTAATCTAGCTCATGCAGAAGTTGCTGGCTCGCTGTCTGGTACAAGTTCATCTACAGTCCCAAAAATATCTCACAATAGTTTTACAACAAGTTAGGTATCAACCCACCATTTAAAAAAAAAAAATTTATCATCCCCACCATAGGTCACAATAAAATGAAATAGAATAAAAATATATATTATACTTAGACCCACCATCGCTCACCACAAATCAAGACAAGGAGACGTTGAAAAATGTTACGAGATTTTTGTTATTTTATCTAATTTTTACTTTTATTTATAATATTTTTAACAAAAAAATTTAATTTTAATAAAATAAGCAAATTTCAAATAACCCTTACTACCCCGTTTGAATACAACTTATTTGTGTTTACGTTTTCCCCTTTTTTTTTTTGAGAAGCGCATTTCCACTTTTTCAGGAAATTTGTGTACTATTCATAAAACTCATAAATCACTTTTTTCAACAAAACTTTTTAAAATTAGGTCTCTCAACATTATTCATATATTTAAAAATAATTTTATTATAATATTTTCAATTTTTAATTTTTAACAAAATAAGTGATATTCACCTACAGCCTTGCTCATGTGGCATATTATGGGCCTGTTTGATTTGTGTTTTCAAACAACATTTTTTAGTTTTTAAATAGTATTTTACGCATTTCAACGCACTTTTTTACTCACACGTATTTTAAAAAATTACAAATAACAATTTTCAAACTACTCTACTAAATACTCTTATGATTTTCATATGCTTAATTTAACTTTTGAACAAGTTGAGGGGGTAAGGACAAAGACCCGTGAACATTCTGACAACATTCTATTTTCAAACAATGTGGGCCAAACGAAAGGACCCTTAAAATAAATTTAAAAAAAAAAAATCTAGTGGTCCCACTTTCTTTTGATTGCGTTTGTTCAACAGTACGGGACAGCGCTAGCCAAAACAAAACACAATTCTTTTTTTTTTTTTTTGATAAGACAAAACACAATTCTTGATTGGGAGTTTAGTTTAGTGAAATATTAGGACCACTACTAATGTATAGTAACAAGGCAGCTTAATTGCATTTGGATCAAAGTTAGTGATAATCCAACAGGGAAAGCGGTAAATCTCAAATTAGCATATATAAAAACTCAAAGTATCTTTACCATATATAGTGATAATCCAATGTTGTATGGTAATTATAGTAGGATCATTTGATCTGATACTTACGGTGATATCATTATGAAATTACCATTTAATCATTATTCATACTTAACTTATATATATTTATTGAGATAGTAGCTTATAAATATTGAGTTCAAATCTTCTGTCCCACTTTTCTTACTCCACTTTATATTCTACTAATAAATACTTATCACATATTCACATAATTAATTAAATACTATTATTAATTAAAAATTGTAGTATTAATAAGTCAATAATGATAGTAGTTAATTAATTAGGTGAATACGTGACAAGTATTTATTCAAGTATTTATTGGTGGAGTATAGAGTAAAGCAGAAAAAGTGAGACAGAAGATTTGGACTCGATGGATATTCAAACATATGACTTATCAAAAAAAGAATATATATATATATATACACACACTCAAACATATGAAAAAAATGGTGTTTTATATATATATACACACACACTCAAACATATGAATAAAATGGTGTTTTGATTTGAAAAGAAGAACCAAGAAGCTCTATTTGGATATCTCCCTAGCTGTGAGAATTCCTTGAAAATATTGTCAATCCCAGACAAAAAAACAACAATACGAAAAGACAGTTGTACACAAGAACAAGAATTTGCGAACATACCAAAGATGAATGGCATTGTTTTGATTCCTCCAAGCTTCTTCTTCTTCTTCCTCATGATGATCTTCTTTTCATCCTCTATCTTTTCTTGCTTCTGATCAACATTGGCCATGTTCTCTTTCTCCAAGTACTCCATATCTGTGGTTTTCACACCTTCACATGCAAAGGCAAGTTCCAAGAGGGCTATATATTATGGTCGGCAATTGATTTAGGACCAATTGAGTGCAGAAGGAAACTATAAGATAGGTAGGACCAACAAATGCACTCAATTGCTGTGACGTAATGTCTTATGTCACATATAATGGCACCAATTGAGGTTGTGTTCATTGAAATTACTGGTCTGGCTTCTGCATATCATGGAAAATCGATTTTGTCTTTTGTGTATTATCTGTATGGAAAGTGACTCTTACATACACTATACATACGCACTAGTGTGTGTAGTGCGTAGAGTGTGTTAGCATGTGAGCAATAATCATTGCTCATATATATATATATATATATATATAAAAGTTAGGTTATGCTAATGAGTCCCTTTAGGGCATTCGTTAATAATTCATTTTAAGAAAGTTTTGATACCACTTTTATAGAAAATGAAAAAAGTTGTTAAAATATTAAAAAAAAAATTTATTTCTCATAAATTTTTTTTTTAAATGGATTATTAACGAGTGTCCTTAGTATTTCCCATAAAAGCTTTAGCTAGGTTCAAGCAACTTTTAAGTAATCTTAGATTATTTAATTTTTTTTTATTACATGTTAATTTTGATAAATTTACTAATAAATTATATTTCCTTCTTACATCTTTTTATGTTCTACAAAATTTTCAGATAATCTCAAATTAATAAATATCTCATTTACACAATGTTTAAATTTAAATTTTTTATATTTTAAAATTATACATAAAAGATAAGTTTATAAATTGAAAAGCAAACAACATTCAATTTATACAAAATTTAACATAGGTACTAAAAGTTTAAAAATGTGAAATTAAATAGTGAGATTTTTAAAATATTAATTCAATAAATTTTTTTTTTTTTTTTTTTTTTTTATAAAAATGTTGTAATAGGAGCCCAAAATGTATATGCATGGTGCAAATCATATTAATAGGAATCTTTTATTATAAAATGGCAAGAGTATCAAGACAAAAGAATTACTATCAATCCCATCCAAAGTTTCAGATTTTGGCCTTTGGGGTAGGTTATGGTCCTGAGGGATACAGATGTCTGTGTGAAATCGGACCTTAGAGCAGAATAGTTTGACTAAAACACTTCTCTCTTCATGATCTTTTAGAACACACGGCTCTATGTGTACTTCAGAATCCGGGACATGTAAGTTAAAGGACAAAGTTTGGTTCTATTGTAGTTTTTTTTTTTTTTGAAAAGCAATTACATTGTAATTTTAAAATTATAATTTCACTCAATATTTTTTTTATCTAATATAAATTTTGACGAATCCATTGTTGGATTGTATTTTTTTCTTATATCCTTCATACTTGCAAAATTTCTAAAAAATAAAAAATCAATAACTATATTTTAAGTTTCAAGTTTTCGTAGCTTACAATTATGCCTAAAAAGCATAAAAATAAGTTTATAAATCGAATAGTAAATAATATCCGATTCACATAAAATTTGATATGTGTGTTAATAACATAAAAAAAAATGTTATTTAATAATTAAAATTTCAAAATATGTAGTGTAGGGACCGAATTTGAGCACTTTTATTGTTGAGAGAGTGGACCCAAGCCTGGTTGACCCATTACAATAAATTTGTAGAGAGTGGGTTCAAGAACTAGGCCCTAGCGAGAGATGCAACGGCCAGGCTTGGTTGTGTGTGGATTGAATGACATGAACATGGGTTAAAATACGCAATGGTGCTCCTCAGCTCTTCTCTTAGGAGCTTGCGGTTTTCATTACTCCCTTCGTGATTGGTTATAATGATTTCTGGGAGAATCCTGATGGCTATCATATTCCTTTCTTTTTTCTTCCCCCACTCATCTAGAGGGATTCTTTACATTATATATCCCCCCTCAACTGATCCTAGCCTTACATTTGTTAATCAAACAGGCCGCTATTCGAGTGCTTGTCCCATCAGCCACCTTTCCATCCTTCCTGTGGGTTGCGGCAACCAAGGTAACGCTGTTCAGGGGTCATCTCCTCATTAATACGGCCAAAACGTTAGTTGTGGGCATTTAATATGGAGGTGACAGTTCGTTCTGGACTTGCTCCTCCACCAGGCTTCCCTGGTTGACACGTTGCATCTCCCCTTTTCTTTGGATGCTCAAGAAAGCTGTTCCTGGTGGCTGATTACTTCCTCCCCCAACGGTCTCGGCTGGCTGAGGACGACATCGTCCTCGGCGATGTTTCCTGGCAACTTGGGCCACCTGTATTCTTTCTCGGACATTCCTTGATCCTCGGCATGGGCCTTGGGCCAGATATAAGATGGGTCAGGGTTGTCAGATTATCAGGCCCCACATGTGGTAATGTTAATATTTTTAGTGAGAGTTGTAACCTAAGACTACAACTAAATTTGTAACCAAACTTTGTCTAAGCTTAAATGTATGGTTGAATATCTATATAAGTAATTCATAACCTTGGCCCTTACATTATTTATATTAGATTTTTTTTTTAATGAATCTTTAGATTAGAATTAAGAAATAAATGATTTAATTTATTTTGTATTTCATGGCCTAAATGGGTGGGGGGATGAAGGAAAATACTTAGACGTGGCAAAACGGTTGGGTCGGGTTGGGTTAATCAAGTTTGTAGATCAATTGGGTCGCGGGTCAAAATGGGTCAATTGAGTTGCAAGTCAATCAGGTCTTGGGTCGGGTTGGGTTGACCCGTATTTTTCAAACAAGCTTTTTTTTTTTTTTTCAATTACAAAAACAAATCAATGACAACATGTTTAGAGAGAATGAATAAAATCAATTAAGGAAATGAATTGCACTTAATGCCACATGTTAATATCCTTTCAATTCTAAAAATTTTGTGCATGAAAAAAATTATTTATAATCATAAATTCATGATAGAAAAAGTCTTCAATATTAATAGTTCACTGTCAAAATTCATATAATTACAAGTTTACAACTTCAAAAAGAGATAGATCTTAGAACAAACAAAACAAGTAAGCCAATAAACCATCTTAATCAGTGGAGTGTGAAGCATATATGCCGAGAAGAGAAAGATTGGTCAGAAGATTTAAGGATTGAAAGAACTAAGAAGAGAAGATAAAAGAAAAGAGTAGAGGCACAGTCGCACAAAGTGAAAAGAGTAGAGGTGGAGAAAAGCTGAAATGGTAAAGGCACAAGTTTTGTGTGAAATTGAAAAAAGTGTGAAATGTGTGAAAGTGTGAAGAGAAGGGCAAAGGCGCAAGAGTAGAGGAACTGAGGAAGCTTTGGCCTTTGTGGTTTGTCACATTTCACATTTGTGCCTTTGGAATTGGACTACAGCTAGTCAACTAGTCAAATAGAATGAGATTTTTTTTTTTATTTTAATGGTTGTCTTGTCTTGTCTTCTCTCATACTCTTATGTCTATGAAGCTCTTATTGGTTGTGAAGCTCAAATAGTCAAATTGAATGTGAAGCTATTGTCTTTTCTTGTCTGTTGTCTATATCTATAATCTATTGACTATTGGTTCTAGTGCTTTGTGCTTTATGCACCTAGTATCAAGACATAGTCTAAATATATAAGGTTTGTATTGGTTTCAAGTACGAACGTTTAGTTGGGCTTTGTAATCAGTGTGGTCAGATTGGTCATGAGGTAAGGGATTGCTTTGTTCAAAGGGACCGAAAACAAGGGTGTCTTCCTTATGGGGAGTGGTTGAAGGCAGGGCATCATAGAAATTATGGTTAAACAAACAAAGCACGATGGAGCCTAGGGCGGCAGGATGATGATGACCAAGTTGATCAAGGTTATCAGAGTTCTTCACAAAGGAAGATAAATGAGCAGGATTATATAACAATTGGAAGTGGAAGTGGTTCAACATAGGCGGGTAGGTTACCTCAAGGTGGTAAACTCGACGTTGCTCCGGCAGATGGTGGCGTTACAGTTAAGAAGGATGCACACAAGACTATGAAAAATCACATTCCAGGTTTTGAGGAGTTGGTTACGGAGAATGATTGTGCCATCCAAACCGACTTAGAGTTTTCAAATTTAAAAATGTTTTCAACTGACTGTGTGCCAGATAAGAGCGTGATTTCCTCTGGCTTGATTGAGGTAGTAGTCATGGATGAGGATATTGTCATCCTCAATCGTGACTTAATGGGGAAACAAGGTGAGAAAATATCTCCACAGGTTTTTGAGGGATCAAGAATATCTTCATCGGTTTTCACGGTTGGTTGTGGTAACGTGAAAGGAAACAAGAATAATAATAAGGGCCAGCCTAAAAAAAGTGGTCATATAGATAAAGGTGTGAGTTAGTCCTTGCTTAGCCCAAAAAAAGTTGAGTTCGTGGAGAAGTCTACAATTGAAAGCTTGAAAACGATGATGAATTGGAAGAGGCTTACCACAAGACCTCCGAATTTTATCAATTCTTCAATTGCTGATGTGGAGCCTGGGCATAAAAGGAAGTAGGTAGAAAATATGAATAAGGAGGCTACAGGTTTTAAGGGAGAAAAGAAACATAGAACTGTGGAGAAGCAAGGTATTGTGTCAACCATGAGATCAATAGAGGTTGCAAGGCAACCATGTTAGGCATGAAGACACTTCTAAGAAAAAAAAAAAAATCACCACGTTGATTTCCATGTAAATCAAGAAGGTGTCGTTTGGCATTTTTTTTAAGTTTTCTGGGCATTCGATTTTTTTTTTCTTTGTTATCCTTCTTTGATTTTATATGATGTAATCGTGTTTCTCTAGCGTATGCTAGTGATGCAAAAGAGAAAAAGGGGGTCATAAGTCCCCATATCTCTTCCCCATTGTGTATATATATATATATATATATTTTTTTTTTTTTTCAATTAATAAAGTCTACTATCGTTTCCTCTCAAAAAGAAAAAAGAAAAAAGAAAAAAGAAAGTGGATGTTATCTTGCAAACGTATCTCTTCTCACTGACCCATGTACTCGGTCTTGGTAGTTTGATATGATCCAGCGATTCTTTTCCCTGAATGATGCAAAAGACATATTGAGCATCCCTTTAAATATTAAACTACTTGGTGACCGATTGGTGTGGGCCTATACACCAAAGGTTAATTTTACAATTCGTAGTGCTTATAAATTGGTTGTGTATTTGGGATAGGCAACACCTCTGGGGGAGCATCCAACGTAGAGAATGCCAAAATATTTTGGAAGAAAATATAGGAGCTAAATATCCCAAACAAAGTCAAGTCCTTCGCATGGAAAGCAAGCAAGAATATATTGTCGACAAAGGCGAATTTCTGTCGAAGGAAAGTACTAATTGATCCTGTTTGTGAAGCCTGTGAAGGTGGAATTGAAAGTAGTGCACATATCTTTTGGGAATTTGATAAGGCTCGTGAGGTTTGGCAGCTCTCTGGACTCACTTTTGATACCTATCGTTCGGTCTTCCCTAAGTTTGTGGACTTATTGTGGCATCTAAAATTTTCACGTGTGGGGGATGATACTCTGGAGTTAGTACTCATGATAGCATGGAACATTTGGTACAACCTATACATTACTCCATTAAGACATAGGAGAATGCAAATGTGGTTGGATTTGGACCTACAAGTGGAATGGTTGTGAGCAAAGGAAGAGAAAGCATTGGCTAAAAGATCCTAATCTTGGTCTTTACCGAAGGCGTATCTTTTAGCCAATGCTTCCTCTTCCTTTGCTCACAAACATTCCACTTGTAGGTCCAAATCCAACCACATTTGGAATGGTTGTGAGCAAAGGAAGAGGAAGCATTGGCTAAAAGATCCTAATCTTGGTCTTTACCAAAGGCATGACTACCTTGGGAAGGAAGTAAGATATGCATCTAACATGGTATTCAAGCACTTACAAAAAAGGAGATAGTAGCTTTCTAAGGTCAACAACTATGAGTACTTACTTTTCTCTAATTAAAACTTGAGGGTTTCAGAACTTTAGAAATTAAAATAGGCTTCATTATTAATTTTATAGGTTTCTAATATTCTGCTAAAATTTCGCATGTGACTAATTATAAACATATTAAAATTATGAATAAGGTTTTTTTTTTTTTTTTTTTTAACTGAAAATGAAATTCTATTACCAATCTTTAAAAAAATTAATACTATGATTAAAACTTATTTATAAAAGTTTCAATATTTAAAAGAAATTTTAATTTTTTAATTATTACATTAGCGGTTATGTAACTTAATCATTTTTTTATTTATTCCAGTAGCTCTTTTATTTTTCAATTTTAATTATGTTATTGAAATATTTCTTGAGTTCACATATATTTCTTGATTAAGCTATGTATCACATGAATAAAATACAAATAATAATTAATGTTTGTCCAAGTCTTGCATTTGTATGAATTTGACTTTGAGCGTATTGATTACTCATCTTTTTTCTTATAAGAAAAAAATGATATCCCTCTATATATAAAATCTAAAATTTTGTAAAATAATCTACTTAAGCAATTTCACATCGAAGATTAAGGAAAATTGAACTGTCGTAATATATTTGAATTTATTATATACATAAGTTAGTCTGCAGGGACCCTTCAAAGCAATGAACAACATTGTTGTATTGTATAAAATTAGTACTGGTTAGATTTTAAGATGCTTATTTTAGACCCTTTGCAATGCTCTTAACATATTTACTTCTAACGATGATGAAACTCAGGTAAAGTTTAGTTCATTGTTTTTAAAAAAAATACTATTCCTTTCAGTGGTGGTTCCAGGAAATTTTTTCAAGGTTGTCATTATGAAATTTAAATTATACAAAACTTAATAAAAAAAGAACTTCATATATTGACCAAAAAAACCACATACAAATACATAAAGTCTTACAATTTCTTTCTACGAGTACTTTCAATTTCTTTCTGTGAGTTTTCTTATTTTGAAATCGTAGTATGATAGTTTAATTATTAATGCTACAAGCTACATTTCTTTCAAAATTCTAGTTCAAGAAAAATTTTCTTAAATTTTTCCTTTTTGTTTGTAAGGGTTCAATGTATTGTTAAGGGGACCAAAGTTTAAGAAAACAGCTTAGCTACAAACTTAGTTATAGCTTGAGGCTACAACTCTCTCTAAACAAATTATTGTGGCTAATTACATATTTTGAAAATCTAATCATAGAATTGCATATTCTTTATATTTTTAAAACACATATTAAATTTTATGTCAATTGGATATTATTTACTATTTGATTCTATTAGGTTTTAAAGATTTAGGAATTTATGTATTTAGAACTCTAATTTGTATTGTTGGCAAACCATGATTAAAACAAGTTATTTAGTCTTGTTTAGACGTGCTCAAAGTTGTAATATTTATGTAAAGTTGGAACAAGCTGATGCAGGATTTAATAGTGCCTCTCAGCCTGGTTCGATCGATCGAAGCTTAGGCTCGATCAATTGAAAATCGGGTTAGATGCTTTTTTACTGCATAATTCCAACTTAGCCCTAACTCCTAAAACGTTTAGGGTTTTATGTTTTTGTCCTAAACATGTAAAGCAAACCTTAGCCACGTTTTAGAGGTTGCTCATATTACTATTTTATGTAAATCTCTTGTAAGATTTAGAGGAGCTTTCCTTTACACAAAGTTTAGGATTTTCAAGGAGGAGATGTTATCTACACCTTGATGATCAACTCAATTGTTGCCATTGAAGCTTAAAGAAAAACAAGTGTGGGTGCTTATACTTGCTGGAGAATTCAAGAAAGAATGAGTCCGTGGTCTCGGAGTTTGCACGTGGTTGTGTCAGTAAGTTCTACTAGTGGGTAGCAATAAGAAGTCAAGCGTGGGGGCTTGTAAGTCATATTGTATGAACTTCGATTCTTTCAAGATAGTGGATTCAAGTTTACCTTGAGGATAGCTAGGTCAAATCCTCCTCAGGTTTTTACCGTGTGGTTTCCTAGGTCATCATATCGATCATTGTGTTATTTACTTTTCCGCTGCTTTATATATTTGATATGATTGTTTGATTGTAATAACCTAGATTTGCATAATTTGACTAAGTTTATCACTTGGCTAATTAACTAGGTTAATCCGGTTGTCTTAAGGGGTCTAAAAACCGTTCAGATTCATAAGTTATTATGTATAATTTTAGCTACAAAAACTCAATTTTTTTAGAAAAAATTTCCTTGTCAAGGTGGTCCTGTGACCACCCTGGTTTTCATGTGGAGCCGCCCCTAATTCCTTTTATCATTAAAACATAACGAACTTATTTTCCTATAATAATTCTTACTTTGTATAGCAACTTCTTCACTTTTATGATTGTAATTTTTTTTTATTAACAAAAAAATACAATTAAATTTTAAAGGAAGACAAAGTATTTTTTTTGCTAATTAAATAGTATAAAATAAAGATAATAATTATAAGGGGAAATTCCCTAAAAAAATTAGAAGGGAAAAAACCGAAGAAACTTTTTCTTTTTTTGATAGAAAAAGAAAATTGTAGGAACTGTGAAAGTATTATGATCAATAATCACATTATAATAGGAGAACTATGATTTTAACCCTTATTATATCGAGAGTGGATTACGTCCAGTGCACGTGTTCAAAAAAGGACTTGTGTCACAATCACAGTAGGTCCAGTGTCTCTAGACATTCAACATAACCCGCTCCTAATTATATCAAGGAAATTTTTTTTGTCAAAGTATTCATTATTTTAAGATATTTTTTCTGCCTTATATTATTATATACTATACACATGTTAGATTAGATAGAATATAATGATAGATCTCAGCGAAAAAAGAGAGTATATAATGATAGATTTAACTTTTTCTTTGTCAAAGCATTAATTTTACACTGTGATCGATTGATATGGTATTTGGGGTTTTTTTTTTTATTTTTTATTTTTTAGATAGGATAATTTTTTTAAAAGAAATATATATGATAATTTTCTTTTTAGATAGATGAAAGTTTGAACCACATGGATTTTCAAAAACTAATATGATAATATTTATTTAAAAAAAATGTTTTGTTAACAAGTACCCTTAGAGTATTTATTATAGACAATTTTAGTAAAATTTTAACATCACTTATATGGAAAATATAAAAAACTAAAAAAAAAAAAAGTCAGTTATTTTTTTTTCCATAAAAAGTTTCTAAAATTATTTCCTAAACTAATGCTTTAGTTCATCTCTTAATTTTTCTATTATTAACAAAAAATTAAACATTCTTTTTTTTTTTAGAGAGAGAGAGAGAGAGAGTTTTAACATATGACACTTGATACTGATGATAGCTCTTTTTTATTAGACCAAGACACTAATTGATTTTTTGTGTAGGCAGTGATTGATTCTCGATCTCTTATTCAACCATCAGACATTTTACTAATTGAGCTAACTAATTGGAACCCACTAAATATTATTTTATAGCACTCACTCAAAAAATTAGCATTGATTACTATATATTTTAAAAATCTAACTGTTAAAATTCATGTTCCTTACGTTTTTAATATGCATATTAAATTTCATTCAAATCGGATGTTATTTATTATTTGATCAGTAAACTTATTTTTTATACACAATTTTAGATCATAAGAACTTGAAATTTAAATATTTAATTGATAACATAGCTATTAATTTTTTATCTTTTAAAAAATTACAAGCCTACATAAAGGAAAAAAAATAAAATCTTATAATAAATTTGTCAAAATTTATATTTAATAAGAAAAAATATTGAGTAGAGTTGTAACATTGACACATATAAGCCAGCCTCTTCTCACGTACCTAACAGTACAAAAACTTTTGTAGTTAAGATTAAGATTCCAAGGCATCGATTACAATAAATAATCCAAAAAAGTACTGAGTTTTTTATATGAGCTATGACACATAAAACTTTTTGATCTTAAGTCCAACATCGTCCACTTGGAGCCATCGATGAATAAAATTTGGATTTTATCTTCACCGAAAGGTGAGAGGACCTTTTATAAGATGGATATATCCTGTACCCCGCATATATGCCGGGTACAGGATATGCAAAATCATTGCTAAGGCCACATGATAAGCTGAATTTGGACTCACTTGTGTGCGCTTGTCTTTGCTTATTTGCTAAAAGTTTTTTGAATTTTTCTTAGATATTTTTCGCAAATAATTTAATTTTTAGTTTTTTAGTTTGGAAATAAAATAATTTTTAATTTTTGGAAATAATTTAATTTTTAACTTTTTGTATATAATTCTTTATATACAATTGATGTGAAAAGAATTTATTACTTAATTTAATTTTTAATTGAATCTGTCTTTTACTTTTGAAGGTAAAGGCTATTGGGTAGTTCCATAAAAAGTTTGTAAATTATAAACAAAAAATAACAAAAGGTGTAGGTGGAAATATCACCCAAAAAAAAAAAAAAATCTTGCTTGAAATTATTGCCCTAGACCTAAAATTGTATCAAAAGTTTATATGAGTGTTCAGGATCTCTCCTACTCTTCTTCTTCTTCTTCCTTTTCTTTTCATATTTCTTTTTTTTTTTTTTTAATACAAGTACCATGTGGAAAAATCTCATTGGGTAGTATTTGCCTAATTAGCAAAAAAAGGACCAAAGGCACAGAAGAAAATAGGCAAATGTATGAAGAAAAAAAAAGGAAAGGTAGTGCATTGCAACAAAAGAGCAACGTAACGAAGTGAAAGAACAACAGAAGGCAACGTGTATTGTATCGAAAATAAGACGAAAGTTGATTCGTTTTAAGATAGAAAAGAAAGAAGTAAAAAAGGTCAATCGTTGGAAACATATTCTCAGGGTATAATTTCTTTTGCTGCTAGTATTTTTCTTTTATTGTATAATCCTAGGGTCTTGTCATTATCCTTTCAAGTGACCATGACAAGAGTTGTGATCAGTTCATCAAGCAAGAGAGAGTTTTTATGTGCACTTTGTTTGGCTTAATTATGGAAAAACCTAAATTTATGACTTTTTTTTCTCAACTGATTCTTACATCTTCAAACTTTACCACAAAATGAAAAACGAAAACAAAGTCATCTCATATTCCAAGAGTAACCTATATAGCGAAGCAAAGATCCTCTCAAGTTGAAAATTAGCAGCTCCTTGCATAGTACTTAAAAAAATTAGTATGTCAAACCAACTCTGAACTTAAATAAAAAAATAAAAAAACAGCAACAACAACACCGACGATAGTGACTGGTAGGTAACTTATCTACATAACTTTTAGGTTTGACTATCCCATAAATACAGTTCTAAGGGTCCATTTGATTAGAGGAGTAGAAAAATGAAAAGATGGAAAAGTGGGAGGATATAAAATATTTAGTTTTCCATCGTGTGTGTTTGGTTAGAGGGATAGAAAAGTGGAAGGGTGGAAAACTTTTTTGTTTGGTTGAAAATAAAAGTGAGAGGATAAAAAATGTAGTTTATATAAATTGACTATTATACTATTGTTACATAATAAGTAAGATATAACTTTATTTATACTCATTAAGTAATATAAAATTTACCAACAATTATATTTTTCAATGAGAAGCGTTACGTCCACAACAATTTTTGCAATACTTTTACAATAAATTATATGTTGTAAGTTATTACTGATTTTAATTTGAACACATCACTTAAATATTTTTTTCATTCGTATTAGTTAGTAACAACCCACAACTTAAGAATTATTATAAAAATATTGTAGTAGCATTTCTTAATTTCTTATCCTTTATTTTATTTTTCCCATCTCTTTTTTCTTTCTTTTTTTCATCCGTACGTTCCTTTTCTTTTCTTTTTTTCCTTTTTTTTTCTCCTCCACACCTTTCCCTTGTCTCTTTTTTCACTTTTCTTTTTTTCTTTTTATCTTCACTTGTCTGGAGCTTTATCCTCTTATCTTCACTTTTCTTCTCCTTTTCTTCTCTAGCACTTCGTCGGGAGCTCTATCTTCAATCTTCACTTTTCTTTTTTTTTTTTCTTCTCTAGCACTACGTCTACTCTAGAGCATTCAAGAAGCACCACTGCAAGTCCTCTTCCCACCGAGGCTCAAATGGGTCAGCTTTGCTCTTTTTTTTTTTTTTTTGGTTCTAATTAGATTAGTTTTAAAATTTTGATTTGAGTTTGTATTTTGATTGAGAGCTCCATCAATTTTGTGCTTCACTGTCATGCTCTCTGTTTTTTTTTTTTTTTTTTTTACTTGATTCCAAAGGGCATTATGGTAAAAGTGTCGGGAGAGCATTTTCTCTTCAGGCTTTTCCTCTCGATTTGGGAGAAAAAAATTTGTGGGCCTGGGAGAGAAAATTTTCTCCTGGGTTTTCCTTTCTCTCTATTTTCTCTCATTTGCCAAACAGTGGTGTAAGGAACGGATTCGTGACCTTAGCCCAAAAGTATGGATCAAAGGCCCAACGTACCCTAGACAATAAATTTGTAGAGAGTGGGTGAAAGAGCTGGGTTGGGTCTGATATTAACAATGATGGACTGGATTACGTTAAGCAGAAAAGAAACATAAAATAACACCAAGGAAACTCTTTTGTCAATGTCCGAGGAGGTGTTTCATTGAACAATCAATGGTTACAAAGTTCAGAGCTACAGTAAAATTATTCTTTTTCTTTTTCCCTCTTTTTCTCCGATCCCCTCTATCAGGATCTCTTCTTCTTTATATAGTACCCTTTCCCATCATCTTCATCGTCCACTTGTTCTTCATCTGTGTATCTACTTGAGTGCATGTCACATCATGGGTATGCTTTAGTTATTTGGAAGTGACGGTAGCTGAGGGTGCACTGTTCAGAGGTCTTCTCCACATAAATGCGGCCAGAAAAGCTGTTGTAGTGCATTAAATACGGTGGTAGCAGCTTTTCCATTAGATATTTCTTCATTCTTATCATCTCCAGCTTTCGCTCTGAGCTTATCCTGATCTGGTGAAGTCCTCGGACAGCCACTGGCTTTTCTCGTACTCAAATAACCTGAGACTTCCTGCTGAAGTGATATGTCCTCCTCGGACAGGAAATACCTTCCTCGGACAGCGCTGATCTTTCATGAAGATCCCACTCCTAGCTATGCCTTGCCCTTTTCTCTCTCTTTATCTTCGGGTGTAAGATAGCCGTTTCGTGGGCCCTTGGTTCATAATGTTGGGCTTAATAATGTTGGGCCTGGTTTCTTCTCCCCCACATCAGCCCCTCAAAATTTTGTTTCTTTCCCATGCAAGCGGGAAGGAAGAATAATTTTGACTTGATAGGCGGGAACAACAGAAAAATAAAATAGAAAGAATAAATAAAAGTGAAAACAAAATGACATAAATACCCCTGTTTATACGCGCGAGCTTGTGGAGACGCGCGCCTCATCATTGCCACTATAGATCTTCCATTCCCAAGGCGTTACATCAATTGCTTCAGGCGGCTCTGTCTCTTGTATTCAACGGTGGATCGCAGATCAGACGGTTGGGGTTTGTCCTCGCTATTCGTCCGAGATGAATGACACCGCTCCGGTTGTCCCCATATATAAATATCTGCAGGCAGTTATTCTTTTTACTTTACACATTCGTAGCATTCAGAGCGTTTTCAGAGTTTCCAGAGAGTTCCTGTCTTCAAAAGCACTTCATTCCTTCTCGGATTTCTGCATCTTTTGCTTTCAGGGTCCCTCTCAAAAGCACATTTCCAGTTAGGGGATTCGTCTTGCTTGTGATATAGTAAGTCTCAGCGTACCTTGAGTCCTTATTTTCTCTTCGGTCACTGTTTTCTTTCATTATTCCATCCATTCCCTTGCAAAAATGGGTAAATACAAGTACCTCGTCGATAGTCCGGCGTTAATCGAGGACTTCAAAAGAACCTACCATATCCCTCAGGGGGTAAATTTGAAGTATTGTCCCCCAGAGGGACTATTACTAGACCGAGCGGAGGGAGAGGTCATAATTCCTATGATCGCCTTTCTCGAGGGAGGAATGACCATCCCAATGGGTCCCGTGACCTGAAATTACCTTATCAACCATAGGCTTTCCCCCGAGCAATGCGCACCCAACACCTTTAAGATATTAGGGGTCATCGACATCGTAAATGAGCAGTTAGGTTTAGAACTAACGTGGCACGACTTAGCATACATGTATGAACGTCGTGGCCAAAGGGGAGGGGGGTATTATCTTAAATCCCGCTCCGACGTCATGAGGTTGTTCTCCTGCCTTCCCAAATCCAATAAGGGGATGAAGGACGACTATTTGGTTGTCTTGGGCGAATGGCACGACGGTCTACATTGTCCGACCACGCCAGGAGAGCCAGGTGTGCCCTCTCGGACTTAGGGTTTCTAACCATAGCTTTAGGATTTTCTTTTTCTGCAATTACTCTTTAGTCTGTATTTGTATCTACTTTCTAATTTGTTTGCTTTGTTTGTTTTACAGATAAGGTACATACTGCCCCTCGGCTGAGCCTTATCAACGTGCAAGCCCTCAACTACCTACTGCGCTCGGAAATATACGTCAGCGAAGATAGGCAGTTGAGGTCTATTCCGCTGATACTCGGCTATACTCCAAAGCCAGCCGACGTCCAGCCAGCGGGGAACGCCATCATTCAGGGTGATTATAGACTGCGACGCATAGACGTTGCTCGGAAAAGTTTCCTTGCGCCCTACGATCTCCCGCCAGTTCCACACCCTAATCCTCAGGGTGTTCCACTGCTCGTCCGACCAGTCCAACAAGTTCCTCTTGCCTAGCCGGCTGTGAGAGAACGGGTCGGATCCTCGTCCACTTCCTTGGACGAGCAAATCGATAAGTTTAAATTTGAAGGTGAGAGTGAAGGAGGGGTCCACGTCATTCCTTCGGACTCCGAAGAAGAGGCGGATAGGCAATCTTTTATTCGACCCCCCTTACTGCTAACAACAATACCTGAAGACTCCTCGGAGGAAGAGATGTCTGACCTAAGACTTCTTCTTAAGAAGAGGACCAACAAGGTGGAAATTAAAGAAACAGGGACTTCTCATCCCCCTGTCAATGTGCCTCCACCTCCTTCCATCACGCAGGTTCCTGATCCAGCTCTCAAACCCTTTCCGGATTTAAAAAAGAAGAGGCCAATGGAACCTGATGACAAAGAGAAGGGGCTGCCACCCAAGACTAAACAACAAAAAGTGGCTAAAGACTCCCGTCAGAAGAGAGGTTCCTCAGTGGAAAGCCGAGAGGATCCGAATCAGGCCGAAGTTTGTCGAGGACAACGCATATGGTCCCCTCGGCTAGAGCTCGACGGTGTCTCATTCCCCTGGGAGACCTCGGTCAGGAACTATGACGGTGGTCGGGCGGCATTGATAGCTGAGGCATTGGAGCAGCTCCTTCTTCTGCCCAAAGACATGGATTCATATAGGCGTTTCAGCCAGTATGAACTCTTTATGTCTCTAAAAAGGGACTTGACCATGGTAAGTGTATCCATTTTACTTATCAATTGTAACGTTGGCTTTTATATTTGTATACTAACACTGTAACTTGGTTCAGATCACTCAGCAGGTGTTTGTGGCCGAAGAGTGGAGCCGCAAGGCTAGTGTGCAAGCCCAGGCCGAGACCCAAGCTAGGTCTGAAGCAGAGAGAGTCTTGGACAACTTAAGAGAAGAGACCTCAAAGCTCTCGGATCAGCTAAAAGTAGTAGCCCAGGAAAGGGACAGCCTGGATGCTGGCTTAAAGAATGCAGAGTCCCAGGCCGAATCTCAGCGCAGGCTGCTGAACGAAGCTCAGAAAAAGTTGGCCACAGAAAGAGAGACTATCAAAGAGCTTCGTGCCGAGCTGCTGAAGGCCAAGGCGGCTGCCGAGGATGCTCAGAAGGACACCCAGCTGGCTAAGGAGGCCACTGAAACTGAAAAAAGGGCGTCCTATAAACTGGGAGTGGAGGTGACAGAGAAAGATCTCACTGAACAGTTTGCCTCGGTTGCTTGGGACTACTGTGATCTGACATGGAGCAAAGCATTAGATGCTGCTGGAGTTCCTCCCGACTCAGATCTTCGACGGCCAGAGAACATCTTCTACGGCGAGGATATTCGGCAGTATTCCGATGATGATGCTCCTCCTGCACCTCCCCCTGAGGCTTCTGAGCAACCTCTGGTTGAGCCGAACCCCCTGGCTACTCTTGAGCCTAACCAGGGTCTTCCATTGCCATGTGGTCAAGTCCCACCTGCTGAGCCCCCGCATGAGAAGGGTGAATCTTTAGAAGGGGAGCAACCACCCTCGGGTCCTTCTCAGGGAGTCCCAACATAGACTTAGGATTTTTTTTTTCTTCCCTTTTTTTTATGTTGAGAAAATTGTAAACCGATTTTTATCAATGAAGTAATTTTTGTTCATACGATGGTACTTTGCAGTTTAATATTATCTTTTTGTGTTAGGAACGATTTTACTTGGTAATTACAGTTATGGAGAAAACAAAATTACTTTCTTTTGCAAATAACTTGTACAATTAGTATTGTGTATGAAAAGTAGCATTAACCACTTGACCAATTAATGCTAACCAATTTAAACACCTAGGAAGTGGTTACATAGGGTTAATTAATCTGAAATTATCCGGTCCGAGGACTACAGGCATGATCAGATTTAAGTTTAAACCCTTAGAGAACGAGTAAATAGTGTTAACTAATCCAAGATCATCTGGTCCGAGGACTACATGCATGATCAGATTTAAGTTTAAACACTTAGAGAACAAATAAAGAGTGTTAACTAATCCGAGATCATCTGGTCCGAGGACTACAGGCATGATCAGATTTAAGTTTAAACACTTAGAGAACGAGTAAATAGTGTTAACTAATCCGAGATCATCTGGTCCGAGGACTACAGGCATGATCAGATTTAAGTTTAAACACTTAGAGAACGAATAAAGAGTGTTAACTAATCCGAGATCATCTGGTCCGAGGACTACAGGCATGATCAGATTTAAGTTTAAACACTTAGAGAACGAATAAAGAGTGTTAATTAATCCGAGATCATCTGGTCCGAGGACTACAGGCATGATCAGATTTAAGTTTAAACACTTAGAGAACGAATAAAGAGTGTTAACTAATCCGAAATCATCTGGTCCGAGGACTATAGGCATGATCAAATTTAAGTTTAAACACTTAAAGAACGAGTAAATAGTGTTAACTAATCCGAGATCATCTGGTCCGAGGACTACAGGCATGATCAGATTTAAGTTTAAACACTTAGAGAACGAGTAAATAGTGTTAACTAATCCGAGATCATCTGGTCCGAGGACTACAGGCATGATCAGATTTAAGTTTAAACACTTAGAGAACGAATAAATAGCGTTATTATAAATAAACAGGAAAACAATTCGATTAATAATAATACCTCTTGAGGTTATTTACATTCCAAGGGCGGGGTATTACATGACTGTCCAAGTCTTCAAGAAAATATGCTCCAATACCTGCACATGACGTGATGCGATATGGGCCCTCCCAATTTGGTCCTAATTTTCCCCAGGCTGGGTTTCTTGTGTTGCCGACAACTTTTCTGAGCACCAAGTCGCCGGGTTCTAAGGGTCTCGGTTTGACCTTGGCGTCATAGCCCTGTCTAAGCTTTTGTTGGTAGTGAGCCAGCCGAACCATAGCGTTCTCTCTCCGTTCTTCGATAAAATCCAATCCAGCTTCCAGGAGTTTATTATTGTTGTCCGAGCAGAAGAAACTGGTTCTCAGAGTTGGGAAATTGGCTTCCAAAGGAATTACAGCTTCGGACCCATAAGTCATCGAGAAAAGAGTCTCTCCAGTAGACCTGTGAGGGGTAGTTCTGTAAGCCCAAAGCACGTGTGGCAATTCTTCGACCCACCTTCCCTTCGCGTCGTCCAACCTCTTCTTTAAGCCGCTGACTATAACTTTATTGACTGCTTCAGCTTGGCCATTACCCTGAAGGTAGGAGGGAGTAGAATATCTGTTCGTGATCCCCAGTTCGCTACAATAATTCCGAAACGAGGTACTGTCGAACTGCAATCCATTATCTGAAATAAGGGTATGTGGAACTCCAAAGCAAGTTACAATGCTCTTCCATACGAATTTTTGTACGTCCACATCTCGGATATTAGCAAGAGGTTCTGCCTTGACCCATTTCGTAAAATAATCGGTTCCGACCAGGAGATACTTTCTGTTCCCTGCTGCTTTAGGGAATGGGCTCACGATGTCCAAACCCCATTGGGCAAACGGCCATGAACTGGACAATGGGTTAAGGGTTCCTCCCGGCTGATGTATGTTTGGTGCGAATCTCTGACATTGATCATATTTCTTCGCATAGTCCCGAGCTTCTTCTTGCATGCTCGGCCACCAATATCCCTGGGTAAGAGCCCGATGTGCCAATGATCTGCCTCCAGTGTGACTTCCACAAATACCTTCATGTAACTCTTCTAGTAGTGCCTCAGTGGCTTCCGGATGGACACACAACAAATATGGCCCCAAATAAGAACGTTTATATAATTTTTGGTCCTCGGACAACCAGAACCTAGCGGCCCTCCTTCGGATCTTGTCAGCCTCCTTTCGTTCTTCTGGCAGGACATCATCTTTTAAAAATTCGATTAGGGAATCCATCCAGCATGGACTTTTTCGAATCTGGTATACTTGAGTTGCGTCTCTTCCTGCTCCAGTGGGCTCATGAAGATCCTCCACGATGATAACTCTCGGCAAATCTTGATCCGAAGAGGTGGCTAATGTGGCCAAAGAATCGGCGTGTGCATTGCCACATCTGGGAACATGCATGAGACTGAAAAACACAAATTCCTCTTCCAAGCGTTTGACTCTGTTCAAATAGCCCTGCATCCTCTCGTCTTTGGCTTCGAATTCTCCTTAAACTTGGCCCACAACCAGTCTTGAGTCCGAGAACACCTTAACGGCTTTTCCTCCCATCCTTCGGACCATGACCATTCCCATCAATAGGGCTTCATACTTAGCCTCATTATTTGTGGCGTTAAAATCTAGCCTTAGTGACTTCTCGATGATGATCCCCTCTGGAGATGTCATGACCAGCCCAATTCCAGAACCTTTCCGGTTTGCAGCGCCATCTACGTACAACTCCCAATGAGCAGGATCCTGTTAAGAAACCAAACCAACCGATTTTTCATCCATGCTCGGCCTTACCTCTACATCTTCCAAACTGGGCTCTGTGAATTCGGCCACCAGATCTGCAAGTACTTGGCCTTTAACTGACGTGCGAGGCATGTATTTGATATCGAAAGCCCCTAGAATGGTGCCCCATTTGGCTATCCTCCCCGTATAGTCCGCGCTTCGAAGTACTGTTTTAAGTGGAAGCTGGGTGAGCACCACGACAGTATGGGCTTGGAAGTAGTGAGGCAATTTCTGCGTTCCTAGCACTACGGCCAGGATGGTTTTTTCCAGTGGCAAATACTTGACCTCTGCTTCGTGCAATGATTTGCTTACACAATAGACCGGCCTCTGTACTCCCTGATCCACTCTTATCAACACTAAACTTACAGCGTGAGGAACCACTGCGATGTATGCAAATAAAACCTCGTCGGGTTCAGCGCTGGACATAATCGGTGGCCGAGATAAATAATCCTTGAGCTGTTGGAAGGCTGAGGCACATTCTTCGTTCCATTCGAAACCCTTCCATTTGTTAATTAGGGAGAAGAGGGTTTGCATCTGTCCACAGACCTGGATATAAACCGGTTTAACGCGGCTGTCATTCCTGTTAGCTTCTGCACATCCTTCGGATTCCGAGGAGGCTGCAGATCCTGGATAGCCCTAATCTGATCAAGATTAACTTCGATTCCCCTGTGCGTAACCATGTAGCCCAAGAATTTGCCTGACCTAACTCCGAACGAGCACTTCGAAGCGTTCAAGCACAACTTATGTTTTCTCAGGATTTCAAAAACCACATCAAGATCCTTCAAATGGTCAGCAACAAGTTTGCTTTTAACTACCATATCATCTATATAAATCTCGATGGTCTTGCCTAACTGTGATTCGAACATCTTGGTCATCATACGCTGATAAGTAGAACCTGCATTTTTCAGACCGAAAGGCATTACTTTATAGTGGTAGTTACCAATGGGGGTAACAAAAGCGGTCTTTTCCTGGTCGTCTGAAGCAAGGGGAATCTGATGATACCCCTGAAAAGCATCTAAAAAACTCATCCGAGGATGTCCGACAGTAGCATCCATCAGCTGGTCAATCTTCGGCATAGGGAAGGGATCCTTAGGGCAGGCTTTGTTTAAGTTCGTGAAGTCTACGCAGACCCGCCACTTTCCGCTTTTCTTTTTTACCACCACAGTGTTTGCTAACCATTCGGGATAGAAAATTTCTTTAGTAGCCCCGGCCTGCTTGAGCTTTCCTACCTCCTCTCTGACTGCTTCAACGTGCTCTCTGGATGGCTGCTGAAGATGTTGCTTCTTTGGTATGCTTAGAGGGTTGACCTTCAAATGATGACAAATGAATTCTGGATCTACCCCCGGTGCTTCATAAGTGCTCCATGCGAAAACATCAATATTTCTTTTGAGGAAAACAATTAGCTCTTCCTTTTCTGACTGAGGTATCTGTGCCCCGATTTGAAAATACTTTTCAGGATCGGATTCAACCATAACCCGTGTTAAGTCCTCACATTTTACACCCTCACCCTGCCCATCGGCAGGTGACATCCGCTCCTTTAACTGCTATAGGTCTTTGATCACCCCTCCTGAAGATTTATCCTCGGATCCATGCCGTATTGCCGCTACTAGACACTGCCTAGCCGAGGATTGATCCCCGCGGATTTCACAGACTCATCCTTCGGAAGGATATTTGATTTTTTGATGTAGAGTGGAGGAGACAGCCCCCAGTGTATGCAACCAGGGCCTAGCGACAATTGTCGTATAAGGGGAATAGACGTCTACCACCACGAAATCAACCTCAACAATTTCCGTGCCAGCTTGCACGGGCAGTCCGATCTGTCCCTTCGGAGTGACCATTCTCCCTTCGAAGCTGAATATAGAGGAGCAATACGGGGTTAAGTCACTGGGTGTGAGATTTAATCCCCTGAAAAGATCAGGGTACATGATCTCTACCGCGCTGCCTTGGTCTACCATAACTCTTTTCACATCATATCCCCCAATCCTGAGGGTGACAACCAAAGCGTCCTCATGGGGCTGAATAGTCTCAGCCTTATCCTCGTCCGAAAAGCACAGAATGGGGGATATTGCATTCCCAGGGATCTTCGGATTCCTATCAGCATCTCCTACTGGCAGCTGAGCCACAGACATAACCTTCGACGGACGGGATCCGGTCCTTCCCGGGGCTGCAAAAATGACATTAATAATTCCTGGAGGGGGTTTTGTAGAATCCCCCCTTTCGGAATCCGAGACCGGTTGCCTTCGCCCACTAGAACGATGCAAAAGGTGCTTCAGCCTGCCCTCACTGACCAGTTGGTCCAGATGGTCCCATAAACTTCTGCAATCTTCAGTCGTATGCCCATGATCCTGGTGATATTGACAATAGACATTATGATTGCGTCTCTCTGGATTCCCCGCCATTTTGCTCGGCCATCTAAAGAATGGTTCGTTCTTTATCTTATCCAGAACTTGATGCACAGGCTCTTTAAACACGGTATTAACCGTTTGGGCATTTGTGGAACTTGAGTGCCCAACGAAATCTCTTCTCGGCCTATTGTTGTTGTAACGATCCGACTTAAAGTCCTTCCTGTCCTGGGGGGTAGTCTTATCCTTACCCTTCCCTTGTTGCCTATCCTCTTCTACTTTCTTATACTTCTCGATGCGATCTATAAGCTGGCGCATGCTGACGACGGGCTTGCCAGACAAAGACGTTCTTAAACCATGATCAGTGGGGAGTCCTAACTTGAACGTCTCCAAGGCTATGGCGTCAAAGTTGCCCTCCATCTCATTAAACATTTCCCAGTATTTGTCCGAGTACGCCTTCAATGTCTCCCCCTCACGCATGCTCAAGGATAGAAGGGAGGATAGGGGCCTGGGCACTCTTCGGCAGGTGACAAATCGTGATCCGAAAGCCTGGGTAAGCTCTTGGTAGGAATCAATGGAATCAACCCTCAAGTTATCAAACCATCTCATGGCTACAGGGCCCAGACTCGAGGGGAATACTTTGCACATCAGTGCCTCGTCCCTGGCATAGACAGCCATTCTTTGATTAAAATGGCTGACGTGTTCCACAGGATCTGTCTTGCCATTATAGATAGTAAAGGTTGGTTGATTGAAACGCCGAGGCAGCTCCGCTCCTTCGATCCTTCGTGTAAAAGGTGACCTAGAAATCTGATTCAGGGCTTTACTCATGGCATCGTTACCTATCCCTCCATATGGTAGTTCTCGTGGTCGCTTCTCACGAGGGTGTTCAGCTTCATACGAAAAGGTTTCGCTGATTGGAGTTTGAGAGTTCTGTTGATAAGTAATGTCTTGTTCGTCATCCAGGTCATCATCAGGATGTGGTGTAGCACGTTTCCTCTTTTCCATCCGTAACTCCCTCTTCAACCTTTCAATCTCCATCTGCATGCTGTTTTTCTCTGCATGGGAAACATGACTTCCACCACGAGGATGGGATCGTTCAGTGTGTGTAGTATGTACACTACCTTCTCGATCTTGCCTACGCTCCAGGTTAAGAAAAGGATCAACATGTTGGGAGGCCCCAGATTCTGCTGGTTGTTGCCCTTGATCAGTCATTTCCATCCACTGTCACTCTTCCCCAATCGTTTAAGCTCTTCCCACAGACGGCGCCAATTGTAAGGAACGGATTCGTGACCTTAGCCCAAAAGTATGGATCAAAGGCCCAACGTACCCTAGACAATAAATTTGTAGAGAGTGGGTGAAAGAGCTGGGCTGGGTCTGATATTAACAATGATGGACTGGATTACGTTAAGCAGAAAAGAAACATAAAATAACACCAAGGAAACTCTTTTGTCAATGTCCGAGGAGGTGTTTCATTGAACAATCAATGGTTACAAGGTTCAGAGCTACAGTAAAATTATTCTTTTTCTTTTTCCCTCTTTTTCTCCGATCCCCTCTATCGGGATCTCTTCTTCTTTATATAGTACCCTTCCCCATCATCTTCATCGTCCACTTGTTCTTCATCTGTGTATCTACTTGAGTGCATGTCACATCATGGGTATGCTTTAGTTATTTGGGAGTGACGGTAGCTGAGGGTGCACTGTTCAGAGGTCTTTTCCACATAAATGCGGCCAGAAAAGCTGTTGTAGTGCATTAAATACGGTGGTAGCAGCTTTTCCATTAGATATTTCTTCATTCTTATCATCTCCAGCCTTCGCTCTGAGTTTATCCTGATCTGGTGAAGTCCTCAGACAGCCACTGGCTTTTCTCGTACTCAAATAACCTGAAACTTCCTGCTGAAGTGATATGTCCTCCTCGGACAGGTGATACTCTCCTCGGACAGGAAATACCTTCCTCGGACATCGCTGATCTTTCATGAAGATCCCACTCCTAGCTATGCCTTGCCCTTTTCTCTCTCTCTATCTTCGGGTGTAAGATAGTCGTTTCGTGGGCCCTTGGTTCATAATGTTGGGCTTAATAATGTTGGGCCTGGTTTCTTCTCCCCCACAAGTGGAAAACACTATTTTTCAATCTATTTTCCTTCCTATGTTTTTCATCCTTCTTAAATTCACCCCAACCAAACACAATGTAAGTAGTGAAGTATTAAAGTATGACACATGTTCACAACAACAAGGTCCATCAAAATGTTTGTTAAGTTTTTTTCTATAACTGGATGCTGATTATTTCATTAGGATGAAAGTGGAAACTTGTTTGCTTATTTCACTTAAACAGCAGGATCAGAAAAAAAAAAAAAAAAAAAAAAAAAAAAAAAAAAAAAAAAAACCCAGTACACTAGTGTATACTGTATAGTCATTCCTTATCAACAATACTAAGCTAACTCATTTCTTCCAAGCTCCACCTCTCCATGGCCATTCCTACCATCTAAAATCATAGATGGTATTTTGTCTCCAGCTACTTCTTCAACATCCTCGCAAATTTCACTAACCTCTTCCAATGTCTTATAAGTATAAAGCCAACTACATATTACATAATATAAGAGATTTATTACTTGGGTGGCAGTAACAAGCCAGTAGTAGTTTTCCAATCTTCCCCTATTGAGGTTCCTATCAGGTAGCCAGTTGCTTTTTTTGCCTGAATACTTATGAACTAGTGATACCATCAGTGTGCCTACGTAGTCTCCCGCTGATATCGCAATCCAGTAGAGAGCTGCAGCAGTGCTTCTCATGCTTTCAGGTGATTGATCATAAAGAAATTCCAAGAGCCCAACAAACGCGAAAACTTCAGCTGTCCCATGTAGGCTGAACTGAGGTACCAACCAAAAAACACTTATAGGGATAATTGCTTTTGGATCATCCAATAAGTTGTGTTCAGCAGCCACTGCTTTTCTCTTGATCTCAATAACTGATGCAACAACTGTTGCAAGAATGTTAATCACAAGGCCTATGCCAATTCTTTGTAGGTATGTGATGCCCGATGGGTTTCTAGTGAATCGGCGAGCAAAGGGTACAAAGAGACGTTCATACAGAACAAGGCCAATGAGCAAGGATATGACACCAAAGATGGCCAAGGAGGCTGGAGGAAATTGGAAGGAGTGAGACAGGTGACGATCCATTGTGCGAGCTTGTTGAATGGTGAAGCTTCGCGAGTGTGAAGATGAGGCAAAAACTAAAATTCCGGCTGCCCATATGGGAAACAAACGGATAATGGATTTTAATTCCTCAACTCGATGGACAGTGGCAACCCTCCATAAATTTGGTGTGTTCGAATCTGTTGCATCGTTACCTGTTACTATTGCAGCTTTGTCAAACCACCTGCAATCAGTACAGGAGAAGCTGTTTCACCACTCAATTTATATGTATTACAATAATGGTTAAATAATTACTCATTCTTTCCTTATAGTTTGAGCGTTGGGGACAATTAGTAATTTATCATGATATTAAAGCAAGTAGTCCTAAGTTAAAACTATGTCTCTGAGTGATGGACAATTTCATGAAGTGCACATGCCCAAATTATATATGCTTTTTTTTTTTTAATGAATAACACTCACTGCGTCTTTTTACTTTTTAGGCTTCTCAAAGAAGCTAATTTGAATAAGACTAGTCACTATCAGATGAAGTTTTGTCCAACACATGCTTATTAATTGCTTAGAATCTGCAATGACATTTAACATTATAATTTAGAATGTTTAAAATTGCTTACTTGAATTGATTTGTGTGTAAAAGCCTTTCATGCAAAGAAATAGCAGCATCGAGCTCTCTATTTTCATACAAGAGAGCCGGGTCTGCTGGAACTACTTCTTTCCTCTTCCTTACAGCTGCAACAATTACTTGAGCCAATCTAACCAAGGGACTACCCCTAGGTTTGATTCTATTGTAAAGAGGTGAACCCACCAAAAAGGCTAAAATTGACAAGGCCATGGCTATGGTTGGAATTGCAAGACCCCAGCCCCAACCTACATTATCTTGGATGTAAACCACTAAAGTTAGGGCAGCTAGTGTTGCCATTCCCATGCTAAAGTAGTACCAATTAAACAAATTCCAACTTCGAGCTGCTACACTTGATTTGGTCATGTCAATTTGGTCTGCAGCAAAGGTAACAACACAAGGCCTAATGCAACCTGAGCCAAGAGATGTAAGAAGCAGACAGATGTAGAGGACCCAAATCTGCAAGGTTGAGGCTTCCTTGCAGTTCTCTTGAGCTGAGCATGGTGGGGGGTGGAACTTTGGCAGTACTGCTGATATGGTGAGGCTAATCAATCCCTGCCGATGAAATAAAATGTGTACAAAAGAATGAGAAATTAATCAACATTCTAAATTTTCACAAGCCAAAAATATGCTCATTAAAAAAAAACTAAAGATTTCTGTTGAAATTTTAAAAATATACAGATGTAGGTGACGTGTGTTTATCAGCATGATCTACCTTCGTGATGATAGTTGCGAATTTTTGAGCAGTATGTATTGACATAAGGTATTATTCTCAACGACCTAGGCCTTTTTTTTTTCTTTTTCCTTTTTAATGGTCAATAGTAAGATCTTTACTGAGAAGAAAATAAACTTAGTTACAGCAGATTCGCACCCTCAAGCTGGACTTGGTCCTGCATAATTACATTTGCAAAAGCTGGGGGAGCAGAACCTAGGACAAAACAGCCAAAGAAGTTGTTGTCAAGGGATGGGCTGCTAAGGCGTGTGGAGCTTGGTTAGATGATCTGGGAGACCACCAGAAGGAAAGGCTTTGGGATAGAGCTGCCAATATTATGGTGTCTGAGTTTAGAATGATATTCTCCATGGATCAAATATGCAAGGATTGTGGAGGGCATGAATGCAGGTCTTTGCATCACTCTATACAACAGTGTTGTGAATATTGTGCCTGACCAATTATTATGTGGAAGTCACTAAAATGACTGTAACGACTAGTTATATTATGGTAGTTGCAATAACTTATCTGCTGTAGTGTATATTCCTGAATCATTACACAAGGCTGCAAAACTTTTCTCTGGCTATATATATATCAATAAACTTTTAAAATCCCACTATTTTAGAGTACTATAACAAATTATAACCATATGTGATGGACTCAAATCCTTTTTTTTTTTTTTTCTTTTTTGGACCTTGTTCTATATTGATAGAAAGAAGTGATTTAATGATGTAGGTAAGTGGAAACATTTGAACCATAAACAAGAAGTGTGTGCATAAAATTATTCAAATGAAATGAAATAATCAATGATGCAGATATTTTACACTTATATAATCCATGTCTTTATAGGCCATCAGATTTTCTCAAAGATTTTATTATTCTGATTAGGAAAGGTAGCATGAACCCATCATAATGGATAGGAAAAATTACATGCCCCTAGACAAACAAGTTTTTGAATAACACTATAACTTGTTAATTTATAAGTCCTTTTGCCAAGAGCTTTATAACTCAACTAGTTGGCATATCTCTAATGTTTCTTAAGGAAATATAAAGGGTTCAAATTCCCACTCCCCCATTGTAACTATCAAGTTATATAAAAAAAAAATAATAAATAAAAAAATAAATAAAATTATAGGTAATTATCAATGAACGGAAATCTAATCACTGCTTAAACTATAAATAGTGAACTTGGATCTGTAACGCATGAGTTTTTTTTTTACCAGTTCATAGATAATAGAACCAGCCATGATGGTTGAAAACTGCCCGGCAAAGGAGTCGGAAATTAAAGCACCAAACAATGGCGCAAAATTGGCAGTTCCATCGAAGTTGGTCAGTGTGTTGGCGGCCTGTACCAGCGGCAGGTTAAGCTCTTGTGTCAAATACGTTATCATGTTGGCATGATAACCAGTATTCGCAAATCTGTCACATATTTCATTTGCTGGGAAACATAACATGGGGGAAATTACTTGGCTCATGAATATACCAATAAAAATAGCATGAGGAATTTAGGCATACTTATGTGTCAGTGTCAATATATAATTATATACTGTGCCACAAAGCTTTAAAGAAAAGTGAAAGTTTGCCGAAAGTCTTGTAACTCAATTGATACTTCATAGTGTTTTCAACCAATATACACTCATAATCCAAGGTTCAAATCCCCTTTTGTTAGGGATTGTATTGCAATTGTATTCTAATGAGAAAGGAGGAAAATCAGTTAGTGACAGTTAGTAGCAGTTATTGACAGCTGTGAGTTGGTTGGGGCAGTTGGCTAGTGGTTACTGTATCAATCAGTTAGAGTAGGGGATTAGAGAATTGCTGAGAGTGATGTATAAAGAGGGCATTACTGATTTTATGAAGATTAAGCAATAAGAATGTTCTAAATTCAGTTCCAATTCCTTTCTTCTTTTTCTCTCTTGGAGGACCAGCTGATCTCGAATACAGCTAGATACATACATTTCTTCATTTCCACAGTTAACACCTTTCCCCCAACTATCTAATTTTTTTTTTTTTTTAAAAAGAAAAAGAAAAAGAAAAAGAATAGAGTGATAGTTTATTTTTAGAGTGATGTTAACATACTACAAATATTATGAAAAATCACCAATAAAAAAAAATTCTAAAATTCATTTATTATTTTGTTGAAGTGACACCAATTACATTTATTGCTACATCTTTTTGCAATTTTTTTGTAATAAACTTGGTAGTTGTTATAGCATTTATCTTTACCAATTGCAAACTCAAGCGATACGTGAGAAAATGTAATATAATTATTTTATAAGAATATAATATAAAATTTGTAGGTTAAATAGTACATGTGTTACTTAAAAGTATTTTTCTATTTTTAAAAGTTTTATTTAATGGAACATATAATATATTTTGCATTCAACAACAATACATAGTGATGACTAATTTGAACATATTCAAGAGTGTATAAAAAAAATTGTACGCGCACTCACATTTAAATGGAACACATGTAATGCGTTACATTCAGTTTAAATTATTACAAAAGTTTAGAATTATAACATTTTTTTTTTCCAAATATAAGTATAAAGCATATATTATTAAAAATTTAATTTTAAGGTAATCCTTTGAATATTTATAATATTTATTGTTTTTTTAAGGCTCATATCTCTAATTTTTAAGACCGATATATATATATATATATATATATATATGTAATTTTGTTTTGTTTTGTTTTGTTTTGTTTTTTTTGAGCCCAAAACTTGGATTTTTTTTTTAAATTTATTTTTGGACCAAATTGAACCAAAGTAGACGAATTTAACTAAATTGGACTGAATGGACCGAATTGTACTAAATGGGCAAAAGTGGATTGAATGGACTGAAGTAACCCAATATGGACAAAAATTTTACTTTGATGTAGCTCAAAAGGAGCATAGAAATAATAAATGCTACACTTTAACTTTATATAGATATAAATTAGAACCATAGAAAGAATCAAAACCCTTTACTATATAAAAAATATATATATATATATATATTCACACTCGTTCACATTCACTATTTCACACACATATCTACAATTGTTGTGAGAATATGTATATTTGTGAAATATGATGGGTGAAATAGTGCATGTTTGTAAATCAAACCCCATTTTCAATTGCGTTTTAGTCTTTTATTTTCCGAATAGAAGAATAGATATTCCTTCTCTCTTTTTTTCCCCCTCGTTAAGGGGGATCCAATCTTTTTTACACAGCTTTCACTTTTAGTGGTTGAATTTTTTGATTATGTCTGTTCAACCATTCTACATGCATAGAGGCTTTAGGGACATTATGCGACCACTAATGTAAAGCACTAATTCAGTCTAATTGCAATGGATAAATGGTGTGCAAATCTTGATATTTATTTAACTCTAACAGGGCAAATGGTAAATCTCTCAAATTAGTATAAAACTAGTAAGTTGCCCGTGCGGATAATTTTGTAATATTTTATATAAAACGGTTTTGGATAATGTTGTACATAACTACATATATTATAAAGAAAAAGTAAACTAAATTAGAGTAAAAAAAACATATATATTTTGAGATATTAAAAATTAGTTTAGTAGCTTCACTACATATTTGTAGCATTTTCATGGTAAGATTATTATTTTTTAAAATCATGAAACCAAAAATAAATGCAAAAGAATAATGAGACCATAAAAATCAACTAATTTGTTTTGTGTTCACATATTTCATACTATAAAACAAAAGTATGCACAACTCTCTGACTGTCTTTCACTCATCAATAATGCGATATTAAGACATGGTGTGGACAAGTGTGTATGCATGTATTTTATAGATGATTTAAAATTAAACCATGATAGAATATGACTTTAAATTGTGCACCAAATATTCTCTCTACTTATATACCCAAAACAAAAACTAACTAACCAAATTACCTAAACCAAAATCATATTTAAGCCCCTAAATTTAAAAAAAAAAAAAATTACCCATAGGGGTTTCAGTGTCTTGATGGTGGTGGGAGGCCAACATAATGAAGATGGTAACCCCTCAAATTCCTATTTCTCTCTCTTTCAAATGCTTTGTTTATCTTAGGTTTTTTATTTTGGTAATATATAGTGAAAGTACGTCTTATTTAACAATCTACAACATTTTTGTACCTCTATATTTCTTTCTAGAGTCTTATCTCGTTAGTTATTACTATTAGTCCTTACTTATTTTATTTTATTTTATTTTTTAATACTAAAACAATGGGTATGCTAAAAGTAATGAAGAATAATGAAAGGTGTGGTGCAAGCTTAGACAATTAATGAGATAACAGTAAAATAAGTTAATGTGAACTTTTTGGTAATAGTAAAAAAAAATAATAATAAAATAGGTAAAAAAAAAAAAGGCTAAATGCAAAATTAAAGTGACACTCATGAGTTCTTTGCTCATATATATATATATATATATATATATATATATATTTATATTGATTGATATGTTTTGGGGGTGCTCTACAAGGATCATTACCATTTATAGTGATAGTGTTACAGCGTTTGCTAGTAATCAGGTTAAGATCACCTGTTCTGATGCTAGAAAAGAATAAATATAATCATACTTAACAAATTACCACTTTAATTTCTAAAAGTTTAAGTTATTAGAAAAAGAAAATTAATTAATTAATTAATCAACCATTGTTTAAACTTGAAAAGAAGAACCCAAGAAGCTTTGATTGGACATCTCACTAGCTGAGAGTTCCTTGAAGATGTCAACCCCAGCCAAAAACAACCATAGGCAAAGAAAGTTGTATGACTAAAGAGTAAAAACAAAAATATTGGATGTGAACATACCAAGGATGAATGGCATTGTTTTGATTCCTCCAAGCTTCTTGTTCTTCTTCTTCCTAATGATTTTCCTTTCATCCTCTATCTTCTCTTGCTTCTGATCAACATCGGCCGCGTTCTCTTTGTCCAAATACTCCATCTGTGGTTTTCACCTTCACATGCAAGGGCAAGTTCCAATAAGAGGACTCGTATATATGGTTGACATCTGGATTTTCGGACCAAGAAGAGTGCAGAGGCAAACTATAAGGTATGTGGGACCCACAAATGATCTCCCGTTGGTGTAATGTGTTATATTATTATTATTATTATTATTATTATTATAGTGGAATCTTTGAAATTTTTGGTATGACTTCTGCCCGTCCGAGATGGAGAGAGAAAAGGGGGTTTCAGACAACTCTAAGTTTTTTAAGGTAAATTCGAATCTTGTTTACATATAATAAAAAATAATTTAAAAAAAAAATCTGATTCAATAAAGCTAGAGCCACACAAAAATTCACAACAAATTCCTAAACTAGATTATCATTTCGCAGATAGATCGGCCACAATTTGCAATTTAAAATTATTTTTATTGGCCCATACGTGTTGGCGTGTTGCATCCTTAGAAAACCTCAAACCATATAATGTACATTGGGCCTCATCAGTTTACTTAACCTTTTACTTATTGTTTTCTGTTGAAAATGTGGTAAATTATACTTCCAAAAAAAATGAGTTTTTTAAATGGAACCATTGATCAAGTGGCAAGAGTAACAAGACAAAAGCATTAATGTCAATCCCATCCAGAGTTACAGTTTTTGTCCTTTCTTAGTTCATGGACCTGAGGGGTACAGATACATGTGCGAAATTCCTTTCTTTGAACTCAGTTCTGTCTCTGCATGACCATCAGCATCCATTACTGACATGACTGAATGCTTGGGATGTATGTTTAAAAACACAATGGCAAGAGGGTAGGCCATCTTTGATGTGTTTCCCCCATCAAAGGTCATCTCTCCACGGAATTTTTTTTTTTTTTTTTTTGTGCAAAATAACATAATTTTTCTAATAATTTCGTTAGTTTGCATGATTTTCAAATTATTTAGGAAAATAACATCTCGAGTCTTTTAGACTAGAGTTTACTATAACAAATCGAGTTTTAGAGACTCGAGTTCTATGTTCTAGCAGAGCTGAGGCGGACTCTAAATTTCACGTGAAACTTAGAGACTCGAGTTGCTAGTCCTTCTTCCTTCATTATTTTTTTCTTTTCTTCATCTTCCTTCTTTTTTTTCTTTCTTTCCTGCAGTCCCACGCTCCAAGCCCCAAAATCCCATTTCTCCATCTTCTTCTTCCCCAGCTTTCTTCTCCATCTTCTTCACCTTTCTTAAACGTCAAAACCCATTTCTGAAAATCCCAAACCCAAAAATCACAATCTCAGCATCGTAGCAGCTTGGATTGTTGTTTTCAGGGTCTGTTGTCTCTGGTGGTATTTGTTGCTTGTTTTCTATTTTCTGGGCTTGTAGTCTCCGGCAGTGGGTTTGATGTTTTGAGTGTTAGAGAGATCAATTAGATGTGAGTGTTTGAGTTTGGGTTTAGAGAAGAGGCAAAGGCGGAGGTTGAGCCATGGAGATTTGGCGGTCCGAAGGTTCTGAGATTAGAAGAAATCTGTCGAGGTTGAGCCATGGAGATTTGGCTAGGTCTGAGGGTTCTGAGATTAGAAGAAAGAAGTGTTGGACATGAAGCTTAGGCCAAGATTGAAACAAGGAGCAGGAACTCGAGTTTTAAAGACTCGAGTTTCACGTGAATAATTTATCCAACACATAGAACTTAAGTTTGTGAAACTTGATTTGCTATAGTGAACTCAAGTCTAAGAGACTCGAGATATTAATTTCCTAAATAGTTTAGAAACTATGCTAACTAATGAAATTGTTGGCAAAATGATGTTATTTTGCACACAAAAAAAAAATCCTCTCCACCTCTTATGGCTTTGGTTTGATTTAGTTTCGGAAGTGAAAGTTTGAGTTTATAATAAAATATAACCTACTTGATCACATGTTTGAATGTGCCTATACAGCTATACTTACTGTTTGAGAAATTGATTATGACTAAGTCTATCTCTTATTCCTATGATTTCTTTTTAATTTTGATTAAGATAATACTAAGTTTGTGTAACAAACACAACTTTTCACATTCATAACAGTACTATGAGGCCGAAGATCCCAATCCCCAAAACAAAAATAGCAATAAATTATAACAATTGTCATCTTAATCAACCAATTGGAAATTTAGTCATAAAATATAGTACAACTAACTAGTTGGTAGCAACAGGAAAATAATATAAGCTGCGACACTTTCGACTTTTTGTGTTATAGTCCCAACATATTCCATTGGGGCCATCGAAAATATTTAGGATTTTATTATAACCAAAAGGAAAACATGGAGTAGGACAGAACTTTTATAATATTGCAATGATAGGAAAAGACAAACAAATAAAGCTTGAGCTTCTTGATCTTATTTGGCTCATCCCATAATAATTAGGAAATATTACATTTTACTATCCTAAATTATGCTCAATGTTACACTTTGTGTTTTATTCCAAAAAAAAAAAAATGTTACACTTTGTAAAAAAAAAAAAAAAAGAAGAAGAAGAAGAAGATACCTGCCCTGATGGGCTATCCAATGTATGCCATACTGCACTAGTTTGACCTTCACTTTCAACTAGAATTGTCACCGAACCAAGAACAGCACTTTTCCAAATCATATCCCAATCATATATTCTCAGATGAATCTGCTACCCAGTAGAGAACAAAATCAGCTTCATATTCCAAGCCTACTTAAATAGCCATTAAAGCCATTAGAGAGATCAATGTTAACCAAAAAAAAAAAAAAAGGGGCCAAATAACACGTCATCTTTCTTACTTCACATCGTACATATTACCATGTATGTCCAATGAAACATATAGATAGACTAGTAGACTAGTTTATCTATATTGAAACTAATAGAGCTGTAGTCTTGTGATACTTTGAATTGTGCGAATTTGATTGGATTATATTATTTGAGTGTATGTTGTGAGAGCATGTAATGAGTCTCACATCAGGTGTTTGCTAGGTGGATTTTAGATTTACAAGTGATTTACAAGTGATTACAGATTTGAAAGGAGTTTTCCTTGTGTCATTATAAATGGTATCAAAGCAAACCTAGTAACACCATGTGGCTCAAGGGCATAGCGATACAACGTGGTCCTGACAATATTATTTGGAATTTAAGTGGGGGAGATTGTGATACACCAAATTGTTAGGGTTTGATTAAATTAGATTGTTTGAGTGCATGTTGTACGAGCATGTATTGGGTCCCACATCAAGCGCACACTAGGTGGATCTTGGGTTTATATGTGATTACAAGGAACCCTAATTGTAACTTGACTAGTCCTTTTAGGTTATAAGCGCAAATGTGGCTAGCACTTACCTTGAGTTGTTACAAGTCTTATCTAGTCTAGTATGCTTGACAGTGAATTGGTTTAAAGTTTAGTGAAGTTGATTTATGCTTGCCATATAATTTATAAGGATTTGATTTATTAAGGCTATTTTAATATGCTAGAATTAGTCAAAACTGCAAAGGCTCTGCTGAAGTTACATTTCTTCTTCCTACTAAATTCTTTTATTATTATTATTTTTTTTTGTTAGTGCCAATGCTAACCTATGTTTTTATGTATGTGTTGCTGGGTTTTCAATGTAAATTAGATTCAAGTTGTGGGTTTCTGTGCTGGAATTCCAGTATTAGGTAACAGATTGGGTTCATAACCATGTGCCTGTATAAATTTTTAATTAATGAAAGGCGAATAGTTTTCTTATATGTAAATATGACATTTAGGCTGGCACCAAACAACCCTGTCTAGTCTAGTATGCTTGACAGTGAATTGGTTTAAAGTTTAGTGAAGTTGGTTTATGCTTGTCCTATAATTTATAAGGATTTGATTTATTAAGGCTATTTTAATATGCTGGAATTATTCAAAACTGCACAGGCTCCTGCTAAAGTTACATTCTTCTTCCTACTAAATTCTTTTTTTTTGTTAGTTCAATGCTAACCTATGTTTTTATGTATGTGTTGCTGGGTTTTCAATGTAAATTAGATTCAAGCTGTGGGTTTCTGTGCTGGAATTACAATATTAGGTAACAGATTCTGTTCATAACCATGTGCCTGTATAAATTTTTAATTAATGAAAGGCGAATAGTTTTCTTATATGTAAATATGACATTTGGGCTGGCACCAAACAAACCTGTTTAAAGCAGTACAAAAAATAAAAACTGTGACTTGGCACTTGGGCTGGCCCCATTTAGCCCTCAAAAAAAGATTTTAAATAAATCACCACAATTCAGCCCAGCCCAAAACAGAACATCCGCACCCAACCAAATTGCACCAGGTTGAGGCTGGTCATTAAGGAGAATTTAAGTCCACAAGTGAGGAGGTGTTATAATAATAATTAAATAATTGAATTTTCTGTTTCCTAATAATTTAAACTTTCAAGACAAGTGGTAGTTTAACAAGCATCATTAAACTTAACATTCATCTAGATTTTGAATAAGTATGTGGGAAAAAAATATTATCAGAAAGATATATAAGGATCTTGGTGTCATATTTATTCTAGTTGTACAATGCATAAGGTTTCCCCTTAAGACTTTGAATTTCTCAAGCAACGTTGGGACATCTTCTTTTGGACTAAGAATTTGTTGTAGTTGTTGTTGTATGGATTGAAAAGGGCTACCCCTATTAACCATCCCATCCTTTCTACTGTTGTATATATGGGTATATACATGGATAAGTTATAATAATGATGTTTGAGTTTGGAAAGTATTGTTTCATAAAGTGAAAATTCAAGTTCTTAAATTTTCTAAGTGAAATTTGAACTAAAAGATTTTCAATCGGTCGAAACTTTTGCTCGATTGATCAAAATGATGAAGAAAATAATCTTGGAGTCATTGGATGATTCGATTCCTATTCAATCGATCGAATGGGCATTCAATCGATTGAAAGGAACTCTCGATCGATCAAAACTCGTAAAACTGAGTTTTCTGCAGAATTTTCTGGCAACTGTTCTAAATGTTTGAAGAGGTTTCAAGCCTTGTAAACAATTTTGTAAAACATTTTGACTCTCCATCCGTGTGTTTTGATGAAATATAATCCTATAAGTATAAATAGAGGCTTATGTGAACAAAAGTGGGAGTGGTTTCAAGAAGTTATAGAGAAATACAAGAAATCATATGGTTATTCTCCAAAATTACTATCTGTAAAACCCAACAACTTCGTTGTATCCTAGGGACAAGTTTGCAATAAGCCTTTAGCAACAAGAGTGTGGGGGCAAATATTGTCTAAGGAAAATAATTTTGTGCCTCCAAGTTATCTATTTCTGTTTGTCTTTTGTGTTATCCTTGTTATTCTTTTATTACTTTGCGTATTATTCCCAATATTGTCTAAAGATAACAATTTTGTGCCTCCAAGTTATCTATTTCTATTTGTCTTTTGTGTTATCCTTGTTATTCTTTTATTACTTTGTGTATTATTCCCAACCTTAATTACGGGAAAAAAAAAGGTCTAAGTTTCCTGCATACTCTTGTAAAAGGTCGTAGCCTTATTTGTGCGACTTTTTTAAATGGTCGTAGCCTTATTTGTGGGAGTTGTACAAGGCCGTAGCCTTTGTTGTTGAGACTTTTGTACAAGGTAACAGCTTGATTTTTCTTTGTTTGTGAGTTTGCAGTTGTGTCTAATAAAATATTCCTTCCCCTCTATCTTGTGAGTGTTAATTTTATTTTTCTTCCTATTAAGGCTTTGCAAAGCCAATAAAGTGGTATAAAAACTTCTGCTATGCCAACATAAACTGAACTGAATTTTGGAGTTCTAATGAAGTTGTCTTGCATAGTATAATTACTGGGTTGAAAGTGGAAACTTGTTTGCTTATTTCACTTAAACGGCTGGATCAAAATACAGGGGGGGAAAACCCCTATTTACGGTACATTAGTGTAGTCATTATCAACAATCCTAAGCTGTCTCATTCTTCCAAGCTCCACCTCTCCGTGGGCATTCCTACTATCTAAAATCATAGATGGTATTTTATCTCCAGCTAGTTATTTGTCTTTCTCTTTGCAAATTTCACTAACCTCTTCCAATGGCTTATAAGTATAAAGCCAACTACACATCACGTAATATAAGAGATTTATTACTTGAATGCCACTGACAATCCAGTAGTAGGATTCCAATCTTCCCTATAGAGGTTCCTATCAGGCAGCCAGTTGCTTTTCTTGCCTGAATACTTACGAACTAGTGATACCATCAGTGTGCCTGCATAGTTTCCCATTGATATTGCTATCCAATGGAGTGCTGCAGCAGTGCTTCTCATGCTTTCAGGTGACTGATCAAAAAGAAATTCCAAGTGCCCCGCACACATGAAAACTTCAACCTATGAAGCACAAGTGCGTTTCAGGACTCGGGTGCAGGTGTGGGTGTAAGTGCGGGACTTTGCAATTTTTAAAAAAGGTAAGTGCAGGTGCGGCAGTACTAGGCGATTAAAAAATTATTATAAATATTTTTTTATAAATTTTATATATTACTAAGCATGCTTTTTTATATAATAATAATAATAATAATAGAGAACTCATATAATAATAATAATGTACTGTACAAAATAAAACCTCTCTGACCAAAGGCTTAGTAGCACAGTGGCTCAAAAGGCTAGTTCAATGGCTCAATGGCTCAAGTACCCAAAAAGAAGAAGAAGAAGAAGAAAAAAAAAGAAGAAGAAGAAGGGGAGATGTGGCTCACGTGAGAGGCACAAAAAACAAAATAAAGCCTCCAAATGCATTTAACAATCCTTTTTAAAAAAAAAAAAAAAAATCAAAACAAAACTTATTTAAAAAAAAAAATAAAAAACAGAACAGAACAATGCTGGGCTCGCAAAAAAGAAGAAGGAAGAAGATGAACAATCACAAGGAGGAGTTGTTTGGGTTTGGCGCAGTACAGAAAGGTGAAGCCCCTCCAAATGTCCCCAATATTCCAACAACAACAACTGGAGATCATCATGATCACATCGATGTCTCTCCTTTGCAGTGCCTGTTAAGGAACATTCTCCACACAGTGATAAAGACTCAACACTTATATCATAAGGCAAAACGCAACGTTTTATTAATCCATGTAGTGCACCGTTTTGAACTTAAGCTGAGGTCTTTTATCATCCACACAGAAACGGTGTTGTGTGTCTATGTGATCAAATGGCAGTTACAATTGGAGGGAAAGGTAGTTAGAAGAAGCAGTTATACCGTTCCAGAATTCATGGAGATAGTTCCAGAATTTACGGATCTTAAGCTATTCAGTTATATGTGTAATTGTACTCTATAAATAGAAGAACACTAACAGTGATAATGTACTGAAGATTGTAAAATCATTTTGGTTAATAAATTCGTCTTCAACCTCTCAATTCTCTCTTTCTTGTTCACTCTCTGTTTCTCTTCTTTCTTCAGAATATTCTAAAACTCTTCATGGTATCAGAGCTCAATTGTTAATTCAACAATGGCTTCCTCTTCATCATCTTCATCAACTTCCAGTTCCTCCGTGAACATACTCAATCAACCAATTCTGCTTCTCTCCAATATGGCCAATATGATGACCATAAAGTTGGATAATACAAACTATATAGTTTGGAAACATCAAATCACCATGGTGCTCGAAACATACTCTATGTATGAGTTGATTGAAGAACCTCAGTTAATTCCAGAAAAATTTCTCAAAGATCTCTCTGATTCAACTACTGTTGTCGTGAATCCAGAATATTTGCTGTGGAAATCAAAGGAAAAAGCTTTGTTAACCTTTGTAAGTTCAACCTTGACTCCTTCCATTCTAGCTCTCACTGTAGGGTGCTCATCAGCCTTAGAAGTTTGGAAGGTCTTGGAGAACAGATTCTCCTCAGTTTCAAGGTCACATGTCATGAACCTTAAAGGTGAACTTCACAATCTCAAGAAAGGAGTTGATTCTGTAGACGTGTATTTACAGAAAATCAAGGTGGTTAGGGATAAGTTGCTAGTTGTGGGAGTAATTGTGGATGATGAAGAACTACTTCACATTACTCTCAAAGGACTTCCTAAAGAATTTCATGCCTTCAGATCAGCTATAAGAACCAGGAGCACTCTTTTGAGTTTTGATGAACTCTCCACTATGCTCAATGCAGAAGAAGAGTCCCTCAATGATGGTTCTGAGGTAAAGGATTCAATGTTTGCTATGGCAGCAACAGCTACTCCAAAACCTAACAATAATGGGTTTAATCCATCTTTCAATACAGGAAGGGGTAGAGGTAACTATAATCATAGAGGTGGCAGAGGAGGAAGAGGTTCATTCCAACAATCCTCTCAGTTTAATCAATTCAATCAGTTTCAGCAATCTCAGACTAATTCTAATGGAATTAAGTCAGACAGACCAGTTTGTCAGATTTGTTGGAAGGTTGGCCACTCAGCTCTTGATTGCTACCACAGGATGGACTATGCTTACTAGGGAAAGCATCCTCCTACCAAGCTTGCAGCAATGGCTACTGCATCAAATGCTTATGTCACTCAAGATCAACCTTGGCTTGCTAATAGTGCTGCTACAGATCATGTAACATCAAGTCTGAATCATCTTAGCTTTCCAAAACCTTATCAAGGTCAAGATCAGATTACTGTGGGCAATGGACAGAGTCTTCCTATCACACACTTAGGTAATGCTTCTCTTCCTCTTTCTCAAGCCACACTTCATTTACACAATGTTCTTAGAGTCCCTTCTATTGCATCCAATCTTGCCTCTGTCCATAAAATTTGTCATGATAACAAGTGTTTCTGTTATTTTGATGAACACATGATTTCAATCCAGGCTTTGGCCACGGGGAAAATACTTTACCAAGGCAGAAGTGAGGATGGTGTGTATCCAATCTACCCTCACAAAGCTGCACAAATCTCTTTGTCCTCTAAATCTTGTAATAGGGTATCTAGTGATTCTGTTTTCAATAGAAACTTGTGGCACTTGAGGCTTGGTCATTCTTCTGATCAAGCTCTCAATCATTTGTTTCCTAGTGCCAAGTTTCATTTAAATAAGTGTACTAATGTAGAAAACACTTGTACTCATTGTTTGTATGGTAAGATGCACAACTTACCATTTCCTACTTCACAGTTTAATGCATCTAATCCTTTTGAGCTTGTTCATTCTGATCTATGGGGGCCTGCTCCAATGTGTTCAGTTAATGGTTTTAGATATTATGTCTTGTTCATTGATCATTACACCCGGTTTACGTGGATCTACTTGTTAAAATCCAAATCAGAAGTCTTTACCAAGTTTGTTCATTTTAAAGCAATGATTGAAAATCAATTCTCTGCTAAAATTAAAGTCTTTAGATCAGATGGAGGAGGTGAGTACACCTCTACTGAGTTTAAGACTTACCTTTTACAAAATGGTATTATTCACCATCTATCTTGTCCCTACACTCCCCAACAGAATGGACTGGTTGAGAGGAAGCATAGGCACCTCATTAAAACCACCATTACTCTTTTGTCACAAGCCAAAATGCCCTTTTCCTATTGGTCATATGCTGTACTTACTGTTGTTACTCTGATAAATTTGCTGCCTACATCTGTGCTTAATTTTCTTTCTCCCTAGACTACCCTTTATGCTTCCCAACCTGCTCTTTCTAATTTGAAGGTGTTTGGGTGTGCATGCTATCCTAATCTTAGGTCTTACACTCCTCACAAACTTGCCCCCAGAACTAAGGAGTGTATATTTCTAGGATATCCTATAGGTACAAAGGGTTATCTATGTCTTGACCTTGAAACCAAGCATATATATACCCCAAGACATGTTCTATTTGATGAATCCAAATTTCCTTTCACTCACACTACTCCTTCTCAATCATCCACTATCTCCTCATCTGCTTTTCCTGATCTCACTTGGATGTCAAATCAATTATTTCTTCACTCCTCCAATCACTCTTCTATTCTAGGTCCACATCCTGTCTCATCTCACATTCCCTCCACCCCCTCTCCCATACTTGCATCTTCCCCCAATGTGTCTCACACTCCTTCTTCTATCACTGGTTTCCAACCTCTTCCTTTTGTTCCTAGTACACAGTTTTCTGAAAATGACACTGATGAGATTGCTACTACTGATACTGCTAATGCCACTGATGAGGTTGCTACTGATGCTACTGCTAATGCTACTGATGAGACTGCCACTGCTGCTATTGCTTCTATCCCAGCCTTACAGCTTCTGCCATGTAATAGGCACTCTATGCAGACCAGATCTAAGAATGGCATCTCTAAGCCTAAAACCAAGCTATGCTACAAGACTGTCATTGATTACACATTTGTTGAGCCTCCTACCTACAGGATTGCTTCTCAATATCCCAAGTGGTGTGAAGCTATGGATGCTGAGTTCCAAGCCTTACAAAGGTAGCAAACTTGGTCCTTAGTGCCAGCTCCTCCCAATGTTAACCTTGTAGGCTGCAAATGGGTATTCAAGCTCAAATTGAACAGTGATGGCTCTTTTTCAAGGTACAAAGCTAGGCTGGTAGCTAAAGGGTTTCATCAGCAAGCTGGACTTGACTATCATGAGACATTTAGTCCTGTGATCAAACCTGCCACAGTGAGGCTTATTCTTGCTATTGCAGTGAGTTGCAATTGGAGTTTGAGGCAACTTGATGTCTCTAATGCTTTCTTGCATGGCCTTCTTAAGGAGGATGTCTACATGACTCAACCTCCTGGTTATGTGGATTCTCATCATCCATCCTATGTTTGCAAGCTGCATAAATCATTGTATGGTCTCAAACAAGCTCCCAGAGCTTGGTTTGAGAGGTTCACCTTTCATCTTCTTCACTTGGGGTTCACTGCTTCCATGGCAGACAGTTCTCTATTCATTTTTCATTCCTCTGGCACTACCATTTATCTGCTACTCTATGTGGATGATATAATTGTTACAGGCAACAATTCTGCCCAGATTTCCTCCTTTATTACTGCTCTCAGTCAAGTATTTGAACTTAAAGATTTAGGTCCTTTAAGCTACTTCTTAGGCATTCAGATTTCTCCTACCAAGTTTGGCATCACTCTCACTCAAACCAAATATGCCTCAGATATCTTGCACAGGTTCAATATGTCCAATTCTAAACCTGTCAAGACTCCTTGTTGCTCAGCCACACGTTTGGTCCCTCACACTAGTGTTCCTTTGTCTAATCCAACTAAGTATAGAAGCCTGGTGGGTGCTCTCCAGTACCTCACTTTCACCAGGCCTGATTTGGCATTCAGTGTTCAACAACTCTGTCAGTTTATGAGCAAGCCTACTTCTACACATATGGAGGCTGCTAAACTGGTTTTAAGATATGTTCAAGGCACCTTGAATCATGGCATTTGTTTCTCCCCAGGTCCCTTGACCCTCACTGCTTTCTCTGATGCAGATTGGGCAGGGGACCCTACTGATAGACGTTCCACTACTAGTCTCTTGGTCTTTCTTGGTCCTAATCCCATTTCATGGTCAGCAAAGAAACAAACCACTGTCTCTAGATCATCCACAGAAGCTGAGTACAGGGCTTTGGCAACCTCTGCTGCTGAGCTTTCCTAGCTTCGTATTCTCTTCAAAGAACTCAAGCTCTTTCTTCCTTATGTCCCTGTTATTTGGTGTGATAATATTTCTGCCATTGCACTTTCTGCAAATCCAGTTTTTCATTCCAGAACCAAACATTTGGAAGTTGACTATCACTTCATTCGAGAAAAGGTGCTTTGCAAAGACCTATATGTGGGTTTTATTTCAGGCAAAGATAACTTCGCAGATGTGTTTACTAAACCTTTATCTGCTCCACCATTTCTCCTTCTCCGTTCCAAACTTCTGGTGGATTCTTCCCCCATTCGTTTGAGGGGGGATGTTAAGGAACATTCTCCACACAGTGATAAAGACTCAACAGTTATATCTTAAGGCAAAACGCAACGTTTTATTAATCCCTGCAGTGCACCATTTTGAACTTAAGCTGAGGTCTTTTATCATCCACACAGAAACGGTGTTGTGTGTCTATGTGATCAAATGGCAGTTACAATTGGAGGGAAAGATAGTTAGAAGAAACAGTTATACCGTTCCAGAATTCATGGAGATAGTTCCAGAATTTACGGATCTTAAGCTATTCAGTTATATGTGTAATTTTACTCTATAAATAGAAGAACACTAACAGTGATAATGTACTGAAGATTGTAAAATCATTTTGGTTAATAAATTCGTCTTCAACCTCTCAATTCTCTCTTTCTTGTTCACTCTCTGTTTCTCTTCTTTCTTCAGAATATTCTAAAACTCTTCAGTGCCGACTGCTCAGGGCTCCTTTCATTCCATCTGCGCCTAATTCAGGCACCTATATTCCCCCTTCAATGAATCACCATGCTTCAAATCCACAGCGACAGCGGCGTATCAAATCCACAGGTATTCTTACCGGCTGATTTCTTTTTTCAAGCAGAAACACACCGAATTGGTGCGTGTCAAAGCCGAGTGGGTGCGAATCAAGGAAACCACGTGGCAGGACACGGCCCGACGTGGCACCGACGCTCGGTTAGCGTCATCCCTCGCGCCTGCGGCTCCTCTGGAATCGCGTCCGTGCATCCCAGACTTCAGCTACCCTATGCAGGGAAAACTGAGGTACCAACCAAAAAATACTTACAAGAATAATTGCTTTTGGATCATCCAATAAGTTGTGATCAAAAACCACTGCTTTTCTCTTGATTTCAACAAATGATGCAACAACTATGGCAAGAATGTTAACCACATAGCCTACACCCATTCTTTGTAGGCATGTGATGCCTGATGGATTTCATTGAATCGATGAGCAAAGGGTACAAGGATACGTTCATACAGGATAAGGCCAACGAGCATGGTTTTGTTGCCGAAGATAGACATCGAGGCTAGAGGAATTTCGAAAGAGTGAGATAGGTAACAATCCATAGTGCGAGCTTGTAGAATGGTGAAGCTATGCAGGTGTGAAGATGAGGCAATAAGAGCAATTCCTGCTACCCATATAGGAAACATTCGGATAATGCATTTTAATTCCTCAACTCGATGTATAGTGGCATGCGTCCATAAATTTGGTGGCTTTGAATATGTTGTATGACTATCTGCTATTACAGTGGCTTTATAAAACCACTTGCAATCATATATGCAAGAAGCAATTTAAGCATTCAAATTATACTTGTTAGAATAATGGTTAAGTAATTGAAGTTAACAACTTAAGATTTTGAGACAAATAAATTTATTATGCTATTAAAGCAAATGATCCTAAGAATAAAATGGTGTTTTGATTTGAAAAGAAGAACCAAGAAGCTCTACTGAGAGAGTTCAATCCTAGAAAAAAAAAAAAAAAAAAAAAAAAAAAAAACAACGACAACGACAACGACAACGACAATAGGAAAAGACTGTTGTACGACTAGAACAAGAATTTGGGAACATACCAAAGATGAATGGCATTGTTTTGATACCTCCAAGCTTCTTCTTCTTCTTCTTCCTCATGATTTTCTCTTCATCCTCTATCTTTTCTTGCTTTTGATCAACATTGGCCGTATTCTCTTTGTCCAAGTACTCCATATATGTGGTTTGTTAGGTTCTAAGACTTTAAGAACTAATGTATTATAACTTCAACATGTATTATGTTGGCAAACCATAATCAAAACATAGAGTCTAGGTTTAGACTTGCTCAAAGTCTGGTTTAATGTAAAATTAGAATTGAGTGATTGCAGGATTTATTAGTCAAAATCTGCAAGATTCAATCGATCGAAAATTAGACACGATCGATCAAACGTCATGCAGATTTAATTTTCTACAGAATTTTCAGCCCAAGCTTGTATGACGTGTAGGGTTTTGTGTTTCACTCTAAGTATAAAAGGAAAAACCCTAACTACATTTTAGAGGTTTTTGTTGGTTGTATGTTGAATTTCCTGTGAGATTTGAAAGGTATTTACCTTTATACACACACATAGAATTATCAATATCAAGATTTGCGTCAAGAACTTGATGATTTCTTCAGTTGTTACATAAAGAACTTTAAAGAAGATATAAAAACCTTTGAAAGGTGTCTAAAAGTCACAAGTAGGAGAACTTGTGGTTGTTGTAGATCAAAGAAAAAAGTAGATCGTGGACCCGGAGCTGTCACGTGGTCATGGCAGTAAGTTTTCTACTCGAGGTAGCAATAGAATGTTAGCGATCCAAGTCCTATTGTAAAAACTTCAATTATTTCATAGTGGATCTGTTTTTATCTTGAGTATAGCTAGGTTAAATCCTCCTCGGGTTTTTTTCCAGTTAGGTTTTCTAGGGTCATCATATTATGGTGTACTTTATATTTCTATAAATCAGTATTAGCAGGGAGTTGAATATGCTGCATAACCATTGCCAACTTATCTTCTAAGGTTGATACTTTATCTATCAAGCGACATATCTTATCATCTTTCAACCTCTCTTCTTCACTAGCTATCCTTATCCCTCCATAACAACTATTTTTTGAGCCACTTCGGTTAGAAGGAGTTGGCCCGAATCCTAAACCCCGCACACGACCATGTTTCTCTTTACCCATTACCTTAGAAAACACATCTATGGAACACCATGCTATACTTCCATTTGCACCTTCAGGCAAGTCACTAGCTTCTTGACTCATTAACTCCTTCAATTTGTCCTAAGAATCAGGATAATAATTATAAATTTTGTTTAAAAAAAAAATGGAGAATGGTAGAAATAAAGTTCTTATACTAAAAAAATATGATGACACATGCAATTTTCTCACTTGCATCCTCATTAACGGGCATCCCATCCTTTTTTTTGTGAAGCTTTACATATAGCTTCCCTCGATTTGGTGCAACCCCATCTTTTTTGAACTGCATCACAAATATATTAATTATTTTAATGGATGCAAATGAATGTAAGCAAAATACACAAACTATTTCCAAGTACTAACTTTGTAATTACCATATCAAAGGCATGTTGTGCATAAGATTTTGATCCTGCAGTGTGTACATCTTTTTTCTTTTTACTGGCTTTCTTACCAGCCCTACTTCGTTCCTACATTCAACATAAAAACACACAAATTAAAATTAAAGTTAATTCATTTTTCTTTTCATTTGTATTTATGAATAAGTGTTCTAACAAAGCATTAGATGTCATAATGTATAAGATAATGTTATTTATACCAGTCCATCTTTACTAAACCAAAAGTTTACAAGTGTAGCAAAATCTTGGCAATTCACTGTACTTGGGGCCTCAGCTACTATCCCTGCCGCAGTTTTTGACTCATCATAATGCTTTGCTTTCAAGGCACAATTCCAATTCCTCCACTTTTCACCCAAACCCTTTAAATTTAGATGTTTGATGATCTTTCTTTCTTCCTCATTTTTGGAAATGTGAAATTTTGATTGAATCAAAAAAAAAAAAAAAAAAAAAAAAAAAAAAAAAAAAAAAAGAAAGAAATGTAACCACATGAAAGAAACATTTAAAATTTTAGAAACAAATATAGCTTTTGGTACTAGAATTTTAATACCTCAATAATAGTCCAACATTTTTCTTTGTAGTCATTAGGCACTTTACGCCAATTAAGATAATTAATTGGACATAAGTTAGGCTTTCTTGCAACAGTGCCCACAAATCGATTAAAAATAATACCTTCACGTTCTACTGGCTGAAAACAGCCATTAAAAGATAACTGGACCTTTTTTCCATTAGTTAAATTCTATATCTCAGACATACGTGTTATCTCACGTGTGCTACGTACACCTACATGATCTATTTATACAAAAACCAAAAAAAAAAAAAAAAATGTGGACAACAACAAAAGCATACTTTTAATTAAGATTTTCTTGTGAAAAATGACTACAATAAAACATATTTATTTTATTTCATAATACCTGTAATTTGAACTTCTATATTTGTTGATTCCTCATCTGAATTATCATCTGCTTGAGGTTGAGGCACTAATAGGGCACTTGATCGATTAGCTAATGGGCCAAGTGAATGATCAAGAGATAGTGTGTCTTGTGACTGATTAGGCCCTAATGACCCATGTGATGGGTCTTATGGCTATGGCTCAATTTCAGCATTAACTATACGAATCCGTTTCTTTCCCATATCTATTTAGAAAAATATCAATATAGATAATTATCAACACAAATCACATATTCATTATACATAAATCCAACAAGGAATGCATAGCAATAACGCAAACCTAACAAATAATTTATCACCCTATAAGAATGCTTTTCAGATAATTGGTATTGTGGGATTACATAGAACTGATACTAATCATGGTTTTTGTGTACACAGCAAGTTTTGTGGGCTGGTGAAAGAAACAACTTAGCAAATGCTAGCGGTAAGATTAGAGAGTGTGAAGGATTTTCCTTGTGTAGTTATAGTTTTTCTTTTAAAAATCTACTCTATTGCATTGACCGAATCTTCTTTATTCATCAAACCCATACACAATTACATCTGTAAGCCAATTTCTCATGATTGACATCAAGGCCAAGAGACTTCAATGAGTAGATGTAAAGCATATAAATCAAAACGGCATACAAACAATGTTTAACCGAAAACACCATACCACCTTCATTAAAATAGGTCTTTTTTTTTTTTTTGGGAACCCGAAACGATAGAAACTTTTATTTGACTAAGCCAAGCATACAGAGTAAGGCTAGACCCAACTATCTTAATATTAGCATACTTTGACTACCTCTGTACAATCTATGACATTAGAAAGAAGAAAAAAATGGATGAAAAAATTACAAACCTTCTGAAAAATTAGTTCCTCCTTGCGATAGAGAAGTGAAAGACAGACAGTTAAGAGAGACAAAAGAGAAGTGAAAGCAAGGCAAAGCAATATTTTGCGCCCGCGCCAAAATATATCTAAGATTTGGGTATTACATATAAAAGAGAATTTCAAACCTTCGGTTACACAGTTTTTTTTTTTTTAAGATATATTTTTTTTAATAGGATAAATATTTGTTTTTGATAGACATCTATTTCAAAATGAAGATTGCTAACGATTGAAGAGCAAAATAATCTTCAGGCTATTACGTGGGTCATGCTTTATGTAAGAAATTAATTTTTTTTGGTGAAACAAATAATTTTTATTTTATTTTTTATGGAAATAGATAATTTCTTCTATTTATAATAAATAACATAGATAAGAACAAATAATTTTAGTTCTCAAGATATAAAATATGGAGTGTGAAAAAAAAATTGATTATGTTATCAACATACTCAATTTTTTTAGCCTTAAAACTAACTTGTACCATATTTCTGTCATAACTTCGGGAACAATTAGTCCAAAATCTTATAAAAATAAAATAATTTATAATGACCAATATAAAAATCTAATAATATGATAGTTTTTTATTTTGATTAAAATTACCCATTAAAAAAAAATAATAACGTAACTATATGGAGGTGGGCAAATTCCGTTGTTCAAAATCCATTGTCCTTATTGTTGAGTTGTTGCCATGGGTTTTGACCATACTAAGGCCAAGTGCAACATGGTGAGATCTAGGCTTTTTATTTTTATTGAAAGCTCAAAAATGTGTTGAAAAACACAAGAGCAATTTAGACCCCAATTAAAATTACAGCTTGGTTGATTTTACACTAACTTAATACTAAGTGCGGAATAATGTAAACCCAAGCGTATAAGCAATACAACTACTCTAATCCATATTTAAAATAACACAGCAGTAAAAATGAAATGAACAAGAGTAGGGATGAGAGATGCAAACACAGAAAATACCGAGACATGTTTTCGAAGAGGAAACCGAAGAACTCGGCGAAAAAACCTCTCTGCCGCTCTCCAAGCGGAAATCGATCCACAAGACAATTAGTTGGGATACATGGGTTAGCAAGAGACCCTCCAAGCCTAATCTACCCGATGTATCTAAGTCCTCCAAGCTCCTACTCCAATAAGGCTTCTCGGAACCGTGTCTTGTTCTAGTTCTCCGGATCCCGTAACAAGCTCCATGTTGCATTTGCCATCCTTGGCTTCTTCCAATACTTCCCAGCAACTCCAAAACACTCCCTACACTCTGAATAGGTATGGGTTGTGTTTGGGTACAAATCTCCTCTCAAGCTATGATAATGGGAGAGGGATGGAGAAGAGACTACTATAATTTCTCACTAAGGAGGAGTAGCTCTCTCTAAAAAGATGGGTGTGTGTGTTGTAGAAAACCTATCTAGGGTTTTTCTCTCTGAATAGCCTCTCATACATTTGTGGGTAATGAGGGTATATATAGTATGGGTGAAGCGTAAGAAAGTCACTCATTAAAATCCTCCAAGCAGAATGTTTCGCGACTGTCTCGCGGGAAGGCCTTACCCGCGAGACACTCGCGAAAACGACAACCTGGCATGACTCTTCAGCTTCCAGTCATGTGCTTCTCAGATGACTCTTTCGCGGCTTAGCTTCCAGCGACACACCCGCGAGATCCACTAATCTTCAATAAAGCTTGAGTCTTCACCAACTTGATACTAAATCTAATACAATTAAATCCCACAAAATACAAGGAAATGAAATAAAGTAATTACAACACATTTTGTCATGGAATAAAGCCAATATAAAACATAGTTGTAAATCACAATTTTACATTTATAATATAAAAAATTTTGTTAGGAGACACCTAACTACTAACACCGACATTGGTCTAAAGGCTAGGGCCAAAAAACTTCCAATATAACTAATGAAGTCTTCAAATTATAAACCAAAACTTTAAGTGCATTATTGAGAAGCAAATGAAATTACTAATGTGGGTGGGGGTGGGGGGGGGGGGAGGAAAAATCAAAGAGGATTGGGCCTAGGTTGAGCCCAAAGAGGCCCAATTATGTATTAAGGAAAGGGAATGGGCTCAAACCAAGCATTTTGGCCTAGAGGTTAAGGGAATTAGCCTAGAGAAGACGTGTCTGAAAACAAACCATCATCTAGAATTCCGATAAGACCAACCCAAGGAAGGTTTGAACAAAAAGCCTGTGTTGAGGAAGAGGACAGGCTCAAAAATGTAAACAGGCAAATGAAGGCTGTTGGGTTAGCAAAAACTGGCAGTCTCCTATTCGTCCAGATGGGTCGTCCAATGATGCGCGGTTTGCCTAGCGATTCTGCTTCTCTTATTCGTCCAGACCTCTCGTCCTTGTGGGGTCAACAAATGGTGCAGGCCCCGTTTACGGAGGGTCGTCCACAGTGAATCACTTCGACGACCAACGAATAGCGTCATAAAGGGTCGTCCATAGGAGTTGCACATGGACGACCACATGAACTTAGCAAATTCTGGAGTGGTTAAATCAGTCCGTGTTCGTCGCCGCCTATTTCTCCCAAGTGTGTAACTTCCAGCAGCGGTTATGATTTCTATAGCCGTTGAAGAAGTTACATCCGGATTCCACAAATATGGGGGAAGTTATTGAACCAATAACCGCCCCAGGGTATCCTATATAAGGACCGGTCCGAATTATTTGAAGGTAAGAGATTCTGAGTTTCTTTACTTACAGTACAATTACAACTTCATACCAGAGAAGACACTAACTTCACCATCGGAGAACATTTGGCCGGTCCGTCCCGGTCAACCTTTGATTTCCTTCTTCTTTTGCAGGCCTCTGCAAGCGTAGCAACCCACCGAAGCCGAAGTGTTCAACCGAACTGATCTTACGCACCATCAGTTTGGCGCCGTCTGTGGGAAGCGATCGTAAACTGGTTTGCGATTTGGCTTTCTGAAAAAAAGGTTGAATGGTTCGGACTAGGTCGAGGGCTACAAGCCCAGGCCATCAGGGAAGCAGAGATGCTTCAAGTAACCCCCATCGCGATCGCCAGTCAGCGCCTGTCATGCAGTCGCCTTCCATCCAACACATGCAATCTATGGCGGCCGCGATGGCAGAGTTAACTCGCCAAAATCAAGAATTGACTAGGGAGATGGAGCGGCAGCGCCGTGAAGGACAGGCTGAAAGACAGTCCCAAAGTCAGGAAGTTAGAGGAAATGTTGAGCCTGAGGCTCAGTCAAGAGGCACCACGTCACGAAGAGTGCCACATTTGGAGAAGGAAATGGATCAAATGAGGAAGGCTATGGACGAGATGAGGGAAAACATGAGAAGAGCAAATCCCGTTGAGGATTTGGTTCACCGGACAGATTCCCCTTTCACGGCTTCCATCAATGGGCATCCCTTGCCACCGAAGTTCAAAATGCCTTCCCTGGATTCATATGATGGAGCACGTGATCCTTTTGACCACATTGCTACTTTCAAGACCACAATGCATCTTCAAGGGGTTCCAGACGAGATTATGTGCAGAGCCTTCCCTACCACTCTGAAGGGACCAGCGCGAGTATGGTTCAGCAAAATACCCCCAAATTCTGTAAGTTCTTTCGAGGACTTAAGCAAATTATTTGTCAATAATTTCATTGGGGGACAGAGACACAAACGTTCCTCGTCCAGTTTGCTGACCATAGAACAAGGAGAGAGCGAGAGCCTGCGTTCCTTCATCACCCGTTTCAACAGGGAAGCCCTGACAGTAGACGAGGTGGACGACAAGCTCCTTTTGGCAGCCTTCCACAACGGGGTTAACTCAGACTTATTCATTCACAAGTTGTATGAAAAAGAGCCCCAATCTATGGCTGAACTCGTCCATTCAGCCCAAAACTTTATGAACGCGGAAGACGCCATCATAGCTAAGAAAAGGAAGAGGGCTGAGAGAATGGAGGGCAACCCCCCACGTCATCCTGACCAAGGGCCTCGTCCAAGGAAGGGACGAACGGAAGACAAGAAGGATCGAGATAGGGATAACAGGAAGGCAGGCCCATCAGCAAGGAATCAGAATTACACACCCTTGAATGTCCCACTTGATCAAGTGCTTATGCAAATCAAGGATGATCCTTCCTTGAAGTGGCCGGAGAAGATGAAGGGAGATCCTAACAAGCGCAATAAGAATAAATATTGTCGCTTCCACATGGATCATGGGCATGACACGGACGAGTGTTATGACCTGAAGCAGCAGATCGAGAATCTCATTAGACAAGGAAAGTTGAGGCATTTCGTTGGAAGGGATCATAAAGATGAAAAACTGAAAGCGAAGATGGAAGAGTCATCGCGGCCCCCACTAGGAGAAATAAGGGTTATCGTGGAGGGACTTCTGAAAGACAATCCTCTAGATCAAAGAAGACGTATCTTAAAGTGGTGCAAAATGTCCAACTCTCTGGACGATCATCTAGGACGAGGGGGGCAGACGAGCCAACCATTTCTTTCACAGATGAAGAAGCTGAAAGAGTTCATCATCCACATGACGATGCAATTGTCATTACCCTACTGATAGCAGACTACAGAACTAGGAGGGTGTTGGTGGATAACGGAAGTTCAGCGGATATATTATATTATCCTGCCTTCCAGCAGATGAAGCTTGGACGAGATCAGCTTCGTCCAGCAGGCTCACCACTGATAGGATTCGGAGGAATGAAAGTGCAGCCCGTGGGTACTATTACCTTGCCTGTAGTGGTAGGATCATACCCCCAGCAGATAACTAGGGAAGTAAATTTCCTCGTGGTGGATTGTTCGTCCTCATATAATGCCATTATTGGAAGACCAACTTTGAACAGTTGGAAGGCAGTAACTTCCACCTACCATCTATCAGTCAAATTCCCTACGGAATGTGGAATTGGACAAGCACAAGGAGATCAATTGGCAGCCAGGGAGTGTTACTTAGCCATGTTGGCTATGGATGAGCAGATGCATGCTATGAATATAGAAGAAAGGAAACTTGTTGCAGAACCAACTGAAGTATTGGAAGATGTTTTGTTACAAGAAAATGACCCGGAGAAATTCACTAGAATTGGAACAAGTATGAAAGAGAAGGCGAAAGAAGACCTCGTCCAGTTTTTAAAGAAAAATGCCGATGTTTTTGCATGGAGTCATGACGACATGCCTGGTATTGATCCAGATGTAATTACTCATCGACTGAACGTGTCCCCCTCATCTAGACCCATTCGTCAAAAGAAGAGAGTATTCGCCCCTGAGCGAGAGAAGGCTATCAAGGAAGAGGTTCAAAAACTGACCACGGCACAGTTCATTCGGGAAGTCTATTACCCGGATTGGTTGGCAAATGTAGTGATGGTGAAAAAAGCAAATGGCAAGTGGAGAATGTGCGTTGACTTCACTGACTTAAACAAGGCGTGTCCTAAGGATAGTTATCCCTTGCCTCGTATTGATCAATTGGTTGATTCTACCGCTGGCCATCAACTGTTGAGCTTCATGGACGCCTTCTCAGGATATAACCAGATAAAGATGGACGAGGCAGATCAAGAAAAGACATCTTTCATTACTAGTCAAGGTTTATTTTGCTACAAAGTCATGCCCTTCGGTCTGAAGAACGCGGGGGCAACTTATCAAAGACTGGTGAATCACATGTTTCGTCCACAGATAGGGCGGAATGTAGAGGTGTACGTGGATGATATGCTTGTGAAGAGTTTAGACGAAGGAAGCCACCTGGACGATCTTCAGGAAGCTTTTGAAACACTTAGGCGATACAAGATGAAGCTGAACCCAAGTAAATGTGCCTTCGGAGTATCTTCAGGAAAGTTTTTAGGATTCATGGTTTCAGAGAGAGGGATTGAAGCAAATCCAGACAAGATCCAAGCCATATTGGACATGGGGCCACCGAGAAACATCAAGGAAGTCCAATCCCTAACAGGACGAGTTGCAGCACTAAACAGGTTTGTCTCAAGAGCCACTGATAAGTGTTTACCCTTTTTTAAGATTCTCAGGAAGGCATTTGAGTGGACGGACGAATGTCAAAAAGCCTTCCAGGACCTAAAGCATTATCTTGCCACGGCCCCTTTGCTAAGTCCGTCCGTGCCAGAGGAAGAGCTATATTTATACTTAGCAGTGTCCCCACACGCCGTGAGTTCAGCGTTGGTCAGGGAGGAAGAAAAGGTACAGAAGCCTGTGTATTACACTAGCCGGGCACTGAGAGGGGCAGAAGAAAGGTACCCGCTGATAGAGAAGTTAGCCTTCGCGCTAATAACAGCTTCTAGGAAGTTAAGACATTACTTCCAAGGTCATGTCATCGTTGTTATGACGGATCATCCACTCAAGAAGGCAATGAGTAAACTTGAAGCTGCAGGACGACTAATTCAATGGGCAATTGAGCTCGGTGAGTTCGACATTCGGTACCAACCGAGGAATGCGATAAAAGCTCAAGCCCTAGCAGATTTCATCGCAGAATTTACTCCGAGTTATGAGGACTTGGATGACAAAGAAGGCAATAAAAGATGGGTCGTCCATGTAGATGGATCATCTACGCTGTATGCAGGAGGTATAGGAGTGGTTTTACAATCGCCAGAAGGAGATAAGTTAAATCACAAGGTTCGCTTGCAGTATCAAACAACTAACAATGAAGCAGAGTATGAAGCCCTTCTTAAGGGGTTGGAATTAGCTAAATCTGTAGAGGCAAACTCTGTACTTGTCCTGGGAGATTCACAGTTGGTTATAGGCCAAGTAAATGGAACGTGTGAAGCCAAGGAAGATAGAATGAAGAGGTATCTGAAGAAGGTTTTACGCCTTATGAAGAAATTCAGAGAAGCTAATTTCGTGCAGATCCCGAGGGAAGAGAACATGGAAGCAGATACCCTAGCGAAGGAAGCCTCCGCCAATGAAGCAATGGACAAATTAGATGAAATACAGTACATGCCGAGCATAGACCTTCCAGAAATGTTGCAAATAGAAGGCGAAGAGAATTGGATGACCCCAATAATCTCATACTTGAAGGATGGAAGGCTTCCAGAAGGGAAGGACGAAGCCAGGAAGCTAAGAGTCAAATCAGCCAGATACATCCTTATAGACGAGATCTTATACAAAAGAGGTTTTTCACAACCCTATCTGAGGTGCTTGGCTCCAGACGAAGCGAACTATGTGTTGAGGGAAGTTCATGAAGGGGCATGTGGAAATCACTCAGGAGCCAGATCACTCGTCCATAAGGCCATCCGTGCAGGGTACTACTGGCCAACCATCCAAGCTGATGCTAAGGCATATGTAAAGGTATGTGATCAATGTCAACGATTCAGCAATATTCCTAGAATTCCTTCAGAATACCTCACCCCAATGATGGCCCCTTGGCCTTTTGCTCAGTGGGGTTTGGATATTTTAGGCCCCTTCCCAACTAGAACCAGACAGATGAAGTTTTTGGTAGTGGGAATAGACTACTTCACTAAATGGGTGGAAGCTGAGCCCTTGGTGAAAATTACACAACAAAATGTCAAAAATTTCGTCTGGAAGGACATTGTATGCAGGTTTGGTGTGCCAAGAGTGCTCGTATCTGACAACGGACGACAGTTTGACAACACCCCCTTCAGAGAATTTTGTGAACAGCTTGGAATCAAAAATCACTATTCCTCACCCTCCCACCCACAAGCTAACGGACAAGCAGAAGTAGCAAACCGATCCTTGTTGAAAATCATCAAGACTCGGCTTGAAGGGGCAAAGGGAGTATGGCCGGATGAATTACCAGGTGTTTTGTGGGCTTACAGGACGACAGCGAGGACTCCCACAGGAGAGACTCCTTTCAAATTGGCTTATAGGAGCGAAGCGGTCATACCTGCAGAAGTGCATATGGCCAGCCACAGAGTGCTGAAGTATCAGGATGAGGAAAACGAAGAGCAGCTTCGTCTTAACCTTGATCTCATAGACGAGGTAAGAATAGACGCAGAGCAAAGAACAGCAAGGTACAAGAATCTCATGGCGAAGCGGCATGATGCTATGGTGAAACCCAGGCGCTTCAGTGTTGGGGATCTCGTCCTTAAAAGGGTTTCTTTGGCCACCAAAAACCCAGCCCATGGGAAGCTAGGACCAAACTGGGAAGGACCTTACAGAGTTATCAACTTTAAAAGACAAGGATCCTACTATTTAGAAGCCCTGGATGGACGAAGGTTAGAGCACCCGTGGAATGTTGAACACCTAAGGAGGTACTATCAATGAAAGGTGATCACGGACGAGTCTAGGCATGGACGAGACCTTTGGAAGTTTAAAGTAACGCTTAGTATTATTTTCCAGTATTTGTTTATTACTATTATGTTTCTAAGTGTATAAGTATTTTATGCTGCTCATGGACGAATTTGTGTCTATTATGTGTTTTTAATTCTCTAAAAAGCACAAGCTCTTAAGCATGTGCCATGATTGTGGACGAATGATTACATAGTATGGATTTCTAAATATACATATGGTGTGTTTTAAGTATGTATGGTGGTATGAAAATCCTTTGTTTTCTATGATTCAAAATGGTCCACGGAAGGCGAATCGCCAAAGACGAGTAGAATCCTTGGACGCAAGGAAGTATCGTCTGAAAGCTTCCAAGGAAGCATTGTCTAGAAGCTTTCCTTGAAACAAGGATAAAGCAACAAAAATGGAGATATGTCCGTCTAAGTTTTAGGCAGGACGAACACGAAGTATAATCGTCTACACCATGGACGAACAATGTGCGTGTTAAAACACCACAAGCCCATAGACGAGTCTAACCAACGTAACAATCCAGCCCATGGACAAGAATTTGTTGGAAAAAGTTCATTGTTAAGGACGGACAAATAATCGTCCTAAATCTAGATAACGAATTTGGTCATGGACGATAGGACATGATCATGGACGAATATTACTTGTCTAACTTCATAATGTTATAAATGAAGGAACTCGTCCATATATTCAAGACGAGATAATATTACTTGTCTAACTTCATAATGTTATAAATGAAGGAACTCGTCCATAAATTCAAGACGAGATAATATTACTTGTCTAACTTCATAATGTTATAAGTGAAGGAACTCGTCCATATATTCAAGACGAGATGAATAAGGAAAATCTTACATCAGCCAAAACTGGTACGAACGAAGAAATTGAAATTTTCCTCACAAAACCTAAAAAAAAAAAAAAAAAAAAAAAAAAAAACATTCAAGCACAAGAAACAATGAAGAGTAAAAACATTCATATAGGATTCATAGGGTGGACGACCACCGTCCAAAAAACCCTTAAACAGTAGAGTGCATGTTCATAAAACTCGTCCATAAACTTGGACGAAGAAATTGTACTCGAATAAAAAAAAGATAAAAAGTAAAAGCCCAAAACACTAGGGCACTCTAAACAATTTGTAAAAGCTTTGGATGAACTTAATTAGTTGGGTTCTTTGGATCGTCCTGCTCCACCTCGTTAGTGGCATCGTCCTCCACATTCACATCCTCAGAACCCGTCGCAAGCAAGGAACTTTCTGTGGCTTGAGGAATCTTGAAGGCATCAAAATCCAAGTCAGGGAATGCGTCCTTGGCATCAGCACGGAAGTCCTCATACCCCGCAGCGTAATGACTGTCTAGACGATTCTTGTATTCGCCAGACTTCTTAAAAGCTGATATGGCTTCTTCACGTGCTTTCTCCAAGGACGAGTTATACTCAGAGACTTGTCCCTCCAAGTAGGCGATGCGAGTATCTTTTTCAACAGCATCTGCCTTAAGTTCCTCAGCCTCGTCCTTCAATCTCGTCTCAATTCCTAGCAAGCGATTGATTTCCTCCGTCAGTCTGATTACCTCCCCCTTTTTCAACAAGACCTCGTTGCCCAACTCTTTGGCCTTCTCGTTTGCCGTCTTGGCCTCCTCAGCTAGTTCCTTAGCCTGGCACGTCGCTGTATAGAACTTTGACATAGCCTGTTTGCATGGACGAATAAGAGTTGGTCAGATATGTATAAAAAGAAAAAGAGAGAGAAAAAGAAATAGAGCAAGGACGAGTTGAAACACACCTTAAAGAGGTCGTGGATGCCAGAGCGTTCAAATTCTTTCACTGACATGTTGTAACATTCATTAACCTCGTTGTCAGTGACGATCCCTTTGAACGTCCTCCACGCGTACCCCTCGTCCAGGACTAAGTTGGAGGGACGATCTGATGAGTCTGTTGGATAAGGCTTCCTAGAAGTCTTGATAGAAGGTGTAGGGTCAGTCTGAACAGGATGTACTGTTTGGACGGGCTCCACTTCAGTAGGAGACTCGTCCAAATTCACTGTGTGTGGAGGATTGAATTTGGGGACCTTGGGAAGAGGGGTTTGACTGGTTTTGGGTTTTTTAGGACCTCGACGACTCGGAAGGGCGTCCAGGTCCACAGAACTTGAAATCTTTTTGGATTTCCTCTTCCCAAGCTGGACGGTAGCCTTCTGGACGATTGGAGGTGGAGCATCCTCGTCCCCACTAGTTACTATTTTATCCTTATTTTCTCTCATTGTCATTATTCCTATGACGAGGAAAATCAGTTAAAAAAAAAGAGAAAGAAAAAGAGGATCGAAATAAATATTGTAGAATAGACGATACTTACTTCGTCGAGTGGTCTCCTCGTGACTCAAATTTTCAGGAGTAGGTTCTGGGCCAAGTCCCCACGTAGCCAAACTACTGAAAGTGACCAAATCGTGAAAAGTCCTTCCAGGGAAGGCACGGACTTGGTCGATACGATCTAAATAAAACTTGTCCAAACGTGGACGAGTAACAGCTGCACCAGTAAAAGAAAAATGGTTAGACGATTGATAGCAGGAAAAAATGTAAGAAAGTAAAGTAACATGGAAAGGAAACATACCCTCAGGACGAAGACGACCTATGGGGCTGGTAAAAGGAGGGAAGGGGGCTTTACTAACTTCTGTTGGGTCCCCAGCCCAGTTTCCAGAAATGATAAAAAATTCTTGTTTCCAGAGCCTATCAGACGAGCTACGGCCCTTTATTAAACTATACTGAGAGCCTCTGGACGAGAACTGGTAAAAACCAGCTGATTGTTTTATTTCTGAGGGCTTATAACAAAAAAGGAACTCGTCCACTGTTATAGGACGATCCCCTTCTAATGCCTCACGCCATAACACTTGCATGGCAACTACCGTCCTCCAACCGTTAGGATTAAGCTGGTTGGGACCAATACCTAGTCTATGAAGAAGACCTCTACAAAATGAATTTAGGGGAAACCTAAGACCAGCTAATAGATAAGACGAGTATACCCCCAGACCCGAAGAAGGTGAACAACACCATTCTCCTTCCCTGGGTAGACGAGGTCCAAATTCGATAGGAATTTGGTATCTATCTACTAATGTTTTTAACTTAGGAGCGTCTAAGATGGACACAACCTCAGGTGCACAGCTATATATAATATTTTCTTCCTCCTCCTCGTCCTGAGAAGGGCTAGGTGGCGCTCTGGACGAGCTAGCCCCAGTTCCAGAGGCCATCCTACGTTGCATTTCCTGAAACTCTTCTAGGGAAATGCCAGGTACCCCGGACGAATACTGCTCGTCCGAGGAACTGCTACTAAAGCTAGTGCTACCCTCACCACTCTCATAACTTCTAGACGAGACGTCCTGATATTCGTCTATCTCCCTCTCTATACTACTAGACGAAGACATAACTACAATAACGATCAAAATGAAAACCTAAGGGAAGAGGAAGTACCTGAGGACTAAGACGAATGCTAGACGACAGTCTCGGATGAGGAAGCAGAAGGAAGTTTTTGAGAAAGGTGAGAGGGCAGGAAAGAAAATATACCTATTTATAGGGCCCAGAGGTAGGGTTAGCGAAGCGACACCATCCACTGAGGGAACGACACGTGGCAATCGCGTGGAAAAATGTAATCGATTTTATTCCTCTACGAGTTAAATCATGACACGTGGCAATATTAAAGGGATAAAATCCCAATAATATCCTTGGACGACACCCTAGACAAGGGGGCAACTGTTGGGTTAGCAAAAAATGGCAGTCTCCTATTCGTCCAGAGGGGTCGTCCAATGATGCGCGGTTTGCCTAGCGATTCTGCTTCTCTTATTCGTCCAGACCTCTCGTCCTTGTGGGGTCAACAAATGGTGCAGGCCCCGTTTACGGAGGGTCGTCCACGGTGAATCACTTCGACGACCAACGAATAGCGTCATAAAGGGTCGTCCATAGGAGTTGCACATGGACGACCACATGAACTTAGCAAATTCTGGAGTGGTTAAATCAGTCCGTGTTCGTCGCCGCCTATTTCTCCCAAGTGTGTAACTTCCAGCAGCGGTTATGATTTCTATAGCCGTTGAAGAAGTTACATCCGGATTCCACAAATATGGGGGAAGTTATTGAACCAATAACCGCCCCAGGGTATCCTATATAAGGACCGGTCCGAATTATTTGAAGGTAAGAGATTCTGAGTTTCTTTACTTACAGTACAATTACAACTTCATACCAGAGAAGACACTAACTTCACCATCGGAGGACATTTGGCCGGTCCATCCCGGTCAACCTTTGATTTCCTTCTTCTTTTGCAGGCCTCTGCAAGCGTAGCAACCCACCGAAGCCGAAGTGTTCAACCGAACTGATCTTACGCACCATCAAAGGCTATCAGGCTACACCTAAGATACTATCTGGTTAAGGAACAATAATTTCCCCAAGTGAAGGTTGGAGGAAGCTTACTTAGAAAGTAAACATCTCCTTCACATTAAATGAACTGCACCAACTTATCATGCCGCATTTATGGTGAAAACTCGAATTTGTGTGAAAATGCAAGAATGGCAACGGGTCAGGTTCAGGCCGAGTTTTTCCATACCCGGACCCGACCCGCGGGCCAAGACCCGTGTCTCGGACCCGGCCTATTTACTAAACGGGTTTTTTTCTCGGGGCTTAGACCCGCCCCGTTGGGCCCTATTAAGGGATTGGGCCCAATTCGTGGCCCAACCAAAAAAAAAAATTTGAAGCCCAATCAATTAAAAAAAAAAAAATGCTTTCCTGTGAAAAAAGAATCACAGCAGCAGTGCAGCACAAACAACAAATCCAAACGAATCTCAAATCAAATCCACCATACCTATTCACATTTCCTATTCACAGAAACCAAATACATTTGAAATCAAACTATTCACAGAAACCAAATACATTTGAAATCAAAATCTAAAACAAGTACATGCAAGGAACATCAAATCTTAACAACAAAATCTAAATCTCCAAATCCACAGGTTAAACAAAGAGAATCTAAATCCCCAAACCCACTAATCAAATAAAGAAAAAATGGAAGAAGAACATGAGAGCATGAGAGAGTGAGACCAAGAATCTTTGCGGCGAGAATCTTAGGATTTCGTCTTCATCTTCTTCGGCAAAGAGAGTGAGACTGAGAGGTTGAGAGCATGAGAAAGGCTGATGGCGTGAGACATGAGAGCATGAGAGAGGCTGACGGCATGAGACATGAGAGCATGAGAGAGGCTGACGGCGAGAGACATAAGAGCATAGTGATTGAGAGTGGGAGAGGAGAGTGAGTTGAAGAGAGAAATGAGAGGCGGCTCTAAAGTCTGAAGAGATTGTGTGTGAGGTGAGGCATTTTAGTGAGGGTTATAACAATATATATATATATATATATATATATAAAAGGTTATTATATTAATTATACATATATATATATATATATATAACCAGGTCGGGCCGAGTTTTTGTAAAAACTTGGACCCGACCCGGACCCGCTTAGGTTTTTTTAAAAAAACCCAAGCCTGACCCTATTTTTAATCAAAACGGGTAAAATTCGGTCCATTAGGGCCAAGCCAGGCTGGGTATCCCCAGGTAGGGAAAAAATTGCCATTCCTACTGTTTAGACCCCCAAATTACAACTACGGCTCGATTAATTTTACTCTAACTTAAATTAAGTGCGGAATAGAGTAAATGCAAACAAACAAACAATAAACTACTCTAAGCCATATTCATCATATATCAATCAATAAAATGAAAGCTAAAAGAGTAGGAAGAAGAATGCAAACACAAAATAACATGTCGATGTGTTATCGAAAAGGAAACCAAAGAACTTGACGAAAAACCTCTCCGATCTACTAGAGAATGAGTTGGAGTACCCGAATAACAAAAGACTTTCAAAGCCTTGTCTACCCAATGTACTTGAACCCTCCAAGCTCCTGCTATTAACTGACTTAACGAAGCATTGTCTTCTTTAGCTTTCTGGATCACGCAATTCAGCTCGAAAGCATCCACCAAACAAATGGCTTCTTCCAATACTTCCCAGCAACTCCAAAACCACAATGGATTGTGTAGAGGATTGTGGGTATGACAATCTGTATATAAGTTAGGTATGACTTGTTAATTAAATAGGTTATTAAAACTGGCTCATTTGCTTTGACTTTTACATGACTTGTTAATTAAACGAGTTAAATGTGTCGGGTCGAGTTGACCTGTTTAATAAACATGTTGTGTTCAGGTTAAAGATTCCTGACACGTTTACTAAACAAGTCGGATTCGGGTCAACCCATATAACTTAATACTCATGACTTTACAAGACAAGACACGAACCCGACCCACAAATACAAATTGCCACATTCGTACAAATAACCAATCTTGATTAAAAATATAAAGAAATAAAATAATTTTTAAAAATAATTTTATATTATAAAAATATAGAATAATAAAACATATAAAAAAATTAAAATTAAAATATTAATTCATATTGGTTATATCGAGAATGGCTAAGTTTCTTTCAACTATAAAATATAGTGATTAATGCTAAATATATTATTTATAATAAAAAATTTATATATATGCTTATGTATTTTATATTTTTATTAATTAGTAGGTGTCACAAACTATTTTAATTTTTCAAATTCTTTAAATTATAGTTAATACTAATAGATTTTCCATTATGTCAGAATACTAGTGTTTAAATGATATAAATGATAAATATGATACCAGTGTCAGAATACTAGTGTTTATTTGGCAAGCCTACAATAATGATACTAGTGTCAGAATACTAGTCTTCATTTGACAAGCCTATAATATTGATATAAAGGATAAAGAAACAAGAGTGGCGGACAGCTATAGCTTATAGTCTCAAGAAAGCTTTTTAACCATTCACTTCAATTCAAAAAAATTTACCCATTACGTGAGGGGTCAGTAGAATCACACTCACGCCAGTCACACACTCACATGGCAAGCAGCACATAAATTAAGACTCGTATAAAACAAAAATAAAGAAGGAAATAAATCAGTGGAGCAGACCAAATGAATAAGAAAAAGACGACGACGAAGAAGGGAGATAGATCAACAAGGTGAGGGTGACAAAGAAGCATGTTTACTGTGTAGGCGGCGTGATTGACGTTAATCCAGTAAGTTATTGAGAGGAGGGAGAGCGACTTTTAGATCTGATAGTTAACTTTTTTTTTTTTTTTTTTGGGGTCCGGTATGCATTTATCGGCCGAAATCCGGTATTTGGTCCGGTATGACCGGATCAACCCGGTAAGACCGGTATTTAATTCGGCACGAAACACAGGCATTTTTGTACCGCAGTAGGTGCCGGTAGGTACGGAAATTACCGGTCATACTGGCCGGTACAATATGAGATTCACTACCTTAGTTCTTTTATGCCAATTGGAAAAATTTTTAATTTCTTTTTTATTTTTTTCCCTCCCAAATGAACGTGTGTTCGAGGTGTTTTTTTTTTTTCCCTCCCAAATAAACGTGTGTTGGAAAGTGAAATTCATGTTACCTTTTTTTTTTCTCCCAAATAAACGTATTTTTTTACTTTTTTTTTTTTTTTTTAACCCACTGAATCTGACACTTACCTTGAGATGGTGGGTTCTAACCCTGCCAATTGAAAAGATTTTCAATTTCTTTTTTATTTTTTTCCCTCCCAAATAAAAGTGTGTGCTGGAAGTTTTTTTTACACGTTTTTTTTCCCCTCCCAAATGAACGTGTGTTGGAAGTGTTTTTTTTTTTTTTTTTCAAATAAACGTGGGTTGAAAAGTGAAATTCATGTCCTTTTTTTTTTTCTCCCAAATAAACGTATTTTTTTACTTTCTTTTTATTTTATTTTTTATTAACCCACTGAATCCTTATCTTTTTTGATGAATACTGAATCCTTATCTCATCTTGGATTTTACGTATTATTATTTTTAACTTTTTAGGAGTCCTTATCTTATCTTGGTTTCTAATACTGGCCTTCTTCATCTTTATCTCAAAATTGTAGTTACCCGCCATGTTAATTAAAAAATAAAACCTGTAGCTGCCAATAATTGCTTAGAAATAATTAAAAGAGTTTGTCTCCTCAAGAGAAAAAAATAAAATAAAATAAAATAAAAAATAAAACTTTTGTAGACGGAGTTGTAACAACAACTCACAGGTGAGTTTTTAACCTCTCTCTCTCTCTCTCTCTCTCTCTCTCTCTCATCAATTTTCTTAATCTCCAATATTTTTTTACGATTTTCTCAGAGAATTTGCTATTTCCTCCAAATCTAAGAGAGTGGAGACTGAAGAGTGATTGAATGTATGGTTTTTAACCATTACTCCCCAGGTAAACATCAAGATTTTTAAACTATTATGCATTTTTTTATTAAATAAATAAATATATTACATAGCATATAAATAGAATAAAATAATTTTAATTAGTTATTTGATTATTTTTTTTTTATCTATTTAGATTTAGCATTTTTTTAATAAAATGAGTAATGACTGAATTGAGGCTTAGTTTTGGCTTTGAATATGTGCATGTGATTCTTAAATTTCATGAATATATACTAATTTAATCAAATATTAGTGAAAATCAATATTTTTTTAGGATTAGTTACTAAATTTTTTTGTTAAAAAAAAAAAAAAAAAACCCAAAATGTCTTATGAATATGATTACAACAACCTATGAATATGATTACTTATGTTTTTAGTCCTTGTAGCACGTAACACTTAATTAAAAGTACGATTGTGGTGTTGACTACTTTTTTATTGTGCATAAACAAATTTAAGTTGTCTTTTGACCATTATTTCTAGCCTACTAAACATGAAAGCTGTAGGTTTAATCAATTTATAAAGATTGTTGCAACAAACCCTCACTTATGTCCTATTAATGTCGTTAGTTGGCGTACAATGCCAAATGACTACAAAGAAAATTGTTGGAATATAATTGAGGTATTAAAATTTTAGTAACATATATTATGCTTTTTTTCAGAATTTCAAAGCTTCTACATAGATATTTTAAAAAAAAAAATAGAAAGAATGCTTCTACATAGTGGTTATGGTTTTTACTTATTTATTTTATATATATATATATATGTATTTGTGTTTCAATCAAAGTTTTACATCCCCCAAGATGAGATTGCAAGAGAGATAATCAAGCATCATAAATTAAAGAGATTGGGTGATCAATGGAGGAATTGGAAGCATGCTTTGAAAGCAAAGCACTTTGATAAGTCAAAAACTGCAACACAAACAGTGGCTGAGGCTCCAAATATGGTAAATCGCCGAGATTATGCTAAGCTTGTTGACTCTTGGTTTAGAGGTAATACGGTAAAAATAATGCACATGAGAAGATATGTATTTGTCATCATTTTTTTTCCAATAGCTATTTGATATATTCTCGTAGATTTGCCTATATATATAGTTTTCACTAATGTAAATATATGGGTTATTGTATTCCAGGAAACTAAGACAATACATTAGAATATAAAGGGAGACCAAGTTTCATGCTGGAGTGACTTTTGGCATACTTCAAAGGGAATATTTATAGTCTTAGTTTTTATTGTAGGTTGTCTACAATTATTTTATCCTTGTCTTATCTTAAGTACCAAAAAATATTGTTTATACTTTTATTAAGATATTTGTGATTCCAAACTTCGAATTGTAAAGTTTTATTTCTTCATTTGGATCAATATTATTAACTATTTGCAATTATTTTATTACTTTGATTTTTGGAATTGTGGATTTTAATAACATTCCAAACATGTTATATTACTAATTTTCAGGGAAAAATTTAATTAAAAAAATATTTTTGTAATATTCAATAAAGTTTATACCTTCGATAACAATTTTTATAACTGCTCCTGTATGGAACCTACAGTAGCGGTTGTTTTTTGCTGCAATAACTAATTTATAACAAAGTGTACGAATGGGAGAACTAGCAGTTTTTTTTTTTTTTTTTTTTTTTTTAGCTGTGTTCTATAAAACTGTTGTTAAAGAATATCTAATAGCAATTCACAAAATCGTTGTTAAAAATAATTTATGCTAGAAATAAGGGAAGCGTATACAAACATTTTTAATTTTGTTTAGTAGCAGTTTATAGAACCACTACTAAAGAATCTATAGTAGCAATTACATTACCACTGGTATAAATAATTAATTTAAAAAAGAAGGGCCCTATGTACTAGCAGCTTTTTTAATTCTCTAGCAGCAGTTCTATGAATTGCTGCTAAATAATCTATAGGAGCGGTCACATAACCGTTGGTACAAATAATTAATTTCAAAAGGAAGGGTCGTGTGTATCAGCAGTTTTTAATTCTCTAGCAGCAGTTCTATGAACTGCTATTATAGATTAGAACTGCTACTAAAAAATCTATAATAGCAGTTACATAACTGTTGGTATAAATAATTAATTCCAAAAGGTAGAGTTGTGTGTACTAGCGGTTTTTAATTCTCTAGCAACAGTGGTTTAGAAAACCGTTGGTATAGACCTATATGACTTTTAGCAGCATTTTTTTAAAATTTTACTAGTGGTTACAACCACGGTTAAAAATCAAGTTTTTTGTAGTGTGGGTGGTTCTATAAAAAATTTGTAAATTATAAACAAAATATAACAAAAGGTGTAAGTGTAAATATCGCAAACAAACAAAAAAAAATATCTTGCTTGAAATTATTGCCCTAGACCTAAAATTGTATCAAAAGTTTTTATGAGCGTTCAGGATCTCTCCTACACTTCTTCTTTTTCCTTTTTTTCGTAAAATTTTTTTTTTTTTTTTTTTTAATACAAGCACTATGTGGAAAAATCTCTTTGGGTAGAATTTGCCTAATTAGCAAAAAAAGGAACAAAGGCACGGAAGAAAATAGGCAAATGTATGAAGAAAAAAAAAAGGGAAAGGGAGTGCATTGCAACGAAAGAGCAACGCAAAGAAGCGAAAGAACAACAGGTGGCAATGTGTATTGCATAGAAAATAAGACGAAAGTTGATTCGTTTTAAGATAGAAAAGAAAGAAGTAGGAAAGGTCAATCGTTGGAAACATTCTCAGGGTATAATTTCTTTTGCTGCTAGTATTTTTCGTTCATTGTATAATGCTAGTGTCTTGTCATTATCCTTTCAAGTGACCATGACAACTTGACAAGAGTTGTGATCAGTTCATCAAGAGAGAGTTTTTACGTGCACTTTGCAAAGTTTGGCTTAATTATGGAAAAACCTAAATTTATGACTGCTTTCTTTCTCAACTGATTCTTACATCTGCAAACTTTACCACAAAATGAAAAATGAAAACAAAGTCATCTCATATTGCAAGGGTAACCTATATAGCGAAGCAAAGATCCTCTCAAGTAGAAAATTAGCAGCTCCTTGCATAGTACTTATCAAAAATTAGTCATGTTAAAGCAACTCTGAACTTATAAAATTAGTCATGTCAAACCAACCCTGAACTTAAAAGGAGAAAAACAACGATAGTGACCAATAGGTGACTCATCTGCATAACTAGTGAAGTATTAAAGTATGACACATGTTCGCAACAAAAAGGTCCATCAAAATGTTTGTTAAGTTTTTTCTATAACTGGATGCTGATTATTTCATTAGGATGAAAGAGGAAGATTGTTTGCTTATTTCACTTAAACTGCAGGATCAAATAATTGAAAAAACAAATAAAATAAAAAATCCAGTACACTAGTGTATAGTCATTCCATATCAACAACACTAAGCTAACTCGTTTCTTCCAAGCTCCACCTCTCCATGGCCATTCCTACTATCTAAAATCATAGATGGTATTTTATCGCCATCTATTTCTTCAACTTCCTCGCAAATTTCACTAACCTCTTCCAATGTCTTATAAGTATAAAGCCAACTACATATTACATAATATAAGAGATTTATTACTTGGGTGGCAGTAACAAGCCAGTAGTAGTTTTCCAATCTTCCCCTACTGAGGTGCCTATCAGGTAGCCAGTTGCTTTTTTTGCCTGAATACTTATGAACTAGTGATACCATCAGTGTGCCTACATAGTCTCCCGCTGATATCGCAATCCAGTAGAGAGCTGCAGCAGTGCTTCTCATGCTTTCAGGTGATTGATCATAAAGAAATTCCAAGAGCCCAACAAACGCGAAAACTTCAGCTGTCCCATGTAGGCTGAACTGAGGTGCCAACCAAAAAACACTTACAGGAATAATTGCTTTTGGATCATCCAATAAGTTGTGTTCAGCAGCCACTGCTTTTCTCTTGATCTCAACTACTGCTGCAACAACTGTTGCAAGAATGTTAATCACAAGGCCTATGCCAATTCTTTGTAGGTATGTGATGCCCGATGGGTTTCTAGTGAATCGGCGAGCACAGGGTACAAAGAGACGTTCATACAGAACAAGGCCAATGAGCAAGGATATGACACCAAAGATGGCCAAGGAGGCTGGAGGAAATTGGAAGGAGTGAGACAGGTGACGATCCATTGTGCGAGCTTGTTGAATGGTGAAGCTTCGCGAGTGTGAAGATGAGGCAAAAACTAAAATTCCAGCTGCCCATATGGGAAACAAACGGATAATGGATTTTAATTCCTCAACTCGATGGACAGTGGCAATCCTCCATAAATTTGGTTTCGAATCTGTTGCATCGTTACCTGTTACTATAGCAGCTTTATCAAACCACCTGCAATCAGTACAAGAGAAGCTTTTTTACCATTCAATTTATATGTATTACAATAATGGTTAAATAACTACTCATTCTTTCCTTATAGTTTGAGCTTTGGAGACAATTAGTAATTTATCATGATATCAAAGCTGGTAATCCTAAGTTCAGATGGTGTCTCCGAGTAACAAACAATTTCACGAAGCACATATGCCCAAATTATATATGTTTTTTTTTTTTAATGAATAACATTCACTGGGTCTTTTTACATTTTAGGCTTCTCAAAGAAGCTAATTTGAATAAGACTAGTCACTATCAGATGAAGTTTCGTCCAACACATGCTTATTGCTTAGCATCTGCAATGACATTTGACATTATACTTTAGAATGTTTAAAATTGCTTACTTGAATTGATTTGTGTGTAAAAGCTTTTCATTCAAAGAAATAGCAGCATCGAGCTCTCTATTTTCATGCAAGAGAGCTGGGTCTGCTGGTACTACTTCTTTCCTCTTCCTCATAGCTGCAACAATTACTTGAGCCAGTCTAACCAAGGGACTACCCTCAGGTTTGATTCTATTGTAAAGAGGTGAACCCACCAAAAAGGCTAAAATTGACAAGGCCATGGCTATGGTTGGAATTGCAAGACCCCAGCCCCAACCTACATTATCTTGGATGTAAACCACTAAAGTTAGGGCAGCTAGTGTTGCCATTCCCATGCTAAAGTAGTACCAATTAAACAAATTCCAACTTCGAGCTGCTACACCTGATTTGGTCATGTCAATTTGGTCTGCAGCAAAGGTAACAACACAAGGCCTAATGCAACCTGAGCCAAGAGATGTAAGAAGCAGACAGATGTAGAGGACCCAAATCTGCAAGGTTGAGGCTTCCTTGCAGTTCTCTTGAGTTGGGCATTTTGGAGGGTGGAACCTTGGCTGTACTGCTGATATGGTGAGGCTAATCAATCCCTGCCGATGAAATAAAATGTGTACTAAAGAATGAGAAATTAATCAACATTCTAAATTTTCACTAGCCAAAAATATGTTCATAAAAAAAATAAAGATTGCTGTTGAAATTTCTAAAATGTACAATTGTAGGTGATGTGTGTTTATCAGCGTTCGTGATGATAGTTGGGAATTTTTAAGCAGTGCTTATTGATAATGTATTATTCTCAAGGACCTAGGCATTTGAGAGATAAATTGACCGTAAGTGTGTGGTTGGCTCCAAATTAAAAAGTCAGCTTATTTTACTATTCAGTTTGTTTTTGCTATTATTTATGGGCCACACTACACTTTTTGGTATTATTCATAGATTCGACTGTACTATTTTAGCTAACTTTTACCTTTATTTACAGTACTTTCAACAAAAAAATTTCAATCCCAACAAAATAAGCGAATCCCAAACAGATCCTAAGTTTGTAACAACTAGCTTTTTTTTCTTTTTTCTATTTTCTTTTTTCTTTTTAATGGTCAATGGTAAGATCTTTACTGAAAAGAAAATAAACATAGTTACAACAGATTCGCACCCTCAAACTGGGCTTGGTCCTGCATAATTACATTTGCAAAAGCTGGGGGTGCAGAACCTAGGATAAAACAGCAGTTGTTGTCAAGGGACGGGCTACTAAGGCGTGTGGAGCTTGGTTAGATGATCCGGGATGCCACCTGAAGGAAAGGCTTTGGGCTAGAACTGCCAATCTTATGGTGTCTGAGTTGAGACTGATATTCTCCATGGATCAAATGGCTAGGATTGTGTAGGGCATCAATGCAGGTCTTTGTATCACTTTCTACAACAGTGTTGAGAATATTGTGCCTGACCCAATTATTATGTGGTAGTCACTAAAATGACTGTAACAACTAGTTATAGTATGGCAGTTGCAATAACTTTTATCTGTTGTAGTAAATAGTCCTGAATCATTACACTAGTCTGCAAAACTTTTCTCTGGCTATGTATATCAATAAATAGTTTATTTATAGGTCCCTTGCCAAGAGCCTTATAGGTAACTAGTTAGCACCTCTGTGTTTCTAAAGGGTTCAAATCCCTCCTCTCCTATTGTAACTATCATGTTGTAAATATTAAAAAAAATTATAGGTTCCCTTGTTAATTATCAATGAAAGGGAATCTAATCACTGCTTAAACTATAAATAGTGAACTTTAGACCTGTAACGCATGAGATTTTTGTTTTTACCAGTTCATAGATAATAGAACCAGCCATGATGGTCGAAAACCGCCCAGCAAAGGAGTCAGAAATTAAAGCACCAAACAATGGCGCGAAATTGGCAGCTCCATTGAAGTTGGTCAGTGTGTTGGCGGCCTTTACCAGCGGCAGGTTAAGCTCTTGTGTCAAGTACGTTATCATGTTGGCATGAAAACCAGTATTCGCAAATCTGTCACATATTTCATTTGCTGGGAAACATAACAAGGAGGAAAATACTTGGCTCATGAATATACCAATAAAAATAGCATGAGGAATTTAGGCATACTTATGTGTAAGTGTCAATGTATATTGTGCGACAAAGCTTTTAAGAAAAGTGATAGTTTGCCGAGAACCTTGTAACTCAATTGGCATTTCTTGGTATTTTCAACCAAGACACACATCCAAGGTTCAAATTCCCTTCCCTCAACTATCTAATCTTAGGAAAGAAAAAAAACAGTTTGACAACCTTTTTTTTTACCGTGATGTTAACATACTACAAATATTAAATCACCATTTAAAAACAATTCGAATATCTATTTAATATTTTGTTGAAGTGACACCCACCATTTGTATTGTTACATTCGTTTGTAATCTTTTTGGTAGTTGTTTTAGAATTTATCTTTAACAATTGAGAAAGTGTAATATAATTATTTTATAAGAATATAATATAAAATTTGTAGGCTAAATAATGCATATGTTATTTAAAAGTATTTTCTATTTTTAAAAGTTTTATTTAATGAAACATATAATATATTTTGCATTAAAAAACAATAGACAGTGATAACTAATTTGAATATATCCAAGAATGTTTTTTAAAAAAAAATGTACATCCCAATTCCATGGAACACATGTAATTGTGTTACATTGAGCTAAAATTATTATTGAAGTTTAGAATTGTAACATTTTTATAAGTATAATACCTATATTATTGAAATTTTAATTTTAAGGTAATCTTTTGAATATTTAAAATTTTTTATTTCTTTTTTAAGGCCATATCTCTAAGTTTTGAGGCCTATTTTGTTTGTATTTTTTTGGCCCAAAATTAAAGGGTTTGACCCAAATAGAATAAAATTTCATATTTTCAACCCAAAAATTAAGAAAAAAATAATAATTTTTGAGCACAAAAACTTGGAAAAAAAATTATAATTTTTGGACCAAATTGAACCGTGGACGGAATTAACCGAATTGGATTAAATGGACTGAAGTGGATCGAATGGACCAAGTAGACCGACTTGGACCGAAGTGGGCTGAATAGACTGAAGTTGACTAAAATGGACTGATTTAATCTAAGTGGACGAAATTGACTGAATTAGACCGAAGTAGACTGAATTGGACTAAATGCGCAGAAGCAGACCGAATAGACTGAAGTAACCTGATGTGGACCGAAACACTAGGTTGATATGGCTCAAAAAGAGCATAGAACTTTATAGATACAGATTAGAACCATCAAACCCCTTTCTAATGAAGACAAAAAATATTCACACTCGTTCAAATCCACTAGTTTACACACATGTCCACAATTGATGCGAGAATATATCTATATTTGTGAAAAAAAATATGTGAAATAGTGTGTGTTTGTAAATCAAACCCCATTTTCAATTGTGTTTTAGTCTTTTATTTTCCAAATAGAAGAATAGATATTCCTTCACTCTGTTTTTCCCCCTTGTTAAGTTGGATCCAATCTTTTTTACACAGCTTTCACTTTTAGTGGTCGAATTTTTTGATTATGTCTGTTCAATAATTCTACATGCATAGAGGCTTCAGTGAAATTATGTTACCACTAATGTAAAGAACTAATTCAGACTAATTACAATGGATAAATGGTGTGTAGATCTCGAGATTTATTTGACTCTAACAGGGCAAATGGTAAACCTCTCAAATTAGTATAAAATATGTTTTGGGGGTGCTCTGCAAGAATCATTACCTTTTATAGTGATTTTAATTACAATGTTTGCTAGGAATCATGTTAAGATCACCTGTTCTGATGCTAGAAAAGAATAAATATAATCGTACTTCACAAGTTACCACTTTAATTTCCAAAAGCTTAAGTTATTAGAAAAAGAAAGTTAATTAATTAATTAATCAACCATTGTTTAAACTTGAAAAGAAGAACCCAAGAAGCTATGATTGGATATCTCACTGGCTGAGAGATCCTTGAAGATGTCCAACCCCAGCCAAAAACAACAATAGGCAAAGAAAGTTGTATGACTAAAAAGTAAAAACAAAAATATTGGATGTGAACATACCAAGGATAAATGGCATTGTTTTGATTCCTCCGAGCTTCTTCTTCTTCTTCCTTTTGATTAAACTTTCAGCCTCTATGTTCTCCTGCTTCTCAACATTGGCCATGTTCTCTCTGTCCAAGTGCTCCATCTGTGGTTTTCACTTTCGCATGCAAAGCCAAGTTCTAATAAGAGGACTCATACATATGGTTGACATTTGGATTTTCGGACCAAGAAGAGTGCAGAGGCAAACTATAAGATATGTGGGAACCACAAATGATCTTCCATGGGTGTAATGTGTTATATCATTATTATAAATTTATAATGGAATCATTGAAATTTTTTGTATGACTTCTGCACGTCCGAGATAGAGAGAGAAAGAGAGGGTTTCAGATAACTCAAGTTATTTAATGTAAATTCGAATCTTGTTTACATAAAACAAAAAATAATATTAATAATAAAGTAATTCAATAAAGCTAGAGCCACACCAAAAATTATGACAAATTCCTAATTAGATTATCATTTCACACATAGGTCCATCACAATTTGCAATTTAAAATTCTTTTTATTGGCCCGTGCGTGCTGCATCCTTAGAAAAACTCAAAATCAATTTGTGTGTGTTCGGTATCATCAATTTACTTAGATTTTTGCTTTCTTTCCATTTTTTTTCGGTTAAAAATGTGTTAAATTATACTTAAAACTTTAAAAAAGCGAGGTTTAAAATGGAATCAAGTGAGGTTTTAAAATGGAATCATTGATGAAATGGCAAGAGTAACAAGACAAAAGCATTAATGTCAATCACATCCAAAGTTTCAGTTTTTATCCTTTCTTTTAGTTTATGGACCTGAGGGGTACAGATACATGTGCGAAATTTCAGTGCTTCAATAGCCAATGGGGTAGAATTGTTTGATTAAACTTTTCTCTTCGTGATCTTTGAACTCAGTTCTATCTCTACATGATCATCAGCATCCATTACTGTGACATGTACTGAAAGCTTGGGATGTATGTTTAAAAACACAATGGCCAGATGAGGTTTCCTGGTTCCCCCATCATAGGTCATCTTTCCACCTCTTATGGCTTTGGTTTAATTTTACATGTTTGAATGTGCCAATACAGCTATACTTACTGTTTGAGAAATTGATTATTACCAAGTCTATCTCTTATTCCTATGATTTCTTTTTAATTTTGGTTAAGATAATACTAAGTTTGTGTAACAAACACAACTTCTCACATTCATAAACAGTACAATGAGGCCAAAGATCCCAATCCCCAAAGCAAATATAGCAATAAATTATAACAACTGTCATATTAATCAAGCAACTGAAAATTTAGTCATAAAATATGGTACAACTCACTAGTTGGTAGCAAAAGGAAAATAATATAAGCTGCGACACATTTGACTTTTTATGTTATAGTCCTAACATATTCCATTTGGAGCCATCGAAAATACTTCAAATTTTATTGTCACCGAAAGGAAAACATGGAGTAGGACAAAACTTTTATAATTGCAAAAATACGAAAAGACAAACAAAAAAAGCTTGAGCTTCTTGATCTTATTCGGCTCATCCCATAATAATTAAGAGATATGTAGTATTGTGGTAGATATGAGTTAAGGTCAATGTGATTTTAAAACTAAGTAATGCATACAATATTAGAATGACATCCCATCTTACGGAAACTAAACAAAAATCAAATCCCATAAAATAGAAACAAGAATCAACTTGTTTGATTGTGATATAATACTATACAAAATAAAGAAACACCAACTCTTAGTAGGGCCTAGCAAAAATTATTTAAATGTAAGATTGATGCATGGTTTTTGGGGTTGTGTTTCCAATCCATTGAAATAATAATATATGATATTGTGTCACACATGTAATCCTTAACATGTATTTGAATTCTTTTTATGAAAAGTCTTAGAGATTTGTCTTGGTATCAATGATAAGTCTAGAGATATGTATCCACATGGGATATTTATTAGGTGGAACCGGTCTGGATAAAAGATTACAAACAGTCCTATTCACAACTTGACTAACTCTTTTAGAATATAAAGCAAATGTGACTAGCACAATGTGATTAATGCTTCCTAACTCATGACAAATTATATCATAGTCACCAACCTAGTAAACTATTATTTAGATAGGTTTGATCTTTATTAATGAATGCATTGATCTAAAATTATTAGGTGTACAATACTGTATTAACTTCTTGACACAATTATTTTTATTGGAATGATGATTAAGTATAATATAGTAGTATTATTTTAAATCCATAAGAAGACAATTATTTTTACTGGAACGGAATCCTCAGATACCTAATCCATTATATCATAAAATTCATACCCAACAATTATCCCTCAAATCCCTTACTAACTTCAATCCTAATCCAAATGCAATTGTATTTTTCATCCTCGTGGGAAAGGGGAAAAGGGGGTAGTCTCATAACCACATTTAACCAAGCTAATTCATCAAATTGTTGGTCAGCTATGCCAATCTTAAACTATTACAAACTGACATATATTTTACAATACTATATTTTAATTATCAAGCTACTTTAGTATGTCTTCAATGAAAGGATATACGTCAACAACAAAGGAAATGTTCCAAAATGTCTTAGAAAACTGAGATTTGTCATTGCCAAAAAAAGAAAAAAGATTACAAGCATGTACACCGCTAATTCTCACCTAAGGAGACAGGGTGAGATTTCATTAAGAATACAGAAGATAAAAACCTAATTGCCATCGCAAGGAACATCGATGGCTCTACGTATATATGATTTTTTATATATTTTTTTTTATTTTCAAAAAATTGACAAATACACAGGCAAACCCGATCTGAGGTCGCTGAAAATATTAGCTGCTGTCTTGAGCTACAGATTGAGGAGCAGTAGTGTCAGTCTTGCTATTAGAAGTATTTGACTTGATATAAGAACGGGCCACCTCTAACATCACTTCCACCTCTTTCTTGTACTACATTAAGTGAATGTAAATAATTAGATAGATTTCAAACATTTAATCCATTCCTTTCTAGATGGACAGAATACACAATTATGAGTGATGAGAAGAAGGAAAAAAAAATAGATTCACCAACCTCATTGATAGCCCCTGACTTTATTTTGGATTGCATGAGACAAAATTTCTTAAAATGTGCACCTGGAGAAGTTGCCACAAATTTGATTAAAAACCAAAAACAAATTCCTGAATAGAATTGAGAAGAAAAACTAAATCTTAAACTATGCAAAGTGAGACCAAACGATTTATAATATTTCCATAGAATGCTACAGATCTGCAAATTTTAAACTATGGATCATGGTGGTACATGAAATGGGAACAAGCACATGGTAAACCACATAGCTCAAATTGTGGAACCGCAGGGGTTAAACTTGTATACACAAAAAGTGTTTCATCAGAAATTAGAATGCAATTAGGTGGCCTTCAGTTAAAATCTCTGGAATTGAGCCTGGTACCCAAAAACTGAAATCTCTGTAAGATGCCCAGACTGGACACTACTTTCTAATTTCTACATTGGCTAGGAAGCCAAAATAAATAATAAATAAATAAATAAAAAGAAAATTTCTGAAACATCAAAATTAGTGAATTGAAAGTGCACCGCATTTTGGTACCACTTTTCAGACTGAATGATCCTAGATCATAGTTGGCTAGGGTTGCAATGAACTATGGTAAAGCATACAAAATTCAGTGGCAAAATAATTACAAGAATGGAATATATGCAGATTAATGACAGTCAAAGATAGAACTGGGAGACAATTGAATACATACCCACTTTAATATCTATGGTACTTGAGTTTTCAGCGTTTGTCTCCAAACACCATCTACAGTGGACCTGATGCAACAAATTCATGTCACTTAAAAAGTAGACTAAAATGGTAGCAAAAATAAATCAACAAATAGTTGTTTTACAGATCAGAACCATACAAAGCTAACAAATTACTTACTATCTATGCCAAATATACCTACTCTACTGCTGTGTAATCAAAACAGAACAACTGCCTTTCCAATTGTAGGATGCCGAGGTTTCAAAACCAGGGTTCCCACCCATGGAGCACTGATATTCCAAAACCTCTGGTGCATTAGTGTTTGATGTATATTTGACATGGATAAGGCTCAGACACCCAAGCACAGGTAGGATATGCCAATGGCTTTAATTGAAGGGAAAATACACACACCAAAAAAAAAACCCTCAAGCCAGATTAATCATAATCTGGTGGGATACACCAATGGCTTAAAATTATTTATTTCTCGGCTATTCATTATTAATGCATGTTATCTGTTTTGTAGACAAAATCAAGATAAAAAATATCTAAAAATATATAATTATTAATTGAGATATCCACATCATTCATATCCTAGTTTTTCAAGAATTTCCACGTTGTATTCCTATCAAATCTTATATGTGTCCCATGACAATTTCAGTGTTTCTAGTTCACCACCAAATTTGTTATCAGATTGCATTTGGATCTGTTGCACCCAGAATTCATTCTCCTCTACATTTAAGAAATAATATTAAATCTAGTCTATTTGTAATCTTTGAACTGTAGATAAGCTTTTTGTAGTCTCAAATCAAGGACAAAACTGAATTCATGCAATACATATAAGATTGAGGTATAAAGTACACAACCAACCATAAACAAATGTTGAAGCAAAAAAAAAGATAAGCAAAATAGCAAATACCTCAAAGCAGGACCCAAATGGAACATCATGCGCCTGTTGCACAGTCTCAAACACCTATAAGAAAGAAAAACTCCCATTATAGTTTGATAAATTAAAGGAAATTAAACAACTTGAGAAGATACGTAGAAAAAGAAAATATGTCAGCATCTCTACTAGCAACACAAGATAGGCTTCATAAAAGAGGAAGAAAAGTAACAAATCCTTTTCCAAATAGGCAAATACAACTCATGCACCCATACAAAATTGATCCCTTGATCTTATCCTGTACCAATTATTTATAGGGAAAGGAAGTGACAACTCTTAAATATTATAGGGATGATGATGATAATAATGAAACAACTAAAAATTTAAGATAGAAGGAAATATGTATTCATACCAGCCTTTTCTTGTCTGGAGATAGAACAGCGTGCTGATATTCTGTCATGGCTGTGTCAGGTGGGCACATTGGACTGTTACAAAGGGATCTGAATGTTATCTCCCTGACTTGACCATCATATTCATCAGCAGCATGCCATTGTCCCATCTGGCATAAGGATAAGCATGAGATCTAAGGTTAATACGGCTGCCAAACAGCAACTGACAACTTAATCTTCTAGGGTCAAAAAATTAAACAGTAGCACTTAAATTAATTAGACTAACATAACTTCCACTAACCCAGAGGAACAGGGAAAAAATTATACAGCACAATATTGTTAACCAGAGCCCAAGGCCCCAGGGCACCATGTGTACTGGTCAGCCCTTCAGATGAAAAATGCACTGAGCTTGAAATCAAAGCCACAAATGTAATGAATGAATAAAATTTCTCCTCATTTAATAATATGCATACATGATATCAGGAACAACTGCATAGTTTTACCATTCACATTGCATGGGACTTAAACAACACAATAAGTCACTTGGGGTCCATTCAAGGAACTAACATTTTTATTAATTTTGGTTGAAACGCACAAATTATTTTATTTGTGACCAAAGCCAACATGAAGCATTCTAATAATATGGAATATCAAGAACTGTAAGCATTCAATATTTTCTATGGAAATACATTAAGAAAAATGGGAGTTTGATATCTGTTCTTTTTATGATGCTTTGAGGGGGTCCTCCCTTGTCACTTTCCCTTGGAAAGGTATTTGGGGTGTGAAGGCCCCATGGAGAGTGGTTTTTTTGTTGGACAGTGGCATGAGGGAAGATCCTTACTTGTGACAATCTTAGGAGAAGATGATATACAATAGTGGATTGGTTTTGCATGTGTCGCTACAGTAGGGAGGGGGTGGATCATCTTTTGATTCATTGCACAGAGGCCTATCAATTGTGCTGTTTTGTATTTAAATCTTTTCGTATCTCCTGAGTCTTACTAATGTGTGAAAGATCTATTGTATGGTTGGAGGAATTGGTTTGGAAATCACTCATCAGTTAATTGGAATCTATTGTATAAGGATGAATCTAAAGTGGCTTCTCAGATAGTACAGTTTTATCAAACACTATACCAGGAGACTAAGGTATAGCTACCTATGGTGGAGGTTTTAGAGTTTCAGCAAATAGAGGGACTGGATAGGGGATGGCTTGAAAGGTAGTTTAATAAGGAGGAGATTCTTCATGTTGTTAGGGATTTGCACAAGGATAAAGCTCCAAGTTCGGATGGCTTCTTTATGGCCTTTTTTCATCATTGTAGGCGAGTGGTGGAAAAAGATGTACTAGCCTTCTTTGAGGAATTTACCAATATAGTAGGTTTGAAAAATCCCTCAATGCTACTTTCATTGTTTTAATACCTAAAAAGAATTATGCGCCTCCAATATTAGAGATTTCAAGCCTATTAGTTTGGTGGAGAGCATGTATAAAATTTTGGCTAAAGTGTTAGCAAATCTCCTGAAAAAGGTTATAGACTAGCTGATTTTAGAATCTCAAAATGGCTTTGTGGGTGGTAGACAAATCCTTGATAAAGTTCTTATTGCCAATGAATGTGTGGATAGTCAAGTGAAGAGTCTAGTTCTAGGGGGTTACTGCAAGCTAGATATTGAAAAGCTTATGATCATGTGAATTGTGAATCACTCCTAGATCTATTGAGGAGGATGGGGCTTTGGAGAGCAATGGTGTAGGTGGATTCACACTTGCATCTCCGCAATTCAATTTTCTGTTTTGGTAAATGGGCCTCCAATTGATTATTTTGGAAGTTCGAGAGGATTGAGGCAAGGAGATCTGCTATCTCCTATGTTGTCTTTAATCACGATGGAGGTCTTTAGTTGGATGTTGAAGAGAGTAAAGGGGGTTGGTTTAAATAGCAATTGTAAGGCTAATGGTAGGGGAGCAGATGGAGTTTGTGTTTCACATATTTTGTTTGCAAATGATACGATCTTGTTTTGTGAGGCAGATGTGGAGCAAATTTTTCATATCCGGATGTTGCTTCTATCTTTTCAAGTTGTCACTGGCTTGAAGGTTAATGTCTATAAGAGCGAAATGACCCAATTGGGGCGATAGATAATTTACATGTTTTGGCAGGGCTTTTTTGTGGTGTAGGATTGGGAATTTACCCATGTCTTATCTTGGCATGCCTCTAGGGGCCTCTCACAAATTTTCTTCTATTTGGAATCCTATCTTGGAGAAATTTGAGAGAAGATTGGTAGGTTGGAAGATGTTGTATTTGTCCAAACTAGCTTTGATAAGAGTAAATTATCAAGTCTTCCTACCTACTTCTTATCACTTTTTACCGTTCCAACTAGTGTGGCCAATAAGATTGAAAAATTGTGAAGGGACTTTCTTTGGGAAGGTATGGGGGGTGAATCTAAGGAACATTAGGTAGGATGGGATAAAGTGAGTTCCTATGGCCAACAGTGGTTTGGGGATAAGAAAACTAACTACCTTTAATAAAACCCTATTAGGAAAATGGCTACGGCGCTTTGGGGTTAAGGAGAATCGACTTTGGAGAAGGGTGGTAGCTATAAACTTTGGGGAAGAGTGGGGGGATGGACTTGTAAGTTGGGCAAGGGTGTTCCTAGATGCGGTTTGTGGAGAGGCATTTGTATGGGTTGGGAGGATTTAGTCAACATACTCGTTTTGAGATTCGGGTGGGGAATAGAGTGAGATTTTGGCATAATTGTTGGTGTGGGGATCCACATCTTTGATTGACATTTCTAGTAGTGTATGAGATGGCCACTAATAAAGAGATTTTTGTTGCTTTATCATTGACTAGGTAGAGGAAGGGGGAAAGGAGGACTTGGGATGTGAGGTTCACCCAGGATTTGAATGATTGGAAGGTGGATTCTACAGTGGATTTTCTTCATTTTTTGGAGAATAATATCCCTTTGACTGAAAATGGTGACCGAATACCAATTAAGATAGACTGTGAAGAAGAATGGGAACTTCGACATTCGCTCGCACTATAATGCTCTGTGAGGCTCCTCCTCTATCGCTTTTCCTTGGAAAGGTATCTGGGGAGTGAAGGCCCTTAGGCAAGTTTCTTTTTTATTTAGATTGCGGCTTGGAATAAAATACTCACTGGGGTAAATATGAAGAGTAAGGGGTTTGATTTTGTTGATTGATGTTGCATATGTCGCTATTATGGGGAGACCATGGATCTTTTGTTGATTCATTGTGAGAAGGCTCAAAAGTTATAGTACTTTGTCTTTCAATCTTTTTGGGTTTCTTGGGTCTTACCAAAAACGGTGTTTGACTTCTGTTTGGTTGGAGGAATTGGCTAGGGAAACACTTATCAGACATTTGGAATTTAGTACCATTGTATTTGTTGTGGTGCTTATGGAGGGAATGTAATCATCACTATCGTGGTGAATATGAGCACAAACTTAACACATTGATTCCTAGAGATTCAAGCTCATGAAGACACGAAAACAAAATTTCATTGGTCCACCATCACTGTCTAGACTTCAGAAAGATCACAATATAAGAACAAATGTCCCATAGAAGAAAACAATAATAACATAGATTTTTGCAAGTGTCGATGCATAATCATGTGAATCAAATTAATATAGCTAATTATATACTTCCTAATATATGAAGAGGGATGATTACCATAAGCTAGATTGTTACTTACAACAAGATTAGTGTCCTTCCGTACTGAACGATACTCATTTGTAAAATTTGAACCATCATTCAACAAGATATTAAAGAACTGCTCGGCTGTGCATGGGAAAACATCCTGTGCAGAGGATAAATCAATTGCATGCTAATAACAAGATAAGGAACTACATCTAAGTAGTAGAGGAAAAGAACAATACATACATTGCATATACCAACAAGAGCTTCTTCCTTGATAAAAACTTGAACCTTTCCCGTTTTTGGCACATCTTCAGGAATCTCAACCTGTGTTTTACTTCTTCTGGTAGAGCTGCTATGTGCACGCAGAGCTGACTCTGCCTTCTCCTGTATATCAGAAATTAAAAAAAATAAATAAACAAAAATAAAACACCTAAGTTACCCCATTTATATTGAAGCAACAAGAGAAAAAGAAGACCTTAAGAATTTATTCACAACGTGTACACTATAATTGATGTATTGTAATGACCCAAGGAAAAACTCCTTGTAGTTGTTGATAAAGCACAAATCTACCCAGTAAATTCTCAATGTAGGACTCATCACACACCCACACACAGACAATACCCAAATCAAATCTGGGGTGTCACAAATTACCCCACTTAAATCCTTAATGTATTCGTTAGGGCCCACAACGTGGGGTAGTGTCTCTGAGCCCACACATAATTGCTTGGCCAACTCTAATACCATTTGTAACAACTCAAGAAAAAGTACTAGTCACATTTACGCTATACCTTAAAAAACTAGTCACAATTGAATCTCCTTATAGTTGTTAATAAACCACAGGTTTACCCAATAAATGTCCGATGTGGGACTCATCACACACCTACACAACACACACTTAGACAATATCCAAATCTGATCTAGGGTGTCACATGTATTAATTCACATGAGCAGCGTCCTAACAGGAGGTCAAAAAAAATCATAATTTTCCTCATCATCATTGTCAAGTAGTAAGTAAAAATGAAACAAAGAGAAATGAGGACATGCAATGTAAGGGTTTAGGGTTTTGTGCTAATGGATTATTATATGGTTTGAACTTTAATTATTTTGATTTTATTTTAAAATAAATGTAATTGATTGCTATTGGGATATGGTAAATTTAATCATTTAACTAATATTTCTAACACTTATATTAAAATATTTGAGTTTTTGATGGTGAGCAGGTTTCAGAACCTCACTCCCTGTTAATAAATTGTGAAATTTTTATGAAATGAATGGTAGATAAACAATTTAGATCCAGTCTTGTTTGGTTCCTTACCCAAAAAAATAAAAGATTCCAAACAGTTTTAAAAATAGACGTTATTAATCATCACACTAAACAACTACGAAAGTATTTAATGAGCATAATAGTTAATAAATTCTAGTTTAGCATGTGTCATCAATCATGGCATATAAACATACAATCCTATATAAATTTTAAAATAATCTAAAATAACATAAATATGCTTTAAAAAAATCATATTTTATGAACGCTTGTGTTGGAAGTAGCAAGTGCGAAAATGAGATATCTGCAAAGCCAAAGAAATTTAGGGGTCTCTAATTCCAAACTCATTGTCATGATATTGCAGAATACCGAAAGGTCACACAAAATAATGTAATGTTTGTTATTTTAATATGAATATATATTTTACTTTTACATAACTGTTCTTCAAAATTCCAAATCAGGATTCGTTTTTTTACAGTCAATAAGCATGACTAAACCTATGTATGGAAATTCTATTAAAAGTGTATCAATAGCTAAATTAAAGTTTGCACAGAACAAGAAATGGACCTTTTTCTCAGCTTCTAACATAGCTTCGTAGTTCTTCGCAGAACGCTGTAAAGCTCTTAATGCATGATTCCTGTTCCAAAATGATGCAAATTTATATCTGACTCTACCTGAAAATGGAAAAGCAGAATAAATGCCATATAAATACATCATAACATAGCTTCAATTACAGATGTTTCCTAAAAGCACTTCGGTAACTTAAAACACTCATGAAGTTGGAAGAAAAAATACAAACCCAAAATAAATAAATAAATAAAAATAAAAATAAAAAAGGAAAGACAATCAATAAAGTGCCTGTAAATTAAAGTATAGCTATTAAAGCAAATTTAGGTGCAAAATGAAAGTATAAGGCTTTAACTGAGCACCTCCCCCACCATGGGATTGGGCAAAAAAATGTGCTTTACCAATAAGTAACAATGAGAAAAACAAATTGTTTAGTTCATACTTGCCTCCAGTTCTAACCATCAAATTTGAGCATTATTTTTGTAAAATGCCAACAGAACACTCCTAGATAAGTGAACCAATTAACTTATCGTTCCAAAAACTAAACCTCTTTAACATGCAATCAGTAACAGAAGGAAAAGTTTTATTTAGGTAGAAAAGACACAGGTCATTATAAAATGTTAGAAGACTGGCTATCAAACAAGATCCATACTGCATGCATCCAAACTTGCACACATGTATGTGGTAGGGACACAAAACAAACTGCTAGATGGTTGACATTAAGCATGCCACCTACACAAGCACAAGGGTATTTTAGAGAGACAATCGTGAAGAAAGAAATATAGTTCATAATACTGTAAGATATCTTACATGCAATCAAGATTCTAACTGGAAGAGGCACTTTTTCAGAAGCTGCATTCAACTGAGGTATACTTAGTGCATCTTATGACATGATTCATTCATTATTAATTACAAGCTGAAATAAGAAACATAAAGATTAGGAGTAAAACACACAATCGGAAGATGACCAATAAAGGAAAGCATGGTCTGGAAATCTACCCTATTTGGCCATGATAGAACCTAATAGACTAAATAATAAAATTTCAGACTAAGGAAAATTCACTGAACAAAAAATTTAATAAATACCACAAAGAGATATTATATAATTAAATTTTAAAAACGTGATTGGAGGACTAAAAACATTTTAGCCAGCAATAAAACTAGCACATATCACAAAACATATTCAGCCACAAGAATGTTAAAACCAATACCTATGCCTACCATGAACCACCTTTTCCGATTAAATCATGTCAAATTCAAGATATATTGTTCCCTAAACCTAAATAGATCCAATACAAAAATACCAATGGAATTACTAGGGAGGGAGAGGCTGCAAACCCGGCTGGGTGGGAGGAGCTTTCTAAGTGAAATAAGTACCTCTATGGTAGGTAGCAACAAAATAAAAAGGACTAAATAATCATTCTCTCCAAGATCAGTCTTTCCTTCAACTTCACATAATCCAAAAAAGTTTCAATCAAAGTAATTTTTAAGAAACACTCAGAAATAGATTTACTTAGTCTCAATGTTCACAAGACCAAAAGGAAAAGCTCTGAGACAAAACTCAAAGAAAAACATTCTGAATAATAGATGAATAATTCAAGAGAATTAAAAGAAAATCATTTTTTTTGAGCCTTCATCCACCCTATCCTTGAAAATCAATACCCAGTCATACACAGATCCAAGCATCTTTTCCTATTTTGTGAAAAGAACTTGTTTGATTCTCCTGAGTCCTAAGAATTGAAGAACTAAGTTCTAAGTGTTAAGTTCTAATTTTTGTTGCTTGAATTCCGTACCAAATTTTCTTGTATTTTTTCTCATTTCGTTGTACTTTTGGGATTACATTGTAATTGGGTAGATGAGTTTCACTCCCACGAGATGAAGTCGTTCCCACAAGTTCAACGCGTGGCAGATAAAGGAGGAGGCTTTTCTGGAACAACTCACAGGCAACTCACAACAAGTTGCTCGAGGACAGAACAACTATTTCATTCTTATCTCTTACCAGCTCAATCCCAATCCATACCTCTTGTTCCCATACACAAAAAACCCTAGAGAGATTGTGAGAGCAACTTTCAGATTGCCTCTTTGAGAGAGAGAAAGAGAAAACCATTTTCCATTTGAGAGAGCTATTCACACATCATTTTTCTCTCTTCTCCTTCCCTCTCACTATTGACGAATCAATGAGAGGAGATTATATCAATCACCTTCTTCACCATACTTGAGTGTAGCAAGTTTTTTGGAGCTGGGAAGCATCGGAGCAATACCATAAATCAAAGGAGACTCATGCAGCTTACAGTTGGTGGCTTAACACGCATTTTCCGGAGACTAATTGAAGAAACAACTAAGCAAAGTCGGTTGCTAGTAGGAGCATGGAGGGCCCAAGTAGTAGGATAGCTTTAGACTTGGATGGCTTATCGTGTATCTTGTATTGCAATGCAACTGTTCACTAGTGGAAAGTTTTGATATCAATGTTGGTGCAATGGAGAGGTTTTTCCACCCAGATCTTGGGTTTTCCCGATAACATATCAGTGTTATTTTGTGGTTTACATTCTTTTTACTGCCCATTTAAATTGCTTTAAATGCATTGAAGGCTTAAATGAATATCCAATCAATATAAAATTGGATAATCACTTACATTTGGAATTAATGTTTAACTTAGCTTAAAAGTGATTAAGCCATAAACTTTGGAAATTGGGGTCTAAATTAATACCTAGGGTGTTAGGTATATTTCTCACTATGTATAATCTTTTCCTTTCTTTTTCCACTTTCAACATGCAAACTCGTATTACAGTCTGCTGTTTAGAGAACTTTAAGCTCATGAATATGACTGAAACCAGCTGAAACATTGACTCCAAAGGAATTACACAACTTTTCTACAGAAACTTCAAAATACAGTTTCTCAATCATACAAGTTTCAACAAAACCTCCAAAAAAAGACCTTGATGAGTGGACTAGCTTTTAGCACATCACAATATTAAATATCAGTTGATTCCTTCATGTGGATACTACCAACAAAATGAGGAAGCACAATAGAGCTGCTGAAAGCTCTCATTTAAGCAAGTTTTTAATAAAATATACCAATGATTAGATTTCTATTTCAACTTGAAAAATCAGGTCAACTACTAACATCCATTACAATTTAATTCAATGGATGCACCATTCTAGCACCATATTTTAATTTGATACTATCTACACAATATATCTAAGCCCATTGCATCATTATAAAAACATAATCATGCCTTTCAAACGAAAAAAGAAAAGTTATCACGAAAAGCTACTTTCATTTCAAGCACAAGATTTGTACATCTTAACTTCAAGAAAGATATATAATAAAAAGCCCTTCAGGCATTCAAAAACAATTACTAACCATCAGGACTTCCCAAAGGAGGTACACCATGTCCACCAGCACCCATGCGAAGAATAATTGTAATAGCAGGATTAATGAATGCATGCTGACTCCTTCGTATCTTCATTAAAAAAATTTAAAAAATTATTAAAAAAAAAAATTCCGTAGCACAGCATTACATATCATTCAACAAGGTGGTCAAGTGTGTGAATTGAGAGAGAGCAAGAGAGCACATACCTCATCTATATCTTCAAATGATACAACCACCTGTTAAATTTATAAAGAAATCAAGGAATAATGTAAAATTCTAATAATAACAATTAAAATCCTAAAATTACCTTCAACAAAATGTTCCGTGGAATTTTTTTTTTAAATCACTCTAATTATGTGTATCCATGAATTGAATTTATGCCAATGAGGATGAATAAACATAAAATTAAGAAAGCAAGCCAACAACATAGATTGATATGAAAGTATAACCAAGATAATAAAAATAATATACATGGGTTGGGTACAAGTTACAACTAATATAACATTTGGTCATGTTACACCACTATAATTTTTTATGCGATGTGTATTTTGACAAATCCACCGCTATATTGCATTTTCTCCTTATACCTACCATGCATGCAAAATTAAAAAATATGACATCTATAAAAATGTTTAAATTTTCAGTTTTTGTTGTTGAAAATAATACATGAAACAGGAGTTTAGGGATGTGTATATAATAAGCAGCTGTTCCTGAGGTTGAAAGAAGAAATTTCCTTGGTTGTACTCTTATTTCAACTGGTGCTTTTGCCTCTTGTGGTCATTAAGGAGCTATTTTCTTTAGGGAGTTTAAAGATTTGCATTTAAGAGAAAGAATAGGTAGAAATTTAGATCTAGTCTTAATTTGAGATTCATGGAAAATTATTTAAAAAAAAAAAAAAAGATAAATATTAATCTTACACCTAGCTACCTAAGTATCACACTTAGGTATCCCCAGCATCACAGCTCAAGGAAAAGAACTGTATTGGTATCACACAAACCTCAATAGCATAGTTGTTAAAAAAAAAAAAAAAAAAAATCTCATAAAACTTGCGTTCTATTAGTTGGAAGTGTAAATCAATATTTATTGAAAATTAAGCCTAACTCTACTAGGACTTTGTCTCCATGGGCTTTTTAAGTACCATGTCAAAACTAATTACCACTTCAACCCATATAAAACCCAATAACTTAAAAAAGCTCATAATAAGACCTTGTGGATAACTCCAACCTATTTCAGTAATCTATAAAAGAAGTCATTCACTCATAAATTTAACTAAACCAGCAACTTTCTAATGCAGAGAAACATAAAAAGCCATCTGATGTTCTTCTTGCACCTTTATATGTGAGATGACTACATTGAAAGTGAATGGGTGATTTAGGATCAGAGCTCCTCCTAAAAGTAATTCATACCAACGATGCTCTCAGGAGATCCTCAAAAGAAATAATAACCCATATAATATTGTCTCAAACTTGCTTGCTAACAATAATATTGGCTCAACCTTAGGAAAGAAGATTGACAGGCTAACCTTCATTTGCTTAGAAAAAACATTTGAATGGAAGCAAATGTGCCATGCAGAGACATACATACGGCCATGATACAAGAATGACCTCTCAAGTGCACAAGAATAACTGTGTTGAACAACCTGAAACAGGTACTCTATTAATTAGGCCCACAACTGGAATTACCAGAGGGAGAACATAAAGAATCATATATACTTAGTTATATATATGCAATTTGAAACTTCAAGAGATAAAAATTACTGCCAGAGCAGAGTTTATGCAACTCACCTCACTTGGAGGGAGGTCAAATATTGTTTGAAGAGGCCCTGGCTTTTGATGAACCACAGTTGGCCCTTCTTTATCTAAAGAAATCCTTCTTCGAGCATTAGCTCCAGCATAGCCATCCACATCCCTAATGGTAAATTATTAGTCATTACAACAGAAAATTTAAATTTATTAGAAATGAAATGATAGTACTAACAATAGCACAACAATATTTGAATTAAGGTTCCATCCTAGTAATAAAGAATGAAACACATCTAAAAGGAAAATAAACTGGACCAGCACATGCATATTTGTTCCATAAAAAGGCTATAGTTGCATTAGCAAGAAATCAAAGTTACATCAACCAGACAAAAAAAGGAAATGGCAGCAGTATGTATTTTCCCAGCACAATCAAAGAATTATTCAGAAAAATATTTCACAATCATCACTTGATGCAGGGATTCTAAGGGGCTGCTGTTTAGGCTTAGAATTGATTAAGGGAAATGAGAGTTGCTTAGAACAAGGAACAAGCTGTGACAAAACCTTCTTAAAAGAAATCCATCTCTTGAAAATAGCACTAGGCTAATCTATGTAATTACATTCAAAACTGAATAATTTGTACAGCTTAGGGATATTTATACATGCCATGCTTAAGTATTAACTTCTAAGGACTTTAACATACTCAGCACAGGGCCTAATGCCAGCTATACAAACTGCTAACAGAATTACTAACGTCTAGCTAACAGCCTTGGCTGCTAACTAATTGAGTTAGAAAAGCTCTAGCTAACTCTAACTGTTACTTAAAGTTGCTTATTACAATATTACACTAAAACTACTAGATTATTCTTCTAACTGCTGCTGCTTCTGTAATCTAATGACTGTTGCTGTAAGCTAATGAGTAATGTTAATACATCAGGCTACTGCATCATTACTATACATAACATGGAGTCAAGTCAAATGAAATATGTGCTAACTGCTAACTATCTAGATGGATTGCATCATAAATTTAACAAGATTAAAGTACAGACAATATAAAAATGTTCTATAACAATTTCCAGGATACAAAACACATATGAAATTGCCAAAATGAGGGTACATTCTCTGCACAAGTACAAAGCCATGTACCCCAAAAACAGTTCAAATTTGGGATTACACATGTGTGTGTCTATATTTAGAGAGAGAGAAAGAGAGAGAGAGAAGGAGAGATTGATGAGCCAACCAATATAATTAAATGCAAACATTCTTAAAAAAAGTACAACAAAAAGCTACCCGAGAGAATTTGCGGACAGTTTTATTGTTCTAATATCCAGACAAACCTGACAAGCAAATACCAGAGTTGTGTTGGTCTCTATAAAGTATGATCAATGATGTTAAAACACTATTAAAGTGAAACAAAAAAAAAAAAAAAGGAAGATACCTGCCCTGATGGGCTATTCAATGTATGCCATACTGCACCAGTTTGACCTTCACTTTCAACTTGAACGGTCACTGAACCAAGAACAGTGCTTTTCCAAATTATATCCCAATCATATAATGTCACATTAATCTGCTACCCAGTAGAGAACAAAATCAGCTTCATATTCCAAGCCTACTTAAAGAACCAGCAAAGCCAATAGAGAGATCTATGTTAACAAAAAAACAGGCCAAATAATATGTCATCTTTCTTACTTCACATCGTACATTTTAACATGTATGCCCAATGAAACATATAGATAGAATGGTAGACTAGTGTATCTATATTGAAACTAGTAGAGTTGTAGTCTTGTGATACCTTAAATTGAGCGAATTTGATTGGATTGTATTATTTGAGCATGTATTGTGAGAGCATGTGATGAGTCTCACATCGGGTGTTTGCTAGGTGGATTTTAGGTTTACAAGTGATTACGATAAGCCCCAATTGTAACTTGACTAATCCGTTTGGAGAATAAGTGCATATTTGAAAGGAGTTTTCCTTGTGTCGTAACAAATGGTATCAAAGCAAACTTGGTAACACCATGTAGCTCAAGGGCATAGCAACACAACGTGGTCCTAACGATAATATTAGAAATTTAAGTGGGGAATATTGTGATACCCCAAATTGTTAGGGTTTGATTAAATTAGAATGAGTGCATGTTGTATGAGCATATGTTGAGTCCCACATCAGTTGTGCACTAGGCAGATCTTGGATTTATAAGTGATTACGAGGAGCCCTAATTGTAACTTGACCAGTCCTTTTAGGGTATAAGCGCAAATGTGGCTAGCACTTACCTTAAGTTGTTACAAGTCTAGTCTAGTCTAGTATGTTTGACATTGAATTGGTTTAAAGTTTAGTGAAGTTGGTTTATGCTTGCCCTATAATTTATAAGGATTTGATTTATTAAGGCTATTTTAATATGCTGGAATTATTCAAAACTGCAATGGCTCCTGCTAAAGTTACATTTCTTCTTCCTACTAAATTCTTTTTTTTATTTTTTTTGTTAGTTCCAATGCTAACCTATGTTTTAATGTATGTGTTGCTGGGTTTTCAATGTAAATTAGATTCAAGTTGTGGGTTTCTGTGCTAGAATTACAATATTAGGTAACAGATTGCGTTCATAACCATGTGCCTGTATAAATTTTTAATTAGTGTATGGCAAATAGTTTTCTTCTATGTACATGACATTTGGGCTGGCACCAAACAACCCGTTTAAAGCAGTACAAAAAATAAAAACCGTGACTTGGCACTTGAGCTGGCCCCATTTAGCCCTCAAAAAAATTTTAAATAAAACACCACAATTCAGCCAAGCCCAAAACAGAACATCCGCACCCAACCAAACCCACCAAATTGCACCAAGTCAAGGCCAGTCATTAAGGAGAATTTAGGCCCACAAGTGAGGGAGGTGTTATAATAATAATTAAATAATTAAATTCTCTATTTCCTAATAGTTTAAACTTTCAGGACAAGTGGTAGTTTAACAAGCAACATTAAGCTTAACCTTCGTCTAGATTTTAAATAAATATGTGGAAAAAAATATTAGTAGAAAGATATATAAGGATCTTGGTGTCATATTTATGCAAGGAATACAAGCACTATCATTTCATGATTTCTTCCACAATTTTTTATTTTTGAACCCAATTTATTTTTGAATTTTGAAGTTGACTTTAATTTTTTTTAGGATTATGGGATTTTTTTTTCTTTTGTTTTCGAAATTTTTTTCCTGATTGATGTAATCCTTGCAAGCCTATTTCACAGAGCCCTAGTAAACATAGAAAACGCTTTTTTTTGGGGGGGGAAATTTTCCAATTGTTGAGTGTTGATTCCTAAGTTTTTCCTAAATTCCTGTCCTATTCCTTCTTTATATATCTCACCCAGATTATAGAATTTATGGATAGGGAAGGGCTATACATAGGGTTTCCCCTGAGTTTGAATTTCTCAAGCGACATTGGGACATATTTTTTTGGACTAAGACTTTGTTGTAGTTGTTGTATAGATAGGAAAGGGCTACCCCTATTAACCATCCCATCCTTTCAACCAGGGGAAAAAAGGGTCTAAGTTTCCTGCTTACTCTTGTTTTGATAGGTAATAAGGAAATATTATTAAAAAAGGAATAGAACAAAAGATACACAGAGTTCACGATAGTGAACAAAGAACAAACAGAAACAAAGAGGAACAAAAAAACATTAAACTATTCTAAGAGACAAGAAAATCCAAAAGAGTAGAACAATCCGAGAGACCTCAACACCAAGACCAATCAAAGAGAAATTGAATAAGAAATTCTTGCTTACCCCAGCTCCAACTAGCCCTAAAATATGATCTTTGAAAACATACCATCTCACTACAATTCTATTTCATAAGAATAACATGTATGTGTATGACTTCAATTAAAAGAGGGGGAGGGGGTTGGACAAGTGGGCTGTCAGCAACATGCCTACCTTTGGAAGAATACGAACATTCATATTTATGCAAAAACAAAACAAAGATGGTGATGATGATCACAATAATGACAAAGGAACAGAAAAATAAATGTTGATTTAAAAGGTCATGACCCTAATTTTCTCAAAATTGTCCCACAACTATGCTTTCTGGATCCATAACTATAAGAATGGTATGAATCATAAATCATGATTACTACCTCAACAGGAAGCTCCTCAACAGCAAAATTAAACTCCTCTCCCCACATGGGATTTCTTGAGCCAGGAATCATTGAGCTGCATCGAAAACAGCTATTAAAATTAGATAACAGAAGGTCAAATAAAGCTATCAAAATAACTTGAAAGATCTAGCATTAAATCTTGATTTGATGAAATGAAAGCATCAATAAGAAGAGAGAGAACTAAGAACTTTGAAAAATATAGTTTTCCCAATAATTTGAAAGTTGGAGGAGGGGGATTTGAACCCAAGAAGTTTCAGTTGGAAACACCAAGAAGTGCTAATTGAGCTACAAGCCTCTTGGCAGAACATTGACAATATGTTAAACTTAAACAGCCACATTTAAGTAACAAACTGTAGTACTTTTCCATAAAGGAAAGGATTTATAAGCCAGCTCAATACTTTGCATACAGATTCTGCAAACTGAGTATTTTGACTCTACTAATATTAATTATCAATACTGAATACATACTCAATATGCACCTTCCCCTCAATAACTCTATATCAAAGTCCAACTTATGGTATTATGGTTTCATAAACCTGATATCGTTGAAAGAAAAGAAAAAGTACAGGCAAATCTAATGTACCTGAAGTATATGAACCATGATGCCATCTAAATAATACCCTTAAAATCTGCCAACAATTAGCTTCATCTTTTTTATATAAGCATTGAAGTTTTGTTGCGAAATAGACTTACTTCATGTTCATGATGATGAACACAAAGTAACCACAAACCTCAAGAATCCTAGCTATAGCAATTAAACTACAATCACTCCAAATGTTGATCACATATCTCACATGCACTAAACCATTAGTCCTTCCCTATTCCCAACAACTGAATCACTATTCACTGTAAAACATAAATTTCTAAACCTGAACTGCAAAATTAAAAGCACATTAGTTCCTTAAAACAGAACTGAAGATACTATAGTATAGTATCTTCAGTTCTGTTAGTTATGAAAAACATAACCATATAATGCTGCTAAACAAAAACATTACAGAGTAGATATATAAAATCTATTCTAAGCATCATATCAAGCAACAGAAGAAGAGTATGATATATATATATATATATATTTAAACATCCTTTATAAACCATCAACCATTCAGAAAAAGCGCAAAGGATGGGAAAATATTAGTAACCTGAATCGCTTTTCTGTACCACAAGTAATAATAGCATATGGATCTGATGTTCCATTTAAGTTTGCACCAATAAGATTCTTAGCTGCCAACAATTCCAGCTGCAAAAAAATGAAATGAGTGCAGTATAGGTGTCAACAAGCAAGAGATGTTCCCATTCATTTAGCAAATATCAAATAAAATATAATCTCTTAATGCCAATCTTTATCATGGAAACAAAGACCAGAAACACACAATTTTAAAAAGATCTTATATACCTTGATTAAATATGCTGAATTGGTTTGGGGATTTCCTTTCAATTGGACCATCTACAAAATAAGTGCAAAACTGCATGTCAAACAAGTTAAAAATTACTCCATGAAACAGTTAAATGCAGACTGTGTCCAGCAGGGGATAAACATATTCCAATAAGGGTGTACATAGAGACTAGCACAAACATTAGTCAGCCTCAGCATGAATTTAAACAAATATATTATGATGATGATGATGATGATGATAAGCATATAATTGACAGTATGTTAATACATTTTTCCGAAATCTCAATCTCTCTCCCCACCAAAGCTGTCTTTAATTTTTTTTCTCACTTATTTAATAATAATAATTATAAAGAAATATAAATCACATGCATAAAAAAGGAAACAAAAATCAGGTTCTGAATCAAAATTGAATCCTTATGAACTAAATTGATTGCAAGACCTTAGACAAGGCAACAAGTAGTAGTAATTCACCGCAACCACCCAATAAATATCTAGATGTACACTTTAAATACAACATGAATAAAAAATGCTAAAAAGTTTCAAAGAAAAATTAGGACAGCAATATACATTTTGTGATGTCTATAAAACCCAAGGGATGATAAAGGGAACAAAAAGAAGAGAAAAGACTTGAAAAAAAAATTAACTTTGGAAAAAGTCCAAATAAAAACATAAAATAGAAAAAGTACAGATATAGGAAAATACTAACTTAAAAAAAAATGTTAAGTGGAAAATACTAAGTTAAAATTGTAGATAATTCTTTCTTTTGAAATTCTTTAGGGTTCTTTGCGTCTTCTGTACATGAAGTATTCTCTTTTCAATTAAAATATTCTTATCTATAAAAAAAAAAAAAAAAAAAAATCATAATCAAACATTCAAAATACTAAATTTATAATCTTCTCATTTAAAACATCTTTTCAGCACCCAAACAAAGCTGGTCTGGATCCAAACCTAAACCTTTATCATCTATATACAATTTACAATACACAATTAACAAAATTATTATAACCTATTATAAAAGCACACCAAAGAATGTTAAACTTGCAATAACAAACCCACATACATTCACAACAAATATTTTAGGAAACAAATCCAGAAAAATTAAAACTGACCTTAACATTATTGCCGACCACATTTATGAAGTACCAACAAAATCCTCATCAAAGTTGAAAATTAAGAAACTTACTAAATTAGCCATTGAAATCCAAATAAAAAACCACAGGATTAACTAGGATTGGCAATTTCCACAGGAGTCCACATAAAAAATTTCCAGAAAAATTAGAAATTTACTACATTTGACAATTATAATCCTTAAAATCTAGAATTGGCATTTTCCACATAAGTCCACATCAAAGATTCTCATCAAAACGAGAACTTTACTACAATTGACACCCTTCAAATCCAAATTAAAAAACAAACAAAAAACTCCACAGAAATTCACATCAAAATTCTCAGTAAAACGAGAAATTTACTACTATCAACCATTGTAATCCTTGAAAATCAATTTAAAAAAAAAAAAAAAAAAAAACAACAACAACAACAACAAAAAAACAGTTATAATTGACCCAACCAACATTTCCCAAAGAAATTCATTGCTATACCCACAAAGAAATCAAAATTCTCATCAAAACAAAGAAATTTTCTACAACTAGCAACTAAAATCCTAGAAATTCGAATCTCTAACCAAAAAAAAAAAAAAAAAACAAAAACAAAAAGCTAGAATTGAACTGGAAATTGAACCTTTCGATTAACCTGATCCACGAGATTCGGCGAATTAACATCGCCGAGTGATCGATCAGCAACGAATTCCTCCGTCCGGTAAGTGAAGAACCAGTACGCAACAATGACGAAGACCGAGGCGGCCACCGTGACCTTGATCTCCCACCACGACGGTACCAGAAACTCCATTGCCGTTTCGATCATCATCGTCACAATCACCACCACCACCACCAAGCTCAACAGCCACGAAAATCAGCGACAACACAAAAATCGAAATACCAGAACAAAAACAAAAACAAGAAAGTCATATATACGTCAAACAAACGAAGCGGTCCATGGCTGCTTCGCTCGTTGAATTTCTAGGGTTTCGAATTTTTCAAAACCATGAAATTTCGAACCAACGAAGCACGCAAAATTTCTCAGAGAGAGAGAGAGAGTCAAGGACTCAAAGGCTTGGACCGTTGGAGACGTTGAAAAAATTGATTAATGATTAATAAATTTAGTGTCTTCATGACGGAAATGCCCTCCAATTTGGAACGTAATATCGGTGCTGTTGTATTAGAGCTCGTGGGAATTTCGGGGAATATGAAGGGTTTTTTTGGGAATGGGGAGAATCAAGAATTGAATGTGGAGGAATAGAATAGAACAACGCACGGGAAAGATTCAAATAAAGTGTGAGAATGAAAAGTACTCGTTGGAATTGTGGGTATTTATTGTTTTTTTGTGACTTTTTTGTTGACTAATTTGCCCTTGGTTTTGAGTTTTGGGGGTTTGGGTTTAATTGTGATAATTGATGAAATTTTTGGTAATGTGGAGGGGGGTTTTATAGGGAGGCGTTGAAAATTTTGGTGGGATTTTTGGTTTTTTTGAGTTTTAAAGGGGACGGTTATGTTGGTGAATGGTGATGATATTAATTGATTATCATGTGAAGTCACAAAATTTGATCATGACATTGATGTGGACTTTCTCAATAAGTATATGATAATGCAATTTGGATATGATGTGTGGAATTGAAAAAGGTGTCTGCATTTGTTTTGTATTGGAGTTTGGAGAGAGTTCATTTCAATTTTCTCGGTAAAGAGCAATTAAAAAATATTCTTATGGTTATGATCAATATATATATATATATATGTATATTCTTATGGTGAATATTATACAACAGATAAATTCTATATCCACAATATTTTCACAACAAATCCTAAATGGCAGGTTGTTACAAGTTGTTATTTGTGAAGCAAAAAAGTAATTGTAATAATAGATTCAAATTATAACTAATAATAACTAACTACCTATGAATTTATTGTGAAAATGTTATGATTGTAGAACTCTCTATTTGATATCATTTAAAACTAATTATCATTTTTTATTTGGTGGAATTTAAATTCAATTCGGTATGAATTATAAAAGAAAAATGTTACGTTTACAATATTGTTACAACAAATCTTAAATGGTAAATTGTTACTAGCTATTATGATATTATTTAAAATTAATTGTTATTATTTATTGGTGGAATTTAATTTCAATTCGGTATGAATTATAAAAGGAAAATATTACGTTTACAACGTTTTCACAACAGATCCTAAATAGTAGGTTGTTACTAACTGTTATTGATGGGGAAAAAAAAAGTAATTTCAGTAACAGGTTCAACTTATAGAAGAAAAATGTCATGTTTACAATATTTTCATAACGCTTGCACAATAAATCTTAAATGGTAGATTGTTATTGGTTGTTACTAGTGGATAATAAAATAATTGCAGTAATGTGTTCAAATTATAACCAGTAAAAACATTGTATGAAACATGGCATGCGTATGACAAAAATGTGAGAGGAGATGTACCACATCATTGTATTCCCAAAGTATTGTATAATAAATTTTGGTTGATAAATAAGTGCCTTATAATTCGCTACACCACTAATACTATAAGTAGATTCCACAATAGTATTGTCAATAGTCCTGTAACTTAACTGTCTAACATGTCCTAATTTTTCTAATACAACTAGAATTCAAATTTCACATTCTCTTTTTAACCATTGAATTATCAAAAAAAGAAAAGAAAAAAAAAAACCACAATAGCATTATTAACTAGTCCTTTAATGAAACCTATTTTTTGCCCCAAAAAAAAATCATTTTTATTTAGGGTCCGTTTAGGATCCACTTGTTTTGCTAAAACTAAAAACTTTTTCCTGAAAGTATTGTAAATAAAGGTAAAAATTAACTGAAATAATATAGTGGAGCTCATGAATAATACCAAAAAGTGTAATAGAACCTATAAATAGTAACAAAAATAAACTAAATAGTAAAATAAATTAGCAAAAAAATCTTTGCCAAACTGAAACTTAATAAGTCATCTTAAAAAACTTACATGTTGATGATCCTTTGAAACACCACAAAATGTATCAATATTTTTTAATGGAAAATTTCACATCATTCAATACATACGGCATATTATGAGGTTTGTTTTGCATTACACGATTATTTCAAGTGTGCAGAGTCAATAAGTAATAACAAAAAAAGAAATAAATATTGGGATCCTAAGAATTTCAGTAAGGAATGTTCTACCATTTTTATCCTGAAAAATCAAATGCACGATTCAATTGAGTGTCAATGTAAACTTGTTAAGAATAACTAAGAAAATGTCAAAGGAAATAAATTTTTGGGTTTGGTTCAAATGATAATGACAAAGTGGTTGAATATTTATTGGGGTCGGTTTCGGGCAATTGAATATAAATTTTTTTTTTTTTTGAATATAAATTTTGGAATGTATACATTTAATTCTATGATGCTTAAATTACTAATTTATTATTATTATTATTATTATTATTATTATTATTATTATTATTATCATCTAAGAAATATACATTTTTTTTATGCTTTTTATGCAAGCTGGTAAACACAATGCTTTTTTTTTTCTTTCCCCTGAATAACCTCTACGCTAAATTGTTAATCGATGACTTCTAGAAGTCCAGTAGCATATTACCTGTACCTTGTGTACATTGCAGAAGACATGGTGTGATTCATCCCTCAATGTTGTCTCCAATTTTCACCATTTGAAACGAGTTGTACAAATAAAACCTCAGCTACTATTCAGGAATTTTTTTAGGACAAATTATTATTGCTCAGTACTTTTTGTTTCAAGTGCGTGTAAGAATGAACTTAACTTATACCTAATTTTAAGACATATTTAGGTGTCAACTTATAATTAAATTTTAGTATTTACACACGGAGCAATTATGAATATTTGTTGAAAAAAAAATAATGTTGTTGTTTATTAGGTGTGTCTTTAATATTTCTCTTTTTTTTTTTTTTTCTTTTTTGTATTTTGGGAGGGTTGGGGGGAGGTTTTTTTTTTTTTTTTTTTTTTTTTTTTTTTTTTTTTTTTTTTTTTTTTTAAAGTTAAATTCAAGTGCAACACGTATTGGGGCTCAACCCAAATGGAAATAGTAGATGACAAAGCACAAAATCGGGCCCTAAAGCCCAAGAGTCAAAGAATTTCTACTACATGGTATTGGGCTTCTCCAAGCCAATAAACTAAAGGCAAATTAAAGTGGTCTTGAGTCCAAACATTCCAAATTTCCAATGGAAGGTTTCGGCCTCTTGAGCACACCATCTGCAAATCAAAGTGCATACTTCTAAATGAACAAATGTGAGCACTTCAGCCTAAAATTTATAGTAGGAAACTAGAGTTCCTCAAGTTGCAAAATTTGGCAACCAAGTCTTAAACTCTTCACTAAGAATCTTGTAGTTCAACCAGCAGTTTTCTAGTGTTTTAGAGGAGACATCTAAGATTCAAATCTCTCTTCTCTACTGTAATTGTTGAATTATCAAATTAAATAATCAATAGTCACATAATTATTGTCACCAAAACATTGGTAATAAACTTTTTTTTAAAACTAAATTCATGAATAATTATATTATATGATGTAATTTTTAATTAAAAATCGTAATATAACTATTACGATTTACGAGTTGTATGAATTAATTTCACCAAGTGGCTGTTTCAAATGAAAAACAAAAAAAAAAAAAAATTACCACGTGACTTAATATAACTACATGAAAAATATTAATATACATTACTTTAAGTGAAATCCTTTCACACAAAAATTTATAAAATAAAAAAACTACCTTGAATAAAATTCAATTATCAAAAATTTGTATGAAATGATTTTGAGAGGGTGGGGGGGGGGGGGGGGGGGGGGGGACTTAGTCTTGAATAAAATTCAATTATCAAAAATTTATATGAAATGATTTTGAGAGGGTGGGGGGGGGGGGGGGGGACTTAGTCTTATATGGTTTAGTCATGTAACTTTATTAAAGTAGACATCATACATGCATAATTATAGTATTTTAATAAATAGTGTACGCATGAACATTAGTTATCATTAAAGTCGCAACAATACTATAGAGTCGACACAATGAATTTCACAACTTACTAAAGTGGCAAATTTTGATAGATCAAGATAAGGACTGCTAACAACAATCTACCATGATGAAAAACAAATAAAAATAAAAATCTACCATTTCAGATAGATACTTGTAGCTCAACTGGGTGACAGCTCTTAGTATTTCCAAAAACAATTTCTAGGGTTCAAATTCCTTATCCCCTAATCATCGAATAAAAAAAAATCCATCATCTCAACAGTTGTGAAAAAAATTGTGAAATTTGTTATTCCCTTTAAGAATAAGGATCAATTAGTGCAAAAATGATTGTTTATTTTAGCACAAAGCCCTACTTTTTTTTTCTTTTTTTTGCATAATTACTTTTCAAAAACACTCATATTAGATTATCTATTTTAAATTATATTTCTTTAAAATGTTTTTTATCAATTTTTTTATTACTCTCCCAAAAAATTTCTCTCTTGCTCTCTATAAGTAAAGAAAATTTTAAAAAATAGATTTGCATATGAACAATAATCATTTATATTTACACAGTTACTATAGTTAGAATCTTATTTTGCACAGTTTTACATGAGCTTGATGTGGGTATTTTTTGAGTTGGTTGAGCAAATTGTAGACTTATGCAATTTTAGAACATTCACATTAGTTTGTGCAAAAAAAAAAATTAGTATAAGAACTTACTCTTTCTATTTTACACAACCAATTTTTAAAACACTACACATTAGATTATTTATGTTACACTACATTTTATTAAAATATTATTTCTTTACAATTATCAATTAAGAGAGAGAGAGAGAGAGAGAGAGAAATGATTAAAAAATTAAATACATAACTATAGTAACAATGTAAATGAAATACATAGTTTTACATGTGCTTGATGTGGGTATTTTTGGAGTTGGTTGGGCAAATTGTAGACTTATGCTATTTTAGAGCATTCGCATCAACTTGTGCTTGTGCACAAATTTCTATCTATTTTAGCATAAAAACTTACTCTTTCTATTTTACACAACCAATTTTCAAAACACCACACATTTGATTATTTGTTTTACACTACATTTTATTAAAATATTATTTCTTTACAATTATCAATTGAGAGAGAGAGAAATGAGAAATAATTAAAAAATGAAATACACAACTACAGTAACTATGTAAATAGACGGTTTTGGAATTTATGACTGTTTCTCAAAAAAAAAAAAAAAAACCATAAAATACCATGTGACTTGTTATAACTACATTAAAAATATTAACATACGTTACTTTAAAATCCTTTCACAAAAAAATTAAAAAAAATATATACCTTGATTAAAAATCAATTAGGCATAAATGCACTTTTAGCCCCTACATTTTGAGTTTTTTCCATTTTAGTCCATACATTTTATTTTTACCATTTTTAGTCCCTAAACCAATTTACGCATTCCATTTTAGTCCTTTCCGTTAGCCCACCAACGAAAATTGCTTAGGTGGCAAACTGATGCTGATGTGGCTAATTAAAAAAAAAAATTTAATTAGCATTTAAAAATATGCCATGACAGCTTTTAAATATAAAAAAAAAATTATTAATCAATTTTAACTAAATCGAAAGAGAAAAAATAGAATTAAAAACAATAAAACACATCAATTCAAATCTAATCCATTTTGAACAAGAACTCACAAGAACACAATTAGCACAAACCCAAAATCAAACACAAACTCAAATTTAAAAACACAAAGAACGCAATAACAAACTAAATCTTTCCCTTCATCTGTGCCAAAGATCCAAAAATAAAACCCAAAGACCCCAACAAGAAGACCGAGAAAGAAAGGTTCTAGCCCAAAAAAACAAAAAATTCTCTACTTTTTTTCATAGACCTAAAACCAAAATGGCAGAAATTTCAACCAAACCTGAATACCAAATCTCTAGAACCACCACAACAAACCTAGGGCCGCCAACAAACCAAATCTAAACCCACCTACAAAGCCAATCTAAAACACAAGACCACCAACAAAGCTGATATGAAGCCCACCCACAAAGCCAATCTAAAACCCAGGACCACCCACAAAGCCGATCTGACCCAAGACCACCCAAAGTTGATCTTAAGAGAGAGAGAGAGAGAGAGAGAGAGAGAGAGAGGCTTCACCATGAGAGGAATTAAGAGGGAGGTCCACAGTGAGCAAACCCAGACCATGGCGAGCAAACCCACGACAAACCAACAGCGAGCAAACGACGAGCAAAATACATGCAAATGGTAAGCAAATCGAAAACCACCAACCGAGATCGCAACCACCGAAACACAAGACCAATACATCAAAACCCAAATCGTAAACCGAAAATCACCAACCCAACTACCACCTAAATTGGCCAGCCACCACCATTGAAACCCAAATTGCAACCCACTGACCAAAATCTCAACCCATCGGCCAAAATCTTAACCCATTACACCCAAATCACAAGACCCACCACTGATCCACAGCCCCTCCAATCCACTGCCAAAAAATCAAGAGAGAGAGAGAGAGTCTAAGAAAGAATAAAAAAGAAAGAAGAGCGAGAGAAGAAGGTAATTGATTTTCTGGGTTATAGGCTGATGACGAATGTTCTTGGGTTTAATTTGATTCAATGGGTTTAATTTTGAATTTGTGTTTTTGGGTTTGCTTTTTTGATGTATTTTTATGTTTTAAATTTTGTTTTTATGTTTTTTAATTTTGTTAAAATTAATAAATTAATTTTTTAAATTTATATGTTGATGTGTCATGGGTGATGTGGCATTTTTATAATATTTTAATTCCTCCGGCTACCACCTAAACAATTTCCATTGGTGGGCTAACGGAAAGGACTAAAATGGAATGCGTAAATTGGTTTAGGGACTAAAAGTGATAAAAATAAAATGTAGGGACTAAAATGAAAAAAAGTCAAAATGTAGGGACTAAAAGTGCATTTATGCCAATCAATTATAAAAAATTTCATTTATTTATGTGGAATGACATTGGTAGGAGGGGGGAAGAGACTTAGTCTTATATGACATGCTTTAGTCATGTAACTTTATTAAAGCATAATCATACATGCATAATTATAGTATTTTTATAAATGACAAAACTTAGGTACAGTACTTTAGGTGTTGTTCCTTAGATTCCTCTCTTAAGATTCAGTCATGTGGCTACTTATCTAAAAAATATACTTACATCCCATGAAAAAAAAAATTCACATGGTAGAATGTTAAGATGAGAACTTAAGGAACAACACCTAAGTACTGTACCTAAGTCTTGCTCTTTAATAAATATTGCACATATGAACATCGGTTATCATCAAAGACAACAATATTATATTATAATTATGCATGTATTATTACAATAACCTGTCAACTTATGATTAAATTTCAGCATTTACACAGAGTAACTATGAATATTTGCTAAAAAAAAAAATTAAGAAGGTTGTTGTTTATTAGGTGTCTTTAATATTTCTCTAAGTTTATTAGGAAATCATGCTATGAGAATTGAAATTGACTATATTTGAAACTTAGGGGATTGAAAAGACAAAACTAAAACTTAGAGGATTGAAATAACAAAATGTGAATTTTAGAGGGTCAGTTTTGCATTTTTCACTACAAAAAACTCGTCCTACCCTAACATTTTTTTTTCTAGGGCTTTTAAAAACCGTCGTAATAGGTTAACCTATAGCAACGCTTTTAGAAACTGCTAGAATAGGTTAACCTATTACGGTAGGTTAAAGCCGATGCTTTCAAAACCATTGCTATAGGTCTCCTGTAGCAGTGGTTTTTGAAACCGCTGGTATAGGTGGACCTATTACAACGTTTCATAAGCGCCTCTATAGGGCTGAATTTTCATTTTTTTTTTTGCTAAACAACCTATTTTGGCAGTTTTAAAATCACTACTGTAGTATCTACTCATTTCCTTTATGAGTAGACCTTATTATAGCACTTTTAAAAGTGCTATAATATGGTTTACTCTTTTTCTTTCGCAAATGACCTAGGAAAAGACCAAAATACCCCCAATACCTAAAAAAAGACCAAAATTCTCCCGATTCCTAAAAAAAGACCAAAATACCCCCCTAAACTTAAAAAATGACCAAAATACCCTCCTTAAACATAAAAATGTCTGAAATAGAACTGAATCCTAAATAATGACCGAAATACTCTTGAAATCTAAAAAATGATAGAAATACCTTGAAACCTAAAAAATGACCAAAATACCCTCTAAACATTTAAAAAAAATGACTGTAATACCCTTGGAACCTAAAAAATGACCGAAAAATCCCCAAAACCTAAATATGATCGGAATCACCATGAAACCTAAAAAATTATTGAAATACCCCCCGAAACCTAAAAATTGAACAAAATACCTCATAAACCTAAAAAATGACTGAGGGTGTTTTGGTCTTGGGGGTAGTTAGGTAACTTTCAAGGTTTCGAGGGTTTTTTTTTGGTCATTTTTAAGTTTCAGGAGCATTTTAGTAATTTTTTAAGTTTCAAGGGTATTTTAGTCATTTTTTAGGTTGTGGGGATATTTTAGTAATTTTTTAGGTTTCAGGGGTACTATAACATCCTAACCTAATTGCATGATTAATTTTATGGATTTATATACTTAGTATTATCTTAATTTTTTTAAGTGCATAAAGTTTTGATATTTTGATGTTATAAAAGATTAGGTTTTGTTTTTAATGATGTAGAAAGAAGTTTTATAAAGGTAAGGATATATGTGCATAGTTATTTTATTAGTCAGGTCTTTCTAGAATATAGAACTATGGGAGGGTGATAAGTGTAAATGTTAAAAGTTGTAAAGATGAGTCACCAACTCACTTTTCCCTTAGCAAGACACGTGTCTCACCCAAATTCTTTTCCCTTGTGTTCTTTGCTACACCAGAACTCTTTCTTTGTTGTTCTTTCTTTTCCTCTTTCCTTGTTCTTGAATCAGTAGCACCATCTCATACCAACAACCCTCCTTTTCTCTCTCACCGAATTTGTATCTCTCTCTTTAAAAAGAAATCAAACTCTTACTAAAATCTCAGCTTCAGTTGTGGGTAAGTAAATAAGATTATTTTCTGTTATGGTAATTTTAATGGTGTAATGGTTTGTTTAGTTTCCCTTCTATATTCTCTAAATTGATTGTTAGAAGCTGAAATTTGTGGTTTTGTGTTAGCAATTTGAAAGGTTGAAGATATTATGGTTAACTGGATATCTATTAATACATTCTAACATGTATAGTATAGGTATAAAAATGCACACACGAAATGAAGGCCATTTGCAATTGGTTGATGATTTTGTGAGAAAATATGTTAAAGCTATCACTGTGATAGATTCAATGTTTGCAAAATGAAAAAGTTGTATTAAATCATATTCTATAAATTAGGATGTTAAGAGTAATTCTTATGGATTCTAAGACACACATGGTTGTAATAGAAGTGGTCTCGCAGCAATTAGATCAATATAAAAATAATGGTTTAATTTCTAAGTTGTATGAAATTCTATTAGGACAGATTTGAGTATGTTGTCTTGTATAATATTTAGTAAATCATGGTTTTATTCTTTGACTCTGAAATTAATATGGTATTTATTAGACATCCATAGGAGTGGCTCAGTAAAATTGCATGAAAATTGGATGTGAATGGACAACCCATTTGTATTTTATAAATGAGGTATATGTTGCTGAAATAAGCAATGAACAGTAAATGATATACCTGAATTTGAGGATTTAATTCTAAACTTAGGGTGAATGTTTTGAGTTATAAATTAGTATGCTCATCTTTTGGTATGTTTAGATCATAGATAAATTTTTATACCTTGGTTTCTCTATGGTTTGGTACATTATGTGTTTGATAAATATATCTTGTGCTATGGGAACCTTTGTATGATGGGAATTAAGATTTTCTTGAGTTTGAGAGTTAAGTTGTGATTCATATATAAGTTTAAATACTTAAGAAGAATTTGTCAGTAATAAGTTTTAGTTTTTCATTTAGGTGACGAGAACAAGAACGTGGACACTTGAGTTCTTCTTACACAAATCTCTTTCATCTTCTGTTTTCAGGTAAGGGATATGTGACACGTGTGTTTGGTAGGTATAAGGAGTATTTAGAAAATTTATTATGTATTAAAACCTTTTAATTAGAGATATTACATATAAGCATGATTTAAGTAAAGATAAATGTTCATGACTTGTTAAATCTTATATATATATATATATATGATAATTTTAGCAAATTGATGCTATTACTTATATCACGAACGTAATATTTAAGAATGAAGTGGATATGCTACTGTTATGAAATATTTATGTAAAAGCATAATTATCAAAAAAAAAAAAAAAATAGTTTTCAGGTTATTCCATTGCTATGATCTAAAGTTAGCCAATAAGAGTTATAGTACTGGCATTTTCATAGAGCTTTTGATTGGTCATTATAAGTGGTGAGGACTTTGTTGTACTTGCCCTCGTTGGGAATGACTAACTTGTGGAGGATGCCAACCGACTTCCATGGTTAATGATATGATCAAACCGAAAGGGATGTGATACTTTCTGATATGATCCTAGGATTTCCTAACATTGTGGGGAATTTGGATGCCTGGCACAATGTGCTGGAAGCCTCCTAAAGTTGTGATAGACTTACAATTAGACTAACTAATATGTATTATGAATGAGCTACTAAGCTATTTGAAATTTATAAGAAAAGTATGATCATAAGAAAGGTATGTTGAATGTGTTATAAATCTGATGGAAAGTTTATGATAAAGTATTTTATAGTTTATTTAAAGATAAAGTTACTGAATTATGTTTAATTTCCTTATTATGTCATTTTATTATTATATGAAAGAAAAACAATGTATTTTCATATGAAAGTTCATAAGTTGTTTTAAGAATAATATGAATAGTATGAAGTCTATTTGACAAAGCTGGTATATCCATAAAATATTTGATTTACATTCGTTCTTATTAAATGCTCATGGAGCTTAAAACCAGACTGAGTTTCGCAGTTTACCTTATTATATTTCAGTGCATAGGTTCTTTCTTGGAAGCAGCAAGAGTATTAAAAGTGGTAAGAATTCTATGATTTCATTTGTTAGAATGTATAGTTTTGTTGGTTGTATATTAGTTTAGTTCTTTTTTTTTTTTAAGAGAGAGAGAGAGAGAGAGAGAGAGAGAGAGAGAGAGAGAGTTTCAACTAATGGCATCTGCTCCTGATGATAACTCTTTATTACTAGACCAAAACACCAATTAGTTTGTGGTATAGGCGGGGATTGAACCCCAGATCTTTTATACAACCATCAAAGACTTTGCCAGTTGAGCTAACTAGAACCCACGTAGTTTAGTTCTTTTGTTGTATAGGATCAAGATATACTTGATCCTTTTGAGCATAGATATAATTCAGAACCTTAGTTTGTTTCGAACCCTAGTTGTATATCTTTTGGGTTAGGCTTGTAAATAAGAGTTTTGCTAAATGTTTAGTTATGTAATATTTACATGAATATTTTAAGTTACAGCCAAGTTATAATCTTGCAAAGTTCAAAATGAAATGAAGTTTTAAGGTTTTAATCAATTTTGTATATTATGGCTTTTTTGTAAGAAAATAAAAAGGAACACAAGAAATGATTTTTGATAAGCACCTTCAACTTTAGTTGGTTCATATTAGTATTGAGGTAAACTTTATATTAACACGTCGGTCATTCTCTAAATTCTGAAATACAAGTTTGGGTTGTGACAGTTGTGGTATCAAAGCATAGGTTATGATTCTATAGACTTTTAGATAGATGTAAGTGTTTTTAGAAGTTCAAAAGGGTAGCTTGGGTAGTTTAGTAAATGCATATCTCTTCAAAGACATTTAAATTTTGTTATGTGAATTCTATTGTGCTCTATGTTTTTATAATTGCATGCCTAATTTACCGTACATACATGTTATTTTTATTATAATGTTCATAATTATGAATATGTTAAAAAAAAAAATGGTATCCTAGTATGTATGATATCGTTTCTTAACAGGATGCAAGCTGTAGAAATAAGTAATGTGTGCAACTAAGTGTTGGAGGAAATTACCCAAAGGGCAGCTAATATCCATCCTCCAACTAGAGTTAGTCAAGGTTCTACCTTAAAGGCTTTTCTAAAGCAAAGGCCTCCTTCTTTTAGTGGCACTACAGATCCATTAGAAGCAAAAAGTTGGGTTTTTAAGATGGAAAAGATTTTTAAATTCCTGGGATACAAGGATTCTCAGAAGGTGAATTATGTTGGGTACATGTTTGAAGGTCCTGCTAAAATATGGTGGAAGTCAGAAGAGAGACTTCTATTAGAAGGGAGAGGTGATAATGCCCAGATTAGTTGAGTAGAATTTTTGAAGAAATTTTATGATCAATATTTTACGGAACACTTCAAAGATAAACAAGCTACAAATTTTGACGGACTTGTCCAAGGGAGTATGGGGGTTGCTCAATAGGGGTGTGCAAACCATCATCGGAGCCGACAACACCGACCGGCACCGACCCTCCTGCACCGCCATTGGCACCGACCGACGGATCCGATGCCGGCGATCAGAACGCGAACGAAGCTCCGATGCCAGTGCGGTGAGGACATCGGAGACGCAAAGCACGCACCGAGTAGAGCCGAACCGAACCGATACAAACAGAGTTATACAGAGAAATAATTTCAGATCAAGGATACGGCGTCGTCTGGGCGTGTATTCATTTTAAATTTTTTTACTGAAACGTCGTCGTATTGGGTTATTATTAAAATAAAAAAATAAAAAAACACAAAACACAAAACGGCACTGTTTTATGTAGGTTTTCAGACATACCCACTATAAATTCACTCCTAATCGCACCTGGGGCCCTTAACTCTCTCTCTAGCTCTTGCCGTCAGTCACTGAGTCGCAGCCTCTCGCGGTCTCGCCGGCCTGAGTCACGCCTCGCAGCAGCAGCAGCTCACCGCACGGTAAGCCATCAGCCCCTTTCTTTTGGTTTAAATAGAAACGGAGTGAGAGAGATTGTGTTTGTACTTGTAGGTACTAAGATAAGATTGGACAAAGGCGTGCCGTGTGCGTATGAGTGGTTGTTGTTGAGTACTCAGTAGGGAAGTTGTGAGTTAGAGATGGAAAGGGTAGAAAGCGTAGAAGAGTGTAGAAGGCTCTTACCGTGCACTAGTTTAGATTCTTTAGAAGAGTGCAGAAAGAAAGGGTTAGTTTTTAACTTTTTATACCGTGCACTAGTTTAGAAGAGTGTAGAAAGAAAGAAATGGTTAGTTTTTAATACCGTGCACTAGTTTAGAAGAGTGTAGAAAGTTTAGTTTATAGTTAGTTTATACGGCGTGTAGTTAATTTATTTAGTTAGTTTTTAGTTATTTATTTATTTAGTCAGTTTGGTTAATTTATTTTATATAGTGTAGTTTTATAATGCTCTCTTGCTTATAGTTAATGCTTGTCTTGTCAGTTTAGTTGTTATCAATTTTTCAGCACTTATTTTATTTGTCACAATCTGCTAAGTAGTAAGCACTTATTTTATTAAAAAATTGTTTTTTTTTTTAATATTTCAAACCGATCAAACCGACTACACCGCACCGCTATAGGTCGGAAAACCGACCCTAGGCGGTGTGCATCGGTTCCAATTATGAAAACACCGATCTCTATCGGTTCGGTAATAAATTTAGAAAAAAACCGCTTTTACCGAACCGCACACACCCCTATTGCTCAATATGAAGCAAAATTTACAGAACTGTCTTGTTTTGCTCCCCACCTTGTTTCTATTGAAGCTTTAAAGGTTAAAGCAAAGGGCTAGATTTCAAAATCAAACAATGTTTGACTACTTCTCAAGTTGAAGACTACAATAATTTAGTTATACTTGCTTAAGCTATAGAAGTAGACATTCAAGAACGTACTAAAATGAAAGCTGCGTTGGAACATAATAGAGGCAAGACAACAAAGTTTAACCAACCCTAGAAAGGAAAATCCTCCCTTAACTCCTCCAAGAAGAATGCCTTCCAGTACCTGCCAAGAGCTGTAGAAAAATGTTCACAATGTTGAAGGCTTCATTCTAGGGAATGCCGCGCTGCTAACCGTACATGTTTCCATTGTGAGAAACCTAGTCATTTGATTAAAGATTGTCCAAATAATTCTAATAACGGAAATCCCATAGCTAGAAGTGGACAAAAGAGGCCTATGGTCCAGGGAAGAGTTTTTGCCCTCAAGGAACAAGATGCACAAGCAGCACTTGAAGTGGTATTAGGTACTCTTAATATTTGCTCTAAAGCTACTCCTTTTTTTTTTTTTTTTTTTAAATTCCGGCTCTTCACACTCTTTTATATCCCCTGCTTTTGCTGATATATTACACATGAGTTTTGAGTAGTTGGATTGTGAACTATGGATGTCTACTCCTTCAGGTGTAATGTTATGTGCTCAATGGGTGTATGGAAGTTGTGTTATTAATATTGCTAGTAGCGATCTAGTTGCAGATTTACATATGCATGACTTTGATGCCATTTTGGATATGAACTGGTTGTCAACTTAAAATGCAATTGTAGAATGTTTTAAGAAACGTGTAATCTTTCATATACCTAGCCAATCTAACTTTTATTTTGAGAGAGATAGAAAGGTTAAACCGTTGAGTATAATTTCTACTCTTCAAGCTAGAACTATGCTTAAAAAGGGGTGTGTTGGCTTTTTGGCATATACAGTTAACTCTGAAGCTACTATTGAAAAGTTAGAAGATATTCCTATTGTAAATGAATTTTCTAATGTTTTTCCAGAAGCGTTACCTAGCCTACCTCTAGATAGAGAGATTGAATTCTCTATTGAACTTTTTCCTGATACTGGTCCTTTTTTTAAGGCTCCTATTGAATGGCTCCAGCTAAACTTAGAGAGTTAAAACTGCAATTACAAGATATGCTTGATAAGGGTTTTGTTAGGCCAAGTGTTTCACCATGGGATGCATCAGTTATGTTTGTTAAAAAGAAGGATGGAAGTGTGAGACTTTGTATTGATTATCAGGAATTGAATAAGGTAACAATGAAGAACAACTATCCCTTCCCCGAATAGATGATTTATTCAATCAATTACAAGGAGCCTCAGTTTTCTCAAAAATTGATTTGTGTTCTAGCTATCATCAATTGAAGGTGAAGAAGGATGATATACTGAAAACTGTCTTTCGAACCTGATATGGTCATTATGGATTTCTTGTGATGCCTTTTGGATTGACAAATGCACAAGCTACTTTTATGGATTTAATGAATAGAGTATTTCAGCCTTACTTAGATCAGTTTGTGGTGATATTCATTGATGACATTTTAATATATTCTAAGAGTCAGGAAGATCATGAGAAGCATTTGCAGATTGTATTGCAAACTTTAAGGGATAAGCAACTCTATGCCAAACTAAAGAAGTGTGAATTTTGGCTAGCACAAATTTCTTTCTTAGGACATGTGATATCAATGGACTTGTTTCTTTGATGTCGCGGAAGTTTGAAGAGAAGCACACATGATGCTCTCTTGATGAAACAAAAACTAAACTGTTAGTTTCTGGTAGTAAACCTCGAATCCATGAGGGGTTCCCCTGAATCCACAAGGAGATAAAACTGGAATACACCAGAAAAGAAAATTTGACAAAAGTCTGTGTTTATTGATAATAATCTGTTTTGCCTCTGATAGCTACAAAACATATAAATACTGAGCAAAAACGTTTAAAACCCTAATTCGCACTAATTAAGCGATTAGGTGACAAAATTACCAAATTTTACCAAAAATGGCAAAATTGAGTTAAACGCAGAATCATAAACTACTGACTTTAAGGGTTGTCCCAAAACAGAGGACTTTATTATGACTTTTAAACTAAAAGTTATTAAGGAAAAACAAATTTTACTATAAATAGCAAAAACACTGTTTTTGGGGCCTAAATGTAGGAATTTGCCTAAAATTTGGCGACGTTCATGGCATTTCATGAATCTGGATTAGAACGCCGTTTCCCTTCAACCTGCCAAATTTCATGCAATTTCGACATTGTTACCTCTGATGGCCCCTACTGGCACCCCCCCTTTGATCTTGCGTTGTGACTTTCTGCGCCCTTACTGTTCTAGGAAGGCATGTGCTGTCTATTCTACATCATTCTTCAATGCACGTACTTTAGGTTACAAGGCATATATGGAAGCATCATTGGTTTGGCTCCACCAGTGTAATGGCAACTCTTGCTTTGAATGGCAACTCTTGCTTTGAAAGTGGTTTGTTGTGTGGCATTACATGCTTGCTTGCACCAGTTTCTCTTATAGAGCATAATGTTATTTCACAGGTGAGGTTGTACTATATAAATTATGGAGATAACCAGTATTAGTTGATAATTTTATTTTTCTTTGCCATTTTGTTTTTTTATTAAAATAAAAAAACAACTCAATTCTAACTATTGGATTTGTTATTGCCAAATTAAACATTTAGTGGTTGTTGCAATAGTATTAAAGGGTCTTGAAGTTCTTCTTTTCATCTTTGGCATCTCTCCCTTGGAGCAAAGCAAGGTCACAACTAGTAAGTTAATATCTCATTCTTTGACTATGTGTGATTAAATTATTAAATAGCTCATGTCTACTTGTGGAACAAATGCATACTAGCAAAATATTGGAGCTTATCTTTTGGTTTGTATATCTTTGCACACCTCTCCCTATTTTAGTTTACAGTTTGTTCTCTCAATGTACTTAGTTTAGTAGTTTCTTCTCTTTTTACATGATTTTGGACATGAAGTCACCTAATTTACGTCTTTTAAGTTATCTTAGTAGTCTATAATTTAGACCTAGATTTTGCAAGATTAGCAGTTTGTTGTATGTTTGAGTTCCTCTAAAGGGTGAGTAAAATCTGCTTCATAATACCCTACTAGTTTATAATTATATGTCAAAATTACTGTTGTGGTGGGTTGTTGATTTGGACCAAGCAGATGACTTGCATGGTGATATAAGGTGGTCTATTTTGTATTATTAAGAGTGTTTATTGCTTTGTGACTATTATATTTGAAACTATATATGAGGTGCTTATATATATCTAGGCATTATCAACTTATTAGTTAACCTTAGTATGTGCGTTACTGAAATGGTGTTGTAGGTGAAATTCATAATTCATTATATGCTTGTTATGCTAAAATGTAATTTCATAGTTTATAATTGGTAATTTGTTAGACCATGAGCATGATTCTATTGTAATATGTTGGTATATGGTTGACTAATGCTCATGATTTAACAAAGTGGTTTAAGCCATATGGTAATTTGTAAACCTAAATTTTCTAGACTTATATGTAGATTGGGTCTAGTTTGTGCAATTTGTAGACCTAATTTGTGTAGACCTAGTTTGAGATTGTGTAATTTTTTATTCTTAATGAATGTAGTTTTGATCTTTTCACTTTTGATTATTAGATTATGTCTTGTTCTTGTAGTAGAAGAATCATCTTGAAATTTCTTTTGAGTTTTGGTGATGAAGTTTTCCATAAATTCATTTTAACATGTGTGTGTACATTATATTGGTCCTTTTTTACTAGGAAGTTGCAGACCTTAGAAGAGACAAAACAAGTGAAAAATATCAAGTATTTTCTCTTGTCATGCTGCACTTGAATGCATGTTGCATGCCAAGTGTTTGGTAAATTACCTCTATGAGGTATACAATTAGATTACTTGACTTTTAGTTGAGATAATTGTTACATGAGGTTATGGGTTGCATTTCTATTGTGTTATTTAGCAACGCTGTCATTAAGTGAACTTATAACATTGTGTTTATTATATTTAGGATGGTGATGATGTAGGTGATCATTCTCCTATTACGCAAAATCAATCATCAAGCTTGTGGTTTTTATTTTTTTTATTTTTTTTTTTAGTTTGCAACTGTGATATAGCATTCTAGACATTTGGAATTTCTTGTATCAGGCATAACAATTATTATAGCTAAAAATTGTATTATTGTATTATATTAATTTGATAGTTTGAATATGTTTGATTATTGTGCGGTCTATTTTGGCGTGTGTCAACTAGATCTAGTCCTTTATATTATATTGATTTTTGTTTTGCTATAAATAGGTTGGGAAAACAAATTGTAGGGAAAATATTTTTGCTTAATTTTTTTTTAAAAAAGGACCTATAACGACGCTTTTGAAATTGCCGCTATAGGCCTTTTTAATATGTATTAAAAAGGCCTATAGCAGTGCTTTTGAAATTGTTGCTAAAAACCATATTAAGAAAAGGCCTATAGCAGCACTTTGAAAACCGCCGCTATAGGCCATTTTTAGCATGTATTTAAAAAGGCCTATAGTGGCAGTTTTAATAGGCTATATTTAAAAAAACCTATCTTGACGCTTTTAAACCACTGCCATAGCCTATATTTAAAGAAAAAAAAATACCTTAAAGTGGCGGTTTAAAAAGCCCTGGAATATGGTTTCAAAAACATCGAAACCTATATTGGTGCTTTTAAAAGTACTGGGGTAGGTTAGGCGGACCTATTGCCACACTTGTTACGTAGCACTACAAAGTGCCGTGGAAAAAAGCGTTGGGATAGGCCTTTTTAGCCTATACCAGTGCTTTTTCGGGCTATCCAAGCGATTTAAAAACACTAGGATAGCCCTAATTTTTTGTAGTGTGGGTCTTTTTTTTTTTTTTTTTTTTTTTAGAGAAAAAAAGAAGAAGCTAAATTCAAGTGCAACACTAATTGGGGCCCAACCTAAATGGAATAGTAGATGACATTGCACAAAATTGCGCCTTAAAGCTCAAGAGATAAAGAATTTCTACAAAATGATATTGGGCTCCTCCAAGCTGATAAACAAACTGTGAATTAAAGTGCTCTTGATTCCAACTATTCCATAGAATGGGCCTCTTGAGCACACTATCTGCAAATCAAAGTGCATTGAACCTCTAAAATGGTCCATCCAAGATTCAAATTGTTTGTCTTCATTGTAACTATTAAATAAAATTAAATAATAAATAGCCATGTAATTATCGTCACCAAAACATTCGCAATAACTTTATTTAGTCTAAACTAATGTTTAAATTATATTATATCATATAGTTTTCATAAAAATTGTGACCTACATGTTATAGTGGACACCGACTCATTTGTTTCTTATTCTTTATTTTTCACTTTTCTTCTTTATGTCATGTGTACACTATAAATACATTAAACTAATTAGCATAGTTGCTTTAGGTTAAACTTCAATGCCAATGTTTTAAAAAGTGATACTTCTCTAATTTAAAAATTCTACTACCAAAAGTTTATAAAAATTTAAGATGAGTTTCATTATTTGTTTTCTATTATTTTATCAATTTACTATTATTTTTTTCTTTTAATAAGAAAATTCATGTCACACATTGTGTTTGCATTATGTGGCTTAGTTTAACTATTGCGAGTTGTATGATTTTTTTTCACCATGTGACTGTTTAATAAAAAAAACCACGTGACTTATTATAACTATGTAAAAAATATTAGCATATGTCACTTTAAGTGAAATCCTTTCTCAAAAGATTTAAAAAAAATAAATAAATAAATAACTACCTGGATTAAGATATAGTTATCAAAAATTTCATTTATTTATTTGAAAGTATATTAGGAGGTCACTTAGTCTTATACGATATGCTTTAGTCATGTAACATTGTTAAAGCGTACATAATAAATGCATAACTATAGTATTTTAATAAATATTGTATGCACAAAATTTGGTTAGACACAATGAATTTCATAACTTATAATAAGTGGTAAATTTTTATAATGCAACATAAGGATTACTAAGTGCTAAAAATAATCTACCATGTTAGAAAAAGCCTTATACTTCAACTAGTTAGCACCTTTTTGTGTTTCCAAAAACAACATCCCTACATCCCCCAATTACCAGATTAAAAAAAAAAAAAAACAAATCTATCATCTCAACTAAGGGTGTGCAGCCAACCCGCCGAGTTGGGTCGGTTTTTAGGGTTTGGTGGGTTGGGTTGAGTTGGGTTACAAATTTTTTTTTGATAGCGGGTCGGGTTGGGTTTAGGTCATAAAATTCCAAACCTGTCAAACCCGACTTGACCCACTCATATATTTAATATATATTTAAAATATATTATATAATTAATAAACTTTTTTAAATAACTAGCTCTTCCTCCTATCCTATATAAAAGCCAATATTAATGTATATTAGTTCATATATTGTTGTATAATTAAGTTGGAATATTAGTTCATATATTAATGTATATTTTGTTTATCAACTTAGGTGGCAGGTGTGATATATTTTTTTTTTGCTCAATTTAATAATAATTGTAGGGGCTCAATTTGGATTGGACCCAAAATAAGGATGGGTTTTTAGCCCAACAAGCCTAAACAATAAATTTTTAGAGCATGGGTGCAAGAACTAGTTCTACATTATAGAAAAGGTCATGGTTACAATGCAGTCAAAGACACTTCAAGTTAATTGTATGATAAAAACTCTCCTCTACTAGGTTTCAGGGGGTATCTTTCTGAGTTCCCTCGTTCTTCTCCCTCTCTTTTGTTTTTCCAAAAATTCCTCCTCTAATGTCACCTACTTTCTGGTTATATACTCCGTTCATCACTCTCTTTTCACGGTACACGTGTAGGCTCTGTTCTTAGAACTCCTTTCTGTCCCATCCAGCATCTCCCGGAACCTTCACTTAGTTGCTATAAGGCTGCTTGATTACTGTTTAGGTATCACCTCCACATTAATGCGGCCAGAGAGTTAGTTGGGAAGCATTTAATGTGGGGGTAGCAGCTCCAGAAGATATTTGTTATCTCCCTCGGTTCTTCCCTTTTTCCACGTTCACTATCCAGTTCTAATGTAACTTTGCGGGGTGCCCTGAATAGTTAAGTAGTTATACCCACCTCGGACCATGGTATCCGAGATGAGTCTTATCCTCGGACATGGTTTGGGCCACCGCTTATGACCTTCATCCCTTTTTCTTACAATGGTCCCACAATACATTTCTTTAATCATCCTCAGACAAGTGAATGTCCTCAGACTGGGTCGTTGGGCCCCAAGCCCATTTCTTATGATTCCTGTATCCTTTTAGATAATAGGCCCCACAATAATAATAATAATAATAATAATAATAATAATAATAAAATTGTCTAACCCATAGATTCAACTCGATCTATATGGGTTGGGTTGGGTTGGACTTATGTGATGGGTTAAATTTTTTTTAACCCACCATGGTGGGTTAGGTCAAAAAATTTCCTTAACCCAACCCATGCACGCCCCTAATCTCAACAATTATGAAAAAGTAGAGAAATTTGTTGTGCCCTCTAAGCATCGAATCAAATCTTGTAAAATTTATTGTTTATTTTGGCATAAAGTCCCTTTTTTTTTTTTTTTTTTACATAATCACTTTTCAAAAACACACATATCAGATTATCTGTTTTACACTATATTTCATTTAAATATTATTTTTAACAATTTTTTATTACTCTCCCAAATCATCTTTCTCTACAAGTAAAGAAAATATTAAAAAATATATTTGCATACAAACAATAATCATTTATATTTGCACAGTTATTATAGCTATAATATTATTTTGCATAGTTTTACACAAACTTGATGTGGGTATTTTTGGAGTTGGTTGGGCAAATCATAGATTTATGTTATTTCAGAGCATTCACATAAGCTTGTGCAAAATTTTTTGTCTATTTTAGCATAAGAACCTATTTTTTCTATTTTACACATTTAGGGCATGTTTGGTAACTGTTTTCGTTTTCTATTTTCGTTTTCTTTTTTTCAAGGAAAAAAGAAAAAAAAAAACAATTTTTTTTCTGTTTTCAAAATGAAAAACACGTTTGGTTAGTTGTTTTGAAAAACACATTTTTCAAAAACAAAATTCAGAAAATTTGTTTGGTAGTTGTTTTTGAAAAAGTTGAATTTTTTTTTAAAAAATTATATTTATTCTAATTCAAAAACACGTTTGCTCCAAAGTATTTTAAATCCGCACACCTAAAGAAATTATAAATAAAATTGTTTTGTATATAATATTCAATCCTAAAACTTTAATCATATAAGTAAGATTGAAACTATAAAACATAAATCAATAACTAAAAAGTTTACTACATGGCATCAATGCCAGGGAATCAATTTCATCCAAAAGAAAAAAAAAATAATGTGGCATCAATGATGCCTATTATTTGCTAACATCAATCCTGCGATCTGATCCCTATTAGTTGCCATAGCTTCAGCGGCTTGATTAGTTAAGTCAATAGTGTGCAATGGCTCACCCGAATTATCCCCACCTTCACCTTCAACAATAAGGTTATCAATATTGAATTGAGTAAACAAGCGATCATTTCTTGTTGCCATTCGAATGAAGTTATGAATTGTGCAACAGGCTCTCATCACATTCCCTTGTCGACATTGTTTATAACGGGGCATCATTTTTAAGACTGGAAATCGTGCCTTTAAAACACCAAAACATCTTTCAATTACATTACAAAGAGATGAATGTCTATAATTGAAAAGCTCTTTAGCACTTTCAGGATGATCCCCACCTCGAAAGTCTCGTAAATGGTATCTTTCAGTACAGTACGGAGGTAAAAACCCTAAGGTGCATGGATAACCAGAATCCACTAAATAATAGCAACCTAACAAAAAAAATAATAAGATAGAGAGAAGTATGACATGGTGAATGGATTCAACTTGAAAATTGTAAATATATAAGTGAGGCAACAATATATCTTACCAGATGGAGGCCATGGGAAATTATTTTCTGGCCTTTGAAGTGCATCTAAGAATACTCGTGAGTCATTGGTTGTACCCTCCCAAACCATGTAAACAAATGTAAACTTCATATCAAAATCACATGCACACATTATATTATGGGTGATTGTGGCCTTTCTATTCCTATAGCTGACTAGCTTTGATGCTGGGGCCCATGCACTAATATATGTTCCATCAATTGCACCTATACATTTCTAGAAAAAATATAAACACAAGTATTAACATATGCAAGCAAATAATATTTGTATGATAAAATGAACAATAACTTGGGATTACCTTGAAATATGGAAAGAACTTGGTACTGTTAGCAATACGTGGATGCACTTCATTGCTTTGAGAAGGACGTATAATGAATTTTCCCAGACGGCATATTGCTCTTATAGTTTCCTTAAATTGCCTGTCCACTGTCTCAGTTGAGTGTTGAAAATGATCTGCTATTACCCTCATTCTCACATTATGTCCCACTATTAATAGGAACATACCAATTGCCTCCTCCACTGTGATCCAACGTGAGTTTGTTAAGAACTTATGTGTTCTCAAATAGTTACAGAGACTTGTAAATGTTGGCCTATCCATGCGGAATAACTCATAACATGTTCGAGGATTGCCATTCAATATCTCTTTTATAAATGCATCACCAATCAACATAGAGATACGTTGCGGCTCCTTAGGAATATAGTTGTTTTTATTCTCAACAAACATTAGTAGGAAGAACATATCATCATCTTCTTCCTCATCTGAAGAGGATGAACTACTATAATAATTTGGTTCAACATTCATCCTAGAGAATTAAACCGCAAATTTGTTCTCAAATAATGCTTTTTATTAACATAAATAAAACATTACCAACATATAAAAAAAAAAAAAAGATTACCATAAAATAATAATAAACCATCATTTAAAAACATTAAATAATAATAGAATAGTACCAAATCATAGTTCAAAGACGTTAAAATAAACATAATCTAATAGGAAATTATTGTTTTGACATAATCCCCTATAGCCTACCCAACCAAACCATCCTCCTGGCGAAACTCATGTTAACAAAGATCTCTCTATCATCAGGATCTTGCTTGAACTTCTCAACAACCTTCATAAATATTTCATCATTGACTTCTTCCATGGTCTCAAGGATATTAATGCACTTGCCTAAGGAGAAGTCATTTGTAGGCGCAATACTGCTACCAACTTCATCAATGGTATACCTCTTATACCTCTCAGCCTTTGCTTTAGATGCCTCTATCCTAGCCTTAGCAGCCTCAGCCATTGATTGTAAGGCATCATTCATTTGGGAGCTCATTAACTCTCGCTTACTCTTACTAGGACGTTCATCACAACTATCACTAGGACGTTTGGAAGATCGGGTTGTAATGTCAGACTCAAGAATTGCCATGACAGGGTCTTGGGTAGGACTTTCTAAATTAACATGAACTCCCCCATGAATGAGTCGTTCTTCCAATGCATTCTCTTCATCTGAATTAGGAGGGTCTTGGGTGGATGCATAGTGTAGGGCCCCAGTAGCTGTAGACTTGTTAAATATAAGTCCAAGCAAATTATAATTTGAAAGTACTTTGGTTCGAAAAATCTTTGCCTTAGGATATGCCTAAAAATAGAAAAGACATCTAGTAAGAAAAAAAAAATGATGGGGGATAATGTTTCAAAATAAAACAATGTATTGTATTCAACGATATTTACCCGACAATAATTTTGCCATGACTTCTCAAGTGCATGAACAGTGTTGGTTTTAGCATCCCAACCAAAACCAATATGATTTATGAGTGTAGAAAACTCACGATGTAGTAAATGCATCCTATTAAACTTCCGTTTGAATTGTGCCATTGTAAAACTCCGTTTACCTAATTCATTCAATGTAGCTAACATTTTCTTCCAAGTATCGGAACTAAATTGCCCATCTGCCATATTTCCCTTATTGATCTCTTTCAACATTATGTCAATAAATAGTTTCTCAAGTTGTGATGTCCAAAGGCTATCTTCATCAATTGAACTGTTTCCTTTCATCTATTATAATACAATGAAACATGAAAACAACTAAGGAACAACCTTTATAAACACAACCATCAAATACAACTAAGAAATAGCTTCCAAGCTTCAAACAAACACAGCTTCTAATTAATAGTGCATTTTGATCACCATGAAACCCAACCTACCCAAAATGCCATTCTCCTTATTATTAGCTAAATAGTTTACTTAATTAAGGGAATACATTCTTTGCTATATACTACAAACACAAAACAACAACAATTCACAAGACATTCTCTGCCATTTACATAACAAGTTTATTAAACTTGCATCTCCTTACAACAAAGTAACCGCCTCAGACTATTTGACTTGCAAGTTATTATATTTTTGCTTACAAATTACATCTCTAACAATCTAAAGTCCAGCAATGCAAGATCCTTCTATTTTTCTTTCTCCAAAACTCTAGAAACTAAACCCAAAAGTTTGTTCCTTTCAGCTATCAACAAAGCATAGAAAATACCCACAAGTATACATGATATGGCATATGACAGTAAAAAAATTAATAAAAGATGATAAGGATGGAAGCTGTATAGAAAAAATAGATCGAGATTGAGTTCAAGTAAAGTTATCCTTCTAGGGTGGAATTAAGTTGAAACAGTTGACTGAAATTAACTACAGAGTTGCATAGCTAGTCTGGAAGCCTTAAGGCTGTGGAGAACAAAAAAATGGCAGGGTGTAATATTGTATATTCTGTTAGCAATATAATCAGGAAGGTTTAAAGTTTTGACTTCAGATCATGGTTTTCACCAAGTGATAGGTGAAGAGCGAAGATTATTTTTTCTTATATTTTGGATGCTTTCTGAACCTTTCTTTTTCCGTGTCAAAGCCAAGTTTAGAACACCATACAAAACACAAGCAACTAGAGGCTGCATACAAGAGACCACACTACAGTAGGAACAGACTAAACTCATACAGTAGCACCCGCCAATGATACATCATCTAACAAACCTTAGAGTAGACCATGACAAACACCAAACTATATACATACTACAAGCAACTGAAAACTACTAACCGTAGATCACATCAAACATAGCACCAGTAACCAGACTATTAAACATTATCAAAACACATAAAGAGGAATTCAGATTTAACTGGATATATAAACTTGACATAATACTTAATTTAGGTAGAACCATCAGTCACAGGCTCACAGCAATGTTGTGGTAATGTATTAAATTGAACATCATCATCAATATCTGAAATTTATTCGCTATCCAATAAAAATAAGTATAAAGGAAACGGAAGAAGAAATCTAGGAATGTAAGGACATACCAACACAGCCAAAGCAAACCCCAAACCCCAAAATCTTAAATCAAACACACACAGAAAATACTCATTCTGAATAAACCCACATTCAAAGCACAAACCCAGATTCAACAAAGAAAAAATGAAAAGACCCATACATTTGAGTGATTGCACCGACCTACCAACATAGCTAAAGCAAACCCCAAACCCCAAAATCCTAAATCAAACACACACAGAAAATACCCATTCTGAATAAACCCACGTTCAACGCACAAACCCAGATTCAACAAAGAAAAAAGGAAAAGACCCATACCTTCGAGTGATTGCACCGACCTGCTACATCACGTGCACAAAAAAAAAAAAAAAAAAAAAAAAAAAAAAAGAAAGGAAAAGGAGAGTGAGATAATGAATAGAAAAGGGATAGTAGAATCTAATGAAAAACAAGATGCAGGCATGAAGGACAATCCGGTGAAGAACAGTCATTTACCTTAGTTCTCTTAGTCAAGGTTTTTTCTTCTCTGAGCAAGATAGAGGCAGGGAAGGTGCAGAGGAAAAGATATAAAGGGTATCACCGTATCAGATAACGCTAAAATATTGAGTGAAAAAAAAAGAAGCGCGGGAAAAATATTTTGTCAGTCTTGTGAGTCAAACCAGTGCGCTGATTCATTAATTGGGACTGTTTCAGTGTGTTTTCTCCGTGTTTTCTAAAGTGAGGGAAAACTGAAAAATAAAAATAGCTCAAGACATGTTTTCAGTTTCCTTCACAATATAAAAATTGAAAATAGTTTTTTATTTTTGCCTAAAAACAGTTACCAAACAAGTTTTTTGCTTTATGAAATAGAAAATTGTTTTTGAAAACAGAAAACTGAGGAAAAAAATAGTTACCAAACATACTCTTACTTTTCAAAACACCACAAATCAAATTATTTATTTTACACTACATTTTATTAAAATGTTATTTATTTATCAATTAAGAGAAAGAGAAATGATAAAATGATTAAAAAATGAAACACATAGCTATAGTAACCATGTAAATGAAACACATAGTCTTACATGAGCTTGATGTGGGCATTTTTGGAGTTGGTTGGGAAAATTGTAGACTTATCATATTTTAGAGCATTCACAAGGGCTCATGTAAAAATTTGTCTAATTTAGCATATACGAATTTACTTTTTCTATTTTACACTCATTTCTCTCTCTTTTGTGTGAGTGTGTGTGTTTGTTTCTTAAAAAAAAAAAAAGTAAAAAAAAAAAATGAAATACTTAGTTACCGTAACCATGTAAATATAAAATTAATAAACAATCATTGCAGCAATTTTACAAATTTACACATACTTAAAATGATTGATGTGAGTGATTTTAGAATTTTGCATCTAATGTGAACAAACTTAATTGTTAAAAGAAAATGTTGAGGAAAAAAAAAAAGAAAAAAAAAAGAACAAGAGAATAAAATTTAAGAATATTCACTATATGTGACCCAATGAAAAGAACCCAGGTGTTAGAAAACAATTGGAAAGACACACGTGTTCTCTAAAAGCGGGAAGCGTACTAGTCATATAGTGCTAAATAGAAGTTGTACTAAAATTTGACACTATCTTACGCCTAGGTTTATAACGTTAACTTCTCACACTCTTTAAACGCCGCCGAGACAGACAGACAGAGAGACTCTTACTCTTCACTTGCCTCATTTTCACGCTTTATACAGGTACCTCTCTCTCTCTCTCTCTCTCTCTCTCTCTATAACACAAACACACATGGACACAAACACATGCATACACACACTCATATTCAACACCCATGTATGACTGTCATGGATGTATCTATCTATCATATGCAGCCATGCTTTTTGACTTACTGGTAGCTTGTCTAGTATGTTCAGCTTGCTGCATTTTTTTTTCTTGTTGTTTTGGACGGTAGGTGTATGTGAATATGTCTGTGTCACTGCGTGTAGCTTGTGGTGGTTGCTAATTGTTTGTATGTTAGCTTACCCACTTCCTGAAAAAGGCTTTTATCTTTCGTATTTTGACATGTGTATGTGTTTGGTATGGTTGTTGAGGTTTGTGGATAGAGAATTGTTAATTGGTCATGGGATTCTTTTCTTGGTTGTTAATGCATGTTGTATGTTTGAAAGAAAATTATGGTGTTGGGAATTATTGGTTTTGTATTATGTTTGTAATCTTTTTTTTTTTAATTTTTTTGGATATATGGTGGCAAGTTTGATATTACTTGTACATTAAAAAAATGGAAACAAGAAAATTAATGTTATTTTATGATTGGGATAATATAGTAGAACTCAATATTAGAATTGGAATAAAAAATTTGTACTTCCTAGCATGATTTCCTGTATGTTGTTGGTATGAGAAGCCATTGTTATTTTCGATTATGCATAAAATTAATTCTCTTATTGATTCTGAATTAGCAACAAAATCTTGCATTCTCATACTGTGCTTTGCTGTTTTTTCTTCTCTTAAATAAGTATTTTCTTTCTTTCTTTTATTTTTTGGTGGGGGAGGGGGGATTTTACTGTGCTTATCATTTTAAGCGATACTGGATACAACATCAAAAGTAGTTTGATGGGTTTAAAATTTCATAAAATTGCTTTTACTCAGTATAATACTGGTCAAATCTTGGTTCATGCTAACCATAAAGGATATTCTTTTCAGTGTTAGAAGAAATGAACTGAGTTTGGAAATATTGTGGTATGGGTCCTGCTCAACTATTCATGGACACTGACCTGGACATTAAACCTCACATAACAGCAAAAGTAGCACCCGATGAGGAGAAGATTAATTCCCTTAGAAACTCAGGTGGGAAGGGTTTAATTTGCAGGAATAAAGGCACTCAAATTGAGACACAAGCTATTTTGGGTAATCAAAGTAAAGCTACAAAGTTCCCTGAGGATCTTGAGGTTGATATAGTTGGAAGTACAATTAAAAGTGACATTGGATTGACTAAAAGTGAGGATCCAGATGCAACTGATTATTCTAGCTCATTTGCTGACTCTGCATCTGATATAGAGAATTGTTCTGGATTGAGTGAAGGAGAAGTGGAATCACAATTCTTTGGGGACAACAGTTTGGGTCCTTCATTTGATACATTTGGTAATACACTCCAATTGAGGTTTGTTTTAATCCCATATATTTTACCTTTTACTCTCTCTCTCTCTCTCTCTCTCTCTCCCCTTCCTTTTGCTTTCTTGGTCAAAGATAAGATGGAGTATACTGTAACCCCACAAGTCCCCACCTACCACAGGTTGAACCCCATACCTCTACCCCAGAATGAAGAAGTATGACTACACTACAATGGCATTTTAAATTCTATTATCTTGCTTATTTGTGTATTTTGAAATGAAAAGCCTAAGATAAAAACCTTATTCATATGTTTTGGTGTATAATTGTTTATCATTTTTAAAGTTCTATGTTGAAAATTGATGAATTGATAATATTTAATACTCTTTAGCGAAGCTTTAGCTATTGATGAAATCAATGAATTATAGGAACTCTTATCCTAAGTTAGTTTTGGTATAATTAATTATAAAAAAAAAAAAAAGCTAGTTTTGGTATAATGTACACTTTTCTTATTTGATAAGTAGTTTTGGATAATGAACTTAATGATAAAGGAACCATAAATTGATCTAGTAAGTGATATTGTGTTCAATTATATGAAATCAGATGACAGTACCATTGCTGGGCTGTAAATCAGGTTATTAATTATAATGGTAAATCTAATTTTGATCCTTCCATCATGTTGACACAAGCATCTTTTTGTAGGTCATAAAGAGCTCATTCTTGACTAATGATATTTAACTGTATAGATGTTGCCAGTTTAAGGAATTCTATCTTCATAGATTACATTTGGCCATTGGCTGTTTCTTAGATATTTTTATCCGTGAAAATTTCCAAAAATTGTAATTGTTTATATAAGCTCAATCTAATACATGTCCAATGTGGGACTTCGTTCACACTCTTGTCCACATAGCGTTGTCGCATAATATTGGGTATTATAACCTCTCCCATTAAAATCCATGGGTCTACATTCCGTTCCCCTAGCCATACGGCGTTACTCAGAAACACTGACAGATTCTTGTATTTACCCAATTTCTTCCAGTTCTTCAGTGAGTGTGAGTCTAGCTATCTTTGGGATATGCTAATGTCTTTGGGTCTACAATAATGTGAATAATGGAATATTATGATCTAATCATTGTTTAGTTTCACTAAAATGGATGATAAATGACATGCATCTGCGATTATGTTATGTACATGCTCATCATTATCTTTTAGATGTTTTATACAATACAACTTTGTATGCTTCACTTACCCAAGAAAATTCTTCCATTATAGGAAGAAGAAATTGACAAATCATTGGAGAAACTTTATACGCCCTTTGATGTGGCGTTGCAAATGGACAGAATTGAGAATCAAGGAGATGGAGTTGCAAGCGTTAAAATATGCCAGAAAGCTTGCAGCATATGACCAGAGAAAACAACCAGGATTTGATCGGTGTACCTTTGAAGGATTGGGTTCAAAGTCGTTGCCATTTTCTAGTCAATGCTTCAAAAAAAAGACAATAAAGAGGAGGAAACGAAAGAGAGTTGAAGACACAACTGATTTAACATCATATATGTCAAAACATCACCTTTTCTCTTATCTTGGTACAAGCTTTTTCTTTAACTATAATGGTTTTGGTGCTTTGCTCTCCAACAACACTGCCAACACCCCCCCCCCCCCCCCTCTCTCTCTCTCAAAAAAAGAAGTAAATAAATGTCAATGTGTGACGTTATGTTATATTGCAGAGCTTAAGAAGTCTGATCCAGATGGCATTTCAGTGGCTGATGATTTTGGTAATCCAGGTTAGAATTACTTCTGCACATATTTTATCTGTCAAAAAAGATCTACTGCACATGTATTTTGTTTGTGCTGTATAGCATGCCATGTTACCTGAATAATAAGGAAGGCAGTAAGGTATCATAAGGATTTTTTATTTCATTTTGGTATTTATAGACTTTGTGCGCCTTTACAAGTTTTGAGATAGAGTAGTTTAATTTTACCATCTAAATTTTAGGTAGTGCAATATTGTCAATCTTTGTCAATACGGCTAACCGCATGTTGCTCTTTTCCATGTTCTGATGCTCACCTTTAATTTCAGTCTAAATGATATGAATTTCTTCTGTTAATGTTGATCATTCTACTGATATGAATGTCTTTCTTCAAATGTTAACTCTGAATGCTGCTGCTTGCTATTATCTGGGGCAGTAATCACAGACCAAAATGACCCTTGCAATGACAAATTTGGCATTAGTAATGATTGGTCATTTTTTGAGTTTAGAGATGGTGATAATTTTTTGGAGCAAGTCCTTTGGAAAATTGAATTGGTGCACTCTCGGGTTCACAAGCTGAAGAATCAGATTGATGTGGTAATGTCCAAAAATGCTGCTAGGTTTTCTTCCTCAGAGAATTTGAGCCTTCTAGCACCTGGTGATGCACAGACCAGCTCTGCTCAGAGTCCTACATTTTCTGCTGGCAATGGGGACGCTATATCAGTGGGACCTATATATTCTCCAACTAAACATATATCAGAGTATGATCATGGAGATCTTGTTATGCCTGAAAGTGCCATTTCAAGTTATAAGGAGGCAATCCATGTTCCTGATATAATTGAAAGCACGGCTGGACTGTTGTCTGCTGCTGATGTCACCCTCCATCAGCCACAGACTGGAGATTCATGTGAAAATGTAAGCCTCATCCCCTTAACAATTATATATATAATTTGGTTTATTTTATTTTATTTTATTTTTTTAAACTAGATGCTTCCTATGGTTTCATACTAATTTAACTGCACATTTTTATAAAATTCGGCATTCTTTTTTCATTTAGCTTGAATGTTAGTATATAAAAGTTCCACTGATCCCCTTTCTAATCTTTAAATTCTGAAATTAAAGCTTTATTAAACTTACATAATGCTGCTTCTATATTTTTCAGTAGCCACGTTCCTCTTACCCACTATCTCTACCTATCAAAAAATAAAAAATTCAGCAGCCCCAGCAGAGTATACAATTATTCCAACTACGGCAAATAGTTTCTGCCTTTTTTTTTTTTTTTTTTTGGGTTTGGATAAGTGGCAAATAGTTTCTGCTTCTAAGTACCCATTTGGATACAGTTGATAAGCTGCGTTTTGGCATTTTGGCATTTTTAGCACGGGGACCAGTGTTGTCAGTGGGTCCCGTGCACTGTTCACAGGACCCACAATTTGTCTAATTCAGCAAATTTTTCTTCAAAATTGGGTCTCACAGTACTATTCACACATTTGAAAATTATTTTACTATAGTGTTTTCAGTTTTCAGCAATAAGCGGTATCCAAACAGACTTTAAATCTTTCTAATTGAATAAAATAACGTAGGGGTGGAAAATTTCTTGTACACTTGCTTTTTTTACCATCTATGCATCTTTGATTTTTCTTTTTTAACATGTGTATCTGTGCGAGCACGAGTGTGATTGTTTCCCGAATCTAATTTGTAAACTAGCTTCTGACCTTTTCCACTTTTTCTTGGACAAATATCAAAACCTCAAGTTGTCCTTTGCAAGAATATTTATTCAATCCTTGTGTGTTTTTTTTTTCATTGTGGTTTTCACAACACTGTTAAGTACTTAGGTCCTACTGCACTTTGTCATGCTCCTGGAAAACGCCAGCTCAAGAAATATGTTGCACTGTATTCTGCAGTAAATGGTCCACTGACATTTGTAGGCAATATTCTTGACAAAGTAATGGTATACCATTGCATCATTTCTCACATCACCTAGGATGAGGTCGTGAGAATAACATCTCCATTAATATAATTTCCTATAATAACATCTCCATTAACAACAGCAACAGTCAAGCCTTATGATCCGTTTGGATAGAGAAGGAGGGGGAGGGAGTAGAGTAGATTTGACCCAAAATTAGCATATTTTCGGCCAACTTTACTCTTCTTCACTTCCCTTCCTTCTCCCCCTCAATCCAAATGGACCCTTAGTCCCAAATTTTTGGAATTGATTATGGATCCTCAATAGATATGTCAGGTCAGCCACGTATTATTTTCTACCATTCTATTAATGTTTGTCTCTGTAGAAGCCTATTTTTATGGGATTCTTATGGGTTCATGAACTCCCTTGATATGTTCAGTAAATCTTTTGTGCTGTCACATCTTTCTAATGGTAAATGATTGATCCCTTTATTATTGTGATATTTAATACCTGCAGATTGTAGATAGTGTTCTGGTACATACTGAGGCAGCTGAAGCAGAAAGGCACACTTTCAAAATTATAGGTAACCAAGCCACTGAGATGCAACAGGAACCAGAGATAGGCGAGCAAGAAAGCACCAATCTCCCTTTAATTCCAAAATCAGAACCTCTTGTCGTCCCTTTAATTCCAAAATCCGAACCTCTTGCTGTAGAAAAATCTGTAGGGCCTCAGGAGCAATCAACTCTGAAAACTTGTTTAGCATCAGATGTTAATTTTCCTAAGAATAAGAGAAAGCGTGGGGAGCGCAAAGCTGGCTCAGTTGGTTGGAGCAAGAGATCATCAGGTGAGCCTGATAGCCAGTGACTGAAAAATAATCTGAGAATCTCTGTGTTTCTCATAACATGCAAATTATGGGGCTAGATAACAAATGTGTAGTAGTGTTATTATGTATGAACAATTTTCAGATGAATATAGCTTCAGTTTTCATAGACCGGCAATCATGCCATGGTTTGGACAGCTCCTCCATCAATTCTGCACTTTCTCTTATTAGTTTCTTTTTTTTTTTTTTTTTTTGAGAAACAGTTTCTCTTATTAGTTGGAAACTCATAATAGCACAAGAACACAATTTTTTTTTTTTAATAAGAAAAATTACACAAATTTTTACAGGGTTGTGTAATTGGTTTTAGACCTCGTTTTTTGAAGTGGGGTTCATTAGACCAAAAAACTCATTCATCCAACAAAGATGTCAGCAGTTTTATGTTATAAGAAGCTGATTGTCTGTAAGACAATTAGTCAGCAATATTGCCGGAATTATTTGGAAGTCTGCTGGTTCTTAGGCTACACTATGAGTACCTCAGGTTATGCAAGCTTGTTGTCATGAATTTTCTCAACCCAACTTTATTGCCAAGGGTCCAAGCTATAACCGTTCATTCAAGCAGTTCTTGAATTTCATGTAATAGTGATTGTTCTAGTTGACAAAACCCTTATCTTTCAAATGTAAAACTCAACAGCAAAAAGATTAGTATAGTTAGGGTTATTTTCATTACAAAAATACCCAGCTGCCATGCATTGCCAAATATTCGGGTTTATTTGGGTTTTGTCTCAAAATTTTGAGGTTAGTTATAGATTCTCAACAAACTAATTAAGAATGGTCTGTCATGTCTATTATTTTTTATCAACCCATTCAAATGAGAAATTTTAATTTTCATGTGAGAAATAACTTCCGGACCGATTAAATTGGGCCAGGTGGGCTTTTTTGGCTTGGGTTCATCTCAAAACACACAATGGACTCAAGTTGATCAAGTTCACGTTGCAATGGTTCCTTTCGGCCCAGACTACGTACAAAGTTGATTGATTAAAATCATGATGCTGAAGAAACGTAGGCCCGTTTCAACCAACACAGATGACTTTATTTTTACTTGGGCCATCTTCCCTTGAGTGATGCTATTGACACAATTCCTTTCCCAATTTCTCAATGCATCATCAATTTCAAGGAAAAAAAAAAAATACAAAGTTTGCGTTTGGCATTGGCTTAGAAAAGCTATTTAAAAAAAAAACTATTTAACTTATTTTTGCTACTATTCATAAATCTCATTATACTTTTTGGTATTATTTATGGGTCTCATTACACTTTTTGATACTATTTATGAGTCTCACTATACTATTTTAGCTACCTTTATCTTTATTTACAGTATTTTCAGCAAAAAGTTATCAGTTTCAACTAAATAAGCTGATCACAAATGGACTCTAAACTTACTATTAATTTTACTATATAATAGTGGCTACTCCTACTTGTGTCTAGTGTAGGACCTACCTGGGTTGCATGAGTGTGGGCATGCTGGTTGCTTCATGTGGGAAAAATGAGTTTAGGCTATGATTTGTTTGACCAATCATAGTTGGACTACATATGGTTGGTGATGTTGCATTGTGGACTATGTAGCCGGATTTGAGAAGGTTGCCATTGGCACGGCTAAGCTCTTCACTTGGTGTGTAATGGGTCAAGATTGAATTGCTGGGCATGTGCTTGGATTGGCAAATGTGGTTTCATGGTCTATGGTGGGCTGGAATATGTGTATAAGCTGTGCACATGTGTTAGGCAGGCAGCACTATCACGGTAGAGCATTTTATGGATTGGCAAATGTGTTTTCATGGTCTATGGTGGGCTGGAATATGTGTATAAGCTGTGCACACGTGTTAGGCAGGCAGCACTATCACGGTAGAGCATTTAGTAAGCAATTATATGTTGGAAAAAACCTCTTTATATATATATATATATATACCAATTAAAGTGTAACATTGCCTTGTTGAAATGTTTTTTAAACAAGCTTTATTAAACTAGTTTGTAATCTTCTGTCCTTTATTGAACTAGTAAGCCACTCTTGGCAATGTTTCATCTCGAATTTCACTGGTTGAAATGTACTACTTCCATAGACAGAAAATTGGTTTAATATATTGGTTTAAAAACAATTGAAAATGATAAACAATTTTTATCATTTTTGTTTTTAAATACATATTGTTTTAATTCACTTATCTTTTGTTTAACAATATTAATTTCATGTTGGAAATCATTAACTGTTAAATCTTTCGGTTTCCCTTTATTAAATCTTTCCAAAGTTTTTTCATCACTTCTAGTGAGAACATTAATAGTTTTAGTAGTATTACAACATGAGTTTTCACAACCAAGTTTAATATCAGAAGAATCAGAAGATTCATCAGGAGATTGATAACAAGAAGTAGTTGAAGAAGAAGAATCATCTTCCAGGGAATCAGACGAATTGTTTAACATGTTGAACTTGTTTTTCAATTTACTAGGTTTCTGTTTACAATCCTTACTAAAATGACCAGATTTTCCACAATTGAAACATTTACCTTTTCCAGATTTTTGGTTAACATATTTTTTGGAAACATTTTTCTTTTTAGCATAGAAATTATCAGTTTTGCATTTTTTATAATTTTTGTGGCTTTTATCATGTTTTTTACCCTTTTGCTTAGAAGGAGCAATTGGAGGTAAACCATATTGTCCACAGAAATTATCCATTTCATATTTAGCTTTTCTTTTATTTTTTAATTGGTGTTTTAACAGTTTTTCATCATGACACATATTAATACCAAGTTTTTTAATAGTACTTAAAATATCGCCATAGGTTAAATTATCATAATCAATAGAATCATTTTTACCAATTAATTCTTGTTTTACCTTATGAGCAAAGATAGGAGGCAGACCGTCAATAAACTTTTCTTTCCAATAAGGTTTGTAACAGTCTTTCCGTTGCATTACTCTGGAGAGGAAATCATCTTGGTACCATCTATAATCAGACATAGTAGGACATCTCAAATTGTTCAGTAAATCAGAAATTCGAAATGAAACATTAGATGGAGCACCAACAAAATATTTGATAATATTATAAATCAAGGTATTAACACCATCAGGAATACTTCGACCAATACGATCATCAAAAATAGGTAAACCTTCATCATTCTTTTTAATAGCATGTTTAATAGAGTCTCTGGAGTCTTCTGTGAGATATGAATCCCACCAACCACGAAGAGTACCAGAAAAACCAGTAGCAAGCAAGTCAACAATTTCAGGTTGTTCTAAATCATGATTATTTTGATAAACAACACTAACCATGGACATATGTCCCATTTTGTTAATAATTTTTTGTTCAGAAAATCCATCAATATTCCATTCATAAATTTTGTCAGCAGAAACAGAAAATTGAGTTTGAAAAGGTCTTTGTTCAAACTGAATATCAGGAGGAGTAGGTCTTGAATACCAATTTTTTGTGAGAAACATGGGTTTGGAAGAACTTCCAACAAATCTTTTAATTTCTGGAAAATCATCAAAAGCCTTTCTAGCAGAAACAGAGGAAACAGTATCAGAATCTGTATTTTCATCAGAAACAATTTCTTTTTCATTTTTTGAAATAGTACGAGTAGCATGAGGACTTGTAGAAGTACCCTCAGTTTTAACTTTTAAATCAGCAAGCATTTCCTCAACAATATCCAAAGTCTTGGATTGAGAAGATTTAAACTTGAATTTGTTATCAAAACTGGGTAAATTGATCAAAGGTTTCTCAGTTTTCACTGAAACAGGAATTTCAACAGAAGCAAATTTTTCAACAGTTTTGTTTTGTTCAATAAGACTATCAATAAGAGTTTGATCCTCAGCAATTTTCAAAGGAGAAGGTTTAACATCGGTTTTATTAGTATTTATCAAAATGGTTTCAAAAGAAGGATGGCTAGTCTTAATAATGGTCTTGTCACTTTTAACAAAATTTGACTTCTTTATTTCATCTAAAAGCAAGCTTTTTTGAAGTTTCATATTTTGAAACATAATAATTTTCAAGAAAATCAAAGAACAAAATATGTTTTTTCAATTGAAGCATTTTTTTTTTCCATTTTCTTTTAACACGGTCTTTTTCAGACTGAGCAAAATTATTTTGGAAATATTTCCATTTTGGTCTATTTTTTGAGAGCATGAACTCATTGAACAAAGAAACCATATCAATTTCAAAATCTCTGTTTACAACAGTCAAAGTTCTAAATTGGTTGACATTATTATTAACAGGAGGAAAATCAGAAATAATTTTAGTATCATCATCTTTCATATGATAACCAAATGAAGTAATATTCAAGGCCAAAGTCTTAGCAACATTAGAATCATCCAAAGCATCCAAAGCAAGAGTAATATCAGGAGAACAATTAACATGATTCAGAGAAGTAATATCCATACAAAGAATGCTTTCTTTAAAGTGATTAGATCTAGCATGAAACTCACTATCTTCAACAGTGTGTTATTCTTTTTCTACAATATCAGGAGGACAACCAGTCCTGGAGCTGATAGAGGAATTGGATCTCCACAACTTATCCATACTATCCTAGTTTTAACACTCAGTTATCATGTTTTTCTCACAACCGTTGCATTTTGTAACACATACCCTAAGCAACCCTATACCACACACATGCCCTACACGCCCTCTCTTGGCTCAAACGGGCCTTACAGTCAGGTTCTGGAAATTTACTTTACACCTAGGGTGGCGCCAACGACGGTAAGAAGGGGACACAACAACGGAGCACCAAAGGGTCGGACAAGCACAGACAAGCTACAAAGACACAACAACACTACCACCGGCCAGAAAAGAGTGGCTCTGATACCATAAAGGGGGAAGGGGACGCACAGCTGAAGGGAAGAGACAGAAATGGAGATGGAAGCACAGTAATATATAACTTGAAAGTAATGTTAGCAAAATATATGAAAGCAATAATAAGGCGGTAGAACCAGCCAAGTAGTATAACAAAATAATTCAAAGTAAATGAAAGCAATTTAGCAATTTAGAACCGTCCGGTATGGCGGTAATCCGTCCAAGGTGGCGGTAGCAACAAATAGTATAATGAACATAATGTTAACTGAAAATACTTCTTTATTGAAAGTAGAGTTAAACACTTACAGTAGTAGTAGTGAATACAAGATCTCAGAGAAGATTAACAGTTATAAAGCTTGAACTAGTCCTAGTTACAAGGTTTGTAAGAACAAGGTAGTAGGAGAACAAGGTAGCAAAGAACTCTCTCAAAGAAGTTTTCTAGGAAGAAAGCTCTCTAAATTGAGTTCTAGTTCTAATAAGTTCTTAATAAGTTCTGAGTCTAACTTAAGGGACAGCCCCCCTTAAATAGGCAAAATTCGGAGTGAACAGTGCCATGAACAGTAAAAGTGAACAGTAATCCGTGAACAGTGTTTTTTCTCACTTTTTTGACTTGAAGTCTTCAGCAAATTTGGAATATTTGATGGACATACCTCTGACTTGGAGGTGACAAAAGCAAGAATAATTAGCATTGCATGTGAGAACATAAGCAAGAATAGTGAAATTGAATAATATCCAGTAAAACACGTGCCGAAATAGATCTTCGGAATATTTGAAAATAGCCTTGGAAACATGAAGAATCTTCTTTTCAGAAGTAACATTTTAGCATGGGAAGGAACAGTAACATGTTGGCCATTAGGCAGGCCAGACCAATAGGGTGAATCAATTAGTTTTGTGCCAAGTCCTCATCAGCATCTTCATCATGTCCAAACCACTCTTCATTGTAAGGGTAGTAAGGATCTTTTGTAACAGAACCCTCAGAGGACCTTTCATCATCCAAACTAGCTTTTTCTGCTTTTAACATTTTGATGAGAGCATTGAGAGCTTCAGGGTCCTTGCGGATTTCATCCAAAGGAGAACTCACTTTTCTAGGCTTAGCTGATGATTTAACAGTTTTAGAAGAGGAAGCAGGTGCCTCAAGTACAGGGGATTGACCAAGTGAACAATCTTTGGCAATGGGGAGAACATCTGGGGATGAATAATCTCTGGAGACAGTAGCAATAATTCCTTGAACATGCGGGAATTTACCCCACCATTTCACGTACCAGTGTCTGGAGAGAATATCACCATCTTTTTCATATTGCCATTTTAGTATCCATGGTATCTTGAAACGTTTAACAAAGTGTAGCAAGGGAGGGAACTTAGCACCATGAGCATTAACCTTGTAAAATTTCTTGAAACATTCATAAGCATTAAGTAATGGTCCAGGAAATATTTCATCAAGAGGGCCATGTTGAAACCACCAACGGATGAACCAGAGAGGCAGAGATCCAGTGAAATTTTTATCAAAGTTAACAAACCAGGAATGAGACATGTTTTCATTCTGGTGAAGTATAAATCTTGACCAAGCATTGATGTAATCAAAGTAAGAATAGGGGATGGGAGAAGAAGACATTGTTCTTGAAATACTAGGGGAATGACCCCATTCTTCTTCAGTTATAACATTGACAATGTAAACACTGTGGTAAATAATTTTGGAGGCATCAGTTTTATCAGAAATTGTGTTAATAATGATGGATTTCTCATTGCGCAAGAGATCAGAATAATAATTCAAATTCTTATCTTTATGCTCAGGGATCCAGTGAAATCTTGGAGGAAAATAGCTTTTTGCAAGTTTGAGAGGATCAGAAATTGAGGCTCTATTGGGTTCAATATAAAACATGCTTTGAAAATATTGTTTCTTAACATATTGAGGGATATTGGAGCTTTTTGGGTAAACAGTTTTAATAGGCCGGTTAACAGGGGTAATAGCATAAGGGTCATAACATGAGGCAAGAACAGAGGAGTAATTAGGCTTAGGAATAGTACCTAGTGGAGTGAAATGGTTAACAATATCCAAAGAGGAAACAGGTTCTGTTTTAACAGTTGGATTAGGTGTGGCAGGTGTCTTGTCCTTAGACCTTCTACTTGCCATTGGGACACTGCAGAAATTCACGGGTAAGGAAATCAGGGATTGAGTTTTGAGATCCTTTAATATATTCAATATCGAAATCAAAAACACTTAAAATAGCTTGCCAAAGGGCAAAAATATGTTTTGAAGCAATATTTTCAACGTCTTTTTCAATAACATATTTAGCACTTTTGCAATCAATACGTAGTAAAAATCTTTGGTTTAACAAATCACTTTGAAATTTTGAAATACATAGTACTATAGATAAAATCTCCTTTTTAATAGTACTATAATTTAACTGTGCATTATTCCATATGCCAGAATAGAATCGGACAATTTGTTCAGGTGACTCTGGAGAGACTCTTTGTTTTAAAATACCACCGTAACCAATATCAAAGGCATCAGTTTCAATAATTTTGAAAGCATCAACAGTTGGAATACCAAGACATGGAAATGTCTTAACATGAGACTTGATTTGTTTAACAATAGAAGTATGGACATCAGACCAAGGTGAAGGGTTGCTCTTTAACCGATCAAAGAGAGGTTTACATTGTTTTCTCATATCCTTGTAGAAATCAGCAACATAATTTAATGACCCAAGAAATCTTTGGAGCTGAGTTTTATCAGTGATAACATCAGGAAACTTATCAGCAAATTGAATGGCTCTATCAATAGGACGAATTTGTCCTTCAGCGATGTCATAGCCAAGGAAACGAACTTTTGTTTGAAACAGTTTGATTTTCTTAGCAGAGACAACGAGACCATTTCTTTTAATAGTATCTAGAAACAAATACAAATGTTTCCAGTGTTCATCAATGGAATTGGAGTAAACAAGAACATCATTAATATAAACAACGGTGAAGTGGCTAAAGGAGTTAAAAATATCATTCATAATATTTTGGAACTCACTAGGGGCATTCTTGAGACCGAAAGGCATAACATTCCACTCATAATGTCCAAAAGGAGTGGTGAAAGCAGTTTTGTACCTATCATTCTCACTTATCTGGATTTGCCAGAATCCTGATTTCATATCAAATTTTGAAAATACAACAGCCTCACTCAATCTATGGACCAAGTCATTTTTGTTGGGAATAGGATACCGGATCCATTCCAAAACCTTGTTCAAAGGTTTATAGTTAATAACTAGACGAGGAGTTCCTCTCTCTATTTCAGCATTCTTTTGAACATAGAAAGCTGAGGAAGACCAAGGGGACTTGCTATTCCTAATAAGTTTCTTTTCTAACAAATCATGGATTTCTTTTTTGCAAAATTCAACAGTTTCAACATTCATTTGAATTGGACGAGCCTTAGTAGGAATGTTTTTCTCATCAAAATCTTTAACATAAGGCAAGTTGACAATATGTTTCTTCCTATGCCAAAAGGCATTAGGAATATCAGAGCAAACATCATCAATTAACAATTTTTGAAAATTATCAATTTTTGACTGCAACAATTTATTGGACAGTTGTTCAGTAATTTTTTTGTATTTAACTTCTTGTTGAAGGAAGTTAAGATGTTTGATTTTAGCATAAAGCAGATTGGAAGCATTAGCAGTATTAATCTCAGATTTTGAAACAAATTTGAATTTGACTTTTTGACCAAAAGGGTCAGTAGTGATGCCATCATGTTCAACAAGAAAGGGATACAAAGCATTCATAAAAGACAAACCAAGAATCACTTTATCAGTCATATTTTTGACTAAAACGGAGGGAATCTTGAAACATATATTATCATGGCAAACATGAGCATTGTTTAATTCATATTTAATCTTCATATGAGAACCATTAGCAGAAACCAATTTCTCGGTGGATTTTTCAAAATATTTTGAAGGAATCAATCCTTCTTGGATACAGTTTATATCTGCACCAGAATCAACCATGGCAATAACAAAGAAATGATAATTATGAGAAACAACAATTCTTACTTTAGTAAACCATTTCGGAGGAAGTGTTTTATTAACAAGAGCAAGTTGAGAATTATCAATATTACCTTTATCAGAAAGAAGAGACTGTTGACATGATTCATCTCCATCCTTGTGCTCATTTTGTTCATTATCAAACTTATTTTGGTCAATATTTTTATCATTTTTGTTTTTAAATACATATTGTTTTAATTCACTTATCTCTTGTTTAACAATATTAATTTCATGTTGGAAATCATTAACTGTTAAATCTTTCGGTTTCCCTTTATTAAATTTTTCCAAAGTTTTTTCATAACTTCTAGTGAGAACATTAATAGTTTTAGTAGTATTACAACATGAATTTTCACAACCAAGTTTAATATCAGAAGAATCAGAAGATTCATCAAGAGATTGATAACAAGAAGTAGTTGAAGAAGAAGAATCATCTTCCAGGGAATCAGACGAATTGTTTAACATGTTGAACTTGTTTTTCAATTTACTAGGTTTCTAGTCCCCTTCAGAGCCATTCTTTTCTGGTCAGTGGTAGTATTGTTGTGTCTTTGTAGCTTGTCTGTGCTTGTCCGACCCTTTGGTACTCCGTTGTTGTGTCCCCTTCTTACCGTCGTTAGCGCCACCCTAGGTGTAAAGTGAATTCCCAGAACTTAACTGTAAGGCCCATTTGAGCCAAGAGAGGGCGTGTAGGGCATGTGTGTGGTATAGGGTTGCTTAGGGTATGTGTTACGAAATGCAACGGTTGTGAGAAAAACATGATAATTGAGTGTTAAAACTAGGATAGTATGGATAAGTTGTGGAGATCCAATTCCTCTATTAGCTCCAGGACTGGTTGTCCTCCTGATATTGTAGAAAAAGAAGAACACACTATTGAAGATAGTGAGTTTCATGCTAGATCTAATCACTTTAAAGAAAGCATTCTTTGTATGGATATTACTTCTCTGAATCATGTTAATTGTTCTCCAGATATTACTCTTACTTTGGATGCTTTGGATGATTCTAATGTTGCTAAGACTTTGGCCTTGAATATTACTTCATTTGGTTATCATATGAAAGATGATGATACTAAAATTATTTCTGATTTTCCTCCTGTTGATAATAATGTCAACCAATTGAGAACTTTGACTGTTCTAAACAGAGATTTTGAAATTGATATGGTTTCTTTGTTCAATGAGTTCATGCTCTCAAAAAATAGACCAAAAAGGAAATATTTCCAAAATAATTTTGCTCAGTCTGAAAAAGACCGTGTTAAAAGAAAATGGAAAGAAAAAATGCTTCAATTGAAAAAACATATTTTGTTCTTTGATTTTCTTGAAAATTATTATGTTTCAAAAGATGAAACTTCAAAAAAGCTTGCTTTTAGATGAAATAAAGAAGTCAAATTTTGTTAAAAGTGACAAGACCATTATTAAGACTAGCCATCCTTCTTTTGAAACCATTTTGATAAATACTAATAAAACCGATGTTAAACCTTCTCCTTTGAAAATTGCTGAGGATCAAACTCTTATTGATAGTCTTATTGAACAAAACAAAACTGTTGAAAAATTTGCTTCTGTTGAAATTCCTGTTTCAGTGAAAACTGAGAAACCTTTGATCAATTTACCCAGTTTTGATAACAAATTCAAGTTCAAATCTTCTCAATCCAAGACTTTGGATATTTTTGAGGAAATGCTTGCTGATTTAAAAGTTAAAACTGAGAGTACTTCTACAAGTCCTCATGCTACTCGCACTATTTCAAAAAATGAAAAAGAAATTGTTTCTGATGAAAATACAGATTCTGATACTGTTTCCTCTGTTTTTGCTAGAAAGGCTTTTGATGATTTTCCAGAAATTAAAATATTTGTTGGAAGTTCTTCCAAACCCATGTTTCTCACAAAAAATTAGTATTCAAGACCTACTCCTCCTGATATTCAGTTTGAAGAAAGACCTTTTCAAACTCAATTTTCTGTTTTTGCTGACAAAATTTATGAATGGAATATTGATGGATTTTTTGAACAAGAAATTATTAACAAAATGGGACATATGTCCATGGTTAGTGTTGTTTATCAAAATAATCATGATCTAGAACAACATGAAATTGTTGACTTGCTTGCTACTGGTTTTTCTGGTACTCTTCGTGGTTGGTGGGATTCATATCTCACAGAAGACTCCAGAGACTCTATTAAACATGCTGTTAAAAAGAATGATGAAGTTTTACCTATTTTTGATGATTGTATTGGTCGAAGTCTTCCTGGTGGTGTTAATACCTTGATTTATAATATTATCAAATATTTTGTTGGTGCTCCATCTAATGTTTCATCTCAAATTTCTGATTTACTAAACAATTTGAGATGTCCTACTATGTCTGATTATAGATGGTACCAAGATGTTTTCCTTTCCAGAGTAATGTAGCGGAAAGACTGTTACAAACCTTATTGGAAAGAAAAGTTTATTGACGGTCTACCTCCTATCCTTGCTCATAAGGTAAAACAAGAATTAATTGGTAAAAATGATTCTATTGATTATGATAATTTAACCTATGGTGATATTTTAAGCACTATTAAAAAACTTGGTGTTAATATGTGCCATGATGAAAAACTGCTAAAACACTAATTAAAAAATAAAAGAAAAGCTAAATATGAAATGGGTAATTTCTATGGACAATATGGTTTACCTCCAATTGCTCTTTCTAAGCAAAAGGATAAAAAACATGATAAAAGCCACAAAAATTACAAAAAATACAAAACTGATAATTTCTATGCTAAAAAGAAAAATGTTTCCAAAAAATATGTTAACCAAAAATCTGGAAAAGGTAAATGTTTCAATTGTGGAAAATCTGGTCATTTTAGTAAGGATTGTAAACAGAAACCTAGTAAATTGAAAAACAAGTTCAACATGTTAAACAATTCGTCTGATTCTCTGGAAGATGATTCTTCTTCTTCAACTACTTCTTGTTATCAATCTCCTGATGAATCTTCTGATTCTTCTGATATTAAACTTGGTTGTGAAAATTCATGTTGTAATACTATTAAAACTATTAATGTTCTCACTAGAAGTAATGAAAAAACTTTGGAAAGATTTAATAAAGGGAAACCGAAAGATTTAACAGTTAATGATTTCCAACATGAAATTAATATTGTTAAACAAGAGATAAGTGAATTAAAACAATATGAATTTAAAAACAAAAATGATAAAAATATTGACCAAAATAAGTTTGATAATGAACAAAATGAGCACAAGGATGGAGATGAATCCTGTCAACAGTCTCTTCTTTCTGATAAAGGTAATATTGATAATTCTCAACTTGCTCTTGTTAATAAAACACTTCCTCCGAAATGGTTTACTAAAGTAAGAATTGTTGTTTCTCGTGATTATCATTTCTTTGTTATTGCCATGATTGATTCTGGTGCAGATATAAACTGTATCCAAGAATGATTGATTCCTTCAAAATATTTTGAAAAATCCACCGAGAAATTGATTTCTGCTAATGGTTCTCATACGAAGATTAAATATGAATTAAACAATGCTCATGTTTGCCATGATAATATATGTTTCAAGATTCCCTCCGTTTTAGTCAAAAATATGACTGATAAAGTTATTCTTGGTTTGCCTTTTATAAATGCTTTGTATCCCTTTTTTGTTGAACATGATGGCATCACCACTGATCCTTTTGGTCAAAAAGTCAAATTCAAATTTGTTTCAAAATCTAAGATTAATACTGCTAATGCTTCCAATCTTCTTTATGCTAAAATCAAACATCTTAACTTCCTTCAACAAGAAGTTAAATACAAAAAAATTACTGAACAACTGTCCAATAAATTGCTGCAGTCAAAAATTGATAATTTTCAAAAATTGTTAATTGATGATGTTTGCTCTGATATTCCTAATGCCTTTTGGCATAGGAAGAAACATATTGTCAACTTGCCTTATGTTAAAGATTTTGATGAGAAAAACATTCCTACTAAGGCTCGTCCAATTCAAATGAATGTTGAAACTGTTGAATTTTGCAAAAAAGAAATCTATGATTTGTTAGAAAAGAAACTTATTAGGAATAGCAAGTCCCCTTGGTCTTGCTCAGCTTTCTATGTTCAAAAGAATGCTGAAATAGAGAGAGGAACTCCTCGTCTAGTTATTAACTATAAACCTTTGAACAAGGTTTTGGAATGGATCCAGTATCCTATTCCTAACAAAAATGACTTGGTCCATAGATTGAGTGAGGCTGTTGTATTTTCAAAATTTGATATGAAATCAGGATTCTAGCAAATCCATATAAGTGAGAATGATAGGTACAAAACTGCTTTCATCACTCCTTTTGGACATTATGAGTGGAATGTTATGCCTTTCGGTCTCAAGAATGCCCCTAGTGAGTTCCAAAATATTATGAATGATATTTTTAACTCCTTTAGCCACTTCACCATTGTTTATATTGATGATGTTTTTGTTTACTCCAATTCCATTGATGAACACTGGAAACATTTGTATTCGTTTCTAGATACTATTAAAAGAAATGGTCTCGTTGTCTCTGCTAAGAAAATCAAACTGTTTCAAACAAAAGTTCGTTTCCTTGGCTATGACATCGTTGAAGGACAAATTCGTCCTATTGATAGAGCCATTCAATTTGCTGATAAGTTTCCTGATGTTATCACTGATAAAACTCAGCTCCAAAGATTTCTTGGGTCATTAAATTATGTTGCTGATTTCTACAAGGATATGAGAAAACAATGTAAACCTCTCTTTGATCAGTTAAAGAGCAACCCTTCACCTTGGTCTGATGTCCATACTTCTATTGTTAAACAAATCAAGTCTCATGTTAAGACATTGCCATGTCTTGGTATTCCAACTGTTGATACTTTCAAAATTGTTGAAACTGATGCCTCTGATATTGGTTATAGTGGTATTTTAAAACAAAGAGTCTCTGCAGAGTCACCTGAACAAATTGTCCGATTCTATTCTGGCATATGGAATAATGCACAGTTAAATTATAGTACTATTAAAAAGGAGATTTTATCTATAGTACTATGTATTTCAAAATTTCAAAGTGATTTGTTAAACCAAAGATTTTTGCTACGTATTGATTGCAAAAGTACTAAATATGTTATTGAAAAAGACGTTGAAAATATTGCTTCAAAACATATTTTTGCCCGTTGGCAAGCTATTTTAAGTGTTTTTGATTTCGATATTGAATATATTAAAGGATCTCAAAATATATAGTGAAATAATAAGGATCCATAATTTGAAATGCCTACTGCCTTTGTAATATATATATATATATATATATATATATATTTATTTATTTAGAGTTATGACGTTTGCTCTTAATGATAGTTTTTTATCATCAAATTAAGACACCAATCGGTTTTTGGTGTAGGCGTTGATTGAGCCCCAGATCTCTTATTTAATCATTAAAGACTTTATCATTTGAGCTAACTGAAACCCATAAAAAAAAGTCCCAAGATAGTAGGTAGTTGTTTCTTAAAGGTAGTTCTCAAATTTGTGTAGATAGCCTAGGAATAGTTATTGGTAATTGTCATTAGATGTTAAATGGTGGGTTGTTATTGGTTTTTATGGTTGGGGAAAAAAGTTATTTAAGTTGTGGATTTAAATTAGAACCAATAACAATTTATCACCTATGATTTGTTGTGAACATAATTTCCTTCATGTTCCTTAAATTGTTGGGGGTGTTAACAATATGTGCAAGAGGAAAAATAGAGTGTAATGTGAGGGAAAACAATGTATTTTTTGTTTTTGTGCGAGTTTTGTAAAACTTGGTGATTGGTTTTAACTTAGGCATATCCCATGTGAGTGTTTTGTGTAAGCAAGTCTTAGTGCCCTTTGTATTTTGTGATAAAGTAATTGTAAGGAACGGATTTGGAACCTAAGCCCACAAGTCTGGACCAAAGGCCCAACGGACCTTGCACAATAAATTTGTAGAGAGTGGGTGAAAGAGCTGGACTGGGTCTGATATAAACAATGACGGACAGGATTACATTAAACAGAAAAGAGACATAAAATAACACCAAGGAAAAACTCTTTTATCTGTGTCCGAGGAGGTGTTTCATTGAACAATCAATCGTTACAAGGTTTAGGGTTACAGTAAAGTTATCCTTTTCCTTTTTCTTTCTCCTTTTCGATCCTCCATCTATCAGGATCTCTTCTTCCTTATATAGTGCCCTTCCCTACCATCTTCATCGTCCACTTGTTCTTCATCTGTGTATCTACTTGAGTATATGTCACATCATGGGTATGCTTTAGTTATTTGGGAGTGACGGTAGCTGAGGGTGCACTGTTCAGAGGTCTTCTCCACATAAATGCGGCCAGAAAAGCTGTTGTAGTGCATTAAATACGGTGGTAGCAGCCTTTCTATTAGATATTTCTTCATTCTTATCGTTCCCATCCTTCGTTCTGAGCTTATCCTGATCTGATGAAGTCCTCGGACAGCCACTGGTTTTTCTCGTACCCAAATGGCTTGGGACTTCCTGCTGAAGTGATACGTCATCCTCGGACAAGTATTACTCTCCTCGGACAGGAAATGCCTTCCTCGGATAGCGATGATCTTTCATGAAGATCCCATTCCTAGCTATGCCTCACCCTTTTTCTCTCTCTCTCTCTCTTCGGATGCAAGACAGTCGTTTCGTGGGCCCTTGGTTCATAATATTGGGCTTTAATAATGTTGGGCCTGGATTCTTCTCCCCCACATCAACCCTTCAAAATTTTATTTCTTTCCTACGCAAGCGGGAAGGAAGAATAATTTTGACTAGATAGGCGGGAACAACAGAAAAATAAAATAGAGAAAATAAATAAAAATGAAAGCCAAATGACATAAGTACCCCTGCTTATACGCGCGAGCTTATGGAGACGCGCGCCTCATCATTGCTGCTGTAGATCTTCCATTCCCAAGGCGTTACATCAATTACTCCAGGCGGCTCTGTCTCCCGTATCCAACGGTGGATCGCGGATCAGACGGTTGGGGTTTGCCCTCGCTATTCGTGTGAGATGAATGACACCGCTCCGTTTGTCCCTACATATAAATATCCACAGGCAGTTTATTCCTTTTACTTTACACATTCGTAGCATTCAGAGCGTTTTCAAAGTTCCCAGAGAGTTCCTGCCTTCCAAAGCACTTCATTCCTTCTTGGACTTCTGCTTCTTTTGCTTTCTGGGTCCCTCTCAAAAGCACACTTTCAGTTAGCGAATTCGTCTTGCTTGTGGTATAGTAAGTCTCATCATACCCTGAGTCCTTATTTTCTCTTCGGTCACATTTCTTTCATTATTCTCTCCATTCCCTTGCAAAAATGGGTAAATACAAGTACCTCGTAGATAGCCCGGAGTTAATTGAGGACTTCAAGAGAACCTACCATATCCCTCAGGGGGTAAATTTGAAGTATTGTCCCCTAGAAGGACTATTACTAGACCGAGCGGAGGGAGAGGTCGTAATTCCTATGATCGCCTTTCTGGAGGGAGGAATGACCATTCCAATGGGTCCCGTGACCCAAAATTATCTTATCAACCATAGGCTTTCTCCCGAGCAGTGCGCACCCAACACCTTTAAGATATTAGGGGCCATCGACGTCATAAATGAGCAGTTAGGCTTAGGGCTAACCTGGCACGACTTAGCATACATGTATGAATGTCGTAGCCAAAGGGGAGGGGGATACTATCTTAAATCTCGCTCCGATGTCGTAAGGCTGTTCTCCTGCCTTCCCAAATCCAATAAGGGGATGAAAGATGACTATTTGGTTGTCTCGGGCGAATGGCACGACGATCTGCATTGTCCGACCAGGCCAGGAGAGCCAGGTGTGCCCTCTCGGACTTAGGGTTTCTAACCATAGCTTTAGGATTTTTTCCTTCTGCAACTACTTCTTGGTTTTTATTTGTATCTGCTCTCTAATTGGTTTGCCTTGTTTGTTTTACAGATAAAACACATACTGCACCTCGACTGAGTCTTATCAACGTACAAGCCCTCAACTACCTTCTGCGCTCGGAAATATACGTCAGCGAAGATAGGCAGTTGAGGTCTATTCCGCTGATACTCGGCTATACTCCAAAGCCAGCAGACGTCCAACCAGCGGGGAACGCCATTATTCAGGGCGATTACAGATTGCAGCGTATAGACGTTACACGGAAGGCTTTTCTTGCGCCCTACAATCTCCCACCAGTTCCACACCCTAATCCCCAGGGTGTTCCGCTGCTCGTCCGACTAGTCCAACAAGTTCCTCCCGCTCAGCCGGCTGTGAGAGAACGAGTCGGATCCTCGTCCACTTCCTTGGACGAGCAAATTGATAAATTTAAATTTGAAGGCGAGAGTGAAGGAGGGGTCCACATCATTCCTTCGGACTCCGAAGAAGAGGCGGACAGGCAATCTTTTATTCGACCCCCCGTGCTGCTAACAACAATACCAGAAGACTCCTCGGAGGAAGAGATGTCCGACTTAAGACTTCTTCTTAAGAAGAGGACAAATAAGGTGGAGATCAAAGAGACAGGGACTTCTCGTCCCCCTGCCGCTGTGCCACCACCTCCTCCTGTTGTGCAGGTTCCTGATCCGGCTTTTAAACCCCTTCCGGATCTAAAAAAGAAGAGGCCAATGGAACCCGAGGACAAAGAAAAGGGGCTGCCACCCAAGACTAAACAGCAAAAGGTGGCTAAAGACTCTCGTCAAAAGAGAGGCTCCTCAGTGGAAAGCCGAGAGGAACCCAATCAGGCCGAGGTTCGCCGAGGACAACGGATATGGTCCCCTCGGCTAGAGCTCGACGGTGCTCCGTTCCCCTGGGAGACCTCGGTCAGAAACTATGACGATGGTCGGGCAGCACTGATAGCTGAGGCATTGGAGCAGCCTCTTCTTCTGCCCAAAGACATGGACTCATACAGGCATTTTAGCCAGTATGAACTCTTCATGTCTCTGAAAAGGGACTTGGCCATGGTAAGTATATCCATCTTGCTTCTCCATTGTAGTGTTGGCTTTTATGTTTGTATACTAACACTGTAACTTGGTTCAGATCACTCAGCAGGTGTTTGTGGCCGAAGAGTGGGGCCGCAAGGCCAGTGTGCAGGCCCAGGCTGAGGCCCAAGCCAGAGCTGAAGTCGAGAGAGTCATGGACAATTTAAAAGAAGAGACATCGAAGCTCTCGGATCAGCTCAAAGCAGTAGCCCAGGAAAGGGACAGCCTGGATGCTGGCTTAAAGAATGCAGAGTCCCAGGCCGAGTCTCAGCGTAAGCTGCTGAACGAAGCCCAGAAAAAGTTGGCCGCAGAAAGAGAGGCTATCAAAGGGCTTTGTGCCGAGCTGCAAAAGGCCAAGGCAGCTGCCGAGGATGCTCAGAAGGACGCCCAGTTGGCTAAGGAGGCCATGGAAACTGAAAAGAAGGCGTCCTATCAACTGGCAGTGGAGGTGACAGAAAAAGATCTCACTGAGCAGTTTGCCTCGGTTGCCCGGGACTATTGCGATCTGACATGGAGCAAGGCGTTAGATGCTGCTGGAGTTCCTCCGGACTCAGATCTTCGACGGCCAGAGAACATCTTCTACGGCGAAGATATCCGGCAGTACTCCGATGATGATGCTCCTCCTGCACCTTTTCCTGAGGCTCCTGAGCAACCTCTGGCTGAGCCGAACCCTCTGGTTATTCTTGAGCCTAACCAGGGTCTTCCACTGCCATGTGGCCAGGTCTCACCTGCTGAGCCCCCTCATGAGAAGGGTGGATCTTTAGAAGGGGAACAACCACCCTCGGGTCCTTCTCAGGGAGTCCCAACATAGACTTAGGATTTTTTCTTTTCCTTTTTTATTTTTTTTTTTTTTATTTTTTTTTTTTTTATGTTGAGAACATTGTAAACCAATCCTTATCAATGAAGTAATTCTTGTTCAAACAATAGTACTTGCAATTTAATATTATCCTTTTGTGTTACAAATGGTTTTACTTGGCAATTACAGTTATGGTTTACTTTCCTTTGCAAATAACTTGTACAATTAGTATTGTGTATGAAAGGTAGCATCAACCACTTGACCAATTAAGGCTAACCGATCTAAACACCAAGGGACTAGTTAAACACTTAGAGAACAAATAAAGAGTGTTAATTAATCCGAGATCATCTGGTCCGAGGACTACAGGCATGATCAGATTTAAGTTTAAGTGCTTCGAGAACGAATAAAGAGTGTTAACTAATCCGAGATCATCTGGTCCGAGGACTACAGGCATGATCAGATTTAAGTTTAAACACTTAGAGAACGAATAAAGAGTGTTAACTAATCTGAGATCATCTGGTCCGAGGACTACAGGCATGATCAGATTTAAGTTTAAACACTTAGAGAACAAATAAATAGTGTTAACTAATCCGAGATCATCTGGTCCGAGGACTACAGGCATGATCAGATTTAAGTTTAAACACTTAGAGAACGAATAAAGAGTGTTAACTAATCCGAGATCATCTGGTCCGAGGACTACAGGCATGATCAGATTTAAGTTTAAACACTTAGAGAACGAATAAAGAGTGTTAACTAATCCGAGATCATCTGGTCCGAGGACTACAGGCATGATCAGATTTAAGTTTAAACACTTAGAGAACAAATAAAGAGTGTTATTATAGATAAACAGGAAAACAATTCGATTAATAATAATACCTCTTGAGGTTATTTACATTCCAAGGACGGGGTATTACATGACTGTCCAAGTCTTCAAGAAAATATGCTCCAATACCTGCACATGACGTAATGCGATATGGGCCTTCCCAATTTGGTCCTAATTTTCCCCAGGCTAGGTTTCTTGTATTGCCGACAACTTTTCTGAGCACCAAGTCGCCGGGTTCTAAGGGTCTCGGTTTGACCTTGGCGTCATAGCCCTGTCTGAGCTTTTGTTGGTAGTGAGCCAGCCGAACCATAGCGTTCTCTCTCCGTTCTTCGATGAAATCCAACCCAGCTTCCAAGAGTTTATTGTTGTTGTCCAAGCAGAAGGAACTGGTTTTCAGAGTTGGAAAACTGGCTTCCAAAGGGATTACAGCTTCGGACCCATAAGTCATCGAGAAAGGAGTCTCTCCAGTAGACCTGCGAGGGGTAGTTCTGTAAGCCCAAAGCACATGTGGCAATTCTTCGACCCACCTTCCCTTTGCGTCGTCCAACCTCTTCTTTAAGCCGCTAACTATAACCTTATTGACTGCTTCAGCTTGGCCATTACCCTGAGGGTAGGAAGGAGTAGAATATCTGTTCGTGATCCCCAGTTCGCTACAGTAATTCCGAAAAGAGATACTGTCGAACTGCAAACCATTATCCGAAATAAGGGTATTTGGAACTCCAAAGCGAGTTACTATGCTTTTCCATACGAATTTTTGTACATCCACATCTCGGATATTAGTAAGAGGTTCTGCCTCGACCCATTTCGTAAAATAATCGGTTCCGACCAGGAGATACTTTCTGTTCCCTGCTGCTTTAGGGAATGGGCCTACGATGTCCAAGCCCCATTGGGCAAACGGCCATGAACTGGACAATGGGTTAAGGGTTCCTCCCGGCTGATGTATGTTCGGTGCGAATCTTTGACATTGATCACATTTCTTCGCGTAGTTCCGAGCTTCTTCTTGCATGCTCGGCCACCAATACCCTTGGGTAAGAGCCCGATGTGCCAATGATCTGCCTCCAGTGTGACTTCCACAAATTCCTTCATGTAACTCTTCTAGTAGTGCCTCAGTGGCTTCCGGATGGACACACAATAAATATGGCCCCGAATAAGAACGTTTATATAATTTTTGGTCTTCGGACAACCAGAACCTAGCGGCCCTCCTTCGGATCTTGTCAGCCTCCTTCCGTTCTTCTGGCAGGACATCATCTTTTAAAAATTCAATTAGGGAATCCATCCAGCATGGACTTTTTCGAATCTGGTATACTTGAGTTGCGTCTCTTCCTGCTCCAGTGGGTTCATGAAGATCCTCCACGATGATAACTCTCGGCAAATCTTGATCCGAAGAGGTGGCTAATGTGGCCAAAGAATCGGCGTGTGCATTGCCACATCTGGGAACATGCATGAGACTGAAAGACACAAATTCCTCTTCCAATCGTTTGACTCTGCTCAAATAGCCTTGCATCCTTTCGTCTTTGGCTTCGAATTCTCCTTGAACCTGGCCCACAACCAATTTTGAGTCCGAGAACACCTTAACGGCTTTTCCTCCCATCCTTCGGACCATGACCATTCCCATCAATAGGGCTTCATACTCAGCCTCATTATTTGTGGCATTAAAATCTAGCCTTAGTGACTTCTCGATGATGATCCCCTCCGGGGATGTCATGACCAACCCAATTCCAGAGCCTTTCCGATTTGCAGCGCCATCTACGTACAACTCCCAATGAGCAGGATCCTGCTGAGAGACCAAACCAACTAATTTTTCATCCATGCTCGGCCTTACCTCTACATCTTCCAAACTGGGCTCTGTGAATTCGGCCACCAGATTTGCAAGTACCTGGCCTTTAACTGATGTGCGAGGCATGTATTTGATATCGAAAGCCCCTAGAATGGTGCCCCATTTAGCTATCCTCCCCGTATAGTCCGCGCTTCGAAGTACTGTTTTGAGTGGAAGCTGGGTGAGCACCACGACAGTATGGGCTTGGAAGTAGTGAGGCAATTTCCGTGTTCCGAGCACCACGGCCAGGATGGCTTTTTCCAGTGGCAAATACTTGACCTCTGTTTCGTGCAATGATTTTCTTACACAATAGACCGGCCTCTGTACCCCCTGATCCACTCTTATCAACACTAAACTTACAGCGTGTGGGACCACTGCGATGTATGCAAATAAAACCTCATCGGGTTCAGGACTGGACATAATCGGTGGCCGAGATAGATAATCCTTGAGCTGTTGGAAGGCTGAGACACATTCTTCGTTCCATTCAAAACCCTTCCATTTGTTAATTAGGGAGAAAAAGGGTTTGCATCTGTCCGCAGACCTGGATATAAACCGGTTTAACGCGGCTGTCATTCCTGTTAGCTTCTGCACATCTTTCGGATTTCGAGGAGACTGTAGATCCTAGATAGCCCTAATCTGATCAGGATTAACTTCGATTCCCCTGTGTGTAACCATGTAGCCCAAGAATTTGCCTGACCCAACTCCGAACGAGCACTTCGAAGCGTTCAAGCGCAGCTTATGTTTTCTCAGGATTTCAAAAACCACATCAAGATCCTTTAAATGGTTAGCAACAAGTTTGCTTTTAACTACCATATCATCTATATAAATCTCGATGGTCTTGCCTAACTGTGATTCGAACATCTTGGTCATCATACGTTGATAAGTAGAACCTGCATTTTTCAGACCGAAAGGCATTACCTTATAGTGGTAGTTACCAATGGGGGTAACAAAAGCGGTCTTCTCCTGGTCGTCTGAAGCAAGGGGAATCTGGTGATACCCCTGAAAAGCATCCAAGAAACTCATCCGAGGATGTCCAACAGTAGCATCCACTAGCTGGTCAATCTTCGGCATAGGGAAGGGATCCTTAGGGCAGGCTTTGTTTAAGTCCGTGAAGTCTACGCAGACCCGCCACTTTCCGCTTTTCTTCTTTACCACTACAGTGTTTGCTAGCCATTCGGGATAGAAAATTTCTTTAATAGCCCCAGCCTGCTTGAGCTTTCCTACCTCCTCTCTGACTGCTTCAACGTGCTCTCTGGACGGTCGCCGAAGAGGTTGCTTCTTTGGTATGCTTAAAGGATTGACCTTCAAATGATGACAAATAAATTCTGGATCTACCCCCAGTGCTTCATAAGCGCTCCATGCGAAAACATCAATATTTCTTTTGAGGAAGTCAATTAACTTTTCCTTTTCTGACTGAGGTATCAGTGCCCCAATTTGAAAATATTTTTCCGGATCGGATTCGACCATGACCCGTGTTAAGTCCTCACATTTTACATCCTCGCCATGCCCGTCAGCAGGTGACATTCGCTCCTTTAACTGCTATGGGTCTTTGATTACCCCTCCTGAAGATTTATCTTCGGATCCGTGCCGTATTGCCGCTACTAGACACTGCCTAGCCGAGGATTGATCCCCACGGATTTCACAGACTCGTCCTTCGGAAGGATATTTGATTTTTTGATGTAGAGTGGAAGAAACAGCCCCCAGTGTATGCAACCAGGGCCTAGCGACAATTGCCGTATAGGGGGAATATACGTCTACTACCACGAAATCAACCTCGACAATTTCCGTGCCAGCTTGCACAGGCAGTCGGATCTGTCCCTTCGGAGTGACCATTCTCCCTTCGAAGCTGATTATAGAGGAGCAATATGGAGCTAGGTCACTGGGTGCAAGATTTAATCCCCTGAAAAGGTCAGGGTACATAATTTCTACCGCGCTGCCTTGGTCTACCATAACTCTCTTCACATCATACCCCCCAATCCTGAGGGTGACAACCAATGCGTCCTCATGCGGTTGAATAGTCCCCGCCTTATCCTCGTCCGAAAAGCACAGCATGGGGGATATCGTATTCCCAGGGGTCCTCGGATTCCTGTCAGCGTCTTCTACCGGCGACCGAGTCACAGACATAACCTTTGACGGACGGGACCTGGTCCTTCCCGGGGCTGCAAAAATGACATTAATAATTCCTAGAGGGGGTTTTGTAGAGTCCCCCCTTTCAGAATTCGAGACCGGTTGTCCTCTCCCACTAGAGCGATGCAAAAGGTGCTTCAACCTGCCCTCGGCGACCAGCTGGTCCAGATGGTCCCACAGACTTCTGCAATCTTCAGTCGTATGCCCATGATCCTGGTGATATTGGCAATAGACATTGTGATTGCGTCTCTCCGGATTCCCCATCATTTTGTTCGGCCATCTGAAGAATGGTTCGTTTTTTATCTTATCCAGAACTTGATGAACAGGCTCTTTAAACACAGTATTAACTGTTTGGGCATTTGTTGAACTTGAGTGCCCAACGAAATCTCTCCTCGGCTTACTGTTGTTGTAGCGGTCCGACTTGAAGTCTCTCATTTCCTGGGTGGTGGCCTTGTCTTTACCCTTTTCTTGTTGCCTATCTTCTTCTACCCTTTTATACTTCTCGATGCGATCCATAAGCTGGCGCATGCTGTCAACGGGCTTGCCGGACAAAGACGTTCTCAAACCATGATCAGTGGGAAGACCCAACTTGAACGTTTCCAAATCCATGGCATCAAAGTTGCCCTCCATTTCATTAAACATCTCCCAGTATTTGTCCGAGTACGCCTTCAGTGTCTCCCCCTCACGCATGCTCAAGGATAGAAGGGAGGATAGGGGCCTGGGCACTCTTCGGCAGGTGACAAATCGTGATCCGAAAGCTTGGGTAAGCTCTTGGTAGGAGTCAATGGAATCAGCCCGCAAGTTATCAAACCATCTCATGGCTACAGGGCCCAAACTCGAGGGGAATACCTTGCACATCAGTGCCTCATCCCTGGCGTAAACAGCCATTCTTTGATTAAAATGGCTGACGTGCTCCACAGGATCTGTCCTGCTATTATAGATAATAAAGGTTGGTTGATTGAAACGCCGAGGTAGCTCCGCTCCTTCGATCCTTCGTGTAAAAGGTGACCTAGAAATTTGATTCAGGGCTTTACTCATGGCATCGTTACCTATCCCTCCATATGGTAGTTCTCGTGGTCGCTTCTCACGAGGGTGTTCAGCTTCATACGAAAAGGTTTCGCTGATTGGAGTTTGAGAGTTCTGCTGATAAGTAATGTCTTGTTCATCATCCAGGTCATCATCAGGATGCGGTGCAGCACGTTTCCTCTTTTCCATCCATAATTCCCTCTTCAACCTTTCAATCTCTATCTGCATGCTGTTTTTCTCTGCATGGGAAACATGACTTCCACCACGAGGATGGGATCGTTCAGTGTGTGTAGTATGTACACTACCTTCTCGATCCTGCCTACGCTCCAGGTTAAGAAAAGGATCAACATGTTGGGAGGCCCCAGATTCTGCTGGTTGTTGCGCTTGATCAGCCATTACCGTTCACTGCTATTCTTCCCCAATCGTTTAAGCTCTTCCCACAGACGGCGCCAATTGTAAGGAACGAATTTGGAACCTAAGCCCACAAGTCTGGACCAAAGGCCCAACGGACCTTGCACAATAAATTTGTAGAGAGTGGGTGAAAGAGCTGGACTGGGTCTGATATAAACAATGACGGACAGGATTACATTAAACAGAAAAGAGACATAAAATAACACCAAGGAAAAACTCTTTTATCTGTGTCCGATGAGGTGTTTCATTGAACAATCAATGGTTACAAGGTTTAGGGCTACAGTAAAGTTATCCTTTTCCTTTTTCTTTCTCCTTTTCGATCCCCCATCTATCAGGATCTCTTCTTCCTTATATAGTGCCCTTCCCTACTATCTTCATCGTCCACTTGTTCTTCATCTGTGTATCTACTTGAGTATATGTCACATCATGGGTATGCTTTAGTTATTTGGGAGTGACGGTAGTTGAGGGTGCACTGTTCAGAGGTCTTCTCCACATAAATGCGGCCAGAAAAGCTGTTGTAGTGCATTAAATACGGTGGTAGCAGCCTTTCTATTAGATATTTCTTCATTCTTATCGTTCCCATCCTTCGTTCTGAGCTTATCCTGATCTGATGAAGTCCTCGGACAGTCACTGGTTTTTCTCGTACCCAAATGGCTTGGGACTTCCTACTGAAGTGATACGTCATCCTCGGACAAGTATTACTCTCCTCGGACAGGAAATGCCTTCCTCGGATAGCGATGATCTTTCATGAAGATCCCATTCCTAGCTATGCCTCACCCTTTTTCTCTCTCTCTCTCTCTTCGGATGCAAGACAGCCGTTTCGTGGGCCCTTGGTTCATAATATTGGGCTTTAATAATGTTGGGCCTAGATTCTTCTCCCCCACAGTAATAAAATTTGAGAGTATTCTCCCATCTCCATTTAATTTTTGTGTATGTTTTGAATGTGCTATGTATACTTGATTTATACAAATTGTTGGCAGGTCCCTTTGTGTGAGTGTTGAGTTGTTGACTGAGGCTAAGTAGTGCACACCCCCTTTTTTTAGAGAGAAGTAGGGCATACTTAGTAATATCATAACACAAAATTTAGGTAAAAAATCTGCCTTGTGACAAAAGGTTATTATCCAAAATAAAGTTTCTTCATGCTGTATCACAAATTTAATTAAATGCTGCATTCATTAAGGACTAGGAGTTCAAGAACTAACTATAGGGTTATTCTCATTATTATAAGCACAATGAATCTGCCAATAAATCCAAATAAAGACCAAAAAGGTTCCAAATCTCCAAAAGCTTATGTTTTATGTGTTGAATTCCCAATTTTCATTATTATGTTTAAGAGAGATATCTATGCCTTAAAAAGAAAAAAAATAGTAAGGTTAAAAACGAAGAAAAAGGAAGTTGAAATCTAGCTGAGAAAGAAAAGAAAAAAAGAAATCTGGGTAAAACATCTGCCTTATAACAAAAGGTTATTATCCAAAATAAAGTTGCTTCATGTTGTATCACAAATTAAACTAAATGCTGCATTCATTAAGGATTAGGAGTTTAAGAACAAACTATAGGATTATTCTCATTATTATAAGCACAATGAATCTGCCAATAAATCCCAATAAAGACTAAAAAGATTCCAAATCTCCAAAAGCTCATGTTTTATGTGTTAAATTCCCAATTTTCATTATTATGTTTAAGAGAGATAACTATACCATTAAAAATGATTAAGAAAAAAAATAGATAAGGTTGAAAACCAAGAAAAGGAAGTTGAAATCTAGGTGAAAAAGAAACAGTTTTTATTTTATTTTATTTTAAGATTTCTTCAAACATGTGGATTGGCAATTGGAGTGGATTCATAAAATTCAATCATATGGTCCCAAAAAAGTCAAAAGATAAAAATTGGTGGGATTTCTTCCATAATGAAAGGCTCAGTGCTGTTTATTTGGGTAAGATAATATCATGGTGCTTTGCAAAGTGTGTGTCAGACTTGCACGTGTTGGCAACTCGTTGGAACTGAATTGGCATCCTAACATTCCTAACTCGCACGTGATATGTTAAAAAATACACAGGTAAGAATGATTAAAGGAGAAAAGGACTATTTAAAAAAAAAAAAAATTATGATGCATTTTTATGATGATTCTTCTTTGTTTATCATACACCAATAGATTTATTTTTTGCGTAAGTGAGATCTGAATCTACTTAATTTTATTTTATCAATGGAATTAACTAGAACTCATATAAAAATTTAAATTTAAGCGTGTTTGTCTAGAAGAAAGAGCAAGGTTACTAATTATGATCTTATTTAGATGTAAACATGACTAACGCTTAAAGATTTTAGATGAATAGAAAAACTGTAAGAATTCGTTCATGTGAGTTCAATATTTATCTATTTTTAGTAAATTAGATTGCATTCAAAGACTATTGAACAAAAGTTTTGATATTACAAATTCGGTCACAAAACAAGTTGAAGTTGTTTAAAAATAACAAAATTTTCTTTTAATTTTAAAATTTATGAAAATTAGATTGTTAGACTTCTAAATTATTCTAATTATAAGATTGGTTATGGCTTTCTCTTATTTACCATTTTTTTTTTTGGATTTTATCTTATTTAAAATTGCTAGCCAAAAATTTATTTATTGCTTAATATTGCTGTCATATACTCCTAGTCTTACCTTCTTTATTTATTTATTTATTTATTTTTGGTAATAGGAAATGTCATATTAACCAGCAACATGGTTTTCAAAATCCCGATCTGGATCCTACGATCTTACGATTTTATGATTTTATCTGCCCAAAACGATCTGGATCTTTCAAGGATCTTAGTGATCATTCAGGGTCGGTAGAATTGTATGATTCTGAATATCTCAAACGACTTTAATTTTTTGTAATATTCTTTAACTTGACAGAAGATTCAATAGGACTTAAATGAAAAATAAAATCTCAATAAACCAAGTTTATCCACTCTAATGTAGAGAGAGCATCATTTAGACCCAAATAAAAAAAAAATCCCAATAGTGTCACATTTTGAGGTTTTTGGTATTTTTAAATGATGCTTACAAATGGATATGATGATTATGATGCATTTTTATGATGATTCTTCTTTGTTTATCATATACCAATAGATTTATTTTTTGCATAAGTGAGATCTGAATCTACTTGATTTTATTTTATCAATGGAATTAATGAGAACTCATAAAAAAGTTTAAATTTAAGCATGTTTGTCTAGAAGAAAGATCAAAGTTACTAATTATGATCTTATTTAGACATAAACATGACTGACGCTTAAAGATTTTAGATGAAATAGAAAAACTGTAAGAATTCATTCATGTGAGTTCAATATTTATCTATTTTTAGTAAATTAGATTGCATTCAAAGACTATCAAACAAAAGTTTTGATATTACAAATTCGGTCACAAAACAAGCTGAAGTTGTTTAAAAATAACAAAATTTTCTTTTAATTTTAAAATTTATGAAAATTAGATTGTTAGAATTCTAAATTAGTCTAATATAAGCTTCGTTATGGCTCTCTCTTATTTAACAATTTTTTTTTTTGGATTTTATCTTATTTAAAATTGCTAGCCAAAAATTTATTTATTGCTTAATATTGCTGTCATATACTCCTAGTCTTACCTTCCTTATTTATTTATTTTTGGTAATAGGAAATATTATATTAACCAGCAAAATGGTTGTCAAAATCTCGATCTGGATCCTACAATCTTACGATTTTATGATTTTACCTGCCTAAAACAATCTGGATCTTTATAGGATCTTAGCGATCATTCAGGGTCAGTAAAATTCTATGATTCTGAACATCTCAAACAACCTTGATTTCTTGTAATCTTCTTTAACTTGATAGAAGGCTCAGTAGGACTTAAATGAAAAATAAAATCCCAATAGACCAAGTTTATTCACTCTAATGTAGAGAGAGTGTCAGTTAGACCCAAATAAAAAAAAAAAAAAAAATCCCAATAGAGTGTCACATTTTGAGATTTTTGGCATTTTTAAATTATGTTTACAAGTAGATGTAGTGATATATGGTAATTATATCAATAAATATATAATTTATGTGATTATTTAACATACCAATGTATATTTTTTGTTTTTTTCTCAAATAATGTAAGATTTTATGATCCATGATCCGATCCTACGATCTATGATTCTATTTACCTCCCACGATCCTACGTAGGATCTTGCTTTTGACAACCTTGACTAGCAAAAAATTAATTATAGAGTCATGAAGACAGTTTCAATGTATAATTTATTACATCTGAGACTAGTAAGGTTATATAATAAAAGCAAGGACATCTCCATAAGAGGAGGGTTTAAAATAACAAAATTTAATTTGTTGGAGGTGGACTGCTTAGTCTTACCTTCTCCGCCAAATATTGGGAGACTATAATCTTTACTAGGAATTTGAACTAGAAATCACTTATTGGAACCAAATATGAGTGCAGGTACATCTTATTCTCACATGTTTACTTGGCATTAAATTCAGGAAAGTTTATAAAGTTAATAGTCACCAACATGTCAGTGTCCCTTTCCTCCTCTGGAGGGGGGCCTCTTAATTCTAATTACAAAAGTGGAAAACATGATTTCCATGGTCTACAATGTAGAAAAAGCAAAAGATGACTTTTGACTCAATAAAGCATTTTGCAAATTTTACTTCCCTATAATAAATTTACTCTTTTTATGTAAAAGCTCTTTATTATTGATTCAAATTTTAAAAATCTTTTACTTTTTTTCATTAATTAAATTGGTGAAAAATGAGCCGTTGGTCATTTATTATCTAAAGGCACTTAATGAGTTTCACGTTCACCCACTCCTCTCTTTCTTCAATTTGCTTTTGAAAAAGAGTAAAATTTCTTCAAATTAGTTTGGAGAGAAACTCTTCAAATTTCTCATATATTTCTTTTTTGGGTATGAATTTTGAAAATCTAACCATTGAATTTCATGGTTCTTATGTTCTTAACATACATATCAAATTTCATTCAAATTGGATGTTATTTACTATTTGATTGATTAACTTATTTTTTATATACAACTTTAGATCACAAAAACTTAAAATTATAACATTTATTTGATGACATTACAACTGATCTTTGATTTTCTCAAAATTATGTAAACATTAAGAATGTAATAAAAATATGCAATGTAACGATTACATTTTCAAAATTTACACTCAATATAAAAATATATGATGAGTTTGTAGGGTTTCTCTCCAAACTAGTTTGGAGAGAAACTTTGCTCTTTGAAAAATGGGTTTCAATTTTCAACTCTCCCCAATTTGTAGCTTTTGATTTTTTGTACTCTCTGTTTTTCTCCCATTAAGAAAAGAAGAAGAAAAATTAGAATTAGATGCAGTTGGGTCAAAGTGGGACTTCTCAATTAGCACTAAAATTTGGGGTTTGAGACTTTGAACGGAATACTCTACAAATTTCATAATCAAGATGGTTGAGCTTGACCCATCTTTTTTTTTTTCTAAGTCATTGGTATATTTAACAGCAACATCTTAATGTTAACATCTTCTTAGAACGATGATCCCGTTTTGTCTTAAAGGTTTTTCCTTTTTAATAATACTTAGACCCTGTTTAGTAGACTATCTAAACAACATATTTTTAGTTTTTAAATAATAATATACATTTTTTTACACACTTTTTTACTCACATATATTTTAAAAAATTACAAATAATATTACTTAAGTCCATCTACCAAACGGGTCTTAAGGGGCTGTCAATTTCTCCTGAGACTGAAAGCGATTTGATAGCATACAAAATATGCCAAGGACTGCTTTGTCATATTAACAAACAAATTTTATTTAAAAAAATGTACAAGGCACAATCTCTATTCCAACATCCCCAATCATCATGTCTTTTTTTCTCTTTGCAGCAGCTTTTGGGGTTCTGGATATAACACCACCCACAGACTGAATCATGATGCCATCCATTGGCAAATTATTTAGAACCAGACTGGACCATATACATGCCCGCACCTTGGCTCATTTTTGCTCTTCTTTTGAGGACTATAATATTGGGTTCCTTTTCCTATATTCAAAAGTTGTACAATTTCTTAAAAAGATGGTTAATATTTTATGCCTCAATAATTTCTAATTGTATTTGAATATTAAAACTTGGAGTACAATATTAATTCTCTCTAAAATATGTTCTATTAGAATAACAATCATTTGTTATGCTTTGGGTATCCTATTTTATGCTCAACCACATTCTCTTTTTTCCCCCCTTATAAAGTAAACTAAAGTTTAAAATGGAAAAAAATTACACACATGATATATTGAAATTGTTGGAGGACAAATTAGAATACTAAGAGTATGACACTATATTTTTATTTGTTTTTATAGGTTTCTTAATTATAACTTTCTTCTTGGCTGTTTAAAGCCATCCTCTAATCACAAGCTAGAACAGGCTTGAGCTCCTCTAAATATGGGACAGTTTTTCATTTTTATTCTTGATCATCAAGTGTATGATAATAATGTATGTGTCCTTTTCTTTCTTTCATTTAATTTTTTTTTCATTGGTTCCAATTTCGGAAAGAAAACGAATGCAAGGACATTTTTATCTTTGCAAAACTTCCTTTCAACTTTCAAGTGCATCTCATTCATAATTTTGTTTAATAGAATATAGAATACTAATGATCAAAAGGCTAACAGAATCATGAGCTCCAACATGCATAGGTATCAGAAAAATTTCTTACAGTTAGGAAAATTATATACCTAACTAAAAAGATTACTTTGATAGTCTATGATTTTTCTCTCAGAAAGGCAGGCCAAGCATGTCCTAAACAAATCAATGCACTAACAAATCTCACTTGTCCACAATCATAAAGAACAGGAACTAAACATTATTATATAATGGTCTTGATACTTTCCACCCCCTAGCAAAAGAAAGGAATTTGATAAGGGCATTTTCCCTTTTAAAAGTGAATGAGGGTACTTTAGTAATTGCATTAAAAGCCACAGTTTACTTTGCCTTTGGAATTTCAATCTCTCTCTCTCTCTCTGAAAATCAATAAGAATCATGCCTGCCAAAGCAAAAGAAAGGGTGGGTTGCAATAAAGAATGGAGAAAAGGAAAAGAAGCACATTGCCAACCCCATCTTAGAGTCACAAACTGAAGAAAAAGGCTATTCATTCTCAACCCAAATGAAACTTCTTTGCTCTCCTTCTCCAGCACTCTCACATTCATTCTTCAGCTTGCTTGGTTCATGCAAGATCCAAAGAACTCAAACACAAGGTATGCCAACAAAACAACACTCTTTGTCTCTGGCCTTCTCTCACTCTCCAATAATTTGCCTTCTGTGTTCAATGTGATATTCACAACATAACAATCAAAAGCTTTACTTGATCGTTAATTCTGGTTATATTGTTTGCATGTTTAGCTTTCTTACTATGCATTGCAATTTGCTTTTGCTACAAAGTTCTCAAATTTGAGATTCCTTGAGACATTTCTCAGAACTGTATTGTATCAAAGTTTACAACTTTTAGCTAAACTATTATGCGTACAAATGTGTTCTCTGACCCCAAAAAACCAAAAGGGTAATAAATAAGTTAATTGATTCCCCGTGTCAATGACTTGATGCTAGGCATGAAAATTTTGGCAAAATTTATTGCATGATGCATTTACTTATGATTATACATATATGCATATAGCTTTTATTTTTACATACATGTGTGCAACATTAAAGTAATAAATTATAAGCTACTCTGATTTGTGTTGCATTATATTATTTAGAATGTTAAAATATGTGAAAGTTGAGACATTTGAAGTGGGCTTCTGTGTAGAACACTAATAAGTAATATCTAAGCGTGATGCTTACATGACGTCCTATACATTGCGCAAGAGATAGTGTCATGGACTTTTTTTTTCCTCCCTAAATTAGAAGGGAAAATGGATGGAATTTATAGGTGTAATTTCAAACCACTTCAACTCTTGGAACAGTAATTGGGTATTTATAATTTACACTCAATTTGTTAAACATGACTTTAACATGTTTAGAGATGATAATGGGGTAGGACAGCTTGACGGGGCAAATCATGGGAACTTGTCTCGTCCATCGCTTTCAAGTAGGACCAAGATAGGTTAGAATGAGGATATTTTGATGAGATGATCTAACATAAATGAGTGAGAATGGAAGAATATAGGAATCGAGATTAAATAGGCAAAATAAAATGGTAAAACTTGCCGAGGTGGGACGGGTTTGTTTGGGCGGCGGAAGAGAAATTATCTCATGAAACATCTCTTTCGTGACTGTAAAATCCACATATGTAAAATCTATGTATAATGAGAGAGATGCCCTATGTGATCGTTTCATAAGACAAATTTTCCTGGAGCATATTACTAAACTTAGGAAGCTGGCGGGCCCATTCTCAATACAACTGGTAAAGTGGTCGGGCTTGAATTGCAACTCGAGTTTCAAGTCTAAGACTGGGCCACGAACAAAATTTCCACAAAAGAAAAAGAAAACGAGAGTAGGATTGTCTGGTGAAAGGAAAATCCAGTCCAACTGTATGTTTTGTTGGGCTTGAACTGAAATTTCCTTTACTAAAGTCAAAAGCCCATTTTTCTGCTTCCATTCTCACAAGTGTATAATTGCATTGCGTCGTTCCCTTTAAGTAATCATCAATTTTTATACTACCAATTAAGGAAAAAAAAAAAAAAACTTTAGGACTTTCAAAATATAAAAAACTTATTTTTTTGTAGTCAAATGTTAATCTTCTCACACGATAATGGAAGGTCTCTGTTCAACTCATGGGAAGGAAGAAATTTTGAAAGAAAAAGACTAACTCTCAATTTATAATTTATTATTAATACCAAAAATTAATAATTCAGGAGTTGAATTGTGTTCTTTTATTTATTTATTTATTTTTTATAACCCCTTAAGCTTGTCTGTCAACTAAACCAAACCAACCAGAGTTGAGCTCTAGTCAATTTGGCTAATTTATTTTATTCTATTTCTATTTTGTTTGTTTATAAAATATCATTTTGGGGTGCCCCAAATTATTGTTCACTTAGATAAAGACAATACTCAATAGTCACATTTTGCACGACTTTGTTAAGTTATTAATTGCAAACTTTATCTTAAAAGACAGCGCTTATTTTTCTTTTGCATTTTCTGAGTTCACTAAAGAGGGTAGGTTTAAATCTGCTAACTTTATTTTAAAACACAGAATATCAAAATTGGATTCTATGGTGGACAAAAGAAGTAGGACAAACACAGTAATCTAATAATAAATGCGAGACATCACCATCCGCACATTGGATTTCAATGACGTTTTCTAGGTTGTTTGCTTTGTCACATGGCATCTTTTTGCTAGTTTTTGCTACCAAGGGCCATATCTTCTCTTATTTTAATTCTTGTTTCATGTACATATCAAATTAGAGAGAGTCTAGAGTCTCAACCTTTTTTTATATTTATGAGGTGATCAATTGTGATTTATGGAAGAAAAAAAAAATGGTTGGTTAACGCGAATGACTGTCTACTACTCATAGTTGATCACTTTATCAAGTTGTGACAAAAATTACAACAAATGGTATGATAGTAGAACTAATTAAATTATGGCCATTTAATTTTCTATTTTTCAGATTTGGAATAAGAACCGATCTGTGTACTTACCCTTGATGAAAAGGTCTGAAAATATTCAAAACTAGCTAGTCTTTAATTTACAAGGTCAAACTTGTTCAAAATCCAGAGTTTGATTTGGACAACATGTGAAAAAAATGTAGTAGACCATAATAAGGTTTTGAGGCAGCCAACTATGGTGCCACACGGCCGTGAAGAACACTCCAGGCTGAGTCTAAATTTCTCTTTTGAAGAAATTGAAATTAGAACAAAGTATTGTTAACGCCAAGGAAGAGACTCCTTTGGTTTATGATACATGTGAACTTTAGGCTAAATTGTCAAACGTATGTTTGGACTTCAAAACCAAACTTACCAATTGGGTATGATAACTTTATACATATATAATTAGGAATATAAAGAATGATCTTGTTATTGTTGTAAAAAATGTTTCCCAAATATAGTTTATAGAGAGTGCATAATGTAGAAAAGCCATTGCATATATTTGCAGCACATATACAGAAATTATGCATGAGAATGACATGCACTTCGTACGTAATAGGAAGCCTTGGTATCAAAGAGCAATTGGGATGGCCACTCTATGGAGAAGCATGTCCAAGTCCACGGCAGTTCCTTCAACAAATGCTACAATATGGAAAACCATTACCAATCCCACTGAAATTCCGGCGGCGAATTCCAATAGAAACAAGCTAAGAAAATGTACCTCTTTGAAGGTTGCCACATCGTTTACTCGAGTTTGTCTTTGTGCACCAATCTCTTCCTACACTGAGGTTTTCCGAGCTGATGTTCCACCAAGAAGAAGCAATAGTTACCCAAGATCAAAGCCATTAATTCCCACACCACAAGAGAGACTTCCTAGTACAAGACTTAGTGTGGAAGGGAGAAGAGTTTTTCGGGGCAAGTCGTTGACTGATGATGTTTTAATGAGGAGATTTGTTGTTGAAGAAGAAGCAATGATGCAAATTAGAAGGAGGAATCAAATGGAAGTGATAAGGAAGAGGAGTATTTTGAGAAGGAAGAATCTTGGGCCTAGTCCTCTTAGTAGAATGGTTATGGCAGAGGAGGAACAAGATAATAATTAGTTGAGAATAGTTTATAGTTTGCTTGTGTCAAAACAGTACAATTTGGAAAAAATATTTCCTCTTCATTTTTCAGTTGGCTTAATGGGTTTTACCTTGTATGGGCAATTTTTTGCTATCTAATTTCTTGTGAAACAAATTTATCCAAAATTAATTGGAGTGGATAATTTTTTTATTTTACCAACATCAAATGGGTGAGAGGAATTTGAACTCGGGTTTTCCTCAATAGGAGAACTGGATAATGCCATTAAACTATAATGTTTTTGGTTATATTGGATGATTTTATATGTATGATTTCTTTAAATTACTTTATAGCATGATATTTGTTAAGGGAAAAAAAAGAAGAGAAAATGAATTTAAATTAGAAGGCTAAATGCATGTGCTAATTACTTAATTATAAATGGTTAACTAAATGAATACAATTAAATGGAATTCAAACAAATTTTGTATGATGAAATTTCATTTGAATAAGAAAAAAGGATGTAAACAAAGAAAAGAGAAGAAAGTGCAGTAGGGTGCAAAATGACCTCACCAAATATACCTAGCTACGCAACACATAGTCCATGCAAAAGACTAAGAGACACAATTTTACTTTTTGTTGAACCTTCAACTAGCTAGGTCCTAAAGAACCTTGGAATTTAGCTTAACAACCCCCAACTAACTTACTTGTATTTTTGCTTATAAGCCACTCAAAACAAATATAATGAACTTGCAGAACAAGGATAGTGGTTATCTAATCTGTATCACACTTGCCAAGTTAGGTTGTTTCGTGACTATGTATCTCCCTCCTCCATAAGCAGAAATGTTTATTCTTTAAACTTTGTCAACTACCACCTTTATCTGCTTCATTTTAATTTTTTTTTCCCTTTAATCATTTTATGCTCTACGAATCAGTATTACTTAGTAAATAGCTATATTAATTTCTACCCAAAAAAATAGCTATATTAATGCTGAACATATGGGAAATTTCATTTCATACGTAGATACTTACTTTGCTTACTCAAAATAAAAATAAAAGGAGTTATATATATATATATATATATGCTTTATTTCTTATATGTATTTTTTAAATTATTAAATTTTTGGGGTACCTTTTGGACTTCACAGTAACCAAAATACTCACAACATTTTTACCATTGAAAGAAAGAAAAAAAAAAAAATCCATATATGGGGATATGTTATGGAATTTCCCTTATTATTTCAAGCTATTGTAATTAAGATAACGAGTTTAATATTTCTTGTTAATTAAGCAATTGTAAATTTCGCTCTCAAATTCATTTTCAGGCTCACTTTAATTGTGTACATGTCGCTTTTGCTTTCATGTTTGAAAATCAAATGAGAAGCTTCAAATCTTGGAAGCAACATATACAAGTCCTCACTATGCAGCAACAATAAGCCAAATCTTCCTATAAGCATATATGGCTTTAGAGTGGTTTGAGATGTTAACAACTTTTGTCTATAGTAAGCATGTTGCGTTGTATTTAGATCTAATACATTTGGCAAAATGGTGAACAAATCACTTCAATACTCCCTTACACCTTTAGTGAGGATCCGTTATTTCATGAGATGAGGAAGTACAATATTATTCTACTCTCAAAATATTGTATAATTTTTCATATCTTTAATGTGAAAAATTCAACTAAATATGCTATGAGGTTTTAGAACCATACTACTTTTGGCAACATGCCTCATTTAATTGAATTGCCTCTAGGGTTAAACCATCTTGACTAAATTTTTTCAATCCATGGTGCCCATGTTAGTAAAGAATAATCATTCTGCAAATCCTATTAGGTTGCCAATCCGAAATTTGCTTTGGAAAGTCAATAGTTACAAAACCCTTTGCAAATCTTTTTTCATTATTGATTTCACAATATCTTGACCACTTTATTAAACCATGATCAATGCAATCTAACATTTAAAAATGATATTATTAAAGTGCTCTTTGGTGTGTTGTCTTGTTTATAATTCATTAGAATCTCTAGTTATCTATTAGTATTTTTCAAGACTCAAGAGAGGACAAGTAGTTTTCAAATTTTTTTTTCTTCTAAGAATTAAAGGGTAAGGGACAGTCATGAATACTCTATATGTTTTATATATATATATATATGTATTTTTTTTTTTTAAACTTGAATACTCTATTTGAACGTGACCTAGTAGCTCATATATTATGAGAAACCAATGATATAGGAATTCAGATGACCTAGGTCTCTAATGCTTCCTTAGGTGGATTCAGCTATAAACCTACCTCAATTCCACTAGGGTCTAGTAACATTATTTAAAATTTAACGACAGTTTTTCATTCTCTCAACATAAACTATCCAAATGTATGAACAAAGTGCAAATGGTTGCACAGTAGCTGAACTCTTTCATATTTTTAAAGTGAAAAACTAGCACACCAAACATATCACATCTCAAGTGACCCATGTTGTCTCCTTTGCATCATGCTTTAACAATTAAGCTATGTTAAGAAAATTACCATTTGTAATGTGTGGTTGAACAATATTTTTGGTTGACCTACCAAAAAGTTGCAAACAGATAACAATAGGCGACCACAATTAAGAATTTAAGATGGATAATTGAGTCACTCAATGAAAAAAAAAATAAAAAAGAAAAGCAATTTCGCACCAAATCACATTCAACTTTGAAGCACTTTTAACTTTAGAATTGATATGATGTAATTCGACGCCGCTTAATTAAATTTGGTCACCTTGAGAGAACATCTTCATTTATTTATTTTCTTTATGTTTGAAAACACAAACTCTTTTAAATGACAACTTTTCTAATGATGTAACAGTAATAGGAATCTATCATCATCAACTACAACATTATCGACAGAGTGAAGATTCCCGTATCATATAATGATGAAATGTACACCTTACCCTATATTGATGTTTCAATTTTTTCTTGTTATGCCTAACGCTCCGTTGCTAAGATGGACATGTGTCTTAAAACAAACAAATTATTATAAATGAGTGGACGAACATGTAAAGCACCAAGAGTTTGATTATATATTTCCTGAAAGGGACAGTTTATGGTCATGACAATATCTACAAGACAATATATTATGCCACTCTAAACTTGATTAGTATAAGAAACTTTGTTCAATAATTTTTTTTTCTATTTTTGTTTTTAACCATTATACGACTATGAGATATGCAAGTGTGATCAAAATTTAAATAAGGATTAGAATAATCCATTCAAAGTTCAAATTGCTCTTACCTATTAGATTGCAAGTTTTTATTATATCTTTTACGCTTGCAAAATTTTCAGAAGATCAAAGATTAATAGTTATGTTATCAATGACATGTTTAAATTTCAAGTTTTTGAGGTAAAAAAATTATATATAGAAAATAAATTGGTAAATTCCATTAACATATATCCTGAGATAATGTCAACCAGGTTCAAGACTTTTCAAAATTGACTAATTTGGTTCTTAAAGTTAACTTAGTCTTCAAGACTATTGAGAAGAAAATAACTAATTGGCCTAAACAGTGTTTAGGGACTGAGTTGGTCTTAGGGATTAAATTGGTTAGTTGTAAAAAATTTTGGATTTTATTGGCATTAATCCAAACCTTATGGTATGTTAATAGAATTTACCCAAAATAAATTTATTAATCAAATAGCAAATAAAATTTAATGTAAAAAAAATTTGACATACATGTTAAGAACATAAAAAATATGTAATCCATCTGTTAAATTTTTAAAATTCACACACAATAAAAATATATAGAAGAAGTTTGAAGAATTTTTCTTTAAATTAGTTTGAAGTTTTTAAATTAGTTGAAAGTCAAAAACAAAGTGCATGCTATTTTTCTTCCATGGATGGCTGCAACGGCTATAAATTTGGGGTACTTGCTTGCGTTTATAATATCTATCTCATCTGAATGTATTTAAGAAAAGGGTACCATCATATAAAGTTAAAGAAGCCAACGGTCAAATTGGGCTTGAATTTGTCAAAGTTGAGCTTCAACATGGAGCTTACATCTGGCTATTATTATATCTTCAGAATTTATTGAAGTCGATTTGATTATTGATAGAGTATGAAGTTTTGTATTGATAATTTAATTTTCGTTTTAGCTCTTCTTATCCTTATAGCAAAAGTCATTTGGAATGGATTTTAAACTCGTATGAGTACGTAGATTTTGAAATTCAACTATTATAAAAAGAAAATTAATCACGCATGAGCACATAGATTGTAAAATTCAACTATTATTAAAAGAAAACTAGGGTTGAAAAATTTTCAGCTTGTATACATCATGTTTTTGTTCTGTAATTGGGTTGGATTTAATTTGACCAATGTTTGTATAATATTAAACTTCTTTTTCGTCCCAATATAAAAAAATTCATCATTCATTTTATTCACTCTTTCAATTGGGTTTGACGTAAAAATAAAATAATAGGTTGAGATATATATATATATATATATATATCCATCCAGTTTAGTAGTTAAAATTGACCAATTTATAAATTTAATTGAAATGAGGTGTCTTCAGTATGTTTGTTACCTGTTTATAAGATATTATTAAGATCTATTTTTTATTTAGGCCTCGAGAGATAACTCAATAGTTCTAACACCTCTTGTAATGTTTTTGGAAATTGAGAATCGAATCCCACCGTCACTAATTCCTCACTCTTTTGGTCCAAATATACGTACTATGAATTTTTTTAAAAAATAATTATAAAGCCATACATTTATTTCTTTTTTTTCTAAATTAAAAAAAAAAAAAGAATCTCTGGTATAAATTTATTGATCACACATCATATAACAATAATAAATAATTTCATGTGTACCACCGAGATCATGTTAGGATTATCGTTCAAACCATCTACCGAGTAAATTCATTTGCTTAATTTTGACATGTTTGTTTCTCCAAATTTTTTTTTTTTTTGGTATGAACTCCAAAGTTTGTCTCTATAAATAAATTGAGTTCTAGAACGAAGCTGGGAGCCTGGGGCAAAGCAAAGCAGAGAAAACAAAGGCACTGCCTTATCTCTGTCGTACCCAATTTTGCTTGGGATATTTTTTATGTTGCAAAATACACACCTCACGTGTGTAGCAAGACACTTGGAGTGTTATAATGGTACAGCAAAGAGCACGCTCTTATTTTACAACAAAGTTTGTAAATACAATCATAGGGCTACAGCTTTTTGAGATCTATTCCGATCCAATGGCCGATATCACATGATCACTTTTGAGTGTCATAGGCCGACATCCTTATATTGTACTAGGGAGTAGGGACCACACCGACTGCACTCACTATCATTTTCTTGCATATTATCAAAGTCTATAAGAGTGCCCCTGGCTAGGAGTTTTAGCCCCACTTCAATCTTTGGAAAGTGCACTACACGCTCCAATTCGCAAAAGATGCTTTCTAGTTTTGTCTCTTTTGGTTAAAAAAGAAAAAAAAAAAAAAAGTGAATTTGTTTAGAGTCTTATAGGTCAATGGCAAAGAATAAAGTTTCACTCTAAAACTCTTGTAGGCCAATATATATTTTTATATTGAGTGTGTATTTTAAAATTTTAATTATTGAATTATATGTTTTTATTATATTTTTCATGCTTGCAAATTTTAAGAAATTCAAAAATCTATTGCTATGTCATCAAACAAAGGTTAAAGTTTCAAGGTTTTTTTTTTTTTTTTTTTTTTATAAAATTTAAAATTGTGTAAAAAAAATACATTTATTGATTGAATAGTAAATAACATACGATTTGGATGAAATTTGATATGCATGTTACATGAAATTCAACAGTTAAATTTTCAAAATTCACATAAAAAAAAAGATATATGAGAAGTTTGAAGAGAAACTTTGTTTTTATAGGTGTCAATGAAAATTTTTCTCCCCATATAGCTTATTTCATTAATAGTTTTTAACAAATATGGTTTCAAGGGATTATTATCATGGCTTATAAAATTTCATTTTTCATTTTACAATTTAATAAATACAACAATGAAAGAGGAGAGATTGGAATTCTAATCCCCCACTAAGGGAGTGCATGTTTTTCCATTGAACAAAGTTTCTCTTTGTTGAATGGATTTCCCTTTTTATTTATTTTTATTTTTATTTTTTTTTTTGAGAGAGAGAGAGAGAGAGAGAGAGAGAGAGAGAGAGAGAGAGAGATGTAATGATTTATTCTTATTACAACTAATAAAAAATTTCTTCACAAAATTAGTGATTTTTAACATATATGAAAACTTATAATGTTTGGGGGTTTAAAATGACAAAATATAAAAGTTGAGGTTTATTTTGTTATAAGGACAAAATTATTGATTTTTTCTCATACTTTTTTACATGCTCATGTTATTTATTTATTTTTTACATGATTGAGAGGCGAGTAAAAATATGAATTTGTAATTGAGAGTCTTATAATTCAATGATATTGTTTATAAGAAGAGTATAGATTCAAATCTCCATCCCTCATTTTATTAAAAGAAAAAAAAATTTGGAGGATAAAATACTTTTTTGAGAGGATTTGGATGAGTGATAGAGAGACTAAGGAAACCCTTTTTTTTTTTTTTTTTTTTAAGAGATGAGTAAAGGGGAAACGCAATTATACATTTACAAAGATCCCAAAATGATATTGAGAACTCATTTAATATATTATGCAGATGCCCCATAACATAAGCCAATAAGTCCATTAATTAACGTGTAAAGATTCAAGACAATTTTTATCCACGTACAAAAAAACATTATTGATGGATTGTGAATTTGAGATTTCGTGATAAGTGATTGAATAAAAGAATTATATACCAAAAAAGAAAAAGAAAAATGGTTTTGCATTCTTTTACGCGTATATAAAAAGAGGTCCTTCTTCGATAGTTCTTTTTTTTTTTTTTTTTGACCGACTTCTTCTTCGATAGTTCTATTATTACTTGGTCAAAGAATATCGCTTGGTTTTGACACATGTTTTAATCCAAAAAACAGGAAGGAAATTTCTTGGTCAAAGAATTTCTCTTCTATTTTCATCAACTTTTGAACCCTTGACTTCTTCATTAATTTTGAATTGCAGACAATTTACAAGGAGACCTGATAATAAAAGAAAAGTGTTTAATATAAGAGGAAACGGTCCAAGGAATACAAGTATGTGAGACTCCTAAAACATGGTCAATTATAAAGTGTGAAAACCAAGTTGGAATTTTAATTTATTATTATTATTATAGAATTTCAACTTATATCATTCACTTCTGATAATTGTGCTCATTATTATCAAATTAAGACATTGATCAATTTTAGTGTGTAGACACAAATTGAACTCTAGATTTTTTATTTAACCATTAGAAACTTTATTAGTTAAACTAACTGGAACTCACTTGAAATTTTAATTCTTGTTATAAATAATTTGAAAAATACCAATCTTTTTGACCAACTTTTTGACACTTTATTCTCAGAACATAAGCCACAATATATGTTTTAAGTTTAACTTGTTGGCTCCATCTGTAAGGAAGGTAGAAAAACCAATTAAAAGATATAAACTTTTTGTAGGGTATTGTAATATTTGGGGTCATTGCAGACAGAATAGATCGATCGGGTCAACTTGTGTCATTGTTGGACTTGACCCAACTTGAACTTTGGTTAAGAATATTTTTGTCTGAACCCTCATTTTTGTTTCCTCTGTCAATAGCTACTGCCCCGTCAAACAACCTTTTTTTCCCTTTTTGGTACAAATTAGCCTCAATTTCTAATGATTTGGCTTAAACCAATCAAGCAAATTATTTGCCAAAACCGCACTTCATTTTGTAAGTACTGTTTTTTTCCCCTATTTGTAATTTCCATGAGCAAAGAATGAATGCTTGATTTTACAAATTTCATTGAACGTAAAATGATATAAGATATGAGTAGAATTTGACATGATGTGTTGGTTATTTGAGAATGCATTGTGAGCCGCAGATGTGTAATGCATAACTATAGTAACATCATAATAAGATCATAACCAACATAGTCTAAGATTCCTTTAGCTCATTTTGTAGTTGTCATAATAAAAAGTACAATAATTTTATCTACGTAGCCCTAGATCCGAGTGAACCATCAACCATGTAATATTGATTTCCTTGTGTGTATATTTACTTTTATTTTATTTCTAATTTTATATTTATTGTTCAAATCTCACATATCTTGGGTTAGTTTTTTCACTCGTTTTCAATATATATAAAAGAGTTAAAAATTGTGAATTCTAACATGCTATATTGATTCATCCATGTTGAATATGATGTATGGAGCACATTATACTTGCCGTAATCATAAATAGCCATGTTATTTTTTATAATAACAAGGCTATTTGTATCACTCTTAAGTGCATTTGGATTTTGGATGGGCTTTGCTAAGAAGCCTGGTAGAAAATGAGTAGGAGAAAGTTTATTTTGGTGTGTGACCAAGATAGCTCAAAAAATCCACACACACAAAAGAAAACTAGTTTTTTTTTTTGGCTTACCAAACTCACACTAGCATCACCCATCATATATTTTCCATTTTTTTTTCTGATTAAAAATGCTTTATAACACCAAAAAAACAGAGAGAGACAAAGAACCCCATATTACACAATCTACTAAAAGAGACTCGATATATTTTCCAATTGTTTCTTTCTCCAAAACCTAATTCATTTTTTTTTTCTCACACGTGCATGGATCAACATATTTCTACTTTCTTGCAACTTGAACAAATTTAATAATCTATAAAGTTTCAAATGCCTTAAAATTTAGTTGATTGATGTCAGAAATTATAAAAATGCACACACATGTATCTTTGTGCCTTCCCTAATTGCACATATATATATTACTTGCACTGTTACACACACCTGTACAGGCGCGTAGAGTAGAATGAGAATCTACATAGGATTATACATCAAAAAGAAATTTATGTAAGAAATGATAGCAGATTATTATTAAATTAAGAATGAGAGAGAGAGAGAGAGAGAGAAAACAGTGTACCAAACCTAACCGTTAATTAAGTGGGGAATACTTGCTGTCAATGTAGTCTTCCCATTGAAGTAAAGTTAGTTGAAGTTGGCCACATTGAGTGAGAAAGTGGCCACCATACTCTCTCTTTCTCTTTCCTTCTCATCATTATGATTATGAAACCAAAATAAAAAAAAAAAAAAAATTATAAATCCTACAAAAGGTGAAAGGTAGCAAAGGAAAGAAAAGTAAATTCATACAAGCAAGAGAACCTGATTCAAAGTTCTAGAGAGAGAAAAAAAAAACACACACACACACACATACACAGCTAAAAGAAAGACAGAGAAACAAAACAAAACAAAAACTCTGTTAAAAAGCTATGAGGAAAAGAAACATGTGGTATTGGAAGGCTGAGGGAGGTTAGAGAGAGAGAGAGAGAGAGAGAGAAACTGAAACCCTTCTCTGGTTTGTTCTTCCTTTTGGTTTAAAACAGCTTTTTGAAGGGTCTTTGGAGGTTGGAAGGTTTAGCTAAGGTACACACATATGTATGATCTTATCTTAATTATGTTTGTGTATGGAATTTTGGGTTCTGTTAGTTATGTTATTTAATGATCAAAGATATAATCTTTTGGAGAAATTTATAAAAAAAAGAGCAAAATTTTTTTTTGAAAGGTGGGCTGTTTCTGTTATGGAGATTGGAAGTCATATGTTAGTTTTAAGGTAATATTCTTACTGAATTCCTTGTTTTTATGGATCTCTTTGCTCTCTGAAATGTCAGATGTCGTTTACTTGAAGAATTTATTGTCTTTATCCTGTTAAAATTAATTTTCTTTATCAACAACTAACTGATTTTGCACCTTAAAAAAAAATCTCTCTCTCTCTCTCTCTGGCTGAAATTATTCTTGGAAATTAAGTTTGTAATACTTAACTGTTTTTTTCTTCATCTTGTGAAAAACTTTAGTTCTCCTGCAGAGAGATGATTCTTCTGCAGAGAAACTGAATTAGCCTTGTGAACGATTTGTTCCCTTTTCTTAATTATTAAAATAAAAAAATAGTATCTTTCTTGTCTGTCTAAGTAGATGATTCTGCTTGTCAGTATGTGTTTGTTGGGACAATCATGTTAATAAAATTATTGTTGACAATTAAACGAAGTTGATGTTTTAAACCGTCTGGTTGTGTTATATCTTATAAAAAATTATAAAGGGTGTCTTACATAATACAAAATTTAGAATCCAACGGGCTAATTACCTTGTTTTTCCTCCTTTTCTCTCTTCAAAAGAACTACTACTTATCTGATCTTTTGCCCAGTGAGGTGGTCTCCTTGCTAATCAATGTAAGTTTTTCAGTGTAAAATTTATGTCTTTGGCTAATCTTGTATCAAGTTAATTGTTAAACTAGGTCCTTGAAAATGTCATGCTAATTCTTTAGATTTGTCTCTTGAAAGCCATCCCATATCTTTATATCGTGTATCATTCTGTTTTCCCTTGTTGATTAGACTAAAGGGATTCTAATCACCTCAAAATACTCTAGCTATCTCACATCTCTATGTTTTTCCATGTTGATTAGACTAAAAGGATACTAAGCACCTTGGAATATGGATCATTTTTATTATTATTTAAAATTGTGTAGTTCTTGGAAAGCTTTATGCTGCACTTTTAATATGGTTGTGTCAGTAAGCTGGACGAGCAGTTCAAATTTCATCTGTTCTAGATGTTCTCCGGAAGCCATTTTATTTTGTTGGTTTCAGCCACCTAAAGATGCTATTGCCATATAATTTACGTCCTAATTTTAAAGTCATATTTACATACTTGCATACATGTATACATAGATAAATTCATGAAGATGCATGCATATGTTTTTGGACCTGCATATACTGAATGGTTTGATTTCATCTTCCTCTACAGGGAGAGACAGTAATGCTAGGAACATGGGAAAAAAAGGCAGTTGGTTTTCTGCAATAAAGAGGGTGTTTTTACCCCATTCCAAGGAGAAACTAGCCAATGTAAGTTGATATCTTATGCTGGGGAAGCATCTGAAAAAATGCTTACTGTTTATAATTTAGAAATTTTTTTAACAATTTCTATTTAATATGGCTAAAATTGTGCAAGTATTTTACGATTAAGAAGCAACTGTCCCTTGTATAGATCGTGTAGTATTTTAAAAAGATTAACAAAAAGCACGACATTGGATTGAATAGATTGGCAGAAAAGAATACATGTAGCCGACCTAACTAGCATGTTGACGATCCATAGCGAGTCCAAAATTTTGGGACTTGCTTGGTTGTTGTTACTGTTTAAAAGATCAATAAAGAAAAAAAAGAAAGGCTGTTGGTGATGCATGATTAAAATTTTACAATACAGTACAAAGTGGTCCAAGTATTTGAGTGCTAGTCATTCTTCATTTTGAGTTGCTTCCCTTGTATATTCAGCCACTGGGTTGTAATATCTCTTCTAGCAAATATTCCCTGGAACAATAATTTTTGTTAAACTTTCATGCTGTTCAATTAGTGTTTCAAAGTACTTTTCTGGATTCAGAGAACTTGCTTCCAGCATGAAAAGTATATCTGATGTATAACTTCTCTTCATTATTATTCCATAACGTTGCAGGACCCAGAGAGGAAAAGCACAAAAGACAAGAAAAAGAAGGGGTTAGGAAAATTAAGGCATGCTGAGACCAACTCATTCATTCCCCTCTTTAGGGAGCCGAGCAGCATTGAGAAAATATTTGGGGATTTTGAGAGAGAGCAACAAAAGTTAACTGTTAGGCCTCCCACTCCTCCTGAGCAACCGAGAACGCCACCTTTTGTGCCTCCTAGAGTTGCTTCTCCAAGGGCTCCTTCTCCAAGGGTTGCCTCTCCTAGGGTTGCTTCTCCAAGGGTTGCCTCTCCTAGAGCTACTTCCCCCAGAGCTGCTTCTCCTCGGATTGTTCATCATCACAAGGAGATTAGCTACAGACCAGAACCAACTTTAAGAACCCACCATGCTTCAGCTATTAAGATCCAAGCAGCCTATAGAGGTTATATGGTAAGTGCCCATCTCTTTTAATATCTGGATACTATTAAAGACAGTTAGTCAAGGGCTTGTGCTGTCACAGCGCATCTAACAAGAAAATATGACAATATGAAGGTAAGATTCAATACAGAATGGAGAGTGCCTAATCCCTTATAGTCATTTTTCTTTGTCTAGTAAGTTATTTCTAGGACCACATATGACAATTCAGATGAATGTCTATTATAAAAATATGTATTTTGAGGTTATGGAGACACTTGATGTCATAGGTAATTGTTTGCCCATATGTCCAAAAGCAAAGCAATCATTAATGCCTCTCTAGAATCATGCACTTCATGTGGTACTATATTTTGGCCACAATTGTTGGTCCATTTTTCTGGAAAAGAAAGTTTAAGGCACAGCATTTTGAGATAGTGGAACTGAACTTTAAGACAGGGCATGTCACTTCTATTTTGACCATAATTTGAATATAGGGGTCTCAAACATGCCCAGTACCCTTTGAGGTTTGCATGAGGAATCAAATGATAGAAGCTTATCTATGTCAGCACTAGGTAAATAATGTGGGACTGAGTATGCTCTGCATCAGCATTAGACCATAAGCCAACTCACATTATGTGGGACTTGTCATGCAGGCAAGGAGAAGCTTTAGAGCTTTAAAGGGTCTGGTGAGGCTACAAGGAGTGGTGAGAGGACAGAATGTGAAGCGCCAGACGGTGAATGCGATGAAGTACATGCAACTCTTGGTGCGGGTTCAATCTCAAATTCAGTCTCGGAGGATCCAAATGTTAGAAAACCAAGCCAGGCGTCAAGCTCAGTTCAGGAATGATAAAGAAGTGGATAGTACCTTTGGCAAATGGAGTCAGGCAGTAAGTTTCCCTTAAGTTTTCCCATGTGTGATTAGCGAATTTGATTAAAGCTATGTGGCCTAATGTTGGTGCATCATAGAAGATTTGATCACTATGTTCAGTGGCTCTAATCTGGGTTGCAATACATTCAACAATAATTCATTATGCCATATTTATCATAATTGGCCACTTGGCCTGCCCGCTATATAAGCATGGCTTTGGGTCTTTGCCTCTCCAGTTGACAGCTTGATGCATCTTATCTTTTGATTTTCATTTTGGGTGTAATGAAAATGAACTCTGGTCTGTTGGAATCTCACTAACAGACCCAAGGATCATTTGATTTTCTACTTTGGTGCGGTGTCTGTCATTGAATTTTTTTTTATAGTTCTTTTACAAGAAGTAACATTCATAATTGGAGCATTGGTACAGTCTGAGGCAGGTAATGATGACTGGGACGATAGCTTGATAACAAAGGAGGAGAGAGAGGCAAGATTGCAGAGAAAGGTTGAGGCAGTCATCAAGAGAGAAAGAGCTATGGCCTATGCGTATTCACACCAGGTACTTTGTTTACGTTAATGTAGTCCAGCTTGCTTCAATTGCATCATGAGGGACGTTCTCCCCTTGCATAATTGTCTTTTCAATTAAATCCGGCAGTGTCCACCAAGAAGTTCACCTTAGTTGGCATTTATTGTTATTTGTTAAATTACATTGTAGGTACTGAAATTAATAATTTGGTCTTCTTTGCTTCCCATGATGCCGCTAATAACTTTTCATTTTCATTTCTCCCTCTTTCATAGTCTGCATTCCCCATTTCACATATTATGTGACATCTTAAGGCCATCTTTCCCATATATGGTCTAGATTCCAGCACATGTATCTTTTTGGTAATTAATAGTTATGATCTTTTTGTTAGGATGTAGTACCTATAGATCTGCATTGAGTTAAGAAGCATATTTGTGCTATTGGTTCTTGAAGGCTATCATGGTAGAGTTAACCCAAAAGACAGTGGTGGAACAATCTTAAGCTTGTCTTGGAGTTAACAAATTTCTGCATCTCACAAAAGTTGTACCTCTGTAAATGCAAACATTATATCACTATTTGACAATTCTTGTTCAGAATCAATGAGTTCAAGAAACATGTTATCTTTGCTTATGAATAAACTTAAGGTTGTAATACTGTTCTAAACGTCAATGTCCATTTACGAACCTTTATAGTTGGCAATGGGCATGAATTATCTATTGATCCAGGCCTAATCCATGAACAACTTCAAAGAATTTAGCTTCCTTGTTTCTCAAAACTAGCTCAAGACTCAAGAGACCAAGTCATTGCAACAATGTTATGCATACTTTTATATCTTAATGTTTGTTTTCTCTATGCCAACAGTTGTGGAAAGCCACTCCTAAATCAACTAACACTCCTCTAGCTGATATCCGATCTGGGGGATTTCCGTGGTGGTGGAACTGGTTGGAACGTCAGCAGCCTCCAGCAAATCCTCCTGAAGGCCAAGCCATGAAGAGCTTTCAAATTACACCTCCAAGACCTGTTTCAGAAATGAAGCCAAGCCCGTGGCCTCAATCAAGCAACCACAAGCAAAATCCTTTTGGCTTTGATATTATGGATACACCCACACCAAAATCGACAAGATCAACTATAGTCACGTCAGCAAAACTAGCTCGAACACCACCTCCACATAGAAACCCACTAGCCAACAGCTCAAGCATGTCAAAGTATTCAAGACCAAGAGCTAGTGGAGCTAGTAATTCACCCTTTGATCTGCCACTAAAGGATGACGACAGCCTCACGAGTTGCCCACCATTTTCAGTTCCAAACTACATGGTTCCAACAGTTTCAGCCAAAGCCAAAGCAAGAGCTTATAGTAACCCCAAGGAGAGGTTTCCAGGGACTCCAAGCAGTACTGAGTCAAAAAGGAGACTTTCATTCCCTTTGACACAAGGCATTGGGTCTTTCAAGTGGAACAAAGGCTCCTTGTTCTCTAACAAGGATTCTAGCTCTCAAAGGATGTTAGACAAGGACCAGTCACTTCAATCTGTAGGGAATTTGAGTGTGGATTCAACTGTTTCTTTACCTGCTGGGATTGGAAGGAAGCCATTTAACCGATTTGTGTGATTTCTTTTGGTATATTTTTGACCTTTTTAAAAAAAAAAAAAAAATCCATTGTGGTGTTTATTTTCATTGAGTGTATGGTGATAGTTTGATTTATATAATACTGATGTAATATAATAAAGAAACAATAGGAAATGATGGTTTGAATGTAATAGGATTGGGTTTCTAAAAGGTATCATGACATTAATTTCTTAGGATTGCTAAAATCTCAAAATTCTCTCATTGTAATCTCAAAAGGCTTTGATTGTTTCAAATCTAACAGTGTTCACAATTTTTCACATTGTGTTTACACTCTTTCATATCATCATCACATGTAAAATGTGGCATCTTGTGTAAAAGTGTAGACATTGTGTGAAACATTTCACATTTAAGAGTATTAAACAATAATTAGTCAATACTATAGAGTGCTGGTATTCAGTTCAAGAGATGGCTATAAATATCTATAATTATAAAACCATAAATATCTATAATTATAAAAAAGTTCTTACCCTAGTATAAATAAAGGCTCTAATTCCTGTGGGATATGGGAGAAATGATTGTGGGAGCATCTTATCAACAATTTTAAAGACACTGATTCCCAGCTCAAACTCACTACATGTTATATATATAGATGGTAAGTAAATCAAATTACAACTTATCCACTTGTGGTTTAATTCGAATTTAGGTTGTTTACTTGTGGTTTGTAATTCGGTACTTTACCCACCTGAACTATGTTTCGTTAGGCTTCTGTCACTCACCTCTCCATTTTTTGTTAAAAAACACGTTTTACTACAAAAATGTGCACATTTTACTACCTAAACAACTTTGTTCTCTTGCATTTCTTTTTCCCTTACCTCTCAAGGGAAAATCACAAAATGATGCTATAGTCTTAAACTCTCATCTTTCTTTTAAAAAAAATTAAAATTTCAGATAATAATAATAAAGAGCAACAAGTCTTTGTGAAAAAAGGTAGTATCTTTCAACAATCTTCAGCAACAAGTCTTTAAAGGGGGCAAAAATAAAAAGGTAATTTCACCCCCTGTTAACTTTTAGATAATTATGGACAACACTTTCTGCGAAAAACATATTACAAAATATGAACACCGGCCAATGAAGCTTGTGGATTAACATGTACATATAGTGTACCTATTGGATAGAATCCTCGTCCATGCTTCATTGATAACCTCTTATATGAGGAATATGGACTCAATGATGCATCCAGTTTCTCTCCTCCATGATCTCCTGGCCTTGCCCCACAAACATATGTCTTCTACTTGAGGCTTTGAGTCAACTAATTCATCATATTTAAGAGTTCAACATGATGTCAACATAGCATTCAGAAAGGCAAAAGCCATTGACAGTCCTTATTACCAACAATCATTGCAGGAACACTTTCCTACTCTGAAATGGTGAAATCGAATGCCATCTTTGATGATAATCTCATGGTTTCGTACCAAAGACATATATTTTGCAGCAGTGTGACAGTCAGCACACATTCTTGTGTTCTTAATCACCCTAATTGGTGTACTACTTTTCATCTTCATCAGCCCATAAGTAATAGCCAACTTCTCAGTGTGACTAAGCAGCACCTTATCCTTCTCAACCTCATCTACGTTCTGATATACACAGCTGATGTCAGGCACATATCCCAGTTTCTTCATCTCAGAAACCAAATTATATAACTCAAAATATATCTCTCCTGCATCGGGATGTGGCTTCCCTTCTGCAGAGAAGAAAAAATGAATCTTGCAATCGATTTGTATCCAGCTCCACACTTGGAGGTTCTTTACCCCTAAAACACCCATCAAGTCTTTAACACGCTTCACATCCTCCCATCTGTTTGAAATGGCATATAAATTCATCATAAGAACATAATTAGCAGAATTATGTGGTTCTAACTCAAATAGTTTCTTCGCTGCAAATTCTGCATACTCAATGTTATTATGGATTTTGCAGGATCCAAGAAGAGCACCCCAAATGGTAGCATCTGGCTTTAGTGGCATATTTTGAATGAAATCCCGTGCTTCATCAAGATAACCAGCTCTCCCTAGAAGATCTACCATGCAAGAATAATGCTCAATTGTTGGGATTATATTATAATACATGCTCATACCATCAAAGTATTTCCATCCTTCATCAACTAGACCTGCATTCTTGCAACCAGAGAGGATAGCTGTAAAGGTTATAGAATCTGGTTGGACACCCACCCCACACATCTCATCAAATAGTGAAATCACTTCTCTTCCAAAGCCATAAATGGCAAACCCCATGATCATGCAATTCCAAGAAGCTAATGTTTTGTTCTGAATCTTTTTGAAAACCTTGTGGGCATTTTTTAATTTTCCTGACTTACTATACATGTCGATAAGTGCAGTGCCTACATATATGTCTTCAGTAAAACCATCTTTTACACTGAGACAGTGTATCTCTTCACCCTTCTGTAACAAAGATAGTCCTGCACAAGTTCGAAGTAAGCTGGATATGGTGGCTGAGTTGGGTTTGATACCTTCTTCCAGCATTTGGATGAAAAACTCAAAAGAGTCCCTATAGCTTTCATTTTGTGAACAGCCTGATATCAGAGCAGTCCATGATACAACATTAGGTGTTAATCCAAAACTTCTGATGCGATGAATCACAGCCAGAGCTTCCTTACTGCAACCCCACATTGAATACCCAGAAACTAGGCAATTCCATGTCACTAAATCGGGTTTGATTCCTTCCCTTTTCATTTGGCTCAATAGCTTTTCAGCATCTTCAAAAAGCCCCTTGTAGGAATACCCAGAAATTAATGAATTCCAGGCAAAAATACTTCTGTTCTTCATATTGTTAAAAACCACACGAGCATTAGTTAAGCAATTGTTCTTCACATACATGTCCAACAATGAAGTTCCTACATATACATCATTGTCAAGCACATTTCTTATCACATAGCCATGAATTTCTTTCCCCATATTAATGAAGCCCAGTTTGATAACTGCTTTAATAACACTGGTGATAGAGCCTGAATTCAGTCTCAAGCCCACACCTTGCATTCTCTGCAAAATGTTTAGGACTTCTTTATATGAGCCATGAAGAGAATGGCCTGACAAAAGGCAATTCCAAGTTACAATGTCTGGTCTTACACCAGAAACTTCCATTTCATGAAAAAGATTCCTAGCGTCATTCAAACAACCAAGTCCAGCATAACCCGA